>CM031924.1:35162616-35844935 GCA_018703695.1 Prunus fruticosa
CAATAATAACAATAATTTTATAAAATGTTTTTATTTGTAAAATATATATATATATTTACAACATTTATTTATGATTATTATTCTTATTTTTAGGCTGGTCACTGTATACTAACATATATGTAAGTGTTCAAGTAAAATCGGCATGATATAAATGTTATAAACAATATTGTATTTGTCAACAGATGTGTTGCCTTAATAACTTGAGTAATTAACATAAGTTTACTGAAAGTAATATTAATCTAAATTGTATGCAAGTTTTTAAAGTTAAACTTCCTTAGAACTTCGTCTCGTTAGTATGAAAATATAAAGTAATTTGTGCTTCGCAATCAATATCCTTATTGTACATGACATAAACATCCAAAGATGATATAATGTTATGATTCTTTCATTTGTAGTTAAAAAGGAATTGTAACGTGTGTAACCTATACGTATTGAATGAGACAACAAAGATATACATTATTTTAAGAAAATAAGTAAATTTTGCAAAACATATTAATTTACAACTAAGAACTGATGAATACATACAAAGTCTCCAAAACTAGACCCATGAGAAGTGGGCAATGTACATTGACAATGTAGAAGTTAACATATATGTTATTTTTATTCTTTATCGGGCTTATTCTTCAATTCATAGAATCATTATTTGAAAACCACAGTAGTATTACGAAAACATGGTGCTCTTACCAAAATTTTAATAAAATGGTTTTTATCAAGCAATTATCTACCTAGATTACATCCCATAAAACTCCTGCTAATAATGGTCTTAACTTAAGTTTGCATAAAATTAGTTTAGTAATTTGTTTTGTAATTACTATAAAAATCTATTCTAAATCTTAATAGGAAAATTAGACGAACGAAAAGAAAAGAGAGTGCAGGCTGAGGTCATTGAGGTCGGTCGCAGTATATCTCTACACATATCCAAAGTGCTATAGCTGTGTTTACAGCCTGTTTCACCTTCATATCTCTATCTTCCTCTTTCAGTCTTCCACTCTCTCTCTCTCTCTCTCTCTGTGCTCCCTTATATTCCTCATCCCACCCAACCCAACCATCAAAACTATCGAACTCCCCAAATCAGAACCAGACAAACGCCAAAAAGACTTCAATGGATCCGTGCCCATTTGTACGGATCCTAGTCGGAGACTTGACCGTCAAGTTTCCCACGGCATCCAGGCCATCCTCCTCCACCGTCCACCCGTCGTCGTCCCCTTGCTTTTGCAAGATCAAACTCACCAACTTCCCCCACCAATCCTCTACAGTCCCTCTGATCCTAAGCAACGGTCAAAACCTAGATACGACGACCCACGATCACTCCCTCTCCGCCTGCTTCAATTTGAACAAAACCCAAATCGAAAGCTTAGCCTCCAAGCGGCCCTGTTTGAAGATTTCGATCTACACGGGTCGGGTCGGCGCCACGTGCGGGTTACACAGCGGGAAATTGTTGGGTCGGGTTATAGTGCCGTTGTCGGAGCTGGGTTTGGCGGAGTCCAGACCCGTCGTGTATCAGAACGGGTGGGTCGCCATTGGAGGAGGGAAGAAGAATGGCAGTGGGTCCTCGTCGGCGCAGTTGTTTTTGAGCGTCCGGGCGGAACCCGACCCGAGATTCGTTTTCCAGTTCGACGGCGAGCCCGAGTGTAGCCCGCAGGTTTTTCAAGTGCAAGGGAACGTGAAGCAGCCGGTGTTCACTTGCAAGTTTGGGTTCAGAGATATGCAATCGAGGTTAGTTTATTTCACTTCTTTCACTCTCGTTTACCCTGTTTGGTTGCCGAGAAAATCACTCAATTCCCCCGCGTGAAATTAATTGATTTTTCAAAACGGCAAACAAATCTATCGTCGCGAAGTCAAAATTTTCCCCCTTTACTAATTTCTTTTTTTATTGGATTTGTTTCAACAGGTCAATGTCTTCAGAGCCAGGCACACCGAGAAATTGGTTGCCTTTTGGTGGGGCCCACAAGGAGCAAAGCGCGAAGGAGCGAAAAGGGTGGTCCATTACGATCCACGACCTGTCCGGCTCACCGGTGGCGGCGGCTTCCATGGTGACGCCGTTCGTGGCCTCGCCCGGCTCACACTGCGTAAGCCGGTCCAACCCTGGGGCGTGGCTCATCCTCCGACCGAACGATGGCACGTGGCAGCCGTGGGGCCGGCTCGAGTCGTGGCTCGAGCGCGGCGGGTCCGACGCGGTCGGCTACAGGTTCGAGCTCCAGAACACGACGCTCGCGAACTCGACCCTCGGCTCGAAAACTGGCGGGAAATTCTCGATCGACCTGACGTCGAGCCTCACTCCGGCGAACAGCCCTCACAGCAGCTTCGACTTCGGGTCCGGAACCGGGTCGAGACCGGGATCAGGATCAGGGTCGGACTTCGGGTTCGGGTTATTCCCGCAGTTGATTCAGAGAGGGTTTGTGATGTCGTCAACGGTGGAGGGCGTCGGGAAGTGTAGCAAGCCGGAGGTGGAGGTCGGAGTGCAGCACGTGACCTGCACAGAGGACGCGGCTGCTTATGTGGCATTGGCGGCGGCGATGGATCTGAGCATGGATGCTTGCCGGCCGTTTCTCAGAAGCTCCGGAAGGAGCTAAGGCAGCAGTAGATTCGGAAGGCGGGGGTTGTCGTTTCGCGGGGAAGGGTTTGTCGTTTTGTAGTTGGGTAGGCATTGGATTCGTTTTTTTGGCGATTAACTGCCAACACAGCATTTTTTAGCTGCCAATTTATTTTTATTTTTATAATTTTTTTTGGATGAGACTGACTGTACAGTGAGGAATGAGTAGGCAGGATTTTAATTTTTAAACCAATTTTTTTCCTTCTTGTGATTTGTGAATTCTTGTTGGGCTATTTTGTTAATACATGGTTTGAGTTTTTCTTTGAGGAAGAATCCAATGTTGGTGGAGATTTATTATAATCCTTTGATGGGTGGCACAGATTCAAGTCCAGACTGTGTGCAGTGGATCATTATTAAGTACTTGATTATGTGGTTAGTAGTACTACTTAGTTGTTGATTATGTGATTAGTACTACTTGATTGTGTATTATTGTGATTAGTACTACTACTTAGAGTTGTGTATATTATTTGTGGGATTGGCCTTATGACAACCTGTGGATATTATGCTTGTGACAACAATTTTTTTTTAATTTTTTATAAACTTAGGAGTAGTCATGATTTTCTTTCTAGAAATTTCATGTTTATAAAGTTAAAAGTGCTAATGTAGTTGGTCTATACGTATAGATTTATTATAAAAATAAGGTAGAGAATAGTGAAATATTCAAAATGTCATAGTTAATGTAAATATTAAGAAATAAAACTATTCATTAAATAAATATAAATGAGAGAGGAAAAAGATTTTAAAATTTAAAACGGTAAGTTAATGTAAAAATAAGAAATGAAACTATCATAAATAAAGATTATATAGTAAATTAATCGTATTTCATTTTTTATTTTTAAAGAAAACTGAAATTGAAAATGAAAATAAGAATATAAATTTTATTTTTATGAGACAAAACTAGTCATTTTATTATCTTTCCTAATTATGAATTAAATAAAAACAATTGCCAAAGGGTTTAGTGTTATAAATTAGGTAAAAAATTGATAACATGACACAAACATAACACAAAATAAGTCAACGGAGTCTAACTCAATGGAAAAAGAGTTTTGATTTGCAAATCAATAGTCTCAAATTTAAAACCCCATGACATCTTGGTAGTGTGTGTAAAAAAATCCCTCAATTTTGAACTATCGTTTGTACTAAAAAAAACATAAAATATAAGTTTAACATTACTCAAATAATAACACAAACATAACATGAAAATAAATACGTATAAAATTGGGTTTTTGTCAAACTTTAAAAAAATTATTCTCAAATGTCTTCCATTATCTTTTCTTTCTTTCTTTTTCTTAGTCATTATATGTCTTTCGAATTTTTAAGTCCAGCTAATTTAATATAAGAAAAAGGTGGCATCATTATTATCACCCATAAATTGGCTTTGCTCATCATTTTCACGCTTCCACTAATTGTCATTATTTTGAAAATTATATTATTTCAGTTGAAAAAAGAGAGCATATTATTCAATCCAGCTACTAATATTCCAAATGACCCCTAGAACCGGATTTTAGATAACATTCCACGGTGGAATAAAATCGTAATTATCAAAATTTCAAAAAAAAACAAAACAAAACAAAAGGGTCAACAATTTGAGAGAGATACTGGCCGCCACAGAGCTATCCAGCCCACAGAGCTACAAGTTCCAACCCATTGATGACCTTGGGTCGATCCACAGATACCGGGTCGGGTTAAAACCCAACAGACTGGTTCTCCATATGGGCACAACGCTGACTTGCTTCCGCTGCGCTTGTTGAAACCTTCACTCTGAGTCTGATTGATAGCTCGCACAAGTGAAGATGAAGGCGTTGAGTTGGTGGCTGATGCTGGTGGGTTCACTTCGCCTGGTCTCCGTTTGGTTCGGGTTCTTCGACATTTGGGCTCTCCGTCTCGCTGTCTTCTCTCAATCCCCCAGTACACTTCTCACCTCACTTCATTCTTTTGTTTCAACTTTTACTCAATTTTGAATCAACTTCTCCGTTTGGATCCTGTTTCGTTTCTAAGAAAAAAATTTGGGTTTGTTATTTCAAACTTGAAGAATGGAGACAAACCCATTTCTATTTTTGTGGTTTGCTTCACTAAGATTTACTTATAAGAGAGCACATAGTGATCAAAGTGGGAATTTGATAGGATATACAGTTGGAATTCTTGTATTCTTAATCTTGTAAGAAAGTCAATGTGATTCTTTTGTTTCAACTTTTACTCAATTTTGAATCAACTTCTTCGTTTGGATCCTGTTTGGTTTCTAAGAAAAAATTTTGGGTTTGTTATTTCAAACTTGAAGAATGGAGACAAACCCATTTCTATTTTTGTGGTTTGCTTCACTAAGATTTACTTATAAGAGAGCACATAGTGATCAAAGTGGGAATTTGATAGGATATACAGTTGGAATTCTTGTACTCTTAATCTTGTAAGAAAGTCAATGTGATTCTATGGATTGTGTCCAGATATAGATCCAAAAGAGCTGAACTTGTTTTCCTATTTCATCCATCAGTAAATTATCTTTCTTTGCAAATGCATAATATAATAGGCTGATTTCTCCTTCAATATGTGCTTGTGGGATGAAGGCTTTGTATGGATGTTCAGATTATATGAGATTTCAGATAATATTAAGTGTTACTGTATTTGATGTCAATGTCACACAGAAGTATATATCTCATCTTGAGAAAGTACCCTAAAACTTGCCTTTTGTAATCAATGGGCATGCTATCCTCCTAGGCCCTTGCTTGTATACAACTGTACCCTTTGCATTTAAAATTTAGAACTTGCTTCTCTGATATCATGAGTTGCTTGTATCACCATGGCATACTTGACCTAATGCTGCTCATTGCTGGATCAACCTTTTAAACTTTCTTTGTGGTTTGTCTTTGCCTTTAAGTCCATAACAGTGTGCTTCTAATATAGAATGAAGAATGTAGAAAATGGAATTAGTCTACTAGATTTTTCTTTTTGTTTTTAACTTATACTGTTTTTCTGATTTTCATGTTTTGCATTTGTGATTTGTATTTTTATTTCCAGTGACTGAAGTTCACGGAAGGACATTTGGTGTATGGACTCTTCTTACCTGCACACTCTGCTATCTTTGTGCTTTTAACCTTGAGAACAAGCCTCTCTACCTAGCTACCTTTCTATCATTTGTCTATGCACTTGGTCATTTCTTGACTGAATACCTAATATATCATACGATGGCCATTGCAAATCTCTCAACCGTCGGCTTCTTTGCAGGTATCAAATCAATTCACTTGGCTTCATTTTGAATCAATACATATATTCATCTTTCTTTTTTATATGCTACATGTTTCAAAGCACTTGAATGTGGCTGTTGACTTCTAAGCACCATGGTACAAGAATAAATCATACCGAAAGTGAGGCTTCATGCACTATTTGGGACAAAAGAAAAAATCTGTCAATATGATGATGCTTATCAGAAAAATGAAAGAATATGATTATGATGATGCTAGCTTCTTCTGAAGCAAAATTACTTTTAAGAGATAGCAAGACTGGAATCTCATAGCATAAGAATTGGAGAACTGTCTTTACATGCTATTGCGGAGTAACCCTGTTTAATTGGAATCAAATATATTCATCTTTCAACTGTTCACAAACGATTTGTATGCTATAACATCCGACGACAAATAGTTCTAAGTTTTTCTTTCTAGTGAATAGCTATATATAATCATGGTGAGCTTAGGAACCAATAATATTTGTAGTAAAAGAATTCTCTTGTGATCTTGATCAGGCACATCGATAGTATGGATGTTGTTGCAGTGGAATGCACATCAACCTCAGCCTTCGTTGAAATCAGAATAAAGTGTCTGGTTGGTTCCTGCCTCAGCTTTCTCCACATATGTTGATCAAGCCCTTTCTTAAACCGTGATTTGTTCCCGGTAATTGTAATTTTTGACAGCTGCTATTGCTATTGCACTGAAATTTGGCGTAAAATGTAAAAGTCTAACTCAACACTGTTGACCAGGCAACATTTTGAGTTGCTGACAATTTTTGAAATTAAGGTCCAAATTAGAGAAACAAAGATTGTCAATCCTTCATCATGTAACCATCAATTCAGTGCAATAATTTATTTTTTTTGGTATAAGGGCAATACTGGAAAAAATCGTTTGTTTGAAGTACAAGGGTTTAGCTGGAGTTCCACCAGTTGGGTTTCTAGATGAGTTTGAAGTCTTTACCCCAATAGGATGTGAAGTTTGGACCAAATCTGAATTGGGTTCTTGTCAACTCAATGAATTTGAAGGTTTGGTTGTTTTTTTAACTGAGAAAATCATGTACCTTGTAACTCAACTCACAACTAGATAAGAGAACACCAATTCAACCACCAAAACCAGATCTGCTGTCCACATCATACTCTATAAGGCTCAGAATATGCTCATATTGGTGTAAAAATTGACAGATGCTTATGCTAGACAACTCACAATATCATCTCATCAATTGGATTTGGCTGTCATGCAGCAATGTCATTTTCAAAACCAAATTAAAATTAAAAACTTAATTTACAAGCAACATGTGAAGGGCCTAAAACCTAGCACAACTTCAATATAAGCATAGAATTTTCTTCGAGAGCACCCATCTGTTTCATATGGAGACCGCAGTTTTCAGAGCTACAAGTTGCGTTTTAGTCCACGATTGCCATGCTCACGAAGTTGTTCGTTTTTCTTTTTTGCCCACAAGATTAGTCATTAGCGTAATTGATATCCCCAGATTTAAATTGCAGAAAATTTTAGAATGGTTTCAAGCATTTAAATGAATGCCAACAACATGGGTACATTTATACCCTGTTTTTGTTTTATAGCGTTTAGAGAAACTGTGTTTTCCGGCAGGTCACAGGAAACTGCTTAACAGACAAGGGTTTAATTTAACATAAGGAATAATAATAGAAGCATGCTTTAGCATTATGAAAGGATAATAACACATGTGAGAGCTTAAGACACTAACATTTTTCTTAAGCATCAACAGCAAAGCACAAACCATCCAATTAAACTCTCACCACCAAAACAATTCGTTTTTTTTTTTTTTTTTCTCCAATTCAAATGACATCCAAAATTTCAACTTGGGTCATTAAACAATTCACTTCTCCTTTTTATGCATCATGCGCTTCTTCCCAAGAGCTTACAATATAAAGAAACAGCACATAAAACAAAAATAATGAAAAGAAAGATGAGGGTGGAAATAAACAGTACAGTGGAAGGTTGAATTTAGTTTTACAGATTGAACCTGCTGCTGATATAAACTAGCCTACATTGTACCTGCTATATTGATTTTCTAGCCACATATTAAAATTCACAAACACTAACCTAATTGCTTTTCATATCAAAAGCAAAGGCAAGCATGAAAATTGTAAGCACCAGAAGAACCCAAATACCACAATCATCATTCTGCTGCAGCCTCTCCATTCTCATCCCCCTCTGTTTTTATCTCTGGCAATGTATCCAGATCTGTGCGAGCCTCTTTCTCGGCTTCGGCAATATGGGAATCAGAAGAATCAATTGGATCATGCTGAACAACATCCTTCGTTACATTTGTGGAGTCCGAACCTTCATCTGCCCTGCCAGATTCACTGGTACCATTAGACTCTTCATTATGAGAGGTATCTGTGATCTCCTTGATTGTTGGAGAACTAGAACCATTCTCTGTTTCAGCTGTTCCATCAGATCTTAAGATATTTTCTGACACATTAGTCTCTACCTTATTAGAGGAGTTAGATGATTCTCCCAATACCCCATCTGCACTCTCAATTTTAGTAGAATTTGTTGAATTTGAGTCAGATTGGTTGTTCTGAGAAGCTGTGTTATTAACCTGTTCCACAACCAAGGTTTGTATGGTCATGCCCTCTCCAGTAGTTGTCCCATCCAACGTTGCATTTTGAGAGTGAACTGACTCAGATACAGTTTCTGTTACGTTCTGTTGGTATGAATCAGTCGCCCTCTTGATTTCTGTTGAGTTATTGCTTGCTTCTGGTAGATCATTAGACTGTGTTTTCACCACTGCATTCAAAAGTGAGCTCTCCACAGGATTGGACATAGCATCATTAACTTTCTCTTCACTTGCGGTTGCATTTAAAGAAGTACCATTTTCAGCCATTACACCATCAACCATTCGTGAATTGTCAGTAGATTTTATATCCTTTTTTAGAGCACTAGCTTCTGAGTTCTCATTTGAGTTTTCGGAACTTACTTGGGTATCATGGGTCACTGCACTAGAAGCATCATCGCCTTTGTAATTTTCCTCTCGTGCCTCATGAGCATTGTTGTCATGGGTATCATTATCTTGATCATCCAATGAATTCTCATTTTCTGCTTGATCCTCTCTCTCTTCACTTTCATTCTTATCACCATCCTTCTCATTCCCCTCATCATCTCTCTCTTTCTCTTCATCTACAAAGTCCTCATCGTGGTCTGCTTCCCCTTCTTTTTTCTCTTGCTCATTTTCATCTATCTCATCATCTCCAGCTCCTCTTCCCTCATCCTCTGTATCTTCGTTCTGGGTTTCTTCCTCCTCTTGCTCTTCTGCCTCATGCTTTGGATCCTCTTCTTCTCGCTCTCCTACTTCATGTTTCTGATCCTCTTCTTCTCGCTCGTCCACTTCATGTTTCTGATCCTCTTCTTCTCGCACTTCTACTTCATGTTTCTCTTCTTCCTCTCCAGCTGTTTCTTCTTCCTCCTCTTCCTGTTGTTTCTCATTTTTAATGACTTCCTGGTGAGGAAGGTCTTTCCTCCCAAGTTTCAGAAGCTCACCATCACTCAAAGTTTTGATTGAGGTTTTTGCATTTTTCTCAGCTAATGCAGCCTTCTTATCATGGGAATGCTTGACCTGATAGATTAACCAAAAGCAGACCCCAAGCAGTAGACAAATCTGCAGAACATGCTTCACCCTGACTCCTTTGGTTTTCTGGTTCCTACTATGAGTCCGCTTGATCATGATGTACTTCCCCTAGAGTATCCTACCCTTATCTTTACTTCTACCTATTTGCAAACACTGCAAGTGTCAGAAACCTGCCTATAATCCAAAATATAAAACTAACAAACTTAAAAAGATTACTCAACCTATTAAACTCAATCAAATTAAAAGTATAGAACACAAGTCAAAGTTTCATCTTATAAAAATTTAACACTGCATTTTAAAATAAAAGCAAACATTGTCAAAATATATTATGCCCAATTGATTTCTCAACTGTCACTGTGTCCCACACTGAACATTCGTTCTCAAATTTGATTAACATTCATAGAGAAGCCATTTGATTTGAGCAGATATAACGGCGTTAGAAATTGATCTTTTTTTCCTCATACTTGGACATAAAAACACCAAATTGATCCAAATACAGTAAAATCATAACATAAAAGAGAAGAAATTCAGAATCTAAGGAAATCCATTTTCTTCCTCATAGTTGTTGCTTTTGTAAGAAACAAAATCCATTGCCAGAAACTAGGTGGAAAAAAAAGAAGAACAACAATAGTGATGTTCCCATGGAAATCCTAATTGGATAACGAAGTAAAGCCACAAGCAAACCCTAGAACACCGCTCAATCAGAAAGATACTGAAAAAAATATTGACCCACGAAACTTAAACCTAAAAAATCCCATCTTTATTGATCCACAAGCAAAACCCATCTTCAAAAATGGTAAATTGTGAGCACCAAAGAGTTCTGCAACAGTCATAGGCACCAAAGATAGGAAATTTATACTAATCCAGAAATGAATAAAAGGCGTTTCTGTAGAAAATAAAAAATGGGAGAGAGCAAGAGGAAGGTGATGGAGGGGAAGGGGAAAGTACCTGAGAAGCAAAGCAGTAGTAGTCAAAGTGCAGAGTGGGAAAGTAAAAGGCCAAGGCTTGTGGATGTCAAAGCCGTTTTCAGTCACAGACTGTGAGGAGGAGATTTTTTTTTTTTTTTTGGTCAAGGTGAGGAGGGGATTGAGAGAGAGAGTGTCCGTGTTTTTCTATACCTCGGTGGGGGATGACCGGATCCAATTCCAATTAAGCTAACTAGGAGTCAGTAGATAGTAATTAGTAATTGCCTTGTTGTCAGACCCAAAAAGGAAAAAATAATGTGGTCATTTAGTAACACTTTTTCTCTAGATTGATATAATTTGAAATAAAATTTTACTCATGCCTAATCATTAAATTGATTTTTATCTCAATAAATTTGAACTTATTTATTAGAATACAGAGCTTGTGTTGAGATAAATATTGAAATTTATTTTTCAAATTTTAAAAGGTTATATGTGCATTTGTGTTATTATTATGGAAAAAATATATACCAATCGAAGGTCTAAAGCTAATTCATGCTAGGATTTCCAAAAGAGGAATAATGTACTAAATTTGGAAGTAGGCAGTAGCAGCATACCCCACATGAACTCTGTCATGAACTATAGGCAAGCGTTTATTTTTACACCTGAAGTTCTATATTTAACTCATTATTTTCCCTGTATCACTTGTATTTTTTTTAAGTCTAATCTCTCAAACAACTCTTTATGCCATTTTGTTTGAATACTTGAAATTATTATTATTATTATTATTTTATTTTATTTAAAACTCTAATAAAAAAGGTTGGCCCATAATTAGGCCCCACAACATGGGAGGCCCATTGGGCCCGACCACCACCACCAAATTCCGGCAAGTTTGTAATAGATTTCAACCACTCTATGCCCTGCATAGGCGATGCAATAACTAAAAATTTAAGAAGAAAAGAATGTTAGTGTTTTGAGTGTGTGAATGGAGAGTGATGAAGGAGAGAAGGAACGAGAAGAGAGAGATTGGCAAAAACTGGCCTGCTATACGTGCAGCAGGGGAATTTTCATTTCTATTCAGTCTCTCAGCCTCACGCACTTGGAGTGAGGGAATACAACCGTTAGGCACAGTAGCTGGATCCCTTACATGGCAAGGTGATCTCAGCCATTCATTTAGACATCCAATATGATCTTTACACTTGGCTTGTAAAATTAAAGGAAACGAAAAACTGTTTTAACTAACTAATAAGTCAGCTTAAGAACTTATAATTCAACAAAGAAACCAGGTAGCACACAGGCTCAGAAATGAGTATAAAACTTCGCTTTAATGGATGTCTTATAGCCTCGATCTCTGCAGAAAGTTACAAACTTACAACTGAGTAAAGTCTGTATGAATCATGCATCTTCATAGTGTAATCCCAAAAACAGAAATAAAAAAATTAGCCTTAGAGTAAAAAGATCTGTAGCATAGAACATCGAATCATATGACTCTGTAATGAGAAGACTCAACTGATTCATACCTCCCAGCACAAAGAAGCATCAAACGTCTCTTTGACAAAAGCTTCCACTTTCGATCCTTCATCCTGCAGAGTTAGTGTCATCCACATAGATAAACATGTACTTTCACTTGGATCATACAACTGACAATCAAAACTTATTTCAATCAGCACACAGACATTCATGTTGTGAATAATCACAATGCACAAGATTTACTCTTTGGATTAGTTTGTTAAAAAGTTATCAAATAGTGAAAAGGAAAATTAGTTAATAGACAATACACGTCTCGACCACGTTCTCAAGAATCTGTAACGGGATTGTGCATAATTTGGAAACAAGTGTCATATTTCCACTAATAGCTGGTGAATAATAAGTAGAATGGATAATGAAAAACCTAAATAACCTGATTAATTTACTTAGAGGCAGTGATGCGCAGCATCTCCCTTTCTAGGCTTAACAAGTTGAACATTTTAAAATACAAATAGAACACGATATTACGAGAAAATAATACATAATACCCATTCATAACTAAACAATTACACTCACAGAGTTTACGTCAGTTAATAGCCCAATCAAGTTGACAATTCTGTGATTATCTGTCATGGTTTAATTCTGGTTTTTTGTTTTTTGTTTTTGTTTTTATGGAGAATATGATAGCAGATGTTGATAGCAAAAATTTGAGAAACAGAGGAACTGA
This sequence comes from Prunus fruticosa, assembly GCA_018703695.1. Taxonomy (NCBI): domain Eukaryota; kingdom Viridiplantae; phylum Streptophyta; class Magnoliopsida; order Rosales; family Rosaceae; genus Prunus; species Prunus fruticosa. Next base: position 35,175,134 of record CM031924.1, read on the forward strand.
CTAGAAGATCCCTTTTACACTCCATAACATCTTTGAATGCGTCACACAATCTAATGATCTACCAGAAGCAGGGAATAACTCAATCAAGCTATGCCAAATTCTGTCACAGGCTCACAGCCCTTACTCTGATATCTTTGCTCATACAAGACAACTTTCAAGGACTTATTTTTCTCTTTGGGTTGGTATGTCTTTGTTGTACTATCCTTTGGATACTTTCTTTATCAATGGTGTCAACTTACAAAACAATATGTATCAATTGTATATCAACTAGGCCCGTAAGTTCTAGCCCAAGTGGGATTGGGAAGAGATGGAGACTTGTTTAGAATTTTGGCCTTTTTCTGATTCTCATTAGACAAACTAGGTGCCGTGACTGTCCGTCTGTCTAATGCCTCTGTGTAGTGTATATTAGGACCGGACCGGATCAGTTTCTGTATTTCAATTCAAACGTGGGGGTGGGTTGAGATGTGTGTTCTTCCATAAAGGTTTCAACTTGGGATCCCTAATTCCCCACCCTCATATATATTGTGCTCTGAGATTATAGGAAGCAGGTAGAAGAGCAAGAGGAGGAAGAAAACAGGAATGAAGATACAGAAAATGAGGGAAGAGGAGCTGGGGAGGATGAAATATGAGATAGATTCAAACACTTTGCTACATTTTTTTAAATTAACAATTCAAATCTCTCTCCATCCATCACTTATGACTTATTATGAGAAAGAAAGAAACTCACAGTAGTCAAAATTTTGAATTGCATTGCATCTACACACATGTAAATAACATAACTCTGCAGAGTCACCTGACCTATACAATATGAGTACACAACTTAAGGAACAAAGTACCCTGAACAAGTAGAATTCCACTGAGAGTTTTGCGGTTGTAATGTATTTTATTTTGTGACTATTGCCAAACACAGGCATCAACTGTAGTTTCTGAATGCAGCTATGAAGGGGCCCTTTGACCCATTATTGATTTAGAGTTAGAGCAGAAGAAGAACTTGAAGCTCTAATAAATACGTAAAATGGGTAAATTTGAGTTACAATTTACAAAATGGCATAATGAAATCAAGGTATAGTCACTCCTTGGGATCCAAGAGCAGAAAATAAATCAAAATGACTACAAACTGGAACTTGTGCCTAAAGACTAATTTGCAATGAAAGTTGTTTTATTTTCTAAGAGACTAGGATGTTCAAATATACTCATCAATCTTATAAGTTATATCTAGGTAGTCTTTATCCCAAACTTGGAGTAAACCAACTCATTCGAGACCCCATTGACTCTTGGACGCTTGGAAAGGATCTCTCAACTCTTTCATTATCGAGGCAGAAGATGCCGATCTTGCAAGTTGTAAATGGTTTGTGAACATGAAAGGGGTCGATTCCATTTGTTGCAAAGTAAATCTTGTTCCTGTCTAACTCTATGAAATCGCTCGCCCGAAGAGAGAAGGAACCATGCGAGCTCAAAAATAATGTTTGATCCCCCAAACTTTGTTCCTTAAGAAAGTCACCAGTCTCAGGATCAATCTTGTAAACTTTAAAACCAGATGTCCTGAAATATTCATAATCATCGTAGTTAGTGTCGCCCTCCTCGAGTTCATTATCATTTTCTTCTTGCATGTTGTGTTCTTCTTCATCATCATCTTGATGATTTCCTCCTTCGAGTTCCAGTTCCAGTTCGTGATCATCCTCATCATCCACGCTTGTGCAAATTTCAAACACATCTCTTATTTGATGGATCACCAAGACTTCATTGTTGGTTGATTCAAACAAGAATGAGTCGTATTCCTCATTTAAACTGATTTTGTAGTCTTATGATACTCAACGTCAATTCCAATATGCTCTTCATTATCATAGACTAAGATCAATTCTACTTCCACATCTCCAAATTTTATGGTGCGAGGTTGGATGAGCTCACTCTTAATTTTACTATAGCCAAGGAGTATAACTTACCAGTAATAGAAAACAATAATTGGCAATGTTGTTCATTTTCATCTAATACCTGGAAGCCACTCCATGTTTTGTTTCCAGGTCTACACGTAACCAACACCTTTAAATTATCAAATATTGCTGCCACCATACATTCTGAATAATTATTAATATCTGAGGTGGATAGCACAATGTGATTAAAGAAAAAGCTGCTACCACACAATTCCCATTCTGTTTCTACAAACTTTTTGAAAGATGGAATTGTCGCCAATGGTGGAAGTTGGCATAAGGCTCCTGAAACCGGGTTGAACAGAAATATTTTAGAATTCAGTCTTTTTTCTTGGATCATAATTAACCAACCTCTTGAAGAGCCATAAAACCGACTTCCATGAATTGGCTTAGGCAGCCTCAACTTGTGAACTTTGCCGTCGGCAAGGTTGGTAAAGGACAAGTACTTGCAATTTGGATCCTGAGGAAGAACTAACCAGGGCGCTTCTTGAGCACCGCGGATGTGTCCACGCATACAAACTGAATTCCAAGAATTGCAGGCAAGACCTGCTCGAATTCGATCCCTTAAACTCAAGCGCCGTACAATCATCTCCATGATATCTTCGTGTACTCTCTGCCACCTGCTGCTGCTGCTGTACTCAAAACAACTGCTGGTTTAGTTTTCGTATTGCTTTCTCTTCTTATCTGAATTTTCTCTGAGTATAAGTAATAGTTTCTTGAGCGTGAAGCAAGGGAACCAGCTGCTTAAAGAGAGGTAGTCACCCAGATTTTGATAGGCCAAAAATAGAGTCTCACTCATCTCTCTCTGTTTGATTAGCAATAGAGCGAATGTTCAATTTTCAATTATAGGATGCCGATGCTAGAGCTTTTGTGCTGTACGTGCAATACGTAGGGTGCATGTAGAATAATATATAGGAGTGAGCTAACGTAATTCATCAGGGAATCTGTGTATCTTAGGGATGGGCATTGGTTCCAATCCAAATCCCTAGTCTATCTCCTAGTAGGATTGGAAATTCATTGGATTTTTATTTGATTTTAGGGTTTAAGGAAGAAAGAAGGCCTTACAGAAGATAAATTGGGTCGGGTTTTTTTTTTCTCTATAGAATTCCAACAAGAAAAAAAATTAGGATTGCTCCTTTCACATGGGGAAGTGCGCTACTGGAAGGTATTCTTGGTTTTAGAAAGAATCTCTCAAGCAACTCTTTATGCTTTTTTTTTGGAGTTTCACTAAAATACCCAAAATTAGGGCTGAAATACCCACATAAATGGAGGTGGAAGAACTCAACCAATTGAACTATATCCACTGGCTTTTGTAATGCTATTTTAGATACTTGAAATTTGTATGATCATTAAATTCCTAAACAGAAATGGGCCCTACAAATTTTTGGGGGTCGTCCCTGGCCAAGTCAAGAGCCCAGGGGCCATCAGACCAAGGGGCACAAATTTTTTTAACAGGCCATATATATATATGAAAACGAAAATACTAAGAGATCATCTTTAGAAACCAACTTGAACTATCTCTCTAATAGAGGTGGGATCCGTTTTCATTGGTGGGCTCCAACTCTATAAGATAGATAGTACACAAATTGGTTTCTAAGGATGGTCTCCCTGCCATGACCCATATGAAAAATGCACGCCTAATTTTTTCCCAACTTATGTGGCATGTTATTTTACAGAACATGCTTCACCCTGACTCCTTTGGTTTTCTGGTTCCTACTATGAGTCCTCTTGATCACGATGTACTTCCCCTAGAGTACCCTACCCCTATCTTTACTCCTACCTATTTGCAAACATTGCACGTGTTAGAAACCTGCCTATAATCCAAAATATAAGACTAATAAACTTCAAAAGATTACTCAACCTATTAAACTCAATCAAATTAAACGTATAGAACACAAGTCAAAGTTTCATCTTATAAAAATTTAACACTGCATTTTAAAATAGAAGTAAACATTGTCAAAACATATTATGCCAAATTGATTTCTCAACTCGTTCTCAAATTCAATTAACATTCATAGAGAAGCCATTTGATTTGAGCATAAGACAGTAACGGCGTTAGAAATTGATCTGCTTTTCCTCATACTTGGACATAAAAACACCACATTGATCCAAACACACTAAAATCATAACACAAGAGAGAAGAAATTCAGAATATACGGAAATCCATTTTCTTCCTCATAGTTGTTGCTTTTGTAAGAAACAAAATCCATCGCCAGAAACTTGGTGGAAAAAAAGAAGAAGAAGAAGAACAATAGTGAAGTTCCCGTGGAAATCCTAATTGGATAACGAAGTAAAGCCACAAGCAAACCCTAGAACACCGGTCAATCAGAAAGATACTGAAAAAAAAATTGACCCACGAAACTTAAACCTAAAAAATCCCATCTTTATTGATCCACAAACAAAACCCATCTTCAAAAATAGTAAATTGTGAGCACCAAAGAGCTCTACAACAGTCATAGACACCAAAGATAGGAAATTAATACTAATCCAGAAATGAATAAAAGGCGTTCCTTGAGAAAATAGAAAATGGGAGAGAGTAAGGAGGAAGGTGATGGAGGCGAAGGAGAAAGTACCTGAGAAGCAAAGCAGAAGGAGTCAAGTGCAGAGTGGGAGAGTAAAAGGGCAAGGCTTGTGGATGTCAAAGCAGTTTTCTGTCAGAGATTGAGGAAGAGAGAGAGAGAGTGGCCGTGTTTTTCTACACCTCAGTGGGGGATGACCGGATCCAATTCCAATTAAGCTAACTAGGAGCCAGTAGGTAGTAATTAGTAATTGCCTTGTTGTCAGACCCAAAAAGGAAAAAATAATGTGGTCATTTAATAACACTTTTTTTTGGATTGATATAATTTGAAATCAAATTTTACTCATGCCTAATCATTAAATTGATTTTTACCTAAATAAATTTGAACTTCTTTTGTGTTGCGATAAATATTGAAATTTAAATTTCAAATTTTAGAAGGTTTTATGTGCATTTGTGTTAGTATTAGGGCACTTCCAGGAATCAAACCCTTGTAATGACCCGGGAGCTAAGGCTGACACTATTTATGTTAATAGTATATGTCCTTACAAAAAGTAAGTTGCACTTTTAGCAGTTGCCATGACAAAGGGCAAGTACTATTCAATTTTTTGTTTTTTTTTTCACAAATTTGTTTACCTAAACAATTAATTTGGACAATATTTTTGGATGAGATTTTCTGATAAAACATTCGGATAAGATTTTCGGTTTCAAATTTCAGATAAATTTCATTTGAATTTCAAATTTCGGATAAGATTTTCACCCTATAAAATTGCGCCATGTGCCGTCTGAATTTCAAATTTCAGATAAATTTCATTTGAATTTCAACTTTTCATTTGAATTTCACATTTCAGATAATCTTATGGAAGATTATTTTATGGAATTTCACATTTCAAATAATCTTCGCATTCTCCTGGGGTAAGAATCTTATGGAAGATTATTTTATCCCAATATCTCTGTACTATGATGATCATTTTCGAGGGCGATATAGAATGCAACAATATTTGTTCAATAAAGTCATGCATAATATTTGCAATTATGATGAATACTTTGTTCAAAAGAGAAATTGTGCTGGTGTTTTGAGACTGCTTCCCAAACAAAAGTTCACAACTGCTATACGAATGTTGGCGTATGGGGCATCTGCGGTCAGGTGGATGAGATTGCCCTGATGGGGAAGTCTATTGTGTTGGAGAGTTTGGTTAGATTTTGTGATGCAGTTGAAACTCTGTACACCAGGGACTACCTGCGCAGACCTACGCCCAGGGACCTGAACGACTTCTACAGAAAGCCGAATGGAGAGGATTTTCAGGAATAATTGGTAGCATCGATTGCATGCACTGGCAATGGAAGAATTGCCCAACTGCCTGGCAAGGAGATTACGGCAATAAAAAAGTGCAAAAAAGTATCATCCTTGAAGCCGTTGCAGGATTTGATACATGGGTTTGGCACGCCTTCTTCGGAGTTGCAGGATCTCAAAATGACTTGAACGTCCTAGGTCAATCCTCGGTGTTCAATGATGTTTTGAGAGAAGAAGCCCCGAAAATTACCTATGAAATCAACAATACCGTCTACCAAACTATGTATTATCTAGCTGACGGCATCTACCCAAGGTGGACAACATTTGTCAAATCACTTCCGCATCCCCGAACCCAAAAGCAAAAATTATTTGTTACCTATCAAGAGAGTTACAGAAAAGATGTGGAGAGGTGCTTTGGTATCCTCCAAGCTCGGTGGGTGATCATTAGGGGTGCGGTGCATATGTTTGATGAGGAGGTGTTGAGGAGCATAATGATGACATGCATCATCCTCCATAACATGATTGTGGAGGATGAGTATGATTACGAAGCTGAAGAGGTGTACGAACCGGATCCCATGAATACGACATTGACAAGAATTTATGAAAAACCTATAGGGCCAAATGGAGAACCATTGGAGCATGAACCGTTGGTTAGAGATGGTCGTTTCATGAATCGTACGACTGATCGATATATGCAGAGATGCAATCGTCGCATATTCATGAACGCCGTCAAGTTGACTTAATGGAGCATTTATGGGTGGTGAAAGGCAATGATGGTGAATGAAGTGAAGTGAATATGTTTTTTAAGATTTTAATGTTTATGTTTTATGTTTAGTTATGTTTCGTTTTTTTTATGCTTTGGTTGTGATTTGTTTGTTTTTATATTTTTAATGCTTTGGTTGTAGTTAGTTTTTTATGTATGACATGTTTTGAATAAAAAGGAATTTTATTTAATAGTTTCTTTGGTAACTCAAAGAAAACCAATACTACTAATAAAATAAAATACATGAATTACAACTAATTTTTAAAACAAAACATTAAAATACAATGAAATGAAAAGGCAAGCAAACTAACTTAAGGGTTTTCATCATTTAACAAATCCGTATTGCTAGGTCCATCATCACAAAAAAGTCTTCGTCTCATAATAGCCTTTTGTTCTAGCTTCCAAAATTGTTTTGTTTCAGGAGACATATGGCTTGTATCCATGACCATGGTTTCCCGATCCTTCTTGTCTTCGTTTTCTTTGCGTTGATACTCCCTTTCTTTGCGTACATACTCCATTTCTTTAGCATATTCTATTCGCATTGCCCTATCATCTTCTTGGGCTTTCCTGTCTATTCCAATTCTCAAGGCGCTTTGCCTTACAATTTCCTCCAAAAATTTAGAGGCATTACTGGTAGAATTATTTCCTCTCTTTGCCTTCGCCGCCTTCCTCCCAATAGGCCTCGGCTCCCTTTTAATGGGTGAGTCTTCACTCATATGGGATTCCATAGGCGAATCCGAAGCTTGTGAATCATGGAGTGGCGTTTCGTTTAACACCACCGTTGGAGCTGTTGGAATAATGCTAAATCTCTTACAATGCTTCACCACCTCCCAACATTGGGTATGGTTGGAAGTTTTTTTCCCTTGTCCAGTAGCACCATACCACATTTGAGCTTGCACAATCTATATATATAAAAAAATGAATATGCAAGGAACTTAAAAAAAATATTGGTAATGCAAAAAAGATAAACATATTAATGAAAATCCAAGAAATATTAACAAAATATAGAGAATGCAACAAACATTTAAATAAATATTAGAAATACAAGAAATATTAACAAAATATAAAAATTGCAAGAAACATTTAAATAAATATGGAAATACAAGAAATATTAACAAAATATAAAAATTGCAAGAAACATTTAAATAAATATGGAAATACAAGAAATATTAACAAAATATACAAATTGCAAGAAACATTTAAATTAAAATTAATAGGACATTAAAATTAATAAAATGAAAATTACAAATAATTTACCTTATCGCTGAGATTTTCCCCGCTTCTGTGGTTATCCATCGCTTTTGTGAGGGCATCTCTCCATTTCCCCAACTCTTTGTTGAGAATTTTCTACCGACAAGACAATGCCATTTTGGTACGGGCGGAACCCGATCTTTCAACAAATTCATGATGAATTTTTTTTCACATTTGACTGAATTTCATCTCATTAACCTATATGGGATAATGATTAATTTGGACCCAACACTCACACAACAAGACATCTTCCATGATGCTCCATGCCCCTCCGATTTCTTGAGAAAAAGCCATAATGATAAAGAAAAATTAAACTTGAAAGTGAAAAAAATTTAGAGTAGAAAGTGAAAAAAATATTGAGTAGAAAGTGAATAATAGTTGGAGAAGGAGAAGATGTATGAGGATTTGTTGTTAAAAGTGAAGAGTAGGGATTGGTATTTATAGAATAAAATTCAGTATTTTTTTGGGTTTTTTTTTTAAAATTTCTGAATTTTTTTCATAATTTTTTGCCTTGAAAAATTCTAGGCCGTTGGATTGGATGACAAAACGAATCGGAAGGACCAGAAACACGCCACGTGGCATAGCTTCGTTGGAGGAAAGCTGACGCGCGCATGAATTTTTTTTAAACTTTGGCGAGTGCGTTGGACCCACCAACGGTAAAAAAATTTCAAATCTCTCTGCTAACGTCACACTGGCTTCAAGTGGCCTTATGGGAAAAATATGCACCAATCAAAGGCCTAAAGCTAATTCATGCTAGGATTTCTAAAAGAGGAATAATGTACTGAGTTTGGAAGTAGACAATAGCAGCATACCCCATATGGGCTCTGTCATGATCTATGGGCAAGCGTTTATTCTTACACTCGAAGTCCTAACTCACTATTTTCTACTAAATTCTCAACCCAAAAAAAGAAAAAGAAAAAGAAAAAGGGTCTAACGGCTTTGAAAATGATAACAAAAGAATCTCGAACTAGTTTTTATTATTTTTTTGGGCTCCATTGGATCAGCCCATGCTGTTTTCCTTTATCGTAACTGAAAAATGAGGGCCCAATAATCTAAAGGTTGAATACCCAGGAATACCCTTGCTTGATGAAAAACCTCAAATATAATCAATTTCAGGATTGGTATTGTGGTAACTTAAGACACTTGAGCTCTGTCTTTTACTAAGTTTCCCTTTACGTCTCTAATTTGTTTAGTTAGCTAGTTTAGATTATTAATTTAGTTTTGTTTAGTAACTTTTATTTAATTAATTTAGTTATTTGGATTAAGGTGTGAAGTTATTTTTTGGTTACCCAAAGTATCCCCTGCGCGCAGTGGAGACTAAATCCCTTGAGGTACGGTCAGGCGCAAAGCGTGGACTTCTCCCAGAGAGTCCGCTCTCTATTCGCAAGCGCTTGGGATCGAACCCAGGACTTCTTGTTTAAAGGATCCAAGCCTCTTCCACTTGGACCAACTTTTGTTGGTAAGGTGTGAGGTTTTGACTAATAGATAATTCAATTTATTAAATAATACCTCCCTCTCATTCCCGCCTCTCTCTCTCTCTCTCTCTCTCTCTCTCTCTCTCTCTCTCTCTCTTTATTTTTCTCTTTGTTTCTTGTTCTCTCTATCTCTGACCCAACGCCCTCTTTTTCTGTGCTCTCTTTGTGTCCACACCTCACTGCCCAATCTTTCTCTGACCCACGCCTTCTCCGTTTTTCACGGCCCAATCTCTCTTTATTTCTCCACCCAAAAATGTTTCACGTTCTTATTAAATGTGACGGGAGAGGTAATGTACGGTCACGTCATATCAGGGAGCATCCCCTCCGTACTTTGAAAAGAGAACCGAGAGACGCACTCAAAACATTTACAAACCTAAACTAAACTCACCCTTTTAAAGTCGTTGATCCTTGTTTTCATTCTTTTCTTGTTGTGCAGCCCCTATTTTTACCCTTATAGTGTTTTAGATTTTCCTTCTTTTTTTTTTTTTTTTGTTCTTTAGTTCTTAGAATTAGTCTTGAGTAAGAGGCAAGAAATCAATAAAGTTTCGATGTGAAAATCAGAGGTTGGCACAAAGTTTTGATGTGGGACTTTGTGCAAGTTGCTGTGGTGGTGACACGTTTCTTTGGAGATTAGGTTTGGCAGTCGGGAGTTTCGGAGGCGGCTACTTCTTCGGAATAGTGTCTTCCTTCGGCATGTTGGAAGGTGATGACGTCAGTCACTTTCTAGGTATTTGTCTGTGTGTCCTTTTGGGGGAGAAGACGTGTCTGCCTTGGTGATAGTCATTTTGATGCTGGATATGCTCGATTAATTATGGTGTAAACAGTATTCCTCTAATTTCGTGGTCACGAAGTAAATTTTGAGTTGGGAATTTGTGAGAATTTTGTATAATCATGACCGAACATTCCAAATTATGTGGAAGCCATATGGCATTCCCTAGTTCCCCAAGTTAGCAAGTTAGAAGTTGTGCCAATCTTTTGGAGGCATATTAGGAGTTGTGTGAGCCCACTAGGCCTTTGGCAAGGGGCAACTACGTTCGGTAGGAGCCTATATGGGCTTGGGGTGTGTCATAGACCTTCGGCCAAGCGCCTGGGATCGAACTCAGGACCTCTTGTTTAAAGTATCCAAGCCCCTTCCACTTGGACCAACTCTTGTTGGTAAGTTGTGAGGTTTTGACTAATGATAATTCAATTTATTAAATAATACCTCCCTCTCATTCCCGCCTCTCTCTCTCTCTCTCTCTCCTTTGTGTTTATTTTTCTCTTTGTTTCTTGTTCTCTCTCTTCTCCCCCCACGCCCTCTTTCTCTACGCTATCTTTGTTTCCACACCCCACTGCCCAATCTTTCTTCTGACCTACGCCTTCTATGTTTTTCACTGCTCAATCTTTCTCTCTTTCTCCACCCAAAAATGTTTCACTTTATTATTAAATGTGACGGGAGAGGTAATGTACAGTCACGTCATATCAGGGAGCATCACCTCTGTGCAGTGTTTGAAAGGAGAATCGAGAGACACATTCAAAAAATTTACAAGCCTAAACTCACCCTTTTAAAGTTGTTGATCCTTGTTTTCATTCTTTTCTTGTTGTTCAGCCCCCTATTTTTACCCTTCTAGTGTTTTATATTTTCCTTTTCTTTTTTTTGTTAATTGTTCTTTAGTTCTTAGAATTAGTCTCAAGTGAGGGGCAAGAAATCAATAAAGTTTCGATGTGAAAATGAGAGTTTGACACAAAGTTTTGATGTGGGACTTTGTGCAAGTTGCTGTGGTGGTGACACGTTTCTTTAGAGATTAGGTTTGGCAGTCGAGAGCTTCGGTAGGCGGCTGCTGCTTCTGAAGAGTGTCTTCTTTCGGCATGTTGGAAGGTGATGACGTCAGTCACTTTCTAGTAATTTGTCTGTGTGTCCCTTTGTTGGAGATGACGTGTCTGCCTTGGTGCTAGTCGGTTTGATGCTGGATATGCTCAGTTAATTACGGTGTAAACAGTAGTCCTCTAAGTTTGAGGTCACGAAGTAACTTCTGGGTTGAGAAGTTGTGAGATTTTTGTATAATCATGACCGAACATTCCTAATTCTGTCCTGAGCCATATGACATTCCATAGTCCCCCAAGTTAGCAAGCTAGAAGTTGTGCCAATTTTTTGGAGACATGGTAGGAGTTGTGTGAGCCCACTAGGCCTTTGAAAAGGTGCAACGACGTTCGGTAGGAGCCCATGTGGGCTTGGGGTGTGTCATAGTCCTTCGACCAAACGCCTGGGATCGAACTCAGGATCTCTTGTTTAAAGTATCCAAGCCCCTTCCACTTGGACCAACTTTTGTTGGTAAGTTGTGAGGTTTTGACTAATAGATAATTCAATTTATTAAATAATACCTCCCTCTCATTCCTACCTCTCTCTCTCCCTCTCTCTGTGTTTATTTTTCTTTTTTTTTCTTGTTCTCTCTCTTTGACCCCACGCCCTTTTTCTCTGCGCTATCTTTGTTTCCACACCCCACTGCCCAATCTCTCTATGTTTCTCCACCCAAAAATGTTTGACTTTCTTATTAAATGTGACGGGAGAGGTAATGTACGGTCACGTCATATTAGGGAGTATCGCCTCCGTACATTGTTTGAAAGGAGAACTGAGAGACGCATTCAAAACATTTACAAGCCTCAACTCACCCTTTTAAAGTCGTTGATCATTGTTTTCATTCTTTTCTTGTTGTTCAACCCCCTATTTTTTCTTTTCTTTTTCTTTTTATTTTTTGTTCTTTAGTTCTTAGAATTAGTCTCGAGTGAGGGCAAGAAATCAATAAAGTTTCAATGTGAAAATGAGATTTTGGCACACAGTTTTGATGCGGGACTTTGTGCAAGTTGTTGTGGTGGTGACACGTTTCTTTAGAGATTAGGTTTGGCAGTTGAGAGCTTCAGGAGGCGGCTGCTGCTTCGGAAGAGTGTCTTCCTTCGGCATTTTGGAAGGTGATAATGTCAGTCACTTTCTAGGGATTTGTCTGTGTGTCCCTTTGGGGGAGAAGACATGTCTGCTTTGGTGCTAGTCATTTTGATGCTGGATATGCTCGGCTAATTATGGTGTAAACAGTAGTCCTCTAAGTTTGTGGCCAAGAAATAACTTCTGGGTTGGGAACTTGTGAGATTTTTGTATAATCATGACCGAACATTCCAAATTCTGTGGGAGCCATATGGCATTGTCTAGTCCCCCAAGTTAGCAAGTTAGAAGTTGTGCCAATCTTCTGGAGGCATGATAGGAGTTGTGTGAGCCAACTAGGCCTTTGAAAAGGGGCAACGACATTCGGTTGGAGCCCATGTGGGCTTGGGGTGTGTCATAGATCTTCGGCAAAGCGCCTTAGATCGAACCCATGATCTCTTATTTAAAGTATCTAAGCCCCTTCCACTTGGACCAACTCTTGTTGGTAAGTTGTGAGGTTTTGACTAATAGATAATTCAAGTTATTAAATATACCTCACTCTCATTCCCACATCTCTCTCTCTTTCTCTCTCTCTCTCTCTCTCTCTCTCTCTCTCTCTCTCTCTGTGTTTTATTTTTCTCTTTGTTCCTTGTTCTCTCTCTCTCTACCCCACACCATTTTTCTCTGCGCTATCTTTGTTTCCACACCCCACTGCCCAATCTCTCTCTGTTTCTCCACCCAAAAATGTTTGATTTTCTTATTAAATGTGATGGGAGAGGTAATGTACGGTCACGTCATATCAGGGAGTATCGCCTTCGTACAATGTTTGAAAGGAGAACCGAGAGACGCATTCAAAACATTTACAAGCCTAAACTCACCCTTTTAAAGTCGTTGATCTTCGTTTTCATTCTTTTCTTGTTGTTCAGCCCCTATTTTTACCCTTCCAGTGTTTTAGATTTTCCTTTTCTTTTGTTTTGTTTTTTATTCTTTAGTTCTTAGAATTAGTCTCGAGTGAGGGCAATAAATCAATAAAGTTTCTATGTGAAAATGAGAGTTTGGCACAAAGTTTTGATGTGGGACTTTGTGCAAGTTGCTGTGGTGGTGACACGTTTATTTGGAGATTAGGTTTGGCAGTTTCGGAGCTTCCGTAAGCGACCGCTGCTTCTGAAGAGTGTCTTCCTTCGGCATGTTAGAAGGTGATGACGTCAGTCACTTTCTAGTGATTTGTCTGTGTGTCCCTTTGGGGGAGAAGACGTGTCTGCGTTGGTGCTAGTCATTTTGATGCTGGATATGGTCGGTTAATTATGGTGTAAATAGTAGTCCTCTAAGTTCACAGTCAATAAGTAACTTCTAGCTTGGGAACTTGTGAGATTTTTGTATAATCATGACCGAACATTCGAAATTCTGTAGGAGCCATATGGCATTCCCTAGTCCCCCAAGTTAGCAAGCTAGAAGTTGTGCCAATCTTCTGGAGGCATGATAGGAGTTGTGTGAGCCAACTAGGCCTTTGAAAAGGGGCAACGACATTCGGTTGGAGCCCATGTGGGCATGGGGTGTGTCATAGATCTTCGGCCAAGCGCCTTAGATCGAACCCAGGATCTCTTATTTAAAGTATCTAAGCCCCTTCCACTTGGACCAACTCTTGTTGGTAAGTTGTGAGGTTTTGACTAATAGATAATTCAAGTTATTAAATAATACCCCACTCTCATTCCCACCTCTCTCTCTCTCTCTCTCTCTGTGTGTGTTTATTTTTCTCTTTGTTCCTTGTTCTCTCTCTCTGACCCCACACCCTTTTTCTCTGTGCTCTCTTTGTTTCCACATCCCACTGCCCAATCTTTCTCTGACCCACGCCTTCTTTGTTTTTCACTACCCAATCTCTCTCTGTTTCTCCACCCAAAAATGTTTGACTTTCTTATTAAATGTGATGGGAGAGATAATGTACGGTCACGTTATTTCAAGGAGCGTCGCCTCCGTACAGCTTTTTGAAAGGAGAACCGAGAGACCCATTCAAAACATTTACAAGCCTAAACTCACCCTTTTAAAGTCATTGATCCTTGTTTTCATTCTTTTCTTGTTGTTCAACCCCCTATTTTTACCATTATAGTGTTTTAGATTTTCCTTTTCTTTGTTTTCTTTTTTGTTCTTTAGTTCTTAGAATTAGTCTCGAGTGAGGGGCAAGAAATCAATAAAGTTTCGATGTGAAAATGAGAGTTTGGCACAAAGTTTTGATAAGGGACTTTGTGCAAGTTGCTGCGGTGGTGACACGTTTCTTTGGAGATTAGGTTTGGGAGTCGGGAGCTTCGGAGGGCGGCTGGTGCTTCGGAAGAGTGTCTTCGTTCGGCATGTTGGAAAGTGATAACGTCAGTCACTTTCTAGGGATTTGTCTGTGTGTCCCTTTGGGAGAGAAGACGTGTCTGCCTTGATGCTAGTCATTTTGATGCTGGATATGCTCGGTCAATTATGATGTAAACAGGTAGTCCTCTAAGTTCGCGGTCAAGAAGTAACTTCTGAGTCGGGAACTTGTGAGATTTTTGTATAATCATGACCGAACATTCCTAATTCTGTGGGAGCCATATGGCATTCCCTAGTCCCCCAAGTTAGCAAGCTAGAAGTTGTGCCAATCTTTTGGAGGCATGATAGAAGTTGTGTCAGCCCATTAGGCCTTTGGCAAGGGGCAACGACGTTCGGTAGGAGCCCATGTGGGCTTGGAGTGTGTCATAGACCTTCGGCAAGGGAGATTTTCTGATGGGCCCTTGAGATTGTGGCATGACCCTTGCCGTTCGGCAAGGAACCAAACTGGGTCTGGGTTTAGGCGCGAAATTTGGCAAGGAAAGATTGTTTGCGCGCCTTTTGGGCTTTTAACATGTGTCATGCCGTTCGGCAAGGCACCCAAGACTTCGACATGGAGGATGTTGGTGAGGCTATTGGGCTTGACTTAAGTTTTGGCGAGAGCTTGGCCTCCTGAAGTTTAGCAAAACTTGAGCTGGGCTTTAGCAAGGGATCAAAAGATTGGAACAAGGCACTAGGGTTGTGAAGGAGGGTTGTGGGCTCCAACACCACATTGATCCAAACACACTAAAATCATAACACAAGAGAGAAGAAATTTAGAATATACGGAAATCCATTTTCTTCCTCATAGTTGTTGCTTTTGAAAGAAACAAAATCCATCGCCAGAAAACTTGGTGGAAAAAAGAAGAAGAAGAAGAACAATAGTGAAGTTCCCATGGAAATCCTAATTGGATAACGAAGTAAAGCCACAAGCAAACCCTAGAACACCGCTCAATTAGAAAGATACTGAAAAAAAAATTGACCCACGAAACTTAAACCTAAAAAATCCCATCTTTATTGATCCACAAACAAAACCCATCTTCAAAAATAGTAAATTGTGAGCACCAAAGAGCTCTGCAACAGTCATAGACACCAAAGATAGGAAATTTATACTAATCCAGAAATGAATAAAAGGTGTTCTTGGAGAAAATAGAAAATTTAACGCCACGTTTTGGATTCAGTCATGATTCATGATCACCATTTTTGGATGTCAGAGACTGTGAGGAAGAGAGAGCGAAAGAGTCGCCGTGTTTTGCGGCGTATCAGTGGGGGATGTCGCCACTAGGTAATAATTAGTAATTGCCTTGTTGTTAGACCCAAAAAGGAAAAAAATAATGTGGTCATTTAAAACGTTTTGGTTTATTTAATTTTTTTGTTGTTGTTTTCCTTTTATGAATTATACTACTAGTAATCTATTTTATTATAGTTTTATGAATAATAGTGTACATTCTAATTATGTTGAAAAATATTTTGATAATCTATTTATTGATTGTTTTATGAAAAACATTTTTATAAAATGAACCTATTTTTTCTCTACATAATGTACCTATTTTTTTCTCAAAATAATGTACCTTTTTTTCTCTGAATAAAGTACCTATTATTTGTTTTATGAAAAACAATGTTTTTTAAATGAACCTATTTTTTCTCTCATTCCCGCCTCTCTCTCTCTCTCTCTCTCTCTCTCTCTCTCTTTTTCTTGCTCTCTCTAACCCACGCCCTCTTCTTTCTTGTTCTCTCTTTGACACACCACTTTCTCTCTCGCTCTCCCCCTTTTCTTCTCTGTTTCTTGTTCTCTCTTTGACCCACCGCCCTTTTTCTTCTCTTTGTTCTCGTTTCTCTGTTTCTTGTTCTCTCTCTAATCCACCGCCCTTTTTCTTCTTTGTTTCTTGTTCTCAA
Organism: Prunus fruticosa; assembly: GCA_018703695.1. Lineage (NCBI taxonomy): Eukaryota > Viridiplantae > Streptophyta > Magnoliopsida > Rosales > Rosaceae > Prunus > Prunus fruticosa. The sequence continues at coordinate 35,191,477 of CM031924.1, forward strand.
ACTTTCTCTGTTTCTTGTTTTCTCTTTGACCCAAAAATGTTTCACTTTCTAATTAGATGTGATGGGAGAGGTCATGTAAGTCACGACATAACAATGAGCATTGTGGCCGTAGATTGTTTGAAAGGGGAACCGAGAGACGCAATTAGAGGCTTCAAGCTTCAATGCCAAGAAAGCCTAAACTCACTCTTCTGAAATTGTTGATTCTTGTTTTCATTCTTTTTTTGTTGTTCAACCCCCTCTTTTTTACCCTTCTACCTTCTTAAATTTTCCTTTTTCTTTTTTTTTTTTTTTCCGTTCTTTAGTTTTTAGAATTAGTTTCCTTTTTCAAAATTCGTAAGTAAATTTCGAGTGAGTTGCAAGAAATCCGAGGAGCTTCAACCTTCAGGTTCGACCCATTTTCCTTTTTCAGTTGAATTTTTATGGTTGTCGTGATGATTCTGTTTGGTTACAAGAACTGTAAACAGATGGTCATTGCGTCTCCAAGAAAGAAAATCTTGGCAGAGAGGAACGAGCCAGTTCGGGATTCATCGGTCTCATTCTCCGATTTGAAAAGTCCGTCTTTGAATCCAACAGTGGAGGATCCACAACACATGTCTCCGAAAACCCAAAAAGACATTGATTCAAAGGAGGTCTTTTGTTCCAAAAACGAACCAGAGAAGGAACCTATTTGTGTAAATGCCTGTGAGGAATCTGACTCCGTTAATCTTGACCCGAGTTTCAGTCCACCACTTTCTTGTCCCAAGTTCGAGTCTGGTCATTGTACCCTTTGATGCCGATCCATCTACTCCGAAAACCAGTTATCTACTTGAGGATATCTCCATCTCTTGGAAGCTCTGAAGATGTTTCTTATGCAACACCAAGTCTTTATGGGAATTTGGGCCCGACGCTGCTAGTGGAACTAGAAAGTTCAAAAGCCGAGAGAGTCAAAATGTTGGTGCTGCTGATCACATAGACAGCGAGCCAAAAAGTAATGTAAGTATGAGTGAGGCGATGGTATTCATTTCACTAGCAGAAGAAGTTAACACTCTACTTTTTGGAGTTCAGGAGCTCCAGCATGAATCTGAAATGAGTAGTGTTGATGCTCAAAATGGTTCGGCCAAGATTGAGTCCAACTTAGTGATGCGGTGTGATGGATGATGGGTGAAGGTGTAGACCTTCAGCATGTATGTGAGGACTTGGCCAATTTATAAATATACAAAAGACAAGATATATGTGGTTCACCCTTAATGGGCTACGTACGTCCACGGAGAAGATGTTCACATTACGATATTATTTACATTTGCACAAGGGGATTAGACCCAAAGATAAATGGAAGAAGGCCTAGGGCCTAAGGTACAAAGCTAGGAGTCTGGAGCCCAGGGGTCAAGTCCCCTTGGTTCTAGACCCAGGACCCGAAGGCCAGACTAACATGAGAGTCCTGAAGAGGAAGCCCAGCTCAGTCTCCCATCCCCTCTTAAGTGGAGAGTGGTATGCTTTTATAGGTGAGAGGGAGTCTTTACGGGTGCCGAAGGTGCCAAGCTTGCGTGTCGCAAGAAAAGGTGGCTGGGCACGAGGGTGCCGAAGGTGCTAAGCTTGCATGTCACAAGAGAAAGTGGTTGGGCACGAGGGTGTCGAAGGCATAAGACTTGCATGTCGCAATCTAAAATGCCAAAGGGTACGGGGTGCCGAAGGTGCCAAGCTTGCGTGTCGCAAGAAAATGGTGGCTTGGCACGAGGGTGCCGAAGGCAAAGGGATGCCAAATACACAAAGCTTGCATGTCGCAAGACAATGTACTTAGACACGAGGGTACCGAAGGTGTAAAGCTTGCGTGCCGTAAGAAAAGGTGTGCTGAAGGGAGCCAAAGAGGGTCTGGGCTAGGCAAGGAAGCGGTGAGAGCCTAGGGTCTAGCTCAGTTTCGACAAGGGAGCCAAGGTTGGGCCTAGGCAAGGTAAGTGTCGTGCCTTGTGGCATGAGCCTTCTGGGAGGGTCTTGGCTTGACCTTCGGTAGGTTTGTGGAGTTGGGCTTCGAGAGGCAACAGGCTGGAGCTGGGCCTTGAAGCTTCGGCAGGTTGATGTGATGTTTGAGTTTGACTCTGATTGCTTCGGCACAGATAATGCTGAATGGTTAAGGATGATGATTGGAGGGGTGCAGAAGGCGCTGAAGGAAGGGAGAACGACAGAAGCCTTTTGTGTCGATTCCCACAAACGGCGCCAAACTGTTGATGTTCAAAATGGTTCGGCCAAAATTGAGTCCAACTTAGTGATGAGGTGTGATGGATGATGGGTGAAGGTGTGGACCTTCAGCATGTATGTGAGGACTTGGCCAATTTATAAATATACAAAAGACAAGATATATGTGGTTCACCCTTAATGGGCTACGTACGTCCACGGAGAAGATGTTCTCATTACGATATTATTTACATTTGCACAAGGGGATTAGACCCAAAGATAAATGGAAGAAGGCCTAGGGCCTAAGGTACAAAGCTAGGAGTCTGGAGCCCAGGGGTCAAGTCCCCTGGTTCTAGAACCCAGGACCCAAAGGCCAGGACTAACATGAGAGTCCTGAAGAGGGAGCCCAGCTCAGTCCTCCCATCCCCTCTTAAGTGGAGAGTGGTATGCTTTTATAGGTGAGAGGGAGTTTTTACTTCTTGTAGTTTTCCGATGTGGGACTCCTCTTGCTTTGCTTAGAGTTTCTTCTAGTTGCTTGGTCAGTTACGGTGTCAACAAAACACAAAACCAGAATTAAACCATGACAGATAATCACAGAATTGTCAACTTGATTGGGCTTCGCTTTGAATCACTGATGGGTTGTTTGCATGTACATTCTATAGGAAATTGGAATTACAGTTTAGCAGTGTACAGTATGAATGAGCAGTACATTACACTCACATGCTAGATGGGTTGTTTGCATGTACATTAAGGCTATAGGAAATTGGAATTGCAGATTAGCAGTGTACAGTATGAATGAGCAGTACATTACACTCACATGCTTTGATTGGAATGTTCTCATATGTTGTAAAGCTTTCATTAGACGGTGAACCCAGGGACTATCTCCAATGGTTCTTCCTCTTCTCCTGTCTTTCAGCTTTATCCGACGCCTTCAGTCCTTTCATGTGGTACGATGAGCTCTTTTGGATGCTGCTCATTTCAGAAGGACATGGCTCTCTGATCCTGTTCCAAGAAGAGGGTCTTTCTTAGGAAGTGTGCTCGGTACTAAATGGTACTGTAGGACTTGCATCCAATTTCTTAGTCAGCGATAGTTGAACCACATAGATAGCAACCTTTGGCACCCTCGTGCCTAAGTACATTGTCTTGCGACAAGCAAGCTTTGTGTATTTGACATCCCTTTGCCTTCGGCACCCTTGTGCCTAGCCACCTTTTCTTGCGACACGCAAGCTTAGCACCTTCGGCACCCGTGCCCTTTCGCATTTTAGATTGCGACATGCAAGTCTTATGCCTTCGGCACCCTCGTGCCCAACCACTTTCTCTTGCGACATGCAAGCTTAGCACCTTTGGCACCTTCGGCACCCCGCGCCCTTTGGCATTTTAGATTGCAACATGCAAGTCTTATGCATTCGGCATCCTCGTGCTTAGCCCCTTCCTCTTGCGACATGCAAGCTTGGCACCTTCGGCACCCCGGCCCTTCGGCATTTTATAATGCGACATGCAAGTCTTATACCTTTGGAATCCTTGTGCCTAGCCCCTTCTTCTTGCGACATACAAGCTTGGCACCTTTGGCACCCCGGGCCCTTCGACATTTTATATTGCGACATGCAAGTCTTATGCCTTCGGCATCCTCGTGCCTAGCCCCTTCCTTTTGCGACATGCAAGCTTGGCACCTTCGGCACCCCGTGCTCTTCGGTATTTTATATTGCGACATGCAAGTCTTATGCCTTCGGCATTCTCGTGCCTAGCCTCTTCCTTTTGTGGGATGCAAGCTTGGCACCTTCGGCACCCCGTGCCCTTCGGCATTTTATATTGCGACGTGCAAGTCTAACACCTTCACCTTTGGCACCCCTTTGGCACCCCTCTAATGCAAGCTTGTTTCGCCTTCGGCACCCCTATACCTAAGTTCACCTTTGGCACCCCCGTGCCTAAGCCCACCTTTTGGCACCCCCGCGCCTAAGCCCACATTCAGCACCCATTTGACTAAGCTGACATTCGGCACCCTCGTGCCTAAGCTACATTGCCTTGCAACATGCAAGCTTGTGACGCCTTCGGCACCCCCTTGCCTAAGCCCACCTTCGGCACCCCCTTGCCTAAGCCCACCTTCGGCACCCCCTTGTCTAAGCCCACCTTCGGCACCCAAGTGCCTAAGCTCACCTTTGGAACCCTCGTGTCTAAGCCCATCTTCGCACCCCCGTGCTGCATAAGCCCACCTTTTGGCACCCCCGCGCCTAAGGTCATCTTCGGCACCCCCGTATCTAAGCTCACCTTTGGTACCCCCACGCCTAAGCCCACCTTTTGGCACCCCAGGGCCTAAACCCACCTTCGGCACCCCCGTGCCTAAGCCCACCTTCGATACCCCCGTGTCTAAGCTCACTTTCGGCACCCATTTGACTAAGCTGACCTTCGGCACCCCCATGCCTAAGCTACATTGCCTTGCAACATGCAAGCTTGTGATGCCTTCGGCACCCCGTGCCTAAGCCCACCTTTAGTATCCCCTTGCCTAAGCTCACCTTCGGCATCCCCGTGCCTAACCTCACCTTCGGCACCTCTGTGCCTAAGCTCACCTTCGGCACCCCTGTGCCTAAGCCCACCTTTGGCGCCCCCGTGCCTAAGCCCACCCTTGGCACCCCATGCCTTGCCACATGCAAGCTTGTTTCGCTTTCGTCACCCCTGTGCCTAAGCCCACCTTTGGCACCCTGTGTCTAAGCTCACATTCGGCATCTTCGTGCCTAATCCCACCTTTGGCACCTCCATGCCTTGCAACATGGTTTCGCATTCGGCACCCATTTGACTAAGCTGACCTTCGGCACCCCTTGCTTAAGCCCACTTTCGGCACCCCAGCGCCTAAGCTCACCTTCGGCACCCCTATACCTAAACTCACCTTCGGCACCCCCATACCTAAACTCACCTTTGGTACCCCCATGCCTAAGCCCACCTTCGGCACCCTAGTGTCTAAACTCACATTCGGCACCCCAGTGCCTAAGCTCACATTCGGCACCCTCTTGCCTAAGCTCACCTTTAGCACCCTCATGCCTAAGTTCACTTTCGGCACCCTAGTGCCTAAGCTCACATTCGGCACCCCCTTGCCTAAACACATCGCCTTGCGACGCGCAAGCTTTACACATTTGGCACCTCCATGCCTATGCACATTGCCTTGCAACATGCAAGCTTTACACCTTCGGCACCACTCTCCCTTCAGCACCCTTGTGCCTTTAGCATCCCCTTTGCCTTCGGCACCCCCGTGCCTAAACACATCTCTTGCAACATGCCTTCAACACCCTCGTGCCTAAGCCCACCTTCGGCACCCCGAGCCTATGCACATTACCTTGCAACATGCAAGCTTTGTGTCGCCTTCGGCATCCCCAGCTCCAGATTATGCCAATATCCAAGGGACCTAGACCCCTTCCGAAGGCTCAGCTCCAAAACAAAGTCCTAAGGCCAAGCTGAGTACTCAGGCCTAGCCCTATCTTGAGCAAAACAGGCTCAATAAAAGCCATGGATGGCCCTTGCCGATCGGCACCTTGGTCCCTCGCCTAGCCCAACACTCAGGCCTAGCCAAATCTGCAGCTTGGCTCCTTGCGAAGCTTAGCCTCCTTCCAAATTCCAAACCTCCCAGCTTCTAGATCTCACTCGTAGCCAAACTTCAACGACCAACCCCAATGGCCCAGCCTCTTGACACTGATGCCAGCCCAAACTATAACTATGCTCCTTGCCGAAGCCCTTGTGGCCCAGCCCTTGCTAAATGACAAGGCTAAACCCACATGGCCATGGCCCAGCTCTTCCTAAAATGCCCAGCTCTCCTGCGAAACATTAAAAGGCCAGCTCTTGATGTTGGCCCCAATTCCATGCCGAAACTAAAGCTCATGCCCCCCATTTTTCTGCATTTAAGGTTCCATGCCGAAGCCTCAAAATCCAAGCCCGTGTGGGACTTTATTCTCCTCTCCACGCTCCTTGCCGTTCGGCAAGGAAGCTAAACCCTCAAGCTTTGCTCCCTTACCGAAGCAAATGGCTGACCTAGCCCCTTAAAAATAAATAAATAAATAATTGCCTTGCCGAACGACAAGGACCGTGCAGAAGGTGAGGGTGCCCCACTTGCTGACCCAGCTCCAAAAAATAAAAAAAATAAAAAATAAAAAATTGAGACTTGCAAACCACTTCGGTTTTTGTTGCAACTTCTCTCCCTCCAAAGTCCTTCTTACTCGGGGACTTGGGGGACTGGGGATAGTGCACTATACGACTTGAAAGAGGAACTACGGTGTTGCTCGGCCAGTGCACTTAAAATTACAAATCCCCAAGCAAGAAGTACCTTCTTACTCGCGAACTTGGGGGACTCCTGTTGACACCATAACTGACCAAGCAACTAGAAGAAACTCTAAGCAAAGAAAGAGGAGTCCCACATTGGAAAACTACAAGAAATAAAGACTCCCTCTCACCTATAAAAGCATACCACTCTCCACTTAAGAGGGGATGGGAGACTGAGCTGGGCTCCCTCTTCAGGACTCTCATGTTAGTCTGGCCTTCGGGTCCTGGGTCTCCAGACCCGGGGACTGACCCCTGGGCTCCAGACTCCTAGCTTTGTACCTTAGGCCCTAGACCTTCTTCCATTTATCTTTGGGTCTAATCCCCTTGTACAAATGTAAACAATATCGTAATGAGAATATCTTCTCCGTGGACGTAGCCCATTCATTAAGGGTGAACCACATAATCTTGTCTTTTGTATATTTATAAATTGGCCAAGTCCTCACATACATGCTGAAGGTCCACACCTTCACCCATCATCCATCACACCTCATCACTAAGTTGGACTCAATCTTGGCCAAACCATTTTGAGCATCAACATATTTTATGTTTGTTTGTTTTATTTTTATTTTTTGGAGAATATGACAGCTAGATGTTGATAGCAAAAATTTGAAAAATAAAGAAACTGACTTGAAGATCCCTTCTACACTCTATAACGTCTTTGAATCCGTCACACAATCTAATGATGTACTAGAAGCAGGGAATAACTCAATCAAGCTATGCCATGCACAAGAATTAAATCAAGCTAGGTATAGCTACAGAACCCTTGAAATAATCAAAATGAAAATTAATCAAGCTATTACAAACTCGAACTGGTGTGTCTATCTCAAACTCTGCTTCTTTTTTAGTTCAATTCACTTGGGAGTTAAAAATAATGCAGATAAGAAAGATGGTGTTGTCAACTCCAATTGTTTAGGAAGAAAATACTCCAATTGTTATTTCTTGGTTGCACTTGTTGATGCTCAAAATGGGAGAGGGTCAACTTAGAGAGAAATGGGTTGTCTTCAGCAGGGAGAATGGCTAGGACCTTCGGTAGCTAGGTACCATGCAGAAGACAAAATAGGAGAAGCAGTCATCAAACCTCGAACACCGGTGTGGTGCCGGCCGAAGGCTCTCCGATGCTTAAGTCAGCTATAAGTGGTAACTTTGGCAGAGTAACAGTAAAAGTGAGAAATTAGTTACCCCTTTGTCTTGGGTACTGTTCCCTATTTATAGGGATGTAGAAATAAGAAGTTTGTACAAAGTTCCGATGTGGGACTTTGTGCCAATCGTTGTGGTGGTGACACGTGTCCTTGGAGACTAGGTTCGACAGTCGGAGCTTCGGCAAGTGTTGGTTGCCTTGGGAGGGTGTCTTTCTTCGGCAGGGAAGAAGGTGTGTCTGCCTTGGTGCTGGTCGCTTTGGTGCTAGGTATGCTCGGTTGATTATGGTGTAAACAGGAGTCCCCCAAGTTCGCGGTCAAGAAGTAACTTCTGGGTTGGGAACTTGTAAGATTTGCATAATCATGACCGAGCATTCCCAATTCAATAGGAATCGTGGGGTAGTCCCTAGTCCCCCAAGTTGGCAAACTAGAAGTTGTGTCAAACTTCAAGAGTAGCCTAAGTGTTAGGCTAGGCAAGCGTTGTGCCTTTTCGCAAGAGTTGTTTGGCTAAGTCTTGGCTTAACCTTCGGCAGGTTTTTTTTTTTTTTTTTTTTGTGACTTGGTCAGCCATTGGGCAGTCAGTCCCCAAATTGTTTCTGCATGCCTGCCGTTCGGCAGGCCTGGTCGAGTTTTTTTTTTTATATTATTATTATTATTATTTATTATTTTTTATTTTTAATAAGCCCCTTGTAAGCCTATTTTTCCTTCTCCACGCTCCTTGCCGTTCTGCAAGGAAGCTAAGGTTGACAAGGGCTTCGGCGAGAGGCCTAGCCATTCTCCCTCCTGAAGACAACCTCTTTCCTCCAGACGGCGCCAAACTGTTGATACTCAAAATGGGAGAGGGTCAACTTAGAGAGAAAGGGGTTGTCTTCAGGAGGGAGAATGGCTAGGACCTTCGGTAGCGGGTACCCTGCAGAAGACAAAATAGGAGAAGCAGTCATCAAACATCGGACACCGGTGTGGTGCCGGTTGAAAGCTTTCCGATGCTTAAGTCAGCTATAAGTGGTAACTTTGGCAGAGTAACAGTAAAAGTGAGAAATTAGTTACCCCTTTGTCTTGGGTACTGTTCCCTATTTATAGGGAGGTAGAAATGAGAAGTTTGTACAAAGTTCTGATGTGGGACTTTGTGCCAATCATTGTGGTGGTGACACGTGTCCTTGGAGACTAGGTTCGACGTTCGGAGCTTCGGCAAGTGTTGGTTACCTTGGGAGGGTGTCTTCCTTCGGCAGGGAAGAAGGTGTGTCTGCCTTGGTGCTAGGTATGCTCGGTTGATTATGGTGTAAACAGCACTCTTATCCCAAATTCTGTCAAGGCTCACAGCCCTTACTCTGATATCTTTGCTCATACCAGACAACTTTCAAGGACTTATTTTTCTCTTTGGGTTGGTATGTCTTTGTTGTACCATCCTTTGGATACTTTCTTTATCACTTGGTGTCAACTTACAGAACAATATGTATCAATTGTATATAAACTAGGCCAGTAAGTTCTAGCCCAAGTGGGATTGGGAAGAGATGGAGACTTGTTTAGAATTTTGGCCTTTTTCTGATTCTCATTAGGTAAACTAGGTGCTGTGATTGTCTGTACATTAGGACCGACCGGATCAGTTTCTGTTTTTCAATTCAAACGTGGGGGTGGGTTGAGGTGTGTGTTCTTCTATAAAGGTTTCAACTTTGGATGCCTAATTCCTTACCCTCGTATAGATTGTGCTCTGGAGATTATCAGAAGGTAGAAGAGCAAGAGGAGGAAGAAAACAGGAATGAGGGTAATATAGTAAATTAAACATATTGCGACCCTAGATCATCAGGGAATCTGTCTCCTAATCTATGTCCTACCAACAACACTTGAAATTCGTAAGTGGGCCCCACAACATGTACCACCATCAAATTCAAATTCCTCCACCAAATTCTGAATATGAAAAAATAAAAAAATAATTCAGCCCCAAATGGCCCTGGATGATAACAATCTCAGAATATTTTTTGGGTTTTCTTTACCGCCATCAGGCCATTCCTTCTCCGCACTCTCTTAAATGCGGCCTGATGACCTTTATAAATCTACAATGGAATGGAATCATGTAAAATAATTTTTATTTATTTATATATCATGCGTAGAAAAATGTACCAATAATTTACATGTATAAAAAGAAAGACAAAGAATAGTAAAACACTCAAAATATCAAAAAATACTCTTAATTAACAAATACTAAGAAATAAACATATTTATTTATTGAGGATAATGTGGTAAATTAAATATATTGCGAACCCTAGATCCTCTACCCGAACCCAAAGTTGAATTTTGTGTTATATGCATTGCCGTGTAAAGCATAATGGAAAAGTCACATTTCCAACATCTACCAAAGAACCCACTTCCTCTCTTTAGTTGGGGGTGGAAGAAGTGGTAGATAAGTTATGCAGTAGATTAATAATTTAATTAGTTCAATTAGTAATCATTTGCAGTTGAATTAACGCCACAGTCAGCTTAAAAATCTGGATTTTCCTTTTTTCTTTTTGGCGTTTCTGTAATGCCAAGCCTAAAGGTAATGATTAACAAATGTTCTTCTTGTCAAAGATAATTGGTCCATATGTCTTCATTTTGTAAACTTGGCAGCAAGGTAGAATCACATTAGATCCATGGTCATAATTAACACTGTAACACTGTAACATTTTTACTTAATTATTTTATTTAACGAGTCGGGAGAGAATCTCTTCAAAATGTATATATGAAGTTTATAACTATGTTCTATGAGTTCCATTATTAATTCAATATGCGCAGTTGATGACTTGAGGCTTTGCTAGTCGTTAAAAAACATGAGTAAAAAGGAAATCCAACTCATGCACAACCCTACAAAAAGAGGGAAAGAATAACCTTAAAGACCACATGGAGTGTAAAAGGGATGCTTGAATAACTAAGTCATCCTAGCTACAAAAGAAAAAAAAAAAAAAAATCTTGTCAGTTTCTCTGTTTCTTCAACTTTCTGCTAACATGACAGATAAATATATAAGCTCCTATTTAGTAAGCCTAATGAGTATCCTCAGCTCATTAGAAAGCCTAATCACCAAGTCATCTAAGCTTCTTGGTCAACTATTTCTGCCAAATGAAAAGAAAATTATGATGTGTTAACAGTTTAATCACATCCTAATGGGGACCTAAAAAAAACCCATAAAAACTACAATTCATAAGATGCTAACAACCAAACATTTCTTTGCTTCCCCCTAAAGATATTCCTGCTTAAACAAAACCTTCCTTCCTTCTATCACACATTTTCTCTTTTCTTTTTTCGGTTGAATGTTCTCTGTTCCAATTTTCCACCGCCCTCCCATGCAATACCTATATATAGCTCTCTTCAACATGTTGCTATCATATTCCTCCATAACACACTGTTAAAAAAAAAAAAACTAGAGTTAAACCATGAGTGATAATCACAGAATTGTCATCTTTATTGGGCTTTTTCTTACTTTGACATCGGTTCAAATTACAGATGGTTCGGTTGTTTCAACAGGGGACTTCAACAAGGATTTCTTCGTGACATGGTCTCCTAGCCATGTAAATACTTCAGCTGATGGCAGGACAAGGAGTATGAAGCTCGACCAACAATCCGGTATGATCAAAATTCAAAATTCTTTACTTAGTTTTAACATTTCTGAATTCTGATCCTTTGTTTTTCATTTTCCTAGGTGCTGGTTTTGCTTCAAATCAGATGTTTTTGTTTGGACAAATTGACATGCAAATTAAACTAGTACCAGGTGATTCAGCAGGCACAGTTGTGGCCTATTATGTAAGCAGAAACCGTTTTCTTCTTCTGCTTTTTTTTTGGTTGCTTATTATTGAGTAATTAACAGCATATATTTGATCAACTGGAAATTAATTTTAATGCAGCTGACATCTGATCAACCTAACCGTGACGAAGTAGACTTCGAGTTCCTTGGAAATGTGGCAGGCAAACCATATATCCTTCAAACAAACATTTTTGCTGATGGATTGGGCAACCGTGAAGAGAGGGTCAATCTGTGGTTTGATCCAACAGAGGACTTCCATGCCTATTCAATACTATGGAACCTTCACCAAATTGTGTATGCCATCTTTCAAATGAGCTGATCAGTATTTAATTTGAGTCTTGCTTACATAAGTTTTCTTCTTTAATAAATCTACCCAAAAAAAAAATGATTCGAAGTAATTTTAATGGAGAAACTTGGTGTACTTTTGCTTGTAGGTTCATGGTGGATTGGGTTCCAATCAGAGTATACAGAAACCATGCAGACAAGGGTGTAGCATTTCCCAGGTGGCAGCCAATGAGCATAAAAACCAGCCTATGGAACTGCGACAGCTGGGCGACAAGAGGCGGCAAGGACAAAACTGATTGGTCAAAGGGCCCATTCATAGCTTCATTCAGAAACTACAAGATTGATGCCTGTGTTTGGAAAGGAAATGCAAGGTTTTGCAGGGCAGAGAGCCCTACAAACTGGTGGAACAAGAACAAGTTCAGCACCCTAACAAAAACACAGAGAAGGTTGTTCAAATGGGTTAGAAAGCACCACATGATTTATGACTATTGCCAAGATAAACAGAGGTTCCAAGGCAACCTTCCAAAGGAGTGCTCTCTGCCTAAGTACTGATAAATTAAAGAAAACAAAAAAACAATTTTATTTTATTTTAGTGTGTTTCCTTTTCTCTATTTTATTGTGTGGCAAATTATTATTTCTAGGTTAGAAATCAATAATCATATAGAGGTTGTTCATCAGAGGGGAATTTAAAGCTCAATTACTTGAAGCATTCAAGTGAATCATAGACTTGGAAGTAAAGTAACCTTTTTAGTTTTCTGTCTTTGGATTTGTAATATACCAAAATGTTTCTTCACTTTTTGGGTTTATTGGGAAGATGCTGCTTTCACCTCATTCTCTAATAGAAGTGTGCATGTGGGGAAGGGAAGGACATTGTTGAGAGAAACCTTGAAAATTTAAAAGAGATATTTAGTCATATACCCATTTTTAACACTAATAATATAAATAAACCCTACATCATTTAATTTTTATAAACAAATAAAAAAAACCCCAAAAAATGACATCTGGCCATATTAAATTTAATTTTGATTATTAAGTTACTTTGATATCCTATTAAGTGTTTTGAGCTTTTATTATGAGATTTTGGGGTTGAGTTTGTTTTAAGAAATCAATGGCAATTTTGTAATTTAAAAAAAGTTTAAAGCCTTTTTGTTATGTTGTAAATGGATTTTGGGTGTGTTTCTAAAATCCATTTCATATAGAGTTTTTTAAAAATAATTTGGACTTTTATATTGGATATAATAGTGAATCTCCCTATTTAAAATTCTATGTATATGAAAAGGTAAAAAGGATGCAGGAGCCAGTTAAGAGCACCAATGTTCCTGAGCCCTCACAACTTTACATGAAAGTTAATCTAACAGCTCTTAACTATTTGAGCCACAAACTGCTTGCGATTGAAAGTATTAAGAAATATTATTTTTTTTATTAAGAAAAAGCTAAAATGATAAGGTGACTCAATCCAATAAAAAGCCCATAGCTGTTAGATGCTCTTAAGGCCTTAGTGATGGGGATTGATCAGCCCATTATATGATTTGAAATTCATACTGCTCAAATTAGAGCCCAATAGATTTCTTAAAACTCAAAACACTCAATCAAATTAATTTAATAACTAAAATTAAATTCAATAGGGTTATCTATCATTTTTTGGATTTGTTTATATAAATTAAATGGGGTAGAGTTTATCTATATCACTAGTGCTAAGAATTGGTATATAACTAAATATCTCTAGTTTTTATTAAGTCTAATATGAATCATAAAATTATATCAAATTCCACATACGCCCATAAAATAAAATTTGTTTCTAAAAATTATACAATATATGAATCTGTTAAATATATAATAAACAAGAAACTATGAATTATATGAGATAACATAGCAGTCAAGTGTCTGTTCTATCGAAACTGAAAATGGACTGCGGCAGAGTATATGCTATTTAATTTAGAACAACAAAGGAGCTTAATTAGAGAGAGAGAGAGAGAGAGAGAGAGAGAGAGAGAGAGAACAATTGGACTTTAGGTACTTGAGTGTGCATTTCTCTGAAAATATATATAAAGAGTATAGCCACGCTATACTCTTTAAATAAAAAATATATATTTAACGATTATAGCCGTATAATTATATTTCTTAAATAAAAACAGTTTAAATTGGTATAGCCGCGCGGCTTTACTCTCTAAATAAATAAATAAAAACTTAAATTGTATATTTAAAAAGCATAGCCGCCTAGATATACTTGGCAAATAAAATTTGTTTAAATAGTATAGCCGCGCGGCTATACTCTTTAAATAAATTTTTTATTTAAAGCCGGTCATTAGATGCTCTTTTATGATCAGCCCGTGACATGATCTGAAATTCATGGGGATTGATCAGCCCGTTATGTAATCTGAAATTCATAACGCTCAAATCAAAGCCCAATAGAAAATAGAAAATAGAATGACAAAAATAATAAATAAAAAAGCTAGAAAACCCTGCTGGATTGAACCTCCGTCTTCGAGAGGCCAAAAACCCTAAACCTTTGACCCTCTACCGCTAGCGATAGAGAGCGATGGAAAGTACAAGCAAAGACCTTCTGCAATTGGAGCACAAGAAGGCCTTAACTTCACCCATTGGTATCTCTTTCTCTATATCTGTATCTCTCTGGTTCTTTCGCTATTTGTGCAAACTCATTAGCTCACTGTCTGTGTATTTTCTTGCAGAATCCACACTACTTGTTTGTAAAAATGACTCACAGGCTTGTCAAACAAAGAAGGCTCAACCTGAAGGGAAACCCATCGGTGTTCCTGTTGTCAAAAGCCAAGGTACTCGATTTGCCCCCTTTTAAATTTGGTTTCTTTGTTTTTTTTATTTTTTTTATTTGTTGTTTTTGTTAAGAATGTGGATTCTGCAAGCAAGTAAACTAGAGATGCAGGTGTAGAAAGATCATTTATGTTATTGGGTCCTCAAGTATTCTCAAAATTTGTCACAAAAGGCTTTATCTTTTCTTTTTCTTCAAAGTATTTTCTTCAGAGCTAGTTCGTAGGATTGATTATCATTTCAATTTAAAGGAAGTTGATTTATGTATTCGTGGTAAGAGTTAAAATCTAAAATAACACTATGGCTGTGTTCGGCATATGTAGAGGTCTTTTCTTTTTCTATTTGGTAAATTTTTTCTATGTTGGCTTTGTACAGGGCCAACGAGTTGATGTTTAATCCTCCAATGGGTTTATGATTTGGGTGATGTGTGCTTAATTGCTTATACGAGGTCTTGGTTATAATCAGTTGTCAGCATAACATCTATGCAGCCTGTCTACTTTTTGAAATTTCCTATGTTTTATAATTTATTTACAAACTTGCAAATTGGCTAAGTTGTAGTGGTTTGGTTTAGAAGGATGTGATTGAAGTCTCCTGTTATTGAATTTGTCTCATTCATTTTGATGTTGTGCTGATTTTCATCAATTAATTTTACGAGATGAGATAATTTTTTTGTGCTGCCTACGTTTTCTTAGCCCCTGAGATATTATCTTCTTCCTCTTTTGGTTCATTGGAAAGAATTTTAATTGAGATAAAGGGAAAAAAAATCATGTTTTTCAGTAAACATAAGTACTTCTTTGTCTAGGTGTTAAACCCTCCTTCAGATGGGCTTGAAATCTGTGTTCATTTGATCCACTACAACCTGTCCATTACCTTACCTTGTAATACTGTTGCTCATACGGTTTCCTTATGCATGTTTTCTCTCACTAGAACTTCTACCTTTAAAAGACCATAGAGGATTTGTGCAATTTGGGCTTTAGAATATTTCCCAAGCTTTTGTTTCTTTGTTTAAATAAAAACTTAATTGATGATCAGACATTGTCAATGTAGAAGATTGAAATAGATTACAGAGCATTGTAACATTGAAACTTGAGGCTGGACTGAGATGGATGTTTCAAACTGTTTTCCCTTATCCCATTTTTGTTGGGTGAAACAGTAGTTTGCACTTTGTCATGTACTTGAGATTCTTCAGTTGTCTCTGCTTCGGTTTTATTTATAGTGTTGTTTTCTTAGAAATAACTTGGATAATGTTGCTCATTTTCATTGCTTGTCTGCAGTTTTGGGAAAAATTAGGGATTTCTTGGGAGTCATATCAGAAGCTAATGAAAGATTAGAAAAGGATGCAAAGGTTGGTATATTGGTCCTGCAGCCCAAGCTAGATTGTTTATCCCGATTCCAACATACTTTTCAAATCATAACCTGTGTTTACTCATTTACCTGTATGTAGGATAATACAAAAAACTATGATATTGAAGCGCTTACTGGAAATGAATCTCAAGTCATTGAAATGGTCTCTCTCTCTCTCTCTCTCTCTCTCTCTCTCTGACACACACACACATACACAGGGGTTTATAATTTATTTTGGGTGGACCTGAATTGACAGGATTTAATGCTGGGTGTTGCTGATCTTCAAACTCCCGAGGCTGTGGCTGCTGCCGAATCTGCTATTTCTGGTTATCAGCCTGTTATACCATTGGCCGTCAGCAGTAGTGAAGAGGAGTCACAGGATAGCAGTGACAACGATAGTAGCAGTGATGAGGATGAGGATGATAGTAGCAGTGAAGAGGATGAAAGTGATGCTGAGGATAAGAAAACATCCTCTCCTGTCAAACTCAAAACACCCAAGTCTGACAAAGATAATTCGAGTGATGTTCGTAATGGCTGGTCCAAAAAGCGGCCAAAAATTGTTGAGCTTCCTTGAAATCATGTGAGATTTATTTCTAGTATCTGTGAGTTTCAGGAATTATCAATTTACTGTAATAGTTGGGCAAGTCTAAAGACTTCCATACCGTGCGAAGGGAATATGATGAACGGTTTTGGGAGTATCTATAAAAAGTTGTTAACTGTGGTATAATTTAATACGTAATTTCTTTTCACCCGAATCAGCAGAGTGAATTCTAAGTTATTTGCCACTAGAACAAAAGAAAAAGATTACCCAAGTAGAAGACAATTCCGGAGGTAAATGTCTTTACGATCACTAGGAAAAATATTTAGAGGACCACTTTGTATTATGCCTCGTTAGAGGAGACTCATTCCAAGAGGGACGTTATTATTTTCTCCCTATTTTATTTGTTTCATTGAGGACTATACATGCATTAGCAAATTGACCACAAAAAAAACATAAAAAACAAAAAAATATTGGCAAAACAAAAAATAAAATGCGTTGGAAATTAGAAGGGAATTGTTATTGACACTCCAAAATCTGTATTAGTGCATCAGATATATATATGTAGATTAAAGCTAGGGATGGCAACGGGCCGGGTTTGGTCCGGGTTTGCCAATACCATCCCCGACCCCGATTCCCAAACCCTCCCCCGTCCCCGCCCCCATCCCCGTTTAATAAGGTTCGGGGAATCCCCGCCCCCGTACCCGTCGGGGGACCATCCCCATACCCGCCCCCGAATCCCCGATTTTTTAAGGAAAAAAATATAAACAACAACTCCAAAAAACAAACGAAGCCCCTTGAATCAGAACCAAAAAAAAAAAAAAAACGAATCCCCCTGAAACACTAAAGAAGAAACAAATTAATAACAAAATCGATATCAAATGAAAGTTTCAAAAAAAAAAAATCCAAAGTGCCTGTATTATCAAACACTCAACCAGATTTTTTTTTTTTTTTGAAAAGAAACAATATCATTCAAAGAAGAAAGAACAAACACAGTACAAGATGCCCAAGGAGGCCACCAAAAAAAGAAAAAACTTCTACCCTACAAAACAGCTGCTTTCCAGTCTAGGTGGAGAAGCTGAAACCCAACCTCCCTAAACTCAGTTGTGACAGAACCCAGAGTGAGGTCCAGGCACGGATGCTGTTGCATTCCTAAAAGGACACAAATTAATGTGCAAACAACCAATTAAAAATACCCGCAAGTGCACGAATCTATCGAAGTATAGATTATGTAAGTACGGGGTCGATCCCACGAAGAACTTGTCGGCTTCCTATAAGTTCTAGTTTGAGTACGTAAAGAACACTTAATTGCCACACCACAAATGCACAAATGCAAAATGAAAACTAAAAATAAGTAAAGAAGTGCAAAAGAAATGAAACAACACAAGAAAACTAAAGAAAAACACAAACAACATTTTTTATCACATCTTTATCACCTGTGAACAGTGACGACCGGTCGTGTGAACAGTGACAACCGGTCGTTTTTCGGCAGAATCGAAATTTCAATAAACGTGTGATGAGCGACCGGTCGTGAAACACTAGCGACCGGTCGTTTTACCTCTGTCCAGTTTTTGACCTATAACTTTCCAACCGTTTGTCCAAAATTCACGTTCTTTATACGGTTGGATTCAGCACAGAAAATTCAATAACACAACGCGGACCAAAAGTCCAAAACAATTACGGAAACAACCAAAATTAAGTGACAAAGACACAAAACGTGTCAAACACGCAACTCACACACATTTGGGGGGGGGGGGGTTGATTTGGTTCAAGTGACCTATTTCTATTGCATAAAAGTAAATGGACTTTGAATTTAAATGAGAATAGCAGAGATGAAGTATCAAAGAGTGGAATTAAAAAGTAACAAACATTAGGGTTTCGGAATCCACCCTAAACAATTCTACCCAAGTTCATGAATACTCAAGTGATGAACTCTAAACGTGTTGATGAAGATGTTCGCAATCAAGACCAGTACGAGTGGCTCAAGACGCATTGATTCTTCTCTAATATACGTAAAGTGCAGTACGAGTGCTACAATACTTGTGCCTTCCCTATAATCGAATCTAGGTGTGCTTAGTACTTTGATTCAATTACAAGCAAAACCCATTAAGTTCAAAGAGAATATGAACATCACAAGAATCCTAATAGCATGGTGTTTACATTAGGTATTCAAGAAACCAATTCACATGGATGGTTCTTACTCCATCCATGTATTGCTTAGGAAAACATGAAGATACACATAATCCCAACAACCTCAAGAAGCATGCTTTCAAAGGTGATCAATCAAAGAAGAACATACATCAATGATAGATTAATTTGGTGAATTGGAATTCATCAACAATATCTAGAAATTCATACACTCAAGCATCAAAACAATAAGGTATTCATGTTTAGGGCTTCAACCTAAGCCCTAGCTATGGAGTTTAGTTGCTTATACTTATTCCAAATACAAACTCAAAATAAAATTAGAAAGAGTTTACAGATTTTCAGAAATTGATGAAAGCTTCAAGATCATCAATGGTGGAAGTCTTCTTCTCCACTTTTCTTGGCTGCACCTTGGCTTTCTCTTAGCTCCAACTCTCCAAAATCTGCTCTCAAATGTGTAGAATGGTGGAATGACTTCATTTCCCACGATCAAAAGCCCTCCCAATATCAGATTGCCATTTCCTTTTTGCTTCCCTCTCTCCTCCTTTCCAGCTTTTACTTTTAATATAAAACTTATTCTTTCTCTAAAGCTTTTGCCCATTGTCCCCTTGCCATGATGAAGCATTGACTTCACAAAGATGCCAAAAGCTTCAGAAAATATCCCATTTACAAAGGTAATTCCTTGTTACCAAGAGTTATGGTAACAAGAAATTAAGATTACACAAAGGAGGTAAAAGCTGGCCAAATCCGGATTTTCAGAGCTGTGGTAACATGTTGGATTGGTTGGATAGGCAATACTTGTCCAATGGAGTTAAAATTTGGATATGTTATAGTTAACATCCATTGGAGCAAGTCTCATGAAGATCATGACCTCATCCGAGCACCAGAGCATGTTGATCCCAGGCCAAGAAGTTGACCTACGAAAATGAACAAAAACAGAATTTATAACTAATAATGCACTTTTAGCTCATTTTCATTCCAACCAAGGTAAAATCCAAGAAAACACAAAAAGGAAGTAAAAAGCTATAAAATGTCAAGAACTAACTCAAAATAGTGGGTGAATAACATGAAAAATCATGTGTAAAAATGAACCGAACAGATGCTCAACCAGATTGATTTGCCAATATTCTAATAAGAAAGAATAAGGGGAAAGAAGAAAGAAAAAAGAAGAAAGAAGAGAGAAGAAAGAAGAAAGAAGAAAAATGACAAAAAGAAGGCGGCGATGGAAGAAAAGTAAAATGAGAAAGCGCAATATAATGATGTTTGTTAGGGATAGGGTTAGTGTTTTTTATTGTAGCTGGAATGCAAGTATTAAATAATTTAAATATTTCACTAAAACACAACGTTTGTTTGTGCATTGATGGTAAGCATGTGGGCTTGTAATTGAGAAGTCAAGGGTTCAAAACACACAACCCATCTCCAATTTTTTGAATTAATGACATATAATTTTTGTGAATCTTGTTAAAGTCTCATTATTTTTCTTTTTTTTTTTTCTCATCTTAACACCAAAATTGTACATGGATATGGTTCTTCTTCTTCCCTCTATATATGGATATGGATACCTTGATTATGAGAGTAATTTGTGTTTCTTGTCTACCTTCATCATATACTCATAGAGTGGTATGTGATTACTAATCTACATTAGTCATCTAATTGATGAAGAGTTCTAATCTATGTATGACTTGGTGTTTGATTATTTAGTGTTTGATTATCAATCTACATTAATCATCCAGTTGTTGCGATAGTATATGTAGTAGTTGTCTAATGTAAAGATGATGTTTGGTGTTTGACTATTTTCGCTATCTTTGGATTATTTGAATTTGTTGATTATACATGTTTGCATATGAATTTTATTTTTTAAAATTAATGCTAGTTATGATGTTTGATTATTTCGTTATCTTTGGATTTATTGATTATACATGTTTGCATATAAATTTTGTTTTTTTATAAAATCAATATTTGTTGTGGCGTTTGATTATTTTTGTTATCTTTGAATTGTTTGAATTTATTGATTATACATGTTTGCATACGAATTTTATTTTTTAAAATCAGTATTTGTTATGGTGTTTGATTTTTTCCATTATATTTGGATTGTTTGAATTTATTGATTATTATACATGTTTGCACATGAATTTTGTTTTTTAAAATCAGTATTTGTTATGGTGTTTGATTTTTTCCATTATATTTGGATTGTTTGAATTTATTGATTATTATACATGTTTGCACATGAATTTTGTTTTTAAAATCCATGTTTGTTAGCTGGAATTGAAATCATGACCATTAAATTAATTAATTGTTTCTTTATAACACAAGGACCCTTAGTAGAGTATTGGTAAACTCTTGAGTTTTAAAGAAGGAGGTCATGGGTTCGAAACCCCTTGCCTCCATCCAAAAAATGTTTAAATGTTTTTAAGATATATATTAATTAAAATTATAAATATATATTTCGGGGCGGGTTCGGGGACAGGGACACATTTACCATACCCTGCCCCGAACTTGTCGGGGATTTTTTTTGGTTCTCCCCGTACCCGTACCTGATTTGGCCCCGAAAATTCCCCCCCGTTAGGGCCGGGGGACCCGACCCGACGGGAATTTCTGCCATCCCTAATTAAAGCCACATAGAACCATTATTATTCAAATTTCTTGCTAACCAACAAGCAAAGTACACTTTGAAAGTTGGAACAGTTGATCAAGACAACCTCAAAACGAACCAAAACATAAAAATATCCCTGGTGACTAAAAGCAAGGAGTGCACCATCACTTATTTTATCAAACGAGGCTTTGTTTAATTACCTAGCTATATCACATATCACCTTATTTTTTATTTTCACCTTATTAATCAGCAGGCATCCATTCCATTAATGGCTTAATCAAATCTGGATTAAGCTTAAGCTTCCTTAATTAATAAGGACGCTGCCCAACATAGTTGCCAGGAGGGTCATAGTTGCAAGTCACAAACCACCACCCATTATTGGCAGTGGCGGATCCACGTTGGGGCAAGCGGGGTCAATTGACCCCCGCAAGCTCGGAATCCTCCATTGGAACCCAGGAACTTGACCCCTGCAAATGCCCAGATGGTGTTTGATAAAATGCCCCAAAGAGGGGCAGCCATGGCCAAGCAAGCAAGCTCACTTGCTGGAGGACGGTCCAGAGGGAAGTAGAGGCGGTTCCAGGCGAACTCCGCGGTTCGACGATGGCCGGACCAAGATCTGGGATGGGTGGAGAAAGTGGTGCAGAGAGAAGTTGTGGTGGGTGTGCGGAGGAGAAAAAGGGCAGGGATGGTGAAGAGGACAATGAAGAAGAGGGTGGTGCAAAGATTTGATTGGGAAGAGGAAATGGGTTTCTTGGGTTTGATAATGTTAGAGGCCATATTTTGTTGGGAATTGAGTGGGGAAAGGGAGAAAATGGGGAGGTTAGGTTTTGTTAGATCGATGTTTGGTTCTTGTGTTTTGAATTTTATCATTTGTATTGCTGTATGGGAAAGTGGGGGAGGTGCCCACGCACTGAAGCAAGTGCGTCGAACTGGTTGGAATTTCTTTGAGTGCGTTTCTCACGCCCCTTTTCTGAAAAATAAGAATATTCATGCGCCATATGCATGATTTTTGTTGTGACTTGTTTTAAGGGTTTGACTGAATTATAAATTAAATTCTCCCGCAATAATGAAAACGAGACAATTCTATTTCTGTGGGGCAGTGAGGAAAATTGGAGCTTGATTTACACGAGAATGAGCTAGGAACAGTGATGGATTTACAGAGAGACAAACGTTTACAAATAAGTTAGAAACTGTGACAGATTTATTAATATGTTGTTTAGTTTGAATGAATTAGAGTTTTTAATTAATTATATGTTAGTTTGTATGATTTAATTAGTTTGTATGTTTTAATATGATGGATTTTATCCCTCAAATTGAAATTATGTTACCTATTTCCTAATCTTTTTATGCTTTAATGAGATTGATTAATATGTTGATTAGTTTGAATGAATTAGAGTTTTTAATTAATTTGAATGAATTAGAGTTTTTAATTAATTACATGTCCCCAACTATATCTGCAGCGTCCAAAGCCATTGCTTCAAGAAATAACATCTTAGGCGAAAGAAATGAGGCATCCGAACCCAATTTTTCCAATACCCTTGTTGAAAAGTCCCCCATATAGATACTGATAATGGTAATGATTCTTTATCCCAAGCCTTGCCATTAACCCCTTCAGTTTTTCAATGCCATGATGATGGTAATGATAAGGCTCTTTCTGATAGTTTGTCTTCAAGGCCTTATGACCCTATAACTAATTACCTTTCTCCGAGGCCTCAATTTCTCCGGTACAACCCAAATAGGCGCTGGGAGCGTTTTATTTTGTATAGATATTTTTTACCTTTTAGACGTTGACCCCTGCAAACAAAATTCCTGGATCCGCCACTGATTATTGGTGCACTGAACCCTAGCACACCCCAGCCTAACGGAGTTTTTCCAAACCACTTGAGTATAATGCAGGCACTGCTGCCCTCCAACGCAAGAGTTTGAGGTGTAGTTGTAGTTAGGCTTCTCTGCCACCCACAAGTTCACAGCAGCTGTGCCTGTAAATGAGCCACTCCCCTTGGCCAAGTTCTCACCATAAGTCCCATTTGAATGCACCAGGTTGCAATCTACAGCTCTTGAGTTGGCATAGCTCTGAGCATAGGCCTCGACGGTGCTGTCCCACGTGATGTTCGGGACGCCGACTTGCTTACGTGCGACGTTGTGTGCATTGAGGTAGTCTTGCTGGGAGTTTTGGGCATGGGAGGGATGAAGCACCAGAGACACGAGACAAAGAAGTACAATGCACAAAGCCATGTTGTTTGATTTTTCTGTGTACCAAATGATTATGCAACTTATGAGGATTGTACTGTCAATGTGACATTCTTAGGGTATTTATAGGAAGAAGTACAATTAATTAACAGATTATTTATGGACCGTTAAGGGAATATAATATGAAAAGTATTTTATCAAAAGGATACATGTCACCATTTAAAGCAACCAAAGTCATCAAAAACTTCCCCCTTAGTCTTGCATCACAAAACTTTGCGGTCACCTTCAGCTATGTGTTATATATATATATATATATATATATATATATATATATATATATATATATATATATGCAAGAGCAAGTGGTGCATTGGTCACTACGGCTTGTATGCTGTTATTTTTCTAAAAGAAGCAACTTCATTACAAAAAAATTAAGAACGAATGTGTTACTTCCAGTTTCAATTTCATCAATTGAAAGTACTTTGAATCGCAATACATATTGCTTTATCTTTACACATGTTAATCAGATAATTCATAGGGGGTTCGTAACTTAGTGATTAAGAGTGTTTACCTCTGCATCTAAGGTACCTGAAGTTCGAATTCCCCCTCCCAATAAAGCTTGTAAAAAAAAAATTGAAGAATGCTCTAGCCCAGCCCAACTTAGAAAAATGAGTGAAAAGAAACTCTAAAGTTAAGGCCCAGCAAAGGCTAGCATAGGCTAGCTCCAGCCCTCATCTAAGATTCAAATAAGGCCCAAATATTCTGGACAGCGAACGTGAGTCCAGGGACTATCTGATGGCCTGTCCTCAGGGAGGTTTTCATAAATTATTGTTGCTTTAGATTTGCTCTTTTGTGACTTAGGCTGTTTATCTTGGCTCTCTATCTGAAGCCTAATTTAGCCTCGATCTTGTTTGCTATGTTTTGTTGGCGTTGCTTTCGCATTTTGCTAATGAAGTACTTATTCATACCCTTTAAAAAACAAAAAAAAAGAGTGTGACTCATGTCCCAAATTGCCAATCATCGTAACACACTATAGGCAATTTGAAATTTTTTGTGGCTAAGATATCAATGAAGATATGTTTAGGAGGGATTCAAACTTCCAGCCTCCTCTAATATTTGAAAGAAATTTATCATTAAATCAAAATTTAGTTGGTGAAATGTGTATAAATGTTTAAACATCAATTTTATGTGTTTGGTCAAGATGTTTGGAGAGTTTGGAGTCCAATTTTAGCTGAATAAAACCGAAATCGAAATTGATCTGAATTGGTTCGGTTTGGTTTTTCAACGGTTGTTGATTTTTTGGTTTTTTTGGTTTTTTTCGATGTTTTGGAGTTTAGTTTGGCTCGGTTATTCTGGTTTAGCAATTCATATGCCCACCCCGCTAATGTGGACACATATTTTGTGTTTGACAAAAATTCTTATACGTGATTATTATACAGTCAGGTGATGTTACAATCTACACGTTATAACACATGTTTTATTTATTAATTATAAATCGAAAAATACAACACGTAATGTCACACAAAATAAATTTATGTATTTAGAAGTGGACGAAGGTAATATACCTCATTGGCATGACTAGTCTCCCCCTATTTTTTGTCAATGACTAATAGTAATAGATGAGGTTTCTGTTGACCCCAAAAAAAAAAAAAAAGGATCCATTGACGGCCAACCTCACCTTTGCTCGAGCTGCATTGACAGCCAAGAGCTAGTCTTGTGATTAGGGATGGCAACCGGCCGGGTATGGTCCGGGTTTGCCAATACCATCCCCGACCCCCGATTTCCAAACCCTCCCCCGTCCCCACCCCCATCCCCGTTTAATATGGTTCGGGGAATCCCCGCCCCCACTCGTCGGGGACCATCCCCCATACCCGGCCCGAATCCCCGATTTTTTAAGGAAAAAAATACAAACAAGAACTCCAAGGAAAAATGAAGCCCCTTGAATCAGAACAAAAAAGAAAAGAAAAAAAGAATCCATCTGAAAAACTGAAGAAGAAACAAATTAAGAACAAAATCGATATCAAATGAAAGCTTAAAAAAAATATACAAAATACCACAGTTATTAATTACTCTCCCCAACTCAAAAACTTCGAACCCAGAGCAATCAGAAGAAATAGCAGACCCCCAATTCAGCAAGCACAGAATAAGAAGAAAGAAGAAACTACAGAAAGATGGTTGGGTTTGGTTTGCATGATTCAGCGGAAGGTGAGGTCGCCGATTTTCCGCGCCGCCGGACAATGTTTTCCAGTCTCGCCATCCTCATGTGAAGATGGAGTTTCCACGTTTTGCTCAGGACGACGATCCGCTTGGGTGGGTTTATCGCGCCGAGCATTACTTCGATTATTTTGGGGTGCCAGATGATAAGAAAGTAAAAATGGCTTCTTTTCATATGGAACGAGAGGCTCTGCAATGGTTCCAGTGGATGAATTGCGTCCACCGCTTTCCAAATTGGGCCAATGACATGAATCCAAAATCCAACTAAAACAACACCTATCAAGAAGAAGAAGAAAAAAAGGAATAATAAAAAAAGATGAAGGAAAAGATGGGAGTGCGGCGGAGAGTAAAGAAGATGAAGGAAAAGATGAAGGAAAAAATGTAGGGTTATTATTGGGTTTGGGCTACAGGCTTAATATTGTTGGGCTATAGTTAATTTCTTTTTATTTGTTTTCTTTTCTGTTTAGTTTTTTTGTTTTTATTTTTTTTGTTAAGTATTACATGGTGTGTTAGTTTTTTATTTATTTATTTACGTTGTGTGGTTAGTTAGTTAATTTTTTTTACTGAGTGTTAAAAAAAATTTACTTCAAACAAGACAACACTGATTTACATCTTCATCATTTTAAAAAAAAAACACTCAAATTCAAAATTTTAAAAATAAACAAACAACAATAACATTTTCTTCTTCTTCTTCTTCTTCTTCTTCTTCTTCTTCTTCCTCATCATCTTCATCATCATCATTTTGCCATGCTTCATAATGTCATCTTAATCCCTAAACCCTCCCTAACCCTAAACCCTAAACCCTAAACCATAAACCATAAACCATAAACTCTAAACTCTAAACCCTAAACCATACTCATAGAGTGGTATGTAATTACCAATCTACATTAGTCATCTAATTGATGAAGAGTTCTAATCTATGTATGACTTGGTGTTTGGTTATTTAGTGTTTGATTACCAATCTACATTAATCATCCAGTTGTTGCGATAGTATATGTAGTAGTTGTCTAATGTAAATGTGATGTTTGGTGTTCGACTATTTTCGCTATCTTTGGATTATTTGAATTTGTTGATTATACATGTTTGCATATGAATTTTATTTTTTAAAATCAATGTTAGTTATGATGTTTGATTATTTCGTTATCTTTGGATTTATTGATTATACATGTTTGCATATAAATTTTGTTTTTTTAAAAATCAATATTTGTTGGGCGTTTGATTATTTTTGTTATCTTTGAATTGTTTGAATTTGTTGATTATACATGTTTGCATACGAATTTTGTTTTTTAAAATCAGTATTTGTTATTGTGTTTTATTTTTCCTATTATATTTGGATTGTTTGAATTTATTGATTATTATACATATTTGCATATGAATTTTGTTTTAAATATGCATGTTTGTTAGCTGAAATTGGAATTGTAACCATTAAATTAATTAATTATTTCTCTATAACACAAGGACAATTGGTGGAGTAGTGGTAATGTAAGCTGTTTGGTTCTAAAGGAGGTCATGGGTTCGAAACCCCATGCCTCCATCACAAAAATGTTTTAAGGCTTTTAAGATATATATTAATTAAAATTAGAAATCAATATATTTCGGGCCGGGTTCGGGCATGGGGACACAATTACCATACCCGGCCCGAACCCGTAGGGGATTTTTTTTTGGTCTCCCCCGTACCCGTAACCGATTTAGCCCCGAAAATTTCCCCCCGTTAGGGTCGGGGACCCGCCCCCGCGGGGATTTTTGCCATCCCTACTTGTGATGGCATTTGGGCAAGGAAAAGATGGACCGCGTCTAGGCTTTGGTCAAGGATGAAAATGTGTGGTGCTGCAATGTGGAAATTTTTTCCTCTGCGGGTCCAAATGGATTTAGTAAAATGTTAAAAGATGCAATGATTAAACCCATTAATTCTTCTGTTGGAAACAAACCTAACTAAAGTTAAGACAAAACAATTTTTCTCCGAGTATGCTACATTTATCATATTTTTATCCCACATTTATATACCATATAATGTGACATGTCCATATCATATGCCACATCAATGAAATCAATGAAGTATATTTTAATTATGAAAATTGGAAAAATAAATACTCGAATAAATCATAAAAGTAAAGAAAATGATAAATAATTTAAATTGATGTGGCTATCCACCTTAGCTGACACATAAGATGGTATAAGAATGTGATATACAAATGTGGTAAGAGTGGCTTTACTAAATAATTTTTCTCCTCCTACCATTTACCAGCTTCATTTTCGTCCGTCTCTTCATTTCCCAAAGGAAAAGGGTAGCTAGAGATTGAATTAATTTCGTTTGTAGAAATTAAATAATCATTGTGTTTTATGTCCTTGTAATGCAGATACATTTCAAACTTGGCTTAAAATTTAAATGCAGGACTTGACTATAAGAATATTATTAAAGGAATAATAGCATCTTAATTCTTTGATTGTCCGGCGCCATTTAACAATTGGGTCCATGGTCTCAAGGATGGCTCTTGACCGATCTTGAGTGACTTTGGCCTACCTACCTAGGCTCCCATGTAGTGCTTCTGCCATCACACAAGACTTGACTTGACACCCCTTCCATCGACTATAGAATAGCAAGCAATTTAATTATATCCTTAATTCCTAACAACACAATCAGATAACTAAATTGGATGCTTCCTCAATACAATATTGACTTGTTGAAAACCAATATGGAGGTAGATTAGGATAAATATTTGTTTATGACTTTGACGGGAAACACTTGTGTTTGACAAAGAAAAAGAAGGGAAATACCTGTGTGAAATATATAGTACTGTTTTATTATTCACAGCCAATCACAATATGTCATGCGTGATATTTTTTTTATGTGGGAATTTGTAATTGGCCGAGGATAACAAAACAATGTTATCTTTGTTTCACACAAGTTTTTCTGAACTCTAAACATCACCTCATATTATGTAATTTTTTATATTATAACACGTGACAGTAAGGAGTATATATTTTAAAAGTCTACTTCTAGTTTACACGTCATAGTGGTCACCTACCGTTTAGATCTAATACAATGGTGAATACTAATCTACAAAGTTCAATGCTTAAACCCACCCACTCCTCTCATTGTGTCACGTCTGTCCGTTCAATCTCCCAACTAGCCTCCCTTCTTCCTTTTTTGGGTAGGGTTTTCCCTCTTATTAATTATTGGTTTTATATTTTCTGATGTGGTTTTAAGCTCTTAGATTTCCTTTGTCACAGAACTATTAGGTTTAGAATAACGATATTAACATCACCAAGCAATACAAAAATAAAAACAGTTATTCTTGTGTTGTGTTATTCTGGAAAATTGTCTAGAAAGTCATAATGAAGTGTTTTTTTTTTTTATAAAAAGGAGGAAAATCATAAAAAATTTCAACACATTCCTTTGTCAGATGAGCAAGAGCATGAACTTCCTGCACTAGTCGAGGAAACAAAAAATCCAAAGGAAATAAGAAAAATTAAAACTTGAAATCAAGAAGGGATAGAAAGAGGGTTCAGCCGCACCAAACAATAAAACCACATTGACTCTCATTAACTCTTCCATGGAAGTGACAAAAAGAAGAGACAACGAGGAAGTTAAAAACCTATATGGAGATGTGCTTCAATGGAGGACAGAGGCCATCTTTCTAGAGAAGGGTGAGTTGGGCCAGCATAATTTCTTTTCACTATATATGAATTTGAATCACTTGTCTCTCAACCTAGTGGTATTATTCTCTTCCAAATGTTGGAAGAGATTCCAAGTATCCCTATCTTCTTTGTTGAGATATATATAAATCTGCATATGACATTGATATGTAATGTATAGAAGACAAATGAGACGTTTTCCAGAAAACTTCATTGAATGCGACATTTGGACGAGTTTACAACATTTTTTTTTTTGATCAATGAGTTTACAACTTAATTGTAAACATTAAGCAAAGACCAAATTTTATTCTCATAAATTAAAAATGAAAACTCTTATTAAAGTACTGTAAGCTTTCATTTAGCCACAAGAGGTTTGCTGATAGCTAAATCAGTAAGGCTTCTGGCCAACATAGTTGCCTGGGGGATCATAATTGCACCCAATGAAGGTACCTCCATTGTTGCACCTAACTTTGGCACATCCTACACGAGCTGAGTTGCGCCAGACAACCTGAGTATAATGGCCACACACCTTGTTAGGAGCACAGGTGTTTGAGTTGTAGTTATAGTTGGCCTTCTCTGCCACAAACAAGTTCACGGCAGCCGTGCCGGACATGTCACCGCTGCTCATCGCTATGTTTTCGCCATAAGGCCCGCCGGAGTGCACAAGATTGCAATCACCTTTACGGGAATTGGCATATCTTTGTGCATAAGCTGCTAGGTTTGGATCCCACGTTAAGGCCCGAACACCTACTGCCGCTCGAGCGGCGTTGTGGGCTTTGAGGTAGTCTTGTGGTGAGTCTTGGGCAAGAGTGGGTTGGAGGAGGGCTAAACCAACGAGACAAATCAAGGCAAATGACATCTTACACAACCCCATGCTGGTTTGCAGTCTCTTTGCAAGATATTTTTTTTGGTGTTTATTGATGGGAAATGAGAGATGTAACATGGAGTATTTATAAGGAAAATGTTAGGGCTGATAGACAATTGGAGAGAAAAACTTTTTGGTGGAGAATTCTGTCAACTTGACAAGCTAGGTCTATGGCACGTCTTATTATCCAGTCACAAAAATATTGGTAAATTTAACTTAACTCCTTGAAAGTCATTTTACCTCAACTACAACCCATCTCTTTATTTTTGTCTGAATAAAATCCTGTTTGTTCTAAATAAAACCCGATGACTAGGATCCAACTCGGCAAGTTACTTAATCAAGCTCAAAATCAAATTTATTGTACTTTTTTTACTCCTAAAATACCCCCAACTAAACCATTATTGCATTTTGTATATTAATGTAGAAACCAATATAGAAACAAATTTTAATTGGATTGTAACTAATGACACATGTTGAATTTGGAAAGATCTCCAAATGGATGTATAAATTAATTTGGAAACTGTCTTAAAATTTAACAATAAATTTAGATTTAACATACCTAATCGGTTTATTTAATTAAAAAAATTTTAATTTATTTATGAAGTATACATGATTAATTATCTATTATATTATTGTTTTATAAATACAATAGCATACATTTTATGTTGAAAAAATAACGTACCTATTACTTATTTTTACAAAAAATAACGTACTTAGTATGCATTTAATTATTATTCAAATAATAGGGTTTAGGATATACCCAACTTTTATTAATGCATTTTTAATATAATTTACCTAATAATTGACTATTATGCAATAATATAACTTGTAATTTACTTATTATGGGTATATTGTAGGTATATTAAAGTCAGCACATTTATAGGTATATTGTGAAAATAATTTACCTGCCCAACTTTTATAGGTACATTGACTATTATGTACCCAATGTGGGTATATTGTAGGTATATTAAAACCAACACATTTTTTCTATGAGTATTGTACCTATTAGAATATATATTATACGTATACAATTATATCATGTTTAAATATAATTGTAGGATATTAGTTATAATAAAATTCATTTATTTGAGCTATAGGTGGTTAGGAGAGAATATTTGAAGTAATTTGATTGTAGCAACCAAATAAAGATCTAGTGCAATGAGGTATTATTCATTTGCCTTAATTAGGTGATTGGAAAACAGTTAGCAACCAAATAAAGATCTAGGGGCATGATTTGTAAATAAATCAACCTACATGGACAAATTTTATCATAATTTAAAATTGAATTTTACTTAAACATTGTATTATTGGTGGGTTATTGTCTAGAGTTTTTAAATTGTAAGGGTCTATTTTAGTATGACCCAAAAAATATTTAATGTGTTATTGAATCTCTCGCTCTTTCTTTACAGTGTTATTATCTGTTTCATCAGAAAACAAGTTAGAGATATGTTGCAACATGGTGATCAATTTTCAACCTAGACATGGGAGCGAGAGAGAGGATATGGGGATGAGGGGGAGAAAATTGGTTCCATGGTCTCAAACGATGGCTCTTGACTGATCTTGAGCAACTTATCTCATCCCATGTAATGTATAGTGCTTCTGACATCACAAAAGACTCGACTTGATCACATGTAAGTAAACGGGACTTCATTTCGGAAACGATCATATAACTAATGGGTGCTTCCTCAATACAATATTGACTTGTTAAACGCCAATACGGATAAATTTTAGTGTATGACTCTAACACCATTACACCATATATTCTTTATTAATTACTTATATAGAAAGTTAGATTAAAACCCAAAACTAATAGGGTTTATTAGGAATAACCCATGCATTTTAAAATTTTGATGTAAATCCATTGATTAGCGTTCCACGTCATCAAACTTACTATAGTGAGATGATGGGTTAGTTGATATATATTTAATTTTTGACATTGATGAACACTAATTTTTGGGACATTGATCACCTACCGCCAACGGTGAATACTAATTTTTGGGCGTGGAATTTTGTTGATGATATGTAAACCATCAAAGTTGAAGGTGTCAAAACACCCCCCCCTGGAAAATAATAGATTGCCATCACCATCAACAGAAACCAGAAGTACTAGATCACAATCCGTTTCCACATGTTTACGGCCTTTAAATATAAGAAATATTACTTCTTCCTGTGCTATAATTCCTCAAGTATTTTCAAGAATAAATGAAAATGTAAGATTATACGTGCTTTATCCACTCAACTCAACTTGTGTATAATGAGCCAAACATTTGTCCATGGCTTAGCATAGTTCCGGGCATAAGCCGCTACGTTAACGTCCCGCGTCAGAAGGCCAACGTCATCACTTTTGCCAGCAGGAGAGCCAGATCGTCGACTAGTCTTGTGATGAGACTTGGGCAAAGTGAGATCGACCTGTAAATTACAGTCAAAACCAAGAGTCCTCCAACACACAAAAAGCTTTTGTCATAGATTGGTTTTTCTCCATCGACTATAATGAAAGAAGAAGGATTCGCATGTCACGGGATAACACTGTTTTGTTATCCTTATTTACAAAGATCCTGTGGTTTTTTTTTTTTTTCTTGAGTACATTAATTTGAAGTAAGTTGGATGCAAATTTTTTTTTTCTTAAGCAAACAGTAATTTTGTTTATTCATTTGTTTTTTTTAAAATATATATATTTTTGCTTATTTAGCTCTCTCTGTATTAGTAAGATCAATAGCAAACTCGAGGAAGAAGAGGCTGTGTGACACATGATTCGAGGTATTATTTAATTGATATTTTGATATTTATTTATTTATTTAATTGATAAATTATAGTCAATTAGTCATAGTTATAGATATAAAACCCTTCTTTTGTTTTAATTATACAGTTATGGAATGGTACTTTAAGAGAGAGTTTAAATCATCATTCAAATAATTATACAGTTATGCAATTGCTTTGGTTGAGAGAGCTTTTTCAGCTATGAATATTATGAAAAAACCATTGCCTAACAAAATAGGAAATAAATGGTTGAGTGATAGCTTAGTTGTTTACATTGAGAAAGATTTTCTTGTATTAGTAATGCAAATACAATGCAACGTTTCATATCATAAAACCTCATCGGCAATAATTGTAGGTTAATTGTAATGTTATTTTTTTCAATTAATTATGAATAACATTAATATTGTTTAAATTATAAGGATATTTAGTTGTCTATATATTTTTTTGTTGAGCTTTTAGCCTTTCAAAATTGCACATCCACTGAAAATTTCCTAGGTCCGCCACTGCCCATCCGATTACGCTTCTCCATGTAGAATCCTATTACTCTGGACAGAACGTAATTGATTGAGAATAGCAAAATAGTGCTATCCACATGGTATATAAGTTTTTCTCAGGAAATCTTTGGTCAAGGATAAGCAAGTTGGGTTGTAGGAGGCATGCATGTGGAGTATGTATTGGAATATAGTGTGGAAATTTTTCTTTCAATTATTAAGAATCCTTTTTCCTTGCATTCATTTTTCATCCTTTTGCCCTGAGGGAAAGGGTAGAAATTGGTTGAATTGTCATTGTCCTCCTACAATTCTTGTAGAGCATAATAGACATTTCAAACTTTTCCTAAATGGTCTCAGTCAAGAGATTGTGGGCTTGTTTGTTAGGGAGGACTAGATTAGATTAGACTAAACTAACAAAATGCCTCTATTTCATGTGCATTCAAGACATAATATGAATATTTTGCCTAACTTGGAGAATAATGGGGGCTATCTATAAGAGGTTGATTACTAAAACTTATACCCCTAATCCCCTTGAAAATGGTGGGTTTATAAAGGATAAGTTTTAATCCCTAATCCCTTTGAAAATGGTGGAATTATAGGCATTTTGCTAGTCTAGTCGAGTCTAGGCTAGTGCTTCCTAACAAACGAGGTCAGTCATAGAACAGTACATATGTTAACTCCCAAATATTTTGTGCAATGCAATTGGGTGGGTCGGTAGCAACTAGTTAGCTAGGACTGAGGGCAAAGCCAGAGACAATGAAGGCCCACAAGGTCATCTGACCCTTCTGAAGTTCCCTAATTAACCTTGCATTTGTTTATAATTTATTCTTAAAATCTGACCCTTTTGATTGAAGTTTCGCAAGCTGTTATAACTTTCATTTTTTTTTCCTTTACTTTTTTTTAATAACTTAAGAATTACTATCCTAAAACAACTTTTTTATGATTTATTTATTATCTCAAATTAAAAACAATAATGTTTGTATGATTTCTTTATTATTTGAATTTTGAAATTGAATATTATTGATAATGAAGTGATTATGAAAATATTTCAAGAGATGAAAACTCTTTGAGGATGATTGTGAATGTATTGGAATGACATGAGTTATTAGTAAAGACTTTGCATTATTAAATAAATTTATCTTATTTTGCGGTGATTTTATTATTTGAGGTTGACCCTCCTTGATGAATTTTCTGGCTCCGCCCTTGACTGAGGGTTTCCTTGAATGTGTCAATAATATATTATTCTTCATTATTGAGTAACTTAAAATTTCCTATCATCAATTATAATTGTATACAATTATAATAGGTGATGTGACGTGATAAGAGAGATAGACAAATAACTGCATGTCTGCCTAGTTTCTACGAAAATGTTTCTTGCCTCCATTGTTCATAAAGAAAGAAATTTCCACAGTAATTTATTGTCTTAACCCGGGAATTAATGCAAAATTAGAGATGAGTCTACTTCCCTTAATGAGGAAACATTAAGCGAAAAATCAAAGTCTGAAGCATTTCACAAATAGCAGGGCTAACTAGCAGCTAGCATATGCATGCATAGCTAGTTGCCAAATTTTATTCAAATATGAAAGTAGCTAGCTTAGTGAGCACCATGCTAACTTCTAGCTAGTAAAACATACAATCACTCCTTTCATTTTATTCTTGAACAGAAAATAAAAGCTTAATAGCTGTTTGTTAAAAAGCTTAATTAATTTAGTAAGGCTTCTGCCCATCAATGTTTCCCCGGGGATCATAGTTGCACCCAATAAACGTGCCTCCGTTGGTACATCGCGCTTTTGCACACCCTAAACGAACTGAGTTGCGCCAAACCACCTGCGTGTAATGGCCGCATACCTTCCCAGCAGCACAGGTGTTAGAGTTGTAGTCATAGTTGGGCTTCTCCCCTACGAACAAGTTCACGGCAGCTGTGCCGGACAAGTCACCGCTGCCCTTCGCTATGTTTTCACCATAAGGCCCGCCAGAGTGCACCAGATTGCAATCACCAGCACGGGAGTTTGCATATCTTTGGGCATAGGCTACTAGGTTGGGGTCCCAGGTCAAGGGAGCAACACCTACCTGGGCTCGAGCGGCGTTGTGGGGATTGAGGTAGTCTTGTGGTGAGTCTTGGGCACCAGTGGATTGGAGCAGGGCTAAGCCTATGAGACAAATGAAGGCAAAGGAAATCTTAGACAACCCCATGGTATTGGTTTGTAGGCTCACAATGCAAACTAATATCTTGGGTGGTTGATGTAGGAAATGAGGCATATAGCATGGAGTATTTATAAGGAAAGTGTTACAAGGGGACTGTAATTTTCATTGAGGGCCAACATTTTATTTATAACATGTATTGAGAGGCCTTACTAGTCAAGTGAAAGGAAAATAAACCTCTCCGTGCAGTGGCGGTTTCAGGATTCGAAAGCCGATCGGGCAAAACTTATATATTAAACTCTATAGTACGGGTAAATTTCATTAATAAACATAAAAAGATACACATATATAGTGAAGGGGGACGTAATGAGCATTAACCTTAAATGCATCTATATTTACAAATACAAAAACTAAAATAAAAACCAAAAGTAAAATTAAAATAAAAAAATAAAAAAAATATTTCACATTTTGAAAAAAAAAACATGGGACTACATGAATTTTTTTATTATAAAAAACAATAACATCATTGCACACTTTTTGATTCCACAATAGGAAACTTCAGTTTGGCCCTCTGGATCTCCTCTCTTGGGGTTTGTGCGAGACCAAAAAAATTAATAATCATAATTTTTAATTTAATTTGAAAAGAAAGAAAAAGTTTGTATAGGTTTAATTTAAGTGGGCTGGACATATGTAGCGTAGGTAATATTTTTTTAACAAACATTTGGGCCGGGCATGAGCCCAGCCTGGCATAGGCTAGAAACGCCACTGCCTCCGAAGAAGAACTTGATCCAAGATTTAGAATTTAAACCTAATTTGAAAACCTAGAGGAAGAAATTTTGATTTGGAAAGAAGACCATCTAACAAATTTTCTTCTTGTTTAAAGTTTTATTTATTTTTAATAAAAAATATATATGTGGTCTCAACTTGTTAGCTTTTGGATTATTATTTAATGTGGTGGCAAGTCCACGAATAAAAGTCAAGCATATCAAAGCAGAGAAAAACCTAGGAGAGGATCCGAATATTTATGTTATCATCAATATTAAAGATATTCGAATTCGGGACATCTTTTAATATTAAGAAGATAAATAGAGAAAACTCTAAGAGGGAAAAAAATGTTTCAGCCCCCACCCCACCGACCTCCATCCCTCTCATCCTCCCCTTCCCTCCCCTCCTTACCATCCCAGACCTATCCCTCCCCTATCCACCCTCTACCCATCCCCTCTAGGCCCTCCATCTTATCTGAGTGTGGTGGCCGCAGAAAAACTTAGTTGATAATTTGATGTGGCATTGACGTGTTAACTAAAAGTATTTGAGCCATAATAACTAATTATTGGTGGGTAATACACATCAGTTGTACTATTTTGTTTCTTTCTGTAAACAATAGAAATTTCTCCATCTAGAAAGCTAGGAATTAATCAAGTCTCCAAGACATCCCCCTTGACAATTATTGGATTGCCAAACTTTTACTAGTAGTACTACATTACAATTTGGAATAGCACCCTTTCACTTTACTTCCAAGAAAGGGAAGAGAAAAGAAAATAAGAAATAAAAAACAAAAAACAAGTCAAATATGCATGAATGCTCCATCGCATGATTATCCGATCTATGAATTCTTTTCTATTTTGCTTTTTATGATTTAGGTTTAATCAGAAGACCAAAAATAAATATAAAAATTGCCAGGATCCCTTCAGGCACACACTGTGATCAATTAAGCCTATTAGTAAGGCTTCTCCCCAACAGAGTTGCCTGCAGGATCATAGTGGCAAACGACATAGGAACCTCCATAGGCGCACTGGACTTTGGCACACCCAACAAGCCCCGTGTCACGCCAAACGACCTGCGTATAATGGCCACACTGCTTCCCAGGGGCGCAGGTGTTGGTCTTGTAATCATAATCGGCCTTCTCCGCCACCCATTGGTCCACAGCCAATTTCGCCGTCAAGTCTCCGTCAGGGCTCATTGCAAGGTTTTCACCAGGGCCTGAATCCGAGTGCACAAGGTCGCAGTCGTCGGCGCGTTGGTTCGCGTAGTTTTTTGCAGAATCTGCTAGGCCTTCGTCCCAGTCCAAGGTGTCGAGGCCAACCGCCGCTCGCGCCGCGTTGTGGGCTTTCACGTAGTCATCTGGGGCGTCTTGGGCACGGGCTAACCCTACTAGGAAAATTAAAAGTAGGGCCATTGAGATCTTGTTCTTGCTCAACCCTTCCATAATGTTAATTAGTGGTTAATTGTAATAATCTACAGATTGTTCTGCTAAAGAGTTTCTTGTTGGATATGGATTGGAAAATATTGAGACTTACGTCTGGGTTGGAGAAAATTATATATGTTGTTATTTTTGTGGATGTGAAAATTAATTTTGATTGCATCATGTGTATCCAAGGAAGAACCCTATAAGTCGCCTAAACACCCGCGCCTTGCAGAACCTAAAATAGCTAGGCTCTAAATTGAGGAGGAGCTCCTACTAAAAACAAATAGAGTTTTGTCACTTGACAAATTCCTTTAACCTTTTTTTTTTTTTTTTAACTTTAACAAGTCTCAAACTTTTCCTTGGCCTTAACTTTTGTCATTTCTAATTTAATCAGGGCTGATGAGATGTTGGTTCTTTTTTTTAGTATAAGAATGAAGGTTTCTCACAAACACACACAAAACTAAGATGTCATGGGATTCAAACATGAGACTTCTGTTTTGTAAGTCAACGCCCTTTTTTCATTAGGTTAGACTCCATTAGGGATGAGATCTTGTTCTTGGGGTGACGGATACATTTGTTGATGGGAAAATATTGAGATTATGTCTAGGTTGGATCATTTAGTTAAATTAGTTTTTTTGCATATGTGTAACAGTGTTAGTGTAACCAAGGAAGAACCCTATAAGTCGCCAAAACACCCGCCCCTTAAGAACTAAAATCTGTTGTGCCATTTGTATCACCACCATAAATATCAAGAAACTGAAATTGTTATTAATCAGCACCCAAAAAAAAAAAAAAACCTTAAACTAGTTAAACAATCGTGTCACTTTGGTCAAATATAGAGACATTAATTACAATTACAATGAACCATCACAATGACCCATCATGTCCCGGAAGAAGATTAGCGACATTTGCTATTTCTTTTGTCGTTGTTTGTTAGATTTTTAGTCTTGATCTTTTTTGGTCAATAAAGTTAAGAAATTCTATGAGTTTTTCCCTCTCATAATTCCATAAATTTTATTGAGTTTGTTGGGTGTTCTTAGTCTCTTTAGAAGAGTCATGCCATTTCGTGGCCAAATTTGTCCTTGATATCATTGGACTAGATTCAGGAGGAAACTATGGCGGTAGAAATAGGTTATAGAAAAGTTATTTTCGAGAGTGATTCTCTCCAGATACTTTTACCTTTTCGGCTAGCTTAGGTCACTAGGGAAATTTTTACCCATATCTGCCATATTGCTAATGGGATAGCTCCCTTTGCTGTTTGTATAATTTGTAATCTTTTTTCATTCTATCGTCTTCTTATAAATAAACAAAAGAAAAGAAAAGGGAGCCACACAAAATAGTTGGACATTCCAACAAAATGCGCAATATGTTCTTTTGACTAATGCAATTTGTTTTGAGAGGAGATTGTAGCTCAACTGGTTAAGAATATTTACCCTTGAATCTTATGTCCAAGGGTAGATTCCCTTTCTCTTCCACACACCAAAAAAAAAAAAAAAAAAAAAAACTTTGGACTCAGCATGCATATGTCTCCAGTTTCCAAAGTAATAAAAAGTCATTCTTCATATCCATTAAGTTTAGCATCCACCATGCCGGTGAATAAGATACAATGAATTGATGATCGAACATCACTTCTTAATTCATTTTATTCTTTTTTTTGGGTCTGTAATTCATTTTATTCTTGATAACATAGCTTCATAGATATAGTTGGTTTAGTAAGGCTTCTCCCCAACATAGTTGCCTGGCGGATCATAGTTGCACCCGATGAAGGTACCTCCACTATTGCACCTCACTTTTGCACACCCTACACGAGCTGTGTTACGCCAAACAACCTGCGTATAATGCCCACACACCTTGCCATCGGCACAAGAGTTAGAGTCGTAGTTGTAGTCGGCCTTCTCCGCCACCCACATGTTCACAGCATCTGTGCCCGACAAGTCACCGGTGCTCATGGCAAGGTTTTCGCCGTAGGGCCCACCAGAGTGGACAAGATTGCAGTCGCCAATGTGTTGATTGGCATAGTTTTGCGCATAGCCTTGTAGCTTCTCATCCCATGACAATGGCCCGACGTTTACCGCCGCTCGAGCGTTGTTATGGGCAGTGAGGTAGTCTTGCGGTGTGTCTTGGGCATGAGTGGATTGGAGAAGGGCAGACCCTAAAACACAAACGAGGGCTAGGAAAATCTTGGACAGCCCCATGTTGGGTTTTGAGAGTTTGATAATGTATGAAGGAGTTTTTTTTGTTGCGAGAACGAGACATATGGTGTGGAGTATTTATAATGGAAAATGTGGAAATTTATGTGCATTACTATACAAGAGCGTTCCTAATACGTTACTGACTCTATCAATAATGGAGTGTGCTTGTGAAATACAATATCAAAAATACTTGTGAGCTTGTGAAATATATTATCGACGCATCTAGAAAACGTATGAGTTGCTTTGCTATCAGAAAAAAAAAAAAAAAAAACGTATATGAGTTGATCAGTTAGCTAGGTCTGACTAAGGCTAACCGTCAATTTCGGGGAACAAATTGATCGCAAACTTTGGAAGACAAGAAAAGAAAAGTAAACTTTGGAAGACAAGAAAATAAAAGTAAATAGTGGAAAGGAAATGAAGTATATACCATAAACTTCGGAAAATAGGGGAAAGGAAATGAAGTATATACCATACCCTGATTGCTTTGGAAAATTCTTTATGGACTTTACCATACCATGTGTAGTGCGTGTGGTACGGGTCTTCAAAAAGAAAAGTAAAGTCAATATAACATTACTCTAAATTAATTTAGCACACTCCGTTGGTTAAATTTGCTCCTTCATCTTCCGCATATTTGCTCACCACTTTAACCCAAGGTGTACCATCACCACTATTCTCAATACTTGACACGTGTCTATGAGCATAATTATGGTTCAACAAATACAAAGCAAAAAGTTAAACTATGATTATGCCTATGAACACATGTTAAGTGTTGAGATGCGCAATAAGTATACACCTTGAGTTAAATAGTGAGCAAAAATATTCTCTAAGATTCTTTTGGTTAAAATGGAGGATGGGCCTTTAGGGACGGTCCTACGAGTAGGCGAACCTGGGCTATAGACTAGGTGACTTGATTTTTTATAGCCTAAATCAATACCCTAACCCACCCAAGCAAGCCCCACACCTCCCACTAGGAATTCTATAGTGAGGGCCTTATATATGACCCTCACTATAGAATGACTCCACCCCCACCCCATCCCACCTAAATAAAATCCCATTAACTAACCCCATACATGACCACCCCTTATGTAGAAAACACTCACTCTCTCTTGCGCAGCACAACCCATCCTTTAGCCAACCCCCGCTCTTTGCAGTAGGACCATCCTTTAGCTTGGTTTGTTGAATTTTCAAATAGGATTTGCAATTCATGTCGGTGTTATTGCTTGTATCACATAGGATTTGCAATTGTATGTCATTTTATATTAAAAGAGAATTTGCTCATAATCTATATATATATAGCAAAAGACAGAGAATGGTGAAACATTCAAAATACCAGAAAATGCCCTTGGTTAATGCAAATATTAGGAATTGAAATTATTAAGTAAATGAGGATAATATGGTAAATTCACACTTTTTCATATTTTAAAAAAATTAAAATTAAAAGAAAAATCAGATAATGACCTATTTTTATGGAACACAACTACCCATTATCTTTTTTAATTCTAAAATAAATTTTAATTCTTTTTTAAAAAAAGTCTCTCGCAGGCGCGGAAGCTCTGTCGGAGAGGCTAAGATAGATAATGAATCAATAATTAGTGATTTTAACTTTATGAAGACTCAAATAATGCAACTTTTATAAATGTTATTTATATTTGCATTGCATGTTTATTTCTTTGTCTTTTTTTCTTATTAGTTTCTATCTACATGTACTATGCATTTATTTTTCTTATGAAAAAAAATACAACTATTGAATTGAATTCCCTAGATCTTCAAGTGATCAAGAAAGTTATGAAAAGATGTGTCAAAGAAATCTCATTTGTACACAATTTTCTTCAACTATGATTACATTTATTGATATGATTGATTGTTTAGGGTGTATAATCACAATTTGTCATTGAGATTTTAGATTTTTTTATATAGAATCAGATTGGTTAATGGCTTAAATTATAGATTTGAAGTTTAAATGGCCATTTTAACATCCTAAATAATCAATTATGTTGAGATCCAAGTTGAACAAAATTGATAAAATTGAGTATAAGTGAGATTTTACTGACATTTCAAGAATGGACATCCCGCAAAGAAAAACCATATACTAAAAAATGCCCTTAGTTAATGTAAATATTAAGAATTGAAATTATTAATTAAATGAGGATAATATGGTAAATTCACTTTTTCATATTTAAAAAAATTAAATTTAAAAGAAAAATCAAATAATGGCCTATTTTTATGGAACACAACTACCCATTATCTTTTTTAATTCTAAAATAAATTTTAATTTTTTTAAAAAAAGCCTCTCGCAGGCGCGGAAGCGCGTGCGGAGAGGCTAGTATGGATAATGAATCAATAATTAGTGATTTTAACTTTATGAAGACTCAAATAATGCAACTTTTATAAATGTTATTTATATTTGCATTGCATGTTTATTTCTTTGTATTTTTGCTTATTAGTTTCTATCTACATGTACTATGCATTTATTTCCCTTCGAGTTTTCTATCCTTTAATTAGCAGGTTTGTACATAAGGTAAGTTTGGACCACCCAATTTTGAAATCACAAGTCCGTCCTTGCGGGCCTTCATGGCTTTACTCTCTAGGATAATGAGATATTGTCATGTTCTCAATACTTGTTCATACCATAAAACTACTCTAAAAGGAGACTTTTCTTATGAAAAAGAATACAACTATTGAATTGAATTCCCTAGATCTTCAAGTGATCAAGAAAGTTATGAAAAGTAAACCAATTCTTATTCTGAATTTTTTTCTTTACGATCATATATATATGAGTCATTATCTGGACAAAACGTCAGTTATTTTTTTGTTTGGGCTTAAAATTGGCGCACCCAGGCCAAAAAAGAAAAGCCTGTAACATTCAGACACATTCAGTCCAGGACAGGCACATCCAGTCCAGCCAAGAAGAAGAGAGACAACTATCCAGGCAGAAATGGAAGCGCAGCCCTCCTTTTCGTCTTTATGTAGTCAGTTTTCCCTTTTTGAGTCTTGTAAAAGGGAGTTCTGCCTGAAATAAGGGAGTTCTGCATGTAATAAGGAAGTTCTGCCCGAAATCAATCCATTCTGCGTCATCCATTCTGGCCAGAACTACCGATTTTATACTGAGATAAATTATGAAGTCCTTACCAGTCTAAGGCATAGAAAAGAACTTACTTGGGAAATATTCCTCACCCAAATTCACAATCGTTTGTTCAAAGTCAATAGCTTGGGGCGCAAGTTATTTTCACTCTAAAGTCTGTTAGAATCGAAAAATTGCTAACAGTGACACGCTCGACACACAAAGAAAGTTAATTTATTGACCAAGCAATGGTCTTTGGATTAATGGGGAACTTTACCCTTTCATCTCAGGAAACAAATAAAAAGGGGTGAACAATTTGGCACGCCCAGATGGGATTTCTCAGTATATGTACTCTGCCGTACTTTGAAAGTACATGTATATTGGGAGTTCTAGCCAGAATCTACATCGCACGATGGAGCGAGACCAAGCAGCTTTCCAAGAAGGAACAGAATCAGAAGAAAGGGACGCAAGACAGTCAGCTCATGGCAGGATCCAGGAAGGCGTTCTGGAACTGGTTCCATGAGGCTAAATCAAATACACGAAGCTGTGTTCATACAAGAGGCTACGACACAAAGGAGTCAAGAGTCTTTAAATAATATAACAGCCATGATGCAATGGCAAGTTAACAGGCAGTTCAGGAAAGACCGTGAGGCCGCCATGGCCAGAATTCCAAATCCTAATGCCTGTGGTTCAGGCTGGACCTTCCCTTCGGGCCCCCACCAGGGCTAGCATGGCCACATCAAGAGAATCCTCTTGTTGCACAGATAGCTGGAATACCAGGACCCGATGAAATCCAGGCTGGACAGAGAGGGAGGAACCCTTCTCGTCCAAGGACACGAGGCTCCAGCGAGGCCAGAGGTTCCTGCACCAGTTCAGGCTCCCAGAATCAGCCAGAACCGCCTGCTCCATCACCTGTAGCTCCGCGAGATCAACCACCGCCACTTCTGCCTCAGGCACCAGCTGTGCCACCTTATAGACCAAGGAGAATGGATCCCAATCCATTTCCTCCACTAGCAAGGGGCAGAAGAGGCAGAGAGGGAATTAACCCTTTTTCCAATAATGACAGAAAGGACCAGGGGCAAACTGGAGGAACCATCCAGAGGTTGAAGAAGAGGAAGAACACAGGGAAGAAGTTCTCTTCAGGCCATACAGAGGGGAGCACAGGTTTGATCACGACCATCCAGAGCAAGGACGAAATCCACATCCTATCAATGCTTTAAATGACATGGGGGCATTACAGAGGATGATCAGGGAAATGATGGAGCCAGAAGCCAGAAGAGGAGAGATGCCAACCTATAGAAAGCCATACCCGGCTTATATAGATCAGATTCCTCTACCCCCAGGCTTCAAAGTACCAAACTTCACTTTATTTAATGGAGAAGACCCCCATGCTTCGTCGGTTGAGCACATAGGCAAATTTTCTGTCCAATGCATAGCTATAGAGAACAATCCCCTGTTAAAGCTAAGGCTTTTTGGAAATTCTCTCTCAGGAAGGCTTTCACCTGGTATACCAGCCCGCCAGCCAATTCTGTTAGACCTGGGAGCAAATGGAAAACGTTTTCCATGATTATTATTTCAGGATCCAGCCAGGAAGTCACCATCAGTGATCTTGCAGCTCTCAAGCAAAGTGAAGATGAGCCCGCCCAGGATTTTATAACCAGATTCAGGAAGCTCAAGATGAAATGCCGAATCCCTATGGAAGAAAGACATTTCATTCAGATGGCTCAAACCTCCCTTAAGATTTCCTTGAGAAAAAGATTCGATGGGGTGCTGTTCCGAGATTCTGGGCAGAACTGGAGACAAGGCATCCAAATATGAAAAACTGTTAAGGGAAGAGCAACAGAAGAGGAACTCTTCCAAAGGCACGTACTACAAGACCCCTTCTTCTTCAATCCATTTGATTGAAGTAGAGTCTGAA
This sequence comes from Prunus fruticosa, assembly GCA_018703695.1. Taxonomy (NCBI): domain Eukaryota; kingdom Viridiplantae; phylum Streptophyta; class Magnoliopsida; order Rosales; family Rosaceae; genus Prunus; species Prunus fruticosa. The sequence goes on from CM031924.1 coordinate 35,236,179, forward strand.
GAAGATACGGAGGGCTGGAGGAAAGAGAGGTTGCAAGTGGCAGAAATGGCAAAATTAAAACATCCCATTAGCTGCAAAGCTCTCACAAAGCCACCAAAGGACCAGAAGCCACCACCATTCACAGGAGAATTCGTCCCAAACAAAAACCCAACCAAAAACTCAGTCAAAAGACAAACACTCAAAATGATCACTTGATCACAAGCAAATTTCCAAACAAACCCAAAGTCTGAAGCATTCTAATCTCAAAAGCTTTCCAGCAAGCTGGAGAATCATCTTGTTCACAAGTCAACAACAACGAGGCTTCTCTCGTAGCAAACTTGGTTTTGCAAAGGCCAAAGACAAGCAGAGTTTGAGTTTTCTCAACTACGAAAACCTCAACACATTTATGAAAAGCTCTGGCTAAAGCAGCACAGGTATCTAGGATTAGATTCTAGCTCAGGTCCAGCTACTTCTGCCCCTTCAGACTGGATAAATCCCAGTTCTGCCCATCCAAAAGCCTCCCAGGGCTTGAAATAGATTGAAGCTCTGCCAAAGCCAAGCTTTGGTATCGATTTGCAGCCAAAACTTTTCAGTAAAAGTTGTTTAAGGTCCAGGTCCAGGACAGACACATTCAGTCCAACAGGCACATGCAGATCCAGCCAAGAAAGAAGAGACAACTATCCAGGCAGAAATGGAAGCGCAGCCCTCCTTTTCGTCTTTATGTAGTCAGTTTTCCCTTTTGAGTCTTGTAAAAGGGAGTTCTGCCTGAAATAAGGGAGTTCTGCCTGTAATAAGGAAGTTCTGCTGAAATCAATCCATTATGTCGTCATTCATTCTGGCCAGAAACTACCGATTTTTATACTGAGATAAATTATGAAGTCCTTACCAGTCTAAGGCATAGAAAAGAACTTACTTGGGAAATATTCCTCACCCAAATTCACAATCGTTTGTTCAAAGTCAATAGCTTGGAGCGCAAGTTATTTTCACTCTAAAGTCTGTTAGAATTGAAAAATTGCTAACAGTGGCACGCTGACACCCAAAGAAAGTTAATTTATTGACCAAGCAATGGTCTTTGGATTAATGAGGAACTTTACCCTTTCATCTCAGGAAACAAATAAAAAGGGGTGAACAATTTCTTAGAGAACAGATGTGTCAAAGAAATCTCATTTGTACACAATTTTCTTCAACTATGATTACATTTATTGATATGATTGATTGTTTAGGGTGTATAATCACAATTTGTCATTGAGATTTTAGATTTTTTTATATAGAATCAGATTGGTTAATGGCTTAAATTATAGATTTGAAGTTTAAATGGCCATTTTAACATCCTAAATAATCAATTATGTTGAGATCCAAGTTGAACAAAATTGATAAAATTGAGTATAAGTGAGATTTTACTGACATTTCAAGAATGGACATCCCGCAAAGAAAAACCATATACTAAAAAATTCCCTTAGTTAATGTAAATATTAAGAATTGAAATTATTAATTAAATGAGGATAATATGTTAAATTCACTTTTTCATATTTAAAAATTTTAAATTTAAAAGAAAAATTAAATAATGGCCTATTTTTATGGAACACAACTACCCATTATCTTTTTTAATTCTAAAATAAATTTTAATTTTTTAAAAAAAAGCCTCTCGCATGCGCGGAAGCACGTGCGGAAAGGCTAGTATGGATAATGAATCAATAATTAGTGATTTTAACTTTATGAAAACTCAAATAATGCAACTTTTATAAATGTTATTTGTATTTGCATTGCATGTTTATTTCTTTGTCTTTTTGCTTATTAGTTTCTATCTACATGTACTATGCATTTATTTCCCTTTGAGTTTTCTATCCTTTAATTAGCAGGTTTGTACATAAGGTAAGTTTGGACCACCCAATTTTGAAATCACAAGTCCGTCCTTGCGGGCCTTCATGGCTTTACTCTCTAGGATAATGAGATATTGTCATGTTCTCAATACTTGTTCATACCATAAAACTACTCTAAAAGGAGACTTTTCTTATGAAAAAAAAAATACAACTATTGAATTGAATTCCCTAGATCTTCAAGTGATCAAGAAAGTTATGAAAGTAAACCAATTCTTATTATGAACTTTTTCTTTACGATCATATATATATATGAGTCATTATCTGGACAAAACGTCAGTTATTTCTTAGAGAACGGATGCGTCAAAGAAATCTCATTTGTACACAATTTTCTTCAACTATGATTACATTTATTGATATGATTGATTGTTTAGGGTGTATAATAACAATTTGTCATTGAGATTTTAGATTTTTTTTTTTTATAATCGGATTGTTTAATGGCTTGAATTATAGATTTGAAGTTTAAATGGCCATTTTAACATCCTAAATAATCAATTATGTTGAGATCCAAGTTGAACAAAATTGATAAAATTGAGTATAAGTGAGATTTTATTGACATTTCAAGAACGAACATCCTGCAAAGAAAAACCATATGAAATCATGCATGCCAGCCTATGTCCAATGGCTGATCATAATCACAACAGGTGATGAACCCTCTGGAGTCTGTATGTGTAAATGAGCAATGTGGCTCAAGTCCCACGATGTTTCCAGGAGGGTCGTAATTGCAAAGTAACAAAACTCCACCCACTATTACACTGGACCCTCCCACACCCAAGATTAAACCCAAGTGTCCCAAACACAAAGTTTTGGATTCGTAGTTATATAATTGGGCTTTTTTTCGGCTCGAGCAATGCTCTCTTGGGCCCTTCTGAGTGTACCAAATTGCAATTTTCAGCCCAGACAAACCGAAATGCCCTTGTCCCAATTTCCACGCGTCATTTAATAATTTTCATGCTTAAATTGGCAAACAATGAAAATATCAATTTCTCATCTTCAATTCCCGACTTTTAACCAAATTTCAAGTTATTTTCCTCCATCTAAATGGAAGATTAAGGAAAAACAATTCTTGCTACAAGAATCGTTCTCTCTCTCTCTCTCTCTCATTTGTGTACGGTTTCCTATGAAAGTCATGGTTTTTGGGGTTTTTATCACAGAAAAAGGTATTGGAGAAAAAAAAAAGCAAAAAAAAAAAAAAAAACGACCAGCAAATGAACTAATAGATGTGGAGGAAATTGGTTGGTCGGTTCAAGTCAAAAAATTACGAATAAGGATCTTGTCCTCACCTCTTAAAATTACGAGTTAGTTAATACGGTCAAGTATTTGAGTTTTAGGAAGAGAAGTATCACTTGTCCAAGATCAAGAGTGAGTTAGTATTAATTAAAGAGAGGTTGATGAAAATTAAATAAAAAAAGAGAATGACATAAAAACTTACAAAAAAAATGAAATAATTTATACTTATATATATATATATATAGTTAATCTCCTCTCACAATCAACAGTCACGTAAAAGAATGTTGTGAGAGTGAGGAGGTATATTTGTACACACCCGTTACATGTAAATCACCTCTCATCCCCTCGTATTCCTCTAATTTCTCAACAACAAAAATACAAGACCCCCAAATAGGCCTAGTCAAGGTGTGCACGTATGTTTGTGTGGCATGTAAAGTTAGTGTCTAGTAGGGATGGTCCTCCTCATTATAAGCAGGATCATAGTTGCAGATGACATAGTTTTGTCCATTCTTGCACTTTGAAATGCCACAACCAACTTCGGTGGTTTTGCCCCAAATCACACAAATGTAATGTCCACATTCGTCTCGGACGCATTTGTTTAGTTCTTAGTCATAAAACTCCTTCTCAGTGACCCAATACTTGGTGGCAGCTGCTCCAGACATGCCTTATGTTAATTATGTAGTCAATTAATGTGTTAATTATGTAGTCAATTAATGTTTGGCACCTACAATATTTGGGGGGCTTGACTAGGTTGGTTGCCTAACTTGGGGGGCTTAGGAACTTGTATATATATATGTGTTGATTGTAAGTAATGAAAAACATAAGAAAGAATTCTAAACCAGAAAATCTTTACACAAATCTCTACACTTTGTTTGGCATGGTATTCAGAACAATCGATTTTGGTTGCCTCTGCATAACCTTGTTCTTGCCTTGTTCTACCTTGTTCTTACCTTGTTCTTACCTTGTTCTTGCCTTGTTCTACCTTGTTCTACCTTGTTCTTACCTTATTCTTGCCTTACCTTGCCTCTACTTAATATTGCCTTTACTTCTTTGCTCCTATATTGTTCCAACACAAAACTTGTGTTGAGTTCCCTTGGTTGTTTTATCCTTCCGCTGCATATACTTATCCCGACTTATCTCATGGGTGACGCCTCCGACTCCTCCAAGACTAACTCATCTACTCCACCAGTCCGCTCCTCTCATGACTACCTTTCTCAAATCACTCCAGATAAGTTGGATGGGTCCAACTACTCTGCATGGTCTCGTAGTGTTCGTTTGGCCATAACAAGTCGGCGTATGGTTGGTTTCATTAATGGTAAAAAATCTGCCCCTGCCATTGATGACCCCAGCTATGACACTTGGGATGAAGACAATTGTTTGGTGCAGTCATGGCTCCTCAATTCCATAACCAAGAATGTTCGTGCCTTATTTGATCACTGCCCAACAGCTTGTAAGGTTTGGGAAGCAGCTCAGAAAACCTATACTGTTACTCAGAATAGCTCTAAGTTGTACCAGCTCCGCCGTCAGTTCGTCACCACCTCTCAGAATGGTGAGCCTGTGAGTGTTTTCTATGAAAAATTGCATCTAATTTGGCAGGAAATCGACGTCATTCGTCCTTGTAAGCACACCAATCCTGATGGTGTGGCGCTTCACCAACAAGCACTCGATGCCGATCGAGTGTACGATTTCTTGGGAGGACTCGATCCTCAATATGATTCAGTCCGTAGCCGGATCCTTGCTATGAACCCAATACCACCTGTCCTTGAAGCTTATGCACTTGTGATGGAGGAAGATAGTCGTCAATCCTCCATGCTTGGAAGTAGCAGTGCCATGGCAGTCAAGCCATATCGGGCACCCCACCGTGCATCCTCTCTGGGCTGCCCCCTCGTGGCCTTAAACCTGATGATGCAAAAGGAACTCAAAAATGTACCCATTGTGGCGGTGATCACCTTGTCGAAAAATGCTTTAAACTTCATGGTTATCCTGAGTGGTGGGATACACACAAGACCCGCAATATGACACCCAAAGCTGCTTGTGTTATGACTGCCGATGCATCCCCGTTTCCTGCCTTGCTCTCTGACTCCAAACCCAACTCAGGTACGCATCCCAATATATGGATAATTGATACTGGTGCCACTGATCATATGACTTTTGACTCTCACCTTTTCTCTAAACTGTCTACTCAGTCCCGTCATCCTTACATTACTAGTGCCAATGGGGTCCCTCCTAATGTTGCTGGAGAAGGAACCATATCACTTTCCCCTTCTCTAGTTTTACCCCATACACTCTTAGTTCCGTCTATTAATTGCAATTTATTATCAGTTGGAAAATTACTTGATTCACATAATTGTTATGCCACCTTCTATCCTTCTCATTGTACATTTCAGGATCTTTTGACTCACGAGATGATTGGGCATGGTAAACGGAGAGTGGGGTTGTATTCCTTGACAGTTTCACCACCACCACCACCACGTGCCGCTCATACTCATGTTCCAAACTCACATGCTCACCAACAGATTTGGCTCTGGCATCGTCGCTTAGGACATCCATCTTTTGCTTATCTTCGCCGGTTATTTCCATCTTTATTTCGAGGTCTAGTTGATCAAAAATTTCAGTGTGAAACGTGTGTATTGGCCAAAAGCCATCGTGCCGTATTTCCCTCAAGTGATAATAAAACAGAATTTCCGTTTGAATTGGTTCACTCTGATGTTTGGGGTCCTGCTAAAATCTCTTCTAATGGCAAAAGATGGTTTGTTACATTTATAGATGACTGCACCCGCATGACATGGGTGTACTTGCTCGCCCATAAAAGTGATGTTACTACCACAATCCGTGAATTCCATGCTATGATCACCACTCAGTTCCAAGCATCCATCAAAGTGTTCCGGTTCGACAATGGTGGGGAGTATGTAAATGGTGCCTTAGCTCAATTCTTCAAGGACCAAGGCATCATCCATCAAACCTCCACACCCTTCACTCCACAACAAAATGGTGTCGCCGAACGGAAGAATCGCCAATTACTTGAAGTTGCCCGTGCCTACATGCTTGATAAATCAGTTCCTCACCACTTATGGGGTCATGCTCTTCTCTCTCCAGTCTATGTGATTAATCGAGTGCCTAGTAGTGTTCTGGATTTCCAAACTCCACTAGATACCTTGGCTCATCACATCTCTCTTCCTACCATCCTCAAGTTGCCTCCTCGTGTGTTCGGTTGTGTTGTTTATGCTCATGTTCCTTCTCATCAACGTAGTAAGCTGGAACCGTGTGCCCTCCGATGTGTGTTTGTTGGATATGGCTTGAATAAAAAAGGATACAAGTGTTACCATCCTCCTACTCAAAAGCTCTTTGTCACTATGGATGCCACTTTTCATGAAGATTTGGCCTACTTTGCGGTTTCCAATACCCCTTCTCTTCAGGGGGAGAGGGGGAGTGAAGAGAAGGACTCATCATTTGAAGAGACGATCGAAAATATACTGAAAAAAATGGAGAAGTGCCTCAGGCGACCGGTCACGAAGAATCCAGCGACCAGTCGCGTTTTCATAGAGTTGAAAATCCTGAACATCCTGATCTTCTCAGTTCTGAACCTCAGTGAAGACCTTGAGACTATGGAACCAGAAGGTGATCCAGATGCCCCAGATGATCAACTACAAAATACAACCCTTCTTGCCCTGCCACAGCATCATTCGTCTAGTGATGAAGAAGTACTTGAGGTAATCACTGAGCCACCTAATGTTGCACCATATACACTTCCACCTAGATCCACTAGGGGAAAACCTAAACCTCAATATTGCCCTGACCTTAATGCTAAATCTAAATACCCCATCAATAACCATGTGTCCACTCATAGATTGTCAAAGTCATATGCGTCATTTGTCAATCAATTATCTACTGTATGTGTTCCAAGTAAGTGGCAGGATGCTGTGATAGATTCTAGATGGACTGAAGCAATGACAATTGAAATGGAAGCTTTGAAAAAGAATTCTACATGGGAAATGGTTCATTTACCACATGGGAAGAAACCAGTTGGATGTCGGTGGATATACACTATTAAATACAAAGCTGATGGATCCATAGACCGATACAAAGCTCGATTAGTGGCCAAGGGATATACACAAACATATGGAATTGACTACCAGGAGACGTTTGCACCAAGTTGCCAAAATCAATACTGTACGTGTTCTCATATCCTTGGCTGCAAATCTTGATTGGCCACTACTGCAATATGATGTAAAGAATGCATTTCTTCATGGGGAATTACAAGAAGAAGTATATATGGATCCACCACCAGGGATTCCTATGACATCCGGTCCTAATACCGTATGCAAGCTAAGAAAATCTCTGTATGGGCTAAAGCAATCACCCCGAGCTTGGTTTGGGAGATTTACTGATTCCATGAAGCGATTTGGGTACACTCCGAGTAGCTCAGATCACACATTGTTCTTAAAGCATCGTGGTGAAAAGCTTACGGCCCTGATCATCTATGTAGATGATATGGTGGTTACCGGTAATGACAATGAAGAGATGCAGAATCTCCAGAAGCTCCTTGGAAGTGAATTTGAGATGAAGGAACTGGGTGAGTTACAATATTTTCTTGGCATTGAGGTTGCTAGATCTAAACATGGCATATTTCTATCCCAAAGAAAGTATGTGTTAGATTTGTTGACAGAAAAAGGAGGAATGCCTGGATTGCAAGCCAGCTGACACACCTATTGAACAAAATCACAAATTGGGAATGTATCCAGATCAAGCTCCTACTGATAAAGAAAGGTATCAAAGGTTAGTTGGGCGATTGATTTATCTATCCCACACACGCCCTGACATAGCTTATGCTGCGAGTATGGTAAGCCAATTCATGCATCAACCAAGTGAAGCTCACATGAATGGAGTAATACGGATAATGCGATACTTGAAGACTGCCCCTGGAAAAGGATTGATGTTCTCCAAACATACACACATGGATCTTGAAGGATACACTGATGCTGATTGGGCAGGGTGTATCACGGATAGACGTTCAACTTCTGGATACTTTACATTTGTGGGTGGCAACTTAGTTACTTGGAGGAGTAAGAAACAAAGAGTTGTAGCAAGATCTAGTGCTGAAGCTGAGTTTAGAGGAATGGCTCAAGGAGTATGTGAATTGCTTCGGTTGCGGAGATTACTAAAGAATCTTGGCATTAAACAAGTGAATGCCACAAACCTATATTGTGACAATAAAGCTGCCATCGAGATAGCACATAATCCAGTACAACACGACCGTACTAAACATGTGGAAGTCGATCGACACTTCATCAAAGAAAAATTGGAAAAAAAGATGATTAAGTTTCCGTTCGTAAACTCAGAAAATCAACTGGCTGATATTCTGACAAAGGCAGTGTCAAGTAAAGTTTTCAATGAGGCTATTGACAAGTTGGGCATGCGTGACATCTTTGCACCAACTTGAGGGGGAGTGTTAATTATGTAGTCAATTAATGTGTTAATTATGTAGTCAATTAACATGTGTTAATTATGTAGTCAATTAATGTTTGGCACCTACAATATTTGGGGGGCTTGACTAGGTTGGTTGCCTAACTAGGTTGGTTGCCTAACTTGGGGGGCTTAGGAACTTGTATATATATGTGTTGATTGTAAGTAATGAAAAACATAAGAAAGAATTCTAAACCAGAAAATCTTTACACAAATCTCTACACTTTGTTTGGCATCTTCTCCTGAGGCCAAGTTCTCACCATAAGGCCCCATTGAGTGCTCCATGGCGCAGTCATCAACTCTCTTGTCTGCATAGTCTTGGGCATACTTGGCTAGGGTCTCGTTCCATTTGAGTGGACCGTTGCCGACCTCGGCGCGGGCCTTGTTGTGTTCCTCCACAAAGCCATTGATCTCTTCTTTGGGAAGGTTTGCAGAGACAAGAGTGAAGAACAACACGACGGAGCAGGATGGCCAGAAGAATCTTGATGTTGAACGCCATTTTGTTTCTCGGTATGAGAAAGTCTCGGATGTTATTGTATTAGAGAATGTTGAATTGATAGAGGTTGATTGAAAGGGGAAATGAGATTGTGCATATTTATATAGTTGGGAGGGTTAAATATAGGATCCTTGAAAATGGGAGGCTTTCTCAAGTTCTATAAATAAATCTATAGAAACAATGTATTGTTAGACAATCAATCTATACCATTGATTAAGTAGGTTTTATTTGAAACCTATATTATTACAATATATAATCATTACTTAGGTGAGGATTTGTAGCTGCAATGACAAACATTTAGCCTTGCAATGAGGATCAAAGTATAAATAAAGTATTCGTTACTTCAGAATGATATAACTTGTAATATGGCCCCTCTTCAACTTCTTGTGGCTTTTAAAAATAAAAGGTAAATGCATTATGCTTCTTACCAAAATACAAAGAAATGAAGGAGGAAGCAAATTAATTAGACAAAAAGGTCACTTTTTGTTCATGTAGGTTGACTAAATTTCCACTTTTGTTTATGTAATTTTAATTCTAGCAATTTGACCCATATGTAGTTTGATAAACACGCGTCTCTTACATAGAGGAGTATTTTGTACTGAATTTTCAATGAAATTCACTGGAAATTTAGATGGGTCCTTGAATTATGATAGAATCAAACTACAAGAGTTAAATTGACAAAATTAAAACTACATGAACCAAAATAAAAAAAGATTCGGCAAACTAAAGAGATCACCAAAGACTTTTTTTCCCAATTAAATATGGATATAGAGGAAAACTTTTGAAGGGTTTTGCCTCTCTTGGTCTTGCAACAACTTTGGGCTCTCATTTGCCCGAGTTGCCCCACATCAGATTGGCATTGTTTGGCCCATGAAAACTCTTACTAGTTCTTTTGGTTTTCAGGCCCATTGTAGCAAAAAGGAAATACGTATGGTTGTTTAGCCTTACGTTTCTTACCAAACTAATGGATGATCAGCCCTTTATTAAAATTTTGGATAAACCAATTACAATTATGTCTAGTTGTATTTTTCTTTCCAATAGTAAAAACAAAAAAGTGTCAAATTCGAATCTTCCCATCCCTCACTTAAAGATTAAAAAAACACACATAGACATAATTGGTGAAATATAATTACAACGAAAACATTTAAATTTTCAAAATCTATAATGACATAAGAAATCTAAGTTCCTAGCTCTAATCACTGCAACCACAATCGGGTTTTAATCCAAAAATTCTTTGAGATCTTGAATAAAGTTAGGTGACATCTCAACCTTTACAAGTGTTCTATTCTACTTTAGCTTTCCAATGATATGAAGTTCTAATCTTACTTGAAATGGTATAAGATGTCTCTTCGGGGTGTGGGGGTTTTGAGAGCCATCTCCTAAAAGGAGTGTGGACCCCCAATCCCCCCCCATGTACTTTGTTTTTAGTTCTTGATGGTGAGATTTCACTTCCTCAAATAACCTCCTCATTCAACCTCTTCATTCTAGCTTTCCGATAAGATGCATATAAGATTTGTTATACTTATAATGGAATGGGCTAAATTTACATTACGTGAAAGGATTATGTATAAAGGAGTACTTTGAATAGGCTCTAATGGTTTGTATTAGAAATTTTGGGCTAAGAAAAAACACCACACCTGGGCTATAGCCCAAGTTAGTCCTTACTAAGGACTATCCTTGGTTGTTGTACAACCCACAATCAAATTGGTATAAAAATCTCAATTCAACAAATCTCATATATACATAAAGAAACCGTGCATGCAAACACATGTATCCATGAACAAGAAAATTTTAGGTCGTGTTTGGTATCTTATTTAAGTATGGAATTCACAAATTTTGAATTTTGTTTTTAAAAAAACAAAGAGTTCTAAAAGCCATTTTTTAAGATTTAGAAACTTGTTTGGTATTCAATGAGGGAACTCAAACTTTAAAAACAAGGAGTTCTAAAATTCATGTTTGAAGATTAAAAAACTTGATTGGTATGCAACTTGAAAATAGTTTCTTTGAAAAAAATTCTATAAAACAAATTTGTTATGGCTCGTTCGGGAACGTTTTCAGAGAATGTTTTATGAGAATGAAAACGAGAAAACTAATTTACATTTTTAGGATTCAAAAATGCTTATGGTAGATTAATTGGAAAACATATTCATAAAATAAAAATAGTGAAAAAGTGTCTGGTAGGACAATTTGAGAATAATAATTTATGAGTTATTTTTTGCTAATTTCTGTCCCAAAAAATATTTTTTTAAAAAAAATTATGATATTTTAAAGGCTAAAATTATTACAAATAATGGAAAATGTATACTTTGAGAATAATAATGTATAATTAAAATAATAATAAAAATTCTAATTTTAGAAAAACCTAGATAATAAAATAATATTATCTTTAGTTTAAAATAAATATGAAATTGAATAATATATGATGGTTTTATCATAAAATTAATATACACTGGTGCAGCAAAATAAAATAATGAAGTGGAACGAAAAAATGAAAATTGAAAAAAAAGGAAAAAGAAAAGAAAAGAAGAAAAATCAGACCAACCAAAAAAAAATGAAAAAAGAAAAGAAGAAGAAGAAGAAAGCAATCATACCAATACATTGGGTAGAAAATGAAAATAATAATTTGGTGTTTTCAGTTTTTGTACATGAGGTTGAATTTGTTTTCATAAAATAATTGAAGTGAAAATGAAAACAACATACTGAACGCATTGTTGATAGAAAATGAAAAGAGGGCCTTGAAAACATTAACGAATGGCCCCTTATATTTTCAAGTATTTGGGTGTTTTTGAGTTTAGGTTTTCAAAACTAGGTCTACCAAACAAATTTTTTGAGTTTTGGACTCAAATATATATTTTTAAAGTTTTGAAAGTTGGATTCAAATAGAATACCAAACATGCACTTCACATCCTTTGCATATTCCATTTTTCAATTAAAGACAAATGCGAGATGGAAAGGCATTAGACGAGAGAGATTCATAAAAAAAATATTAAAAAAAGAAAGAAAAAGAGAATGAGATAGTATTTCATTTAGAAATTTCAAAAATGAAATAATCTTATTCTTTTTCATTTTTTAATCATTCTCTTGTCACCTCTCACAATACATATCAAGTGCTAGTCAGAATAAAGAAATGTTGTGAGTGTGGGGAAGTATTTGTATACACCCGTTACAATTTATTTTTCTAATTTCACCAAAAGAAAAAAAAAACATGGGACCTCTCAACAGCCCTAGTGTAGGTGTGGGTGCGCGCACGTGAGCGTACACACATCATCTAGTAGGGGCGCTCGTCCTCGGGCTGGTACATGGGATCGTAGCTGCAAACGACGTAGTTCTGTCCATTCCTGCACTTTGAAATGCCACATCCAACCTCGGTGGTTCTGCCCCAAACCACAGCAAGGTAGTGACCACATTCATCTCTGACGCATTTGTTGGACTCGTAGTCATAGAACTCCTTCTCGGTGACCCAATACTTAGTGGCATCTGCGCCACTCATGCCGTCGCCGGAGGCCAAGTTCTCACCCCAACGCCCCATCGAGTGCTCCATGGCACGGTCGTCAACTCTTTTCTCGGCATATTCTTGGGCATACTCTGCCAAGGTCATGTTCCACTTGACGGGTTTGTTGCCAACCTCTTCACGAGCCTTGTTGTGCTCCTCGACGAAGCCATCGATCTCTTCTTGGGAAATGTTTGCAAAGACAACAGTGAAGACCAATGCAACGCAACATATGGCCAAAAGAAGCTTCATGTTGAACGCTATTTTTGTTTCTTGATATGATAAGTTTAAGGTTTTTCCTTTGTAGTATAGAAGGTTATATTGTTAGATGTTGGTTGAAAGGGGACATGGGATTGTGCATATTTATATAGTTGGGAAGGTTAAATATAGGATCCTTAAAAATGGGATGGTTTCTTAAGTTCTATAAACAAGCATGAACAAATAAAACTTTTGTGGGATTGCGTCACCCTCTCATGAGAGTGGATTTGGGATCCATACAAACATTGTATTGTCAGACAATCAATCTATACCATTGATTAAGTGAAGTTTTATTTGAATCCTATATTACAGTACATAATCAGGTGAGGATTTTTAGCTGCATTGACAAACAATTAGCCTTACACTTATGATCAAAGTTTTGACTCTCGTCTTCTCTGTCAACTTCTTGTGGCTTTTAAAAATAAACGTTATGTGCATTATACTTCTTACCAAAATATAAAGAAATGAAAGAGGAAGCAAATTAATTAGGCAAAAACTCACTTTTCATCTAGTTTGATGAAATTTCCACATTTGTCCTTATAGTTTCAATTCTAGCAATCTATATGTAAATATGTATATATACATATTATGCATGTGTATATATGTATTTTATAATATATATAATGTATATGTATATATACATACACATATGTGTATATACATGTATATATGTATATTATAATAATATATTATAAATAATATATATATAGGTGTATATATATGTGTGTGTGTGTGTATAGGTGTATATATGTATATTATAATATAGATGGGTATAATGCATATATGTATATATATGTATGTATATTATAATTTATACATGGGTATAATACATAAACATACATATATATTTACATATATAATGTATATGTGTATAAACATGTGTATATGTATATTATAATACATACATGGGTATAATGACGGAAACATGCATCTAATTCTTAGGAAATTAACTTTAGCCACAACCTATACAACAAAAACATTCTAAATGGTGGATTGATTTTGTTTATACTAGTTGAGCTAAACCTTTTTCTTCTTAAACCAAGTATCTTAGCCTGGTCTCTTTGAACACAAATAGAAAAGGGAAAAATGGAATAAATCTTTATCCTTGAGGACCTTTTTCTTGATTTCTCAAGAATGAACACCTTTGTTGGAAAGACTTTTTCTTTCTCTTGATTTTGACTTATTCACCTTAAGGCTCCAAGATTGGAGTCCTCTACCTCACCACACCAAATGCACCTAGAGATGAAGAGAAGGCAATCAAAAAGTACGGATGCTAATCTACTTCTTGATTAGACCAATTTTCGGTTTATGGAAGATGAAATACAAAGATGATCACTCATCAACCAAAATAGGAAACCAAAAACCCTAGCTAGGTTTTCTCCGAAGTTTAGCTTATATAGAACAACACAAAAGGCAAGGGGAGAGCTTGCTCTTAGTTGCCAAAATTTGGGTGGGTATTTGGGGCTCCATTTGTTACATGGATCATGTCATCTTATGCCACTTATCCCTTGGGTCTAATAGCATTTTGGGCTATTTTGTCTATTTCCTTTTAAATCATATTTAAAGGCCCAATCCAATATTTCCATATGTCAATATTAATTCCATAATTAATCTTTTAATTATAATTTAACTATTAAATTATAATTATAGTCTTACTTAATTGACCCAAGTTGAACTATTTGACTTTGGTCAATTGCTTCGGTCAACATGTTGACCTTTGACCGTTGACTTTGACAATTGATTATGAACCATTGAGTTGTGTCTGCTCATTTCATTTCTCTTCATTTATACCTCTAATCCACATTCTTTGGGTGTGTAAATCCGTAGGTTCCCTTTAGCAAGGTTGTGAGTTGACTCAACTCCTCAGAGATGATATACGAATTAAATTCCATAATTTCATTCTATTGGCTTCGCAAATCTCACGGCCTATTGGTATTGGCCGATGGGATTCACGTTGACACATGACGTTCTTCTTTTGATGCGGTGCGGTTGTGCGTGGGAGTGCCAGCACGGTCTCCGTGCATGTGATTGTGATGTGGTTGGATGGTAAGGTTGCATCCCTGTTTGAGTTTTGACTTCTATTCAAACGATTGTGGCCGAGAGAGGAACTGATCTCGGCCGTCAGTTCACGGCATGAGCTACAAGGCCGTTGATGATGGTACTGGTGGTGGTTTTAGGTAGTGCTCCGGCATGTTGCCAGGTGGCGACGGTCGTATGATATAAGGAATGAACGAAAAAGTAACAAAGATGGTGCTCCGGCGCCTTGAAAATCAAGGGTCGTATGATATATTGATGAATGAATTTCCCTACAAACTATCACTACTCCTAAGAAAGCTAGTAAAGGTAATGAAAGTGCATTAGAAGAAGTAAATGACAGGAAAATATAATCTGCTCCGTGGGAGGCTTGTGTTTGGTGTTCTGGACCCTTTGAATGTAGTTTGAGCCTGGTATTTATAGGAGGAGCTCTGGAGAGATAATCTAGGCTGAAAATCTACATGATGGGCATGATCAAAGCAAGTGGGTAGTCAAATCGGCATTTGGGATCGTGAAGCATGGTGGTGTGACCCCATAAATCTCGGTCGCCGCCCTGATCGTAGGTTTTGCGCCTTTGGCCATGGGGACGCATTTAATGCTCTGGTATGATGGTTGGTGACCTAACCTCTCAAGCAGTAAGAATGTTTGCACCTAATCACACTGATTTTCCTCACCATACCCTGACTCCAATCACTTCCCCCCTTCCCTCGTGCATTAAATGCCCTTTCGCGGCTAGTGGGTTTGTTGCAATAGTCAGAGGCGTTACTTCATTAAATAAGGCATGAGACCCTGATGCCACGAACACCGAGGCCATGAGGCTGAGAGGATTCTGCCTTTGCAGCCTCCTTTTTTTATTTTTAGAAAAGAAAATGCCTAACGAACCGCCACATTTCAGCTTATGGGCAGATGCTAGGGCCGAGAGGAAGTCCTTTTCGGTCAGCTTTTATGGCCGAGATTCATTAGGCACAAACACATTCTTCCTATTAATAAAAGTTAATTGAAACCTTTTAGGACATCCACAAACCATGGTTGTCGCATAGTAGAAAGTCAAGGTTATTCGAGCTAAATGAGAAGTTGTGAAAAAACCTATTCAAATTGGAATGACCATGCAATTGAATCCTTCTCTTATGTCAATACTCCTTATTCACATTATTAGATCATGGAATCTGATTGTCAATATCCTAATGTGAATCACTCTTTTTATATGATTATCCTGATAAGATTTGAAGACTTCTTCTTTTAAGTCTTATCTACTACTATGCGCAGAGATTTGATCAATCATATCTTGGAGTATTCTCTCTCCTTTACCTGAGAGTAGAGATTCATTGTTGTACATTCATTTGCGTCCATGACTCTATTGAGAATCCTGATGAGCACCTTTAAGTTATGCCTAATTCAGCATGACCGTATAATACCCTCAAAGGTTAACAACATAGCCACAAAACATCTATGATGCCTCATGTATAATGATTAGTTTGCACTATTGCAATTTATGAGTTCCAGCTTGACATGTGAGTAAAGACTTCCATGCTGTAACTCATGTGTTGGATCGTGGTCAGTGTATTTGTTCTTCTACAAGCACCTACACACATATTGATATGTCTCCACACTTAATGACTTGAGATCTTGCAATTCCCTACATATAGAGATGATATTGTGTGTACCTGGTATTTGCGGAATATTGACGCCCAATTAATATTCCTATGACCAGGAACATATTCAGGATTTAGTGATGATAAGAAGTCTCCATGTATGCAATCTCATTATATAGCACTCATATCCACTTGTGTATTCCTTGGACTATGGTTGTTCTACATATTGAAAGATAATATAAGATGATTTAATGTACAAAACAACTTTTCTTGCCCATTGATAACATAATATGTCTTTTATCAAAGATGTCCTTAACTTTAACTATTACATAATTAGTTAGCTTTAAGGGTATATTTCTAATATATAATATATATACACATATATGTATATATAAGTATATATATATGTATTATAATATAATATATATGTATTATAATATATATATATATTACATATATACACGTATGCTATTATTATAATATTAATATGTATATGTGTACATGGGTGTATTATAATAATAATATAAGTGTATATATGTATATGTATATATATATATATGTATTTTATACATTGGTGAGCATGAGACTAGTTAATCCTCCCTTTTCACATTAGTAGTCCCCTCCTAAGGAGGTGTTTTTGGTGGGCCTGGTATTAGCAATTCCATCTAAAACTATGATTAGATGAAACAAACATGATACTAAATTTAGTCCAAGCCAAGTATGTGTAACAAACATCCCCTAAGTTTCTTACCAAAGTAATGGATATTTAATCCTTTATTAAAATTTTGGATAAACCAATTAGGTTTTTGTCTAGTTGTATTTTTCTTTCCAATGTAAAACCTCTCAAATTTGAATCTTTCCTCATTTAAAGATGAACAAAATAAACATAGACATAATTGGTGAAATATAATTACAATAACGAAAACATTCAAATTTTCAAAATCTATAATGACATAAGCAATCCAAGTTCCTACCTCTAATCACCGCAACCACAATCTAGACCAAGGGTTTTAATATATAAAAAATGAAAGAATGAGGTAATGAGATAATATTTCAGAAAGAGAGAGATTGACCAAAAAACCATAAAGAGAATGAGATAATATTTCGGTTAGAATTTACAAAAATGAAATAACATTATTCTTTTTCAATTTTTTATTCATTCTCTTGTAACCTCTCACAATACCATGTCAAATGCTAATCACGTAAAGGAATGTTGTGAGTGTGGGAAAGTATTCGTATACACCCGTTACATTTTATTTTTCTAATTTTACAAAAGAAAAACAACATTGGACCACTCAACAGGCCTTGTGTAGGTGTGCATGTGCGCACACAAGCATACATACGTTGTCTAGTAGGGGCGCTCGTCCTCAGGTTGGTACATGGGATCGTAGCTGCAAACCACGTAGTTCACCCCATTCTTGCACTTTGAAATGCCACATCCGACCTCAGTGGTTTTGCCCAGACCACAGCAAGGTAGTGACCACATTCGTCTTTGACGCATCTGTTGGACTTGTAGTCATAGAACTCTTTCTCGGTGAGCCAATACTTAGTGGCAGCTGCGCCGGTCATGCCGTGGCCGGAGGTCAAGTTCTCACCCCAACGCCCCCTTGAGTGCTCCATGGCGCAGTCGTCAATTCTTTTGTTGGCATATTCTTGAGCATACTGGGCCAAGGTCGTGTTCCACTTAAGGGGTTTGTTGCCGACTTCTTTACGAGCCTTGTTGTGCTCTTCGATGAAGCCATCGATCTCTGCTTTGGAAATATTTGCAGAGACAAGGGTGAAGACCAATGCAACGCAGCAGATGGCCAAAAGAAGCTTCGCGTTGAACGCTATTTTTTTTCTTGATATGAGAAGTTTAAGGTCTTTTCTTTGTAGCAGAGAAGGTTGGATTGTTAGATGTTGATTGAAATGGGAAATGAGATTGTGCATATTTATATAGTTGGGAGGGTTAAATATAGGATCCTTAAAAATGGGATGGTTTCTTAAGTTCTATAAACAAGCATGAACAAATAAAACTTTTGTGGGATTGCGTCACCCTCTCATGAGAGTGGATTTGGGATCCATACAAACATTGTATTGTTAGACAATCAATCTATACCATTGATTAAGTGAAGTTTTATTTGAATCCTATATTACAGTACATAATCAGGTGAGGATTTTTAGCTGCATTGACAAACAATTAGCCTTACACTTATGATCAAAGTTTTGACTCTCGTCTTCTCTGTCAAATTAATTAGGCAAAAACTCACTTTTCATCTAGTTTGATGAAATTTCCACATTTGTCCCCTATAGTTTCAATTATAGCAATTTGACCTATGTAGTTGAAATGTATGAGATTAATATTAAAAAAATTGCTATGTAAGAGATTACTATTTCAATTTTTAATTTTTTTTTTGTCACTTACGTCACAGCCCTTAGACAATAGCTAGGGCTATTCTTTCCTTTGGGCTTGTCATGACTTGGTGGAGCCCACGCCTTGCCTGTTGCGGGAGGGGGGAAGGGGATGTGGGGAGTGGAAATATCAACACTCAAAAGGAAATAAGTTCGGTTATTTAGCCTTAAGGGCTCGTTTGTTACACAGGACTGTCTTGGTATGGATTATGCTTAGGGACTGTCTTGGCTGGGCTTGGCTTTGTCTAAGTTGGATAAGACTTATCTTGCACTTGGTGTTTGCGTGGACTAGGACTAGATTTTTTTATTTTTTTCAAAACTATCTATATATATGTAAATATGTATGTGTATATATAATATATACATACATATATGTGTATATATATATGTGTGTGTGTGTGTGTGTGTATAGGTGTATATATGTATATTATAATATAGATAGGTATAATACATATATGTATATATATGCATGTATATTATAATTTATACATGGGTATAATACATAAACATACATATATTATAATATACATATATAATGTATATGTGTATATACGTGTGTATATGTATATTATAATACATACATGGGTATAATGAAGGAAACATGCATCTAATACTTAGGAAATTAACTTTAGCCACAACCTATACAACAAAAACATTCTAAATGGTGGATTAATTTTGTTTATACTAGTTGAGCTAAACCTCTTTCTTTTTAAACCAAGTATCTTAGCCTGGTCTCTTTGAACACAAATAGAAAAGGGCAAATGGAATAAATCTTTATCCTTGATGACCTTTTTCTTGATTTCTCAAGAATGAACACATTTGTTGGAAAAGGCTTTTTCTTTCTCTTGATTTTGACTCCTTCACCTTAAGGCTCCAAGATTGGAGTCCTCTACCTCACCACACCAAATGCTCCTAAAGATGAAGAGAAGGCAATCAAAAAGTATGGATGCTAGTCTACTTCTTGATTGGACCAATTTTTGCTTTATGGAAGATGAAATACAAAGATGATCACTCATCAACCAAAATAGGAAACCAAAAACCCTAGCTAGATTTTCTCCGAAGTTTAGCTTATATAGGACAACACAAAAGGCAAGGGAGAGCTTGCCCTTAGTTGCCAAAATTTGGGTGGGTATTTGGGGCTCCATTTGGTACATGGGTCATGTCATGCCACTTATCCCTTGGGTCTAATAGCATTTTGGGCTATTTTGTCCATTTCCTTTTAAATCATATTTAAATGTCCAATCCAATATTTTTCATATGTCAATATTAATTCCATAATTAATCTTTTAATTATAATTTAACTATTAAATCATAATTATAGTCTTACTTAATTGACACAAGTCGAACTATTTGACTTTGGTCAATTGCTCCAGTCAACATGTTGACTTTTGACCGTTGACTTTGATATTTGATTATCAACCATTTACTTGGGTCTTCTCATTTCATTTATCTTCATTTGTACCTCTAATCACATTCTTTGGATGTGCAAGTCCGTAGGCTCCCTTTAGCAAGGTTGTCAGTTGAGTAAACTCCTTAAAGATGATATACGAATTAAATTCCACAATTTCATTCTTCATATTAATAAAGGTTAATTGAAACCTTTTAGGACATCCACAAACCATGGTTGTTGCCTAGCAGCAAGTTACGGTTATTCGAGCTAAATGAGAAGTTGTGAAAGAACCTATTCAAATTGGAATGACCATGCAATTGAATCCTTCTCTTATGTCAATACTCCTTATTCACATTATTAGATCATGGAATCCGATTGTCAATATCCTAATGTGAATCATTCCTTTTATATGATTATCATGGTAAGATTTGAAAACTTATTCTTTCAAGTTTTATCCACTATTCTGCGCAGAGATTTGACCAATCATATCTTGGAGTATTCTCTCTCATTTACTGAGAGTAGAGATTCCTTGTTGTACATTTATTTGCGTCCATAACTCTATTGAGAATCCTGATGAGCACCTTTAAGTTATGCCTAATTCAGCATGACCGTATAATGCCCTCAAAGATTAACAACATAGCCACAAAACATCTATGATGCCTCAGGTCTAAGGATTAGTTTGCACCATTGCAATTTATGAGTTCCAGCTTGACATGTGAGTAAAGACTTCCATGCTATAACTCATGTCTTGGATTGCAATCAATGTACTTGTTCTTCTACAAGCACCTACACACATATCGATGTGTCTCCACACTTAATGACTTGAGACCTTGCCATTCCCTACTTATAGAGACGATACTGTGTGTACCTGGTATTTGCGGAATATTGACGCCCAATTAATAT
This sequence comes from Prunus fruticosa, assembly GCA_018703695.1. NCBI lineage: Eukaryota > Viridiplantae > Streptophyta > Magnoliopsida > Rosales > Rosaceae > Prunus > Prunus fruticosa. Next base: position 35,257,282 of record CM031924.1, read on the forward strand.
TCCTATGACCAGGAACATAGTCAGGATTTAAGGATGATAAGAAGTCTTCATGTATGCATTCTTATTACATAGCACTCATATCCACTTGTGTATTCCTTGGACTATGGTTGTTCTACATATTGAAAGATAATATAAGATGATTTAATATATAAAACAACCTTTCTTGCCCATTGATAACATAATATGTCTTTCATCAAAGATGTCCTTAACTCTAACTATTACATAATTAGTTGGCTTTAAGGGCATATTTCTAATATATAATACATATATATGTATATATAAGTATATATATATGTATTATAATATTATATATATGTATATGTGTATTTTAGAAAGAGAGAGATTGACCAAAAAAACATAAAGAGAATGAGATAATATTTCGGTTAGAATTAATAAAAATGAAATAACATTATTCTTTGTCTTTTTTTTATTCATTCTCTTGTAACTTCTCACAATACCATGTCAAATGCTAATCACGTAAAGGAATGTTGTGAGGGTCGGAAAGTATTCGTATAGACCCGTTACATTTTAATTTTTCTAATTTTGCAAAAAAAAAAAAAAAAAAAAAAATTGGACCTCTCAACAGGCCTTGTGTAGGTGTGCATGTGCGCACGCAAGCATACATACATTGTCTAGTAGGGGCGCTCGTCCTCGGGCTGGTACATGGGATCGTAGCTGCAAACCACATAGTTCACCCCATTCTTGCACTTTGAAATGCCACATCCGACCTCGGTGGTTTTGCCCCAGACCACAGCAAGGTAGTGACCACATTCGTCTTTGACGCATTTGTTGGACTTGTAGTCATAGAACTCTTTCTCGGTGAGCCAATACTTAGTGGCAGCTGCGCCGGTCATGCCGTGGCCGGAGGTCAAGTTCTCACCCCAACGCCCCCTTGAGTGCTCCATGGCGCAGTCGTCAATTCTTTTGTTGGCATATTCTTGAGCATACTGGGCCAAGGTCGTGTTCCACTTAAGGGGTTTGTTGCCGACCTCTTTACGAGCCTTGTTGTGCTCTTCGATGAAGCCATCGATCTCTGCTTTGGAAATATTTGCAGAGACAATGGTGAAGACCAATGCGACGCAGCAGATGGCCAAAAGAAGCTTCGTGTTGAACGCCATTTTTATTTCTTGATATGAGAAGTTTAAGGTCTTCTCTTTGTAGTAGAGAAGGTTGGATTGTTAGATGTTGATTGAAAAGGGGGCATGGGATTGTGCATATTTATAGAGACACAGGGGCAGTTTGTGCCCACGATGATAGTGTTCAAAAATAGGCCCTTAAAAATGGGACGGTTGAATGTTATTTTTTTGGATTCTATAGATAGCCATAGAGGAGGGGCCAAATAAAGAAAAGAAAGAAGAGATCCATAGAAATTTATGGTGTCACATCTTTTTTGCTAGGTATGCGTCCATACCAAGTTTTACTCACAATATGGAGGGAAGAGCATTTATTCTGTGAGTTTTTTTTTTTCCCTTAAAAAAAGTAAGTTATTTTCTTTTCCTTTTTTCTGGTGAACTTGTTTTTTTATTTATTTTGCTTTTCTAATGGATAAGATGGAAAGAAGAAGTAACAGGGTAGATGTATTTTGAGAACATTAATTATTGGGTGTCTTGAGTAATATGTGTTTTGATTTTCCTTCAGTTGTGTCAGTTGTTCCTCTTGACTTAGTTGGCCTCCTTTCTTCTAGGCCTCTATGCTATTGTGTAAACGTGTCTTCTGGTCTTAATCCCCCTTTGTTCACTAAAAACTGATAAAGAAAATCACGATAATCTAGTTTTTGGTGTCACCCATGTGTTTTTTTTCTTATGAACAAACTCATGTTATACAATGTGGGTTTATTTATTATTAATATTAGCCTCTTCGCATGCGCTTTCGCATTTGCGAGAAGCTTTTTTAAAAAATATTAAATTTATTTTTGAATTAAAAAAGATAATGGATAGTTATGTTCCATAAAAAGAGGATCCATTATCTTATTTTTCTTTTCATTTTAAATTTTTTTAAATATGAAAAGGTGTGAATTTATCATATTATCCTCATTTAATTAATAATTTCAATTCTTAATGTTTGCATTAACCAAGGGTATTCTTTGTTATTTTGAATGTTTCACCATTCTCTGCCTTTTGCTTTATATATATAGATAGATAGATAGATTATATCATCAGATGCAGGGACTTAGAGTTCAAATAATTAAGAGCATTTACCTTGCATTCAAGGTCCTAAGTTCGATTATACTCTCCTCAATATGACTTATATGATAAAAAATTTATGTCATGAGATATAAATTTGTCGTCCACTTACATCGATTTCTAATGTTGCAGTGACAAAAAAAAAAAAACTTTCTTCAATTTTTTATAATCTTAATGGTTTTTAGAGTTACTTGTGTCGCTACTAGTGAACTGTTACTTTTTTTTTTTTTTTTAGAAATATCGGCTCCAAAATCTCTACCCTCAATCGAGCTATTGCACACCTATCAAATTTGTAGCTAGCTAATGAGTCAAAAAATCATAAGAACAACCATACATAATTCAAATCAACGCACCATATATATTCTCTTTCATTTTTATCAACCAATACACATTAAATTAATTATTATGAGATGTAACTTTCTTCAATATGACACTCAACAATTATACATATACAATCTAGTAAGGACGCTCTCCTATATAATTTCCAGGAGGATAATAACTACAAATCACAAACATCCAGCCATTCTTGCACTTAGCCCTAGCACAACCCACATGAGTCGAATTGCGCCAAACCACCTGAGTGTAGTGCCCACAGACATCACCAACGCATGTGTTGGAGGCATAGTCGTAGTTGGGCTTCTCAGTCACCCAAAACTTCACAGCCTGCCCGCCGGTCATTTCTCCATAGCCTTCAGCCAAGTTCTCGCCATATGGCCCCTGTGAGTGCACCATTTCACACGTCTCAATTTTCAAATCGGCATAATTCTGGGCGTAGGCTGCAATGGTGTCGTTCCATTTGATTGGACCAACACCAACCTCAGTTCGAGCTCTGTTGTGTTCATCTATGAAGTCCTGGTGGGGTTCTTTGTTGGGTCTGGCTTGAGAGACATGTGTGCTTAAGATTAGGGCTATGGAGAATATGCCTAATAAAAGCTTATTGATAGCTCCCATTTGTATCTCTGTGCAAGGTTTGGATCGATGTATTAGAGGTTGATCTTAGGGCAAATTTATAGAGAATTAAGGCAATTTGAACAGTAAAGAAGAAGATCTCAGAATTAATTGCTGTCTGTGACATTCCTTGGATTTGGTCAGAAAATAACGAAACAAAAACAATTACATGCCCATTTTTGGGGATTCTTGGGTTTGATTTGTATCCGTTTGCCAAAGGTGTCACACATTTGGAGATGGCAGTATAAATGCAAATTAATGGTTGTGTTGTTAAAAAATTTCACGGAAGGATAAGTTTCTAATTGAAGATGTTACTAAAAGGTGAGTAAAGACTATGGCGCTACTCTTCAAATTTTTTTTGATATATTTCTATAAAATTTGGTCCCATTTCAAAAAAAAAGAAAAAGAAAAGAAGAAGGTAGATTTCTTTCCAAAGGTAAGAAATTTTTTTAATTTTTTTTAAATTCAAGATAAAAAAAACTCTCGTTCATGAAATTTGAATCAAGAAGTCTTTAACCAGGATAAAAATTATACAAGCGATTGTACGAAAAAAGAAACATTATCGAGGAAAGTGACGATCGAGGACACATTAGCATATTACCACGGAATGAGCATACAATGAGTTATAAGTACTCAATATAAACTTTCTTAGCGCTGAATTTTAAAAAAATTTCTCAATAGAGAACAATACATTCTTTAAGAGTAAAAGCGAACATCAGAGCTAGAAATGGTCACCACATCAATAGTACATTTGTTCACCACATGATGTTTTACAAAAGAGAGACCCCACCTTCACGTGAACTCCACCCAATCATTATTTAGTCCAAAATACTACTTTAATATCAACCAACAACATCCAATCTGTTCCAAGTTCCAGTCCACCATCTCAACTTCTTCATCAGCTTGATCAAATGCCCTCCAATTCTAGTAGGGACGCTCGTCCTCGTAGTTACCAGGAGGATCGTAGCTGCAGATGACAAAAACCCAATTGTTGTCACACTTAGTCCTAGCACACCCAAGATGAACCGAGTTCCGCCAAACCACCTGAGTATAATGCCCACATTCATCCCCAACACATTTGTTGGAGCCGTAGTCGTAGTTTGGTTTCTCAGTCACCCAAAACTTCACGGCCTGAGCGCCCGTCATTTCGCCATAGCCTTCCGCCAAGTTTTCGCCGTAAGGCCCTCCCGAGTGCTCCATGTCACACCCTCTGATTCTTGTGTTGGCATAGTTCTGAGCGTAGGCTGCTACAGTGTTGTTCCATCGGATTGGACCGACGCCGACTGCTGCTCGAGCTCTGTTGTGTTCGTCGACGAAGTCTTGGTGGGGGTTCAAGGGGTTCGGGGCATAACCGACTTTTCGGGCTAGGGAGACTTGAGCGGCTAAGAGTAATGCAATGGAGCATATGGATAGAGAAAGGTTGCTAAACCCCATAGTTGTATATCTTTGTGTGAAAGACCCAAGTGGAATACTAGATAATCTTAACACAAATGGGGCATGGGATTTTGGTATTTATAGAGAGAAGAGAAGCTCAGGCTCAAAGCCTGCTTTTAGACATCTTAAGTAAAGAACAAATACACGCAAGGAGTCCGACATATGTGCTCGTAGCAAACAGGTTATTGTCGAACAGATGAACCAATAGTCCGTTGCCAATGATGTGGGTCAGTTGGGAAAAAACAAAAAACCTAATAAACTGTTTGCTACTTAGTAACAACCAACCGAATAAAGCTACTTGGTAAAAGGGCATATGCGCCTTTTGCCATACCTACCTGCAAGATGCCCTGTGATACTTTTCTAAGATATAATTAATCTCAGTATGAATGATTGAATGGCATATACGGCCGTCCCAAACTTGTGTTTTTTTATTATTATTTTGCAGCCGAAACATATGCCAGAGATTCAGAGAGAAGCATAGAAGTTTGAAGAATTGTAATTGATCATGTCAAGCTAAGTCACGCTTGGAACAGTGAGGTGATCATGTGAATTCTCATGTCACCATCTTTGCTAGATTTTTTTAGTGAACTTTGGCATTACATTTCACAGATCCGGCAATGACTTTTTCTCAACCAGTATAGTTTAATTATTTGTCAATTATTTGCCTTGTTTTTTTAATCAACAGAATACATGTGATTCGAACTTTGAACATAGTCGGAAATGAGAAATATGACTAGACTAATAAGAGTTAGTTGGTGGTCTGTATTGCAAATTAAGATAACAACCGTATAAATAAATTTTTAAAAAAAGAAGCGGCGGGATGAACAACAAGAAGAATGCTAGACAAAGTCACAAAATTCAGATGATACTTTGTATCTTGGATTGTATTAGTTCAGAACCATGCTTGCTTTGCAAGCAGAGGAAATTTGGGACATGATATCAGGGCCACTTTTGTGCAACCAGACCTGGATTTCTTCTTTCCCTTTTTTAACCAATTATAGAGTTGAAACTTATGGTAAAGTGACATTGAGAGTCACGGTATTAGCGGCCGATTTTTTGCGGAGCAAATTGACCGCAAAACCAGGAATTTTCTGTTGGCAGAAGAAAGGCCTTTCTTTTCTTTTGACATCCCTCACCCTTTTTATGAAGACTGTCGTACGTTTTCATTCTGATGTAAAAAAAATTGATCATGATGTCACCAAGTGATTAAGTTTTCTTCTTAATAGAGCTACATGTTTTATTTTTTATTTTTGGTTTTAAGGAGACTTGAAGTCTAGAAAGAGGGAGGATAATATTATCAAACACATAATATTGTCAGTGGGTCTAAGTCTAATGAAGAATGGCCTTAACTTGTAGATCAGTGGTCTCAAGTTCAAACTTCCATAACACATTGGTATTGCAAATCTTTCAGAGCTTAGATTAGTCTAGCCTTGCTTTCCAAAACTCCAATGACGATTGTAGTGCTACAAAGAGGATGATTCATTGCAAATATGCACAGAAAAAATTATAGTTAAATATATATATCTTTGATCACAATCTAGCTCCAATTAAATTCAAATACCAATAAACAATAATTTTTGCTACAGTAAACAAAATAACTATATAGTAAAAAAAAACCCAAACATCTTAGCCCTAATTTCAACAAACTTCCAAAATCACAACCCTAATTTCAATTTTCTGCAAAGCCGAGCAATAAGAGAGAACCCTCCAATCTGAGTAAAGGGAGGCATTCACATATATAATACACAGTTTCAGAAAAGAAGTAGGAAAATAAGGGAAAATAAAAGAAGAGATAAAGGGCAGAGGCAAGGTGAGAGAAGACTTCAAGAAGAAAAAAGAAATAGAAAATGACTTCTTGGAGAGAGAAGAAACTTTTCTATATGCATATTCTCTGAATCTGTCAAGTGAAACTTGTCCATTTCTTTCAAATGCTTAAAATGATCCAGTGTCTTAAACTAAGTTTTCCATCCACAATGTCATCACTACTTTGAAAGGTAAATTCATATAATCACCTACATGAAACTCCAAGTTTATTCTTCTCTAATAGCCTTAACTTTCTTGTCCAATACACAAGCTCAAAGCATATCATACAAAATTTGAATCACTGCATCACAGAAACTCTATCACATTTCCTATCTACACAAACTACAAAAGTACAAACCTTATGCATGACAACACAACCTTCGGTCCAAAAACATAGCTTTTGCATAGAATGCAGGGTAACCTAATGCTCTAATACCATATTGTCACACTCCAAATTCACTAAAAGAACAATTAGATTTATCTCATTACATAACTATATTTGAACTACCAGGATCTGCAAGGTTACAAAAACTATACATAAACACTTCCATTTCCACATAGTGTATCCAAAAGTACAAAATTACAATCCAAAGTCTCCCAAATCCAAAACATCTTCGTCAGCGCAACAAAAAGTCAGAAATGAGCCAATCTTCTATTCTGAGCTAATCTGAAATGGAAGAGGAAAGGGTGAGCTACAAAGCTCAGTAAGCAACTATATATGGCCACCAATGAGTATGAGGATCACAACTATATAATATCTCGAGATAGGACTGAAAAGAGTACACAATATGAAACTGAACAATTCAAGGGTTGAGGTACAATTCATAGTCAGAAATTAGAGAAACAATATATCAATGAGATAGCTTCTATAATCCTCATTAGGGTTTCCAATTAGGCCATATTCCCATGATGGTCACTAGGGTTTCCAATGAGGCTATATTCCCATGATGGTCAGTCACAAGGGCCTTATTAACAACTGGCCAGAGGTCCTAACTCATTCAAAGGAAGGCACAAACACTGTAATTCAAATGATCTGAATCAATCGCAAGTTCAGATGCTATTCAATGTTCACTAGAGTTCCTTTAACAATCAAATGGAGGCAAACATATTTGAATTGGGGGTATTAAACAAGGCTTTCATATCACAAGGATCAAATAGAAATGTTCAATACAAGGAAGTTTAGACGCTTGGATTGATGGAAGGAACAAAGCTAGAACCACAATGGAAACTTATGTGAAAAAATAAGCTGAGACTATAGTTTCTTAGCTTCAGTTCTTCCTTTCCTAGCAACCTAGAGCTGTGTTTTCTTTCTGACCATAATATCTTTACGGACAACTCGTTTGCTTTTTGGCTAAGGTTTGACTTTTAGCATGCCTAATTTTGAGCTTTGGTGGGCTTCATATTGTTAGTGGGCTTTTTACATTCAGTGAGCTTTCTGCATAGTTTGGCCATTGGTTGGCTTTTCTTTGGGCTTTTTAAATTGTTTTTGTTGAACTAATTTCTTGTTTAGCTCTCTTTTGTGTTTCTTAATGAAACTTTATTTCTGAACAAAAAAATAAAACCTCATGACTACATGTCTAAATTTGGATTCTACATCTAGTAAGATTTCATGATAAACACTTAGCTCTACATTTATAAAAGTTCGGTCAATATATAATATTTGATATAATTTATTTAAATTTCTTAATATATATTATTTTTATTCAATAATATGTGAATTTTGTGTCTGTTAATGAAAATTTTGTCAAAAATCTGTGTATTAAACATGAAAAATATGTATGTACATGTACAATATGAGTATTATATGCTTGCTTTTTAAAAAGCGTGAATTTTACTAAGTCTTTAAGAAGTGTATAGAAAATATATGTATTATTAAAAAATACATACGTATGTGTGTAATAGAGTATTAAACGTGAAAGTGTTAAATTCTTCATATGGGTAATAACTGTGGAAAAGTAAAAAATGAAAAGGGGACAATAGAGACTTAGGTAATGGCCTAGTAATGGATAATTGTCTAAACTACTCTTATCGATAAACGAAAATTGGGGAAAATAATTTAAAAAAAAAAAAAAATCCCATTATATATAGAGAGTATAGCCACACGGTTAGAGTCGGTTTTTTCTTATCTATTTTGGTTTTCTCTTCATTGCAAATATATTCTACACTTGGTTTCCCTTTCCTCTAAGAGTCGTTTAGCATTTGATTTCTACCTAGTAATTGCAGATTACCAGAGAGTTAATTAATAAAGCCACCTATGGATTCTAGGTTTATTTCTCATCTCTCGTACTGCATGAAATTATTTTGTGTTCATTACAGAAATTTGATTTTGGTTTAGGTTTTGATACTTTAATATCTTATAATGAGTTGCATAGTGCTCGATTTTTGAGACTCTGAATAAGTTGCATTGAATAAGTTTGTCTTTTTGGATTGATCCAGGTGCCTCCACCAGGTAAAGGGTCATTATCTGTTAGGCCTCTGCTTCTGGGAAGCGGCGCTATTCTGGGTATTGGGCCAGCCCCTGAATACACATTCCTCATATTTGCCTCTCCCATTGGCAATTGGTACAAGGTGAGCAGAGGGGTCCCTGGTAGAACTGGAGGGATTAAAAGCATCACCAACTATTCACCTGTAAGCAAATTAGCCTTCTTGCACAATAAGAATGGATTGGCTGGCAGAGATCTGCTTGAAGATCTGTTTGGCGTTGTTATTTATTATGTGTTAAGATTTTACCTAAATGATTTTTTTTGCATCAATTTGCTATAGGTTTTTGAAGCAGTAATAGCAAGGCTAAGGCCAAGGGGTTCACTGATGTCCTATTTCTGGATGCAGCTGCTGGGAAAAATGTTGAGGAGGTTTCTTCATGTAATGTTTTCATTGTGAAGGTAGTACTTATTACAGTTGTCATAGCTTGGCCTCTTATACCAAACGTTCAATTTCCGGACATTTCAACATGTTATGTTATTAGACTATTAATTTAAATTACGCATCCAAACAAGAATTTCATTTTTGTACAATTCAAAATATGAGTATGATAAACTCAATCACATTATCATGTGTTGCAGGGTAATGTGGTTTTAACTCCACCGATCAATGGAACTATTTTTCCACCTTGGTTTCGTTTATGGTGTTTACTTTGCCTCTGTTTTTGAGGTTTCTATGAAATTCAATTGACCAAAAAAAATAATAATAATGTAGAAGTATCACTCTATCAAAAGCCAACTTACTCAAAATGTTGAGCCCTCAAAATTGACGTTAGAAAATCCTAAGCGTCAATTTAGTTTGCTTTTTTGAATATATATATATATATATATATTATTTATTTATTTTTTGAAATGGTGCCATTTGGGTTGAAAAATGAAGGCATGCCTTGATCTTTTCTTATATAAACTTCTTCACGTTCACTTTTACAATACTTATCTTAATGGGAGGATTCGCAGCCGGCGGATTTTGAAAGTGCTTTTGGATTATATTTAGGGTTTTTTTTTTTTTTTCACCCTTTTGAAGGTACCAAAATGTCCCTATGGATTCTAGATAAAAGAAATGTGCAGCTCCTAATCCGTAGCTTTCTATTTTGCTAACCTTTCTTTTCTTTCTTCTCCAAAGACTTTTCTTTGTTAGTGGTTGAGTTATTGTTTTCGTAAGATATTGAGCTGTTGACTGATATCTTTTATAATATAGCGAAATCAGTCATGATATTTAATAATAATATATTTAATTACCGATTAATTTTTTACAGTCATAATTCGAACTCATCACAAATATATATCGTGCTCCATTCAACCGATGAGATATTTTCCAATCAAATTATTGCAAAGGCTAGTTGGTGTGCAGTTACTCCATATAAAAGATAGCATCCTTCTGCTGTTTGCACGCAAGCCCCGCCACTTTGTTTGTAGCCTCTCCAGTTCGTAAGTATCATACTCTCTCTCTCTCTCTCTCTCTCTCTCATCTGCATATTCTGTTATGAAGTGTTTGTTCATTTTTCTGAATCTACTTTTAAGTTTATTATTTTTGTAGTTCTAATTCAGAAGACAAAATTAGATAAATAAATTAGTTTTGTAGTTTAATTTTATTATTTTACTTTGGAAATTCATTCTTCCCACTTCTTCACCCTTTTGAAGGTACCAAAATGTCCCTTTTTTATAAGAAAAAAAAAATCTTCTGATTACCTTTTGGCAAGCAAAAAGAACACAACTGTTTGACACAAAACCCAACTCACACAAACCTTTTTCTCAATACATTTCTCACCAAAAATGGTGTTCTCTCATAAATTACTTACTCAATTTTAAAATTAACAATCTGACAAAGTGTGATCAGTTTCTTTTTTGCAGCTGGTGTAAGACTTTATCCCACATTAATTTGCAGGCATGCCTCCTTCCCCTGCTCTGCAAGCAATTTCTGAATCTGCTGTTCAAGGGTGATTTATATGATTTATATATACGTAGTGTTAAGCTCTGTTAATTTTATCTCTTATACATATCTTTATTTATGGATGAAATTAAGTGCAGTCATGAAGCAGATGAAAAGTATGGTGATGCCATGAACTGGGATGAACTTGAATTTGGAGTAATTCCAACAGATTACATGTACATTATGAAATGTTCCAATGGGGATAACTTTTCACAAGGCCACCTCGCTCCCTATGGGAAAATTGAGCTCAGCCCATTTTCTGGAATCTTGAATTATGGACAGGTTATACATTAACTCGTCACAATTTAATAATAGGTTCGAAGTATTGAAGCTTCTAGTTCTAATGGTTAAAAGTATTTATCCCTATACTGTGGTGTCATCAGGGAGTATTAGAAGGTCTTAAAGCGATCAGGACCAAAGACGGTCGTGTTCAGCTGTTCCGGCCTGAAGAGAATGCTCTAAGAATGAAGATGAGTGCAGAGAGATTGTGCATGCCATCTCCATCTACTCACCAATTCCTTGATGCTTTAAAGCAAACAGTCCTTGCCAACAAGCGTTGGGTATACACATTTTCACTTTAGACCCTTTACTTTTGGAATTCACAACGTTACTGCTTAATTTTCAATGCTGTTTCACTGGGGTGTTTATGAATTCTTAAATCTTTTTTTTATCACTTGGAAATATATGCATGCATAGGTACCACCTGAAGGGAAAGGAGCATTGTATATTAGGCCATTGCTCTTTGGAAGTGGCCCTGTTCTTGGCCTCGGGCCAGCACCAGAATACACATTCCTAATATTTGCTACTCCAGTTGGTAATTATCACAGAGTAAGCTATCATCAATTGGTTTTAAATTTAACTTTTCATATCAGAGTAAATAACTCATCCACATAATACATATTAGGCTAAACTGTCCGTAAGTTATACCCGAGTTGCATTTTCGTCCATAATCTTCAAAAATAGTTACAGCAGTCCTCCAATTAGGCGCCGATGAGTTGCACCAATAGTAATTTCCTTTAAGTAGGTTAGTTTTTCTGCTAATTTGTTTCATATTAATTTTGTTTTTCTCATACTTTGAGGCGCCCACCATATTTTGAATTTTGTCTTCGTATTGCTTAGATTTTTTATTGAAATGTTGTCTTCTAATTAAAACGACAATTGATTTTGTCCATGTAACAATAGCGTCGCCCAACCATGAATTTGTACATAGAGAATGAGGTTCGAAGGGCCACACCAGGAGGAACTGGAGGCGTCAAAAGCATTACCAACTATTCACCTGTAAGTAAAACAGGCAACTTGCATAATGAAAATGGATAAGACTTGGAATTTGGGACATGGGAAAAAAAAAAAATTCTTTTTTTCTTTTAACGATTAGATTTTATTGGATTAATCTAAATAATTTTTGTTTTTGCTCCAATCCAATTTGCTATACACAACAGATTTTTGAAGTAGTGACGAAGGCTAGGGCCAAAGGGTTCACTGATGTCCTGTTTCTGGATGCAGCCACTGGAAAAAATATCGAGGAGGTTTCTACATGTAATATTTTCTTTGTGAAGGTATTATTGATGACACCTTTTTAGGGTTTGTTGTTGGTTGTTTTTCTTCTTCTTTTTTTTCTCTTGTTTCATATTGCATGTGCAAGTAACTTTTTGGGTTGTTAAAATGTTTTCAAACCGACAAAGGGAAATAAATGAGCATAAAGAATGGTTTTCTTATCAATCAATTTGACATGTTATCTTGTTCGGATCGTTCAAATAAACGCTCTTGATGGTCAAAAATTGCATTCACAGTCTCACAACCTATCATGTGGGACTATAACAAAACAACAGTTATCTAACAAGTATGTGATGAACAATTTTTTTTCATCAGTCTGACAATTTTTTCACTACTGTAGGATAATGTGATTTTAACTCCACGTACCAGTGGAACTGTTCTTCCAGGGGTCACAAGAAAAAGCATCATAGAAATTGCTCGTGATCTGAATTACCTGGTAACCACCCCTTGTTTTCCCCAAAGCATTATATATATTACTGCTTGGCTTGAAAAGCGATTCCATAATTGTGACTTATCATAGCAACGTCTAAAAGCATGTTTTTTAAAATTGGATAAGGTGGAGGAACGTGATGTTCCGCTAGAGGATGCGTTGGCTGCCGATGAAGTTTTCTGTACTGGGACTGCAGTGGAAGCCACTGCTGTTGCTAGTATAACACATCAAGATAAAAGGTAGATACATGTGTTTGAGAATGTTTTTGGTTTTGTCAAAAGTGTTTTTAATTATCTGACGAAAATAGAGTAGTTTGTTTGAGAGTGTTTTTAGAAGTGCTTCTGAGTTATAAAAACAAGCATTTCCGTCATGTTGCTAATAAAAGCACTTCCAGTAACCGTGTTTCAGTGCATTAAAATGGTTCAAATGAAACATATCCACAAAGTACTTGAATTTTTAATTAACAAAAACACTGCTGAGGAAAAGATTTCCTTAAAAAAAACACTTTGAAGCAGGCCACAAATACATGGGCATTTTCTATCTTATCCTTGGAACTTAATAGCTAAAAATGGATTATGTTGATGCAGGATCGAATACAGAACTGGGGAAGAAACTGTGTTCCACAAACTGCGTGGAGTGCTTAAAGAGATTCAAACAGGTGTGGTTGAGGACAAGATGGGCTGGACCATGCTCATTGATTGAATCAAGCTAGCTAGCTGCTTCATCTCCATATCTCATTGCCAATGAAGCTTCTTCTCTAGCTATGCACACAAAGATGTTCTTTGATTTCAGTTGTTATTGCAAGCACTAAATCTTGTTCTCTTTTTTGTCATAATATTGACTTTAATTTCCACCCTTATTTACAAATAATTGAATCCACAAATAGTAATCTTGTGCATTATTAAACATTACCGGTTCAGAGAAAGTTTATTTCGACATCGATGAGGATTGAGAACAAATGGATTTCTTGTTGCTTTTTTTTTTCCAAAGTTATTTTTTGGACAATTCTACGGTTGCTTGAAAACGGAGGGCAAGAGTACGCTGATGTCAACTGGGATGACCTCAAATTTGGGGTAATTCCAACTGATTACATGTACACCATGAAATGTTCCAAAGCCAAAGGAGATGACTTTTCACAAGGACATTTCACTCCCTATGGAAACATTAAGCTCAACCCATCTGCTGGAGTCTTGAACTATGGACAGGTTAATCAGCACTTAGCAGCCCCCTTTATGGTTTTATTTAGTTTGAACCACAATGAGAGCCACAACCTAATAATTAGATTTTTATGTATTAGTTGAAGCATTGGCGTATGTTGTTGCATCCAGCTGTGTTTCTAGCAGCTAGCTTTTCTGTGACATGTTCTTAATATATGGTGTGCCATGATCAGGGCTTATATGAAGGTCTTAAGGCGAACAGGACAGAAGACGGCCGGTTTCTGCTCTTTAGGCCTGAACTTAATGCTCTAAGAATGAAGATGGGTGCAGAGAGATTGTGCATGCCATCTCCTTCTACTCACCAATTCATTGATGCTATAAAGTAAACAGTCCTGCTCCTGGCCAACAAGCGTTGGGTATTGACATTTTCACTTCGGACCCTGCACTTCTGGAATTTACAACTCAACTACTTAGTTTTCGATATGATCGCACCAGGTGTTTTACAATTCAACTACTTTTACCAATCAATATTGATACCGAAACTCAGTATATAAGTGCAAAACATGTTTTAAATCCATTTTATTTATGAACCTACAAAAACTCCTATACCTACCTTTTATTACTCAACAATGCACTAGAACTACTCACTGTACTATTTAGACCTAAATTGGGTCAGTTGCATGTACTGATGAAATTAAATGTTTTGAAGTCCTCTGCTATTACTACAATTAGTGTGCAAATCCAAGCCATCCATTAAAGTGAAGTCAAGTGGGGATATTGATTAAAAGGTTGAGATTAGTGCGTCTCAAGAACTGAAGTTGAATTAAATTAAACAGGTAGGAGGGAAATTGGGCCAAGACGCCAAGTGCAAAGCAGGACTAGTTTTTATATGTAAAACCACCCCGCCCTAACGCAAGAGTGAGCCAGTGAGGCGCAAACACAGCAGCAGGCAGGCACTGAAGAAGCTTCACGCATTGCTCTCTCGTAGCAGAATGGGAGCCATTGCCCCCACAGCAGCAAGTTATTTCCTACTGTTTTCTACGAAAATATTGTGCAGAAATGGAACGCATGGCATGATCTCTAATATCTCGCTTCTCCCTCACACATTTCTCTCTGCTAAGGACAAACCACAACAAAACAATTGATTAAGCACTTCAAAGCACATCTGCTTTGCTAATACAGATTAACTTGATCTGCTCCAGTGCCTTGGCTAATACAGGCAGCCCAAATAGTTTGAATAAGACCCCCAGCACACATGACAGTGCCACAATTCACAAATACCACAGGGTCATGCATTTGTGTGTAGTGTACAGAACACACAAAGGGGAAAGCTTTTTAAAACACTAAATTAAGATACCAATATATCACAGTGACTCGAACCAATCTATCAATCAGGACCTGAAGGAACTAGGATGCTACTTAACTAACTTGTAGACCTTGCAGCCGAGGGCTTCGTCGCTGTGGAAGCTGCCATTATGAGTGCCGACTCGCTTAGCTGAAGTAGCGGTAGCCATGAGAGAGCGAGAGAGGTGAAGGCGCAGGAGATGGTGGTGGCTCGGGAAGACGAACGGTAGCTTGTGCTTAAACCCTCACTTTCCACTTTTAACACTTTGGTCCTGTCGTTTCAAGTTGGTCAATTTAGTAGTGGAGGGGCAGTTCAGTCCACAAACAGCAAAGTCTGCGTGCTTAGGTCTGCGTTTAACGGCAGTTGGCCTAGTATAAGGGCCATGCATGCAGTGCAGGGTATCTAACAAGATTTTCAAGCTCTGCATCTTCAATAATGATTGTCCAGGAAGATAGTATGCTTGTCTGCAAGTTGTCTATTTCGGATGGTGATTGTGTTATGGAGGGTAGGGAATTCATCATTTTAGTATGTTGTTGTAGGGCCTCCCTCTGATGACATAGGCAAGTTATTGCTCACTGTAACTGGTTCTGCCATGAACGCATGTTTTTTTCCTTGAGAGAGAATTGCCTGCTTGGTTGGCACTGGCAGAAACTGACTGAAATAGATTGGGATCAACATCAGTTTGCTTATTTCAAGTGTTTTAATTGCTTTTCTCTGTCAAGAAAGAAATGCACCACATGTTTTCTTCCCTAGACTAGTGCACGGAAATGAATGCAGAAATTATTCATGAACAATGGCTTTCAGGTGGGCGGGCATGATTTCCTATGAGGAAGTTTTTCAAGGAGTTTAGGCAAGGAATTAGCATCAGGAAGCTATAAGAATATACTATTTTCTGCGGAGGTTTCTGATGATCAGGCAGTGTTCGAAAAATCGGCCTAGGCGGGGACTAGGCGCTAGGCGGCCCCCTAGGCGGCCTAGGCGGCTTGGGAAGGTCTGACCCAGAAAAAAAAACGCCATTTTGGAATCTCCAAGGTCAGGGATGAGATGATGATGGTGGCTCAGATTTTGGGGTGGCGAGATGAGGATTTAAGAAGATGAGAGGTTGCGGGGTGGGCTGGAAGACGGCTCTTGTTAGACTTGGGCCTCGGCTCGTGTTGATGAGAAAAACAAAAGGAGAGATGAGCTTTCAATTGGGCCTCTCTCTCAGTTACATCTTTAACTAACGTAAGTTCCATATGTCAAATTTTGTTATCAATTTGAGCTCTTGGTTTCGGATGAGAGAGTGAGAGAAAGAGAGAGATGTTTGTACTATATTTTATCAGGCAACAAGAAGACTCTCTGTCAATGAATAAAATTATTAGTACTATATTTATTTTTTAAATATTTGAATATATTTAAATAATTCGTATGTATTTAAAGAGTATAGTCAAAAGTGTATCATTTTTAGAAATATTTGTATTGTGCTATACTAGGTAAATCCCAGCTACACAAACCGTAAAATACCGGTAAGAATTCACATCAAGAAGATAAAACCCACAACAATTGGGGTGAAGTAGGTCGTTGAAACCCAGAAAAAACCGAGTATAGCTGCGCGGCTATTCTATATATATATGTGGACCCGCCTTGGCTTTAGGGGCCGACGTGTCAAAATAAATATAGCCGTGCGGCTAGATTTTTTATAAAAAAAAATTCAAAGATCACACAAAAGGTGCAGTGCATTAAAAAAAGGGAGCTTCACTAATATACCCAAAATGGGTGTTGAAATTATAAAAAAACCTCATATAGAAAACACTTTATAAACACACCCAAACCCCATTTATTAAATAACAAATTGGTATTGAAGTTGCTATATATTACAAAGCTGCCACTTATAAGCCCAACAGAAAAAAAACTCAAAAGACACCCAAAATCAACCCAACCCAAATTTATAAACAAGCCCAAACATTTTAACCATCTAGAAAACCGTAACTTTTGTCCAAAAAAATGGAAAACAAAACTGTAACTTCCAGCAACTTCAATTAATCATCTTTGTCAAACGTCCCTTCAGTCATCGTCTTCATCAAAGCGTCTTCTTCATCTCTCGAAACCGAAACTCCATAACCACAACCAAGCTTGATATACTTTCAAAAACAAACACCACACACTGACCTTACCTACAAAACCAAGACAAAATTTCAGAGAATAATTTCAACAAGAAAACGATTCAAATGTAAGACATTTACAAACCAAACCTATACCTGAAATTTTAGACATTTACTATCATTATTTTAGTCGCTAGTTTACTGAAATTTCTGATTAATGGATGTAAAGTTCCAGGATAGGGTAATAACACTGCTTGTTTCCTCTAAAATCTTATTTCTAATGCATTTAGCACTGTAAAGTTCCAGGTATAGGGTATTAATACTGCTTGTTTCCTCTAAATCCTATTTGTAATGCATGTCTACCACTGTATAGTTCCAGTATGTGGTAATAACACTAGTAGACGTGCATTAGAAATTGGATTTCATAGCAAACAAGCAGTGTTATTACCCTAGACTGGAACTTAACAGTGGTAGACGTGCATTACAAATACGATTTTATAGCAAAAAAACAGTGTTATTACCCTATACTAGAACTTTACAGTGGTAGATATGCATTAGAAATAGGATTTCATAGCAAACAAGCAGTGTTATTACCCTATACTTGGAACTTTACAGTGGTAGATATGCATTAGAAATAGGATTTCATAGCAAAAAAACAGTGTTATTACCCTATACCTGGAACTTTACAGTGGTAGATATGCATTAGAAATAGGATTTCATAGTAAACAAGCAGTGTTATTACCCTATACTAGAACTTTACAGTGGTAGACATGCATTAGAAATAGGATTTCATAGCAAACAAGCAGTGTTATTACCCTATACTGAAACTTTACAGTGGTAGATATGCATTAGAAATAGGATTTCATAGCAAACAAGCAGTGTTATTACCCTATACCTGGAACTTTACAGTGGTAGATATGCATTAGAAATAGGATTTCATAGCAAAAAAACAGTGTTATTACCCTATACCTGGAACTTTACAGTGGTAGACATGCATTAGAAATAGGATTTCATGCATTAGAAATAGGATTTCATAGCAAACAAGCAGTGTTATTACCTTATACTGGAACTTCACAGTGGTAGACATGCATTAGAAATAAGATTTCATAGCAAACAAGCAGTGTTACTACCCTATACTTGGAACTTTAGAAAAAAAGAAAAAAAAACGAATATACTCAGATTCAACTGAAAAAACATACCTCAATTAATATGAAAACCAAATCGAATATCACAAATTTCTAACCACAGCTCAAACAACAAATCCACAACCAAACCGAATATGAAATCAATCCAAATTATAAACAAAAAGAAACTAAAATCACAATTTAAAACTCAAACGAATATCTAAATACAAATTAGAATGAAATCATAAAATCCAATAGCTTGCCTCCAAATCGGCAATAACAAAAATAAACATATAAAATCAAGAAGAATTGGATCTACAATTGCACATACATAAACACCAAAATCTAGGGTGTATTGATTAATTTCCAAAACTCCAAAATCTATCATAACCACATACATAAACAGCTAGAGCACGAAAAGTAGATGAAGTTTCATACCTCGATTGACGGAAACAACCGCCGAAGTCGCCGAAAACGACGTCCAAAAACTCGAAATCCACAGACCTTTCCGAGCTCGCGCGGCGTCGTGAGTGGCTCATGTGGCTGGGCTTTAGCCCAGACTTAATCGTCGGCCCTGGCCGATCCTTTTCTGACCGGTCTCACGCTGGCTATGGCCGGAGCACCAGATCGCTGGAGAGAGACGAGAGCGAACGCAGAGAGACGAGAGCGAACAGAGAGAGATGAGAGAGAGCGCCCAAAATTTTTCAAATAAACTAATTTAATACTAAATGGGTAATAAAGGTATTTCATTTATCTAATTAAATTAAAAAAGGTAACAGCTGTCAGTTTTGGGTTTTTTTTGGGTGTGTTTATATATATTGAATGGTATATGGTATATTTATAATTTTATGTCTAGGAATGGGTATTTCACTAAATTTCTATAATAAAAAATGATAATCTCTTTTAGATCAGATATTGACAAAAGTGCCTAAAATTATTGAAAAACAAATTATTTATGAAGCTATAATGTAATGTTTTCAAAAGAAAAATTGTCATGTACAATTGAAGCTTGGATGAAAGTATTATTTTTCTGTTTTTTTATCGTTCTTTTCTTTTCTTTCTTTTTTTAATTCAAACTTTTACACTATGACCTCGTGCCTGAGAATTTTGGATCCGCCTCTACACCCAACTGTCTTTATCTCGCAATTGAAGCTCTCTGAATTTATCATATATGTGCATTATCATGGTCATAACCTTTTTTCGTTTTATTAATGTGGTGCATTATCATAGTTAGTTTTTTGCATTGAGGTTTATGTCATGGAGAGCGAGAGAGCAGGATGTAAAGGATTCCTTAGGAAATCTAAAAATAAATAAGGGCAATTTTGTCTATTTTGGCTTCTTTTAAAAAATTTCTCTCTCCTTTTGCCTTTTCCAAATTCTCCCTAATTGAATTAATGTGATGTCCTTGTTCACAGTTTACTTGTCCCACCAGCCAGACAGGGGAGAAGAGAAGCACATTCCAGTCCATGTGTCTACACTAGCAACAACCATGGGCACCAAAAGTGCTGCAAATTTCATGGCTGACGATCCACGTGCACGTCCCCACCCTCAGAAAACAATAAATCATGAGATTCCATCTCCAAAACTTCTTTTTACTACTTTTACATTCCGAAACATACTTTATATTTCATATTTCACCTAATGTTACTAATTCATGATTCACATAATATGATATCACAACTAATTCACCATAAACCCTAAATTGGGTAGGCTCATTTTTGCTTTAGATCTTCTGGTTTTCAATATGGTCTGGAGGACAAGAAGGGATGCACCATGGAGATCTACTACGCTTCTCCTCCTCCTCATTTGTACTGATAGAATAGAATTTACCAAAATCCCGGTTATACTATTTATAAATATTAAATAAATAAATAAAAACCCGAGTGTTCACATGTCGAAAAAAGTATAGCCGAGCGGCTATGCTAAAAAAAATTCAAAAAAATTTTAAAAAAAAGAGGACCCTTTAATGTACAACTTAAAAGTTCAATCACTATATTAATATAATTTATTTAAACTTTTTAATATATATTATTTTTATTCAATAATACGTGAATTAAACATGAAAAATAAGTACATACATGTACAATACGTGTCACATCCCGAATCGGCTCTCCGTAGCACGATATTGTCCGCTTTGGGGCCCCCCCCCTGGTCCTCACGGTTTTGTTTCTGGAGCTCACGACCACCTTGGTCCTCACGGTTTTGTTTCCTGGAGCTCACGACCAACTTCCCAGTGGGTCACCCATCCTAGGATCCACTCTCGCCCACAACTCGCTTAACTTCGGAGTTCCTACAACTTCGAAGCCAGTGAACTCCCAAAAGGCCTCGTGCTATATGGATGCGGGTGTGTACATATAAGGCACATCACCCACTCTCCGTTGGTCGATGTGGGATCTCACAATCCACCCCCCTTAAGGGCCCGACGTCCTCGTCGGCACACTCGCACCACACGGCAGAGTGGCTCTGATACCAAATTGTCACATCCCGAATCGGCTCTCCGTAGCACGATATTGTCCGCTTTGGGCCCCCCCCCTGGCCCTCACGGTTTTGTTTCTGGAGCTCACGACCAACTTCCCAGTGGGTCACCCATCCTGGGATTGCCTCGCCCACAACTCGCTTAACTCCGAAGCCAGTGAGCTCCCAAAAGGCCTCGTGCTATATGGATGCGGGTGTGTACATATAAGGCACATCACCCACTCTCCGTTCAATCTCACTCCAACTGACTACATTTTCATCATGAAAACTTCTGGAAAAGACAACTTCTCACACGGATCTCTAAGTCGCTATGGGAACATTGAGATAAGCCCATCTGCTGCAATTTTCAATTATGGGCAGGTAATTAATATTGTTCCTATATGTATATAGCTTGCAATGCAAGTCATGTAAATGTGACAATTTTCAATTATGGGCAGGTAATTAATATTGTTCCTAATTTGTGGTGATTATTAGGGATTGTTTGAAGGCCTCAAGGCATATAGAAGACAAGATGGTGGCATTCAGCTATTCAGGCCAGAACGGAATGCTCTGCGCATGAATAATTGCAGACAGATTGTGCATGCCATCACCATCAGTCGATGCATTTGTTGATGCTGTAAAACAAACTGCCCTTGCCAACAAGCGAAGGGTATGAAACCTCCAAACAATCAGCCTACTTTCTCTTTACATCGTCAATAAAATTGTGTTACACATTTACTGACAACATTACTAATCACATCCTCGATAGAAAGTGTGGTTAATGCACATCATTTTTTCTTTTTACTTTGGTTTGTATAAAATATCACATTTACTTGTCACATTGCGAGAATTACGTAAGTAGATCTATTTTATAAGGGATTGAATAAGTTTGTCCTTTTGGATTGATCCAGGTGCCTCCACCAGGTAAAGGGTCATTAAATGTTAGGCCTCTGCTTCTGGGAAGCGGCCCTGTTCTGGATATTGGGCCAGCCCCTGAATACACAATCCTCATATTTGCCTCTCCCATTGGCAATTGGTACAAGGTGAGCAGAGGGCTCCCTGGCGGAACAGGAGGGATTAAAAGCATCACCAACTATTCACCTGTAAGCAAATTAGCCTTCTTGCATAATAAGAATGGATTGGCTGGCAGAGATCTGCTTGAAGATCTGTTTGGCGTTGTTATTTATTATGTGTTAAGTTTTACCTAAATGATTTTTTTGCTACAATTTGCTATAGGTTTTTGAAGCAGTAAGCAAGGCTAAGGCCAAGGGTTCACTGATGCCGAGGAGATTTCTTCATGTGTTGTTTTCATTGTGAAGGTAGTACTTAGTACAGTTGTCATAGTTTGGCCTCTTATACCAAATGTTTAATTCACGGACATTCAAACATGTTATTTTGTTAGACTATCAATTTAAATTACGCATCCAAAAACGAATTTCATTTTTGTATGATTCAAATTATGAGTATGACAAACTCAATCACATTATCATGTGTTGCAGGGTAATGTGGTTTTAACTCCACCGACCAATGGAACTATTCTTCCAGGGATTACAAGAAAGAGACCCCCCCCCCCCTTCCCCTTTCACAAGAAATTATTGCTTGTATAAGTCAAACTTTTTTTTTAGCCAAAATGTATGCCACTCGATTGGTTTCACCATATGAATGTGATAAAGAATAGTGTTCAAAGTCTGACGGCCCTGTCTCTGGGAAACAGGTTTGCTGTGTCTGACAGTCTGAGTTCCTTTTCTTTGCCTCTGTTTTTCAGGTTTCTATGAAATATAATTCGAACTCATCACACACACATATATATATATATATATATATCGTGATCGCATTCAGCTGAAGATGAGATTTTTTCCAAAAAATTATAGCAAAGGCTAGTTGGTGTACAGTTACTACATATAAAAGATAGCATCCTTCTGCTGTTTGCACGCAAGCCCCGCCACTTTGTTTCTAGTCTCTCCAGTTTGTAAGTACCATACTCTCTCTCTCACACATTCTCCCTCATTTGCATATTCTGTTAAGAAATGTTTGTTCATTTTTCTGAATCTACTTTTAAGTTAATTATTTTTGTAGTTCTGATTCAGAAGACAAAATTAGATAAATAAATTAGTTTTGTAGTTTAATTTTATTATTTTACTTTGGAAATTCATTCTTCCCACTTCTTCACCCTTTTGAAGGTACCAAAATGTTAAATCTCTTTTTTAGAAGAAAAAAATTCTTCTGATTACCTTTTTGCAAGCAAAAGGAATACAACTGTTTGAAACAAAACCCAACTCACACAAAACCTTTTCTAAATACATTTCTCACCCAAAATGGGGCTCTCTCATAAATTACTTGCTCAATTTTAAAATTAACAATCTGACAAAGTGTGATCAGTTTCTTTTTTGCAGATGGTGTAAGACTTTATCCCACATTAATTTGCAGCCATGCCTCCTTCCCCTGCTCTGCAAGCAATTTCTGAATCTGCTGTTCAAAGGTGATTTATATGATTTTTATATACATAGTGTTAAGCTCTGTTAATTTTATCTCTTATACATATCTTTATTTGTGGAAGAAATTAAGTGCAGTCATGAAGCAGATGAAAAGTTTGCTTATTGTTATGGCAATTCCATCTTCCTTCGCCTCAAAACCCCCAGAGACAAACAAAGAAGCTACTTTAACTTCTTTTAGATTCTTTCTTCCATAATCTTGCAGTGACAAAAGCTTTAGTGAACCAGAGATGGTTAGGTTTGTTTGTATGAGTGTGAAGAGACAAAAGATAGAGAAACAAGAGAAGAAAAAAAAAAGTAAAAATGTATTGATGCACCTAAATGTATTGGTGTTTACTTGAGAAGAAAAATTTACCCATCTTCATTTCAACTAAGCCATGTATCACTGTGTACAATGCACTTAAATACATTTTAATTTTTTATTATATGGCTTAATAATAATGCATAATAGCATGCAATGTACCTAACAGCAGCAAAAAGGGTAGTTTGAGAAGTCAAATAAAACAAATTATTATATATAAAAAACCCGAAATAAGGTCAGTTTTTGACTTCTAGGCTTTCTCAAAAGACCTAATCTATAAGAAAAGGGGATACAGGATTTTGGAAAGAAAAAGGGTTACATGAGTTACTTAATTCTAAATGTCCAAAAAAGGGAAAAAAAACAAAACAGGAGGGGACAGTCTCCTAGCCAAAATTGATAGATTATTATTGTTTCATAATTAATAATTACAGCTAATTACTTATTTATTAGTGTATTTGAAATTATCATTTTCATAGCTGTAATTCAAACAAAAATAGAACACACATACAGTAGGGTTTATAAGATATATAAGAAAAGCATTCATAACCTGCTTGCATTATCTCCTCCCCAGTTTTTTTGTCAGCAGTGAGTTCGTACGTATCATACAATCTCTCACTCTCTGTCTATCTCACAAATGTTTGTTCATTTTTTTCTGAATTTACATTTAATTATTAATTTCTATATTTCTGATTCCTTTTCTTTTGTAGCATAATGATGTTCTTTCATATATATATTTGATTTCTTCTTCTTCTTCCAATTTCTTTTTTTTTATATAAATATTTTAGGGGTACATTGATTGGTCAAACAATTATAAAAACTAGGGTGTCAGCTATAATTTATATCTTGTTCATTGTGATATCAACTTGCTCACATGAGATTCCTAGGGCACTACATATAATTATTAATACCAACTACCAAGAAGACCAAAAAATTATTAATACAAAGATCATTTGTATAGTTTCAGACGTTGTTCTGCATTGATTTCCAGACTAAAGTTTGCAGCTATGCCTTCTCCTGGTTTGCAAACAACTTCTGATTCTATCCGAAGGTAATTAACTGGTTCTTAGTGTTAATTATCTCTTATTTGTTAGATATTAATTCTTTCTTTCTCTATGGAAATGTGCAGTCATGATGCAGATCATGAAAAGTATGCTGATGTGAACTGGGATGAACTTGAATTTGGAGTAGTTCCAACTGATTACATGTACACCATGAAGTGTTCCAAAGGAGATGAGTTTTCACAAGGCCATCTAACTCCCTATGGAAACATTGAGCTCAGCCCATCTGCTGGAGTTTTGAATTACGGACAGGTTAATTAGCACTAAGCAGCAACAATTTAATAATTAAGTATAGCTTGTTCTGTCACATTTCTTATTTTTTGTGTATCCAACTTTTGGTCACATAAATATATGTGGTGGTGCCATGATCAGGGCTTATTCGAAGGCCTTAAGGCTAACAGAACAGAAGATGGTCGGTTTCTGCTGTTTCGGCCTGAAGAGAATGCTCTAAGAATGAAGATGGGTGCAGAGAGAATGTGTATGCCATCTCCATCTCCTCAGCAATTCCTTGATGCTGTAAAGCGAACAGTCCTTGCCAATAAGCGTTGGGTAGCCTCATTTTCGCTTTAGATCCTGTACTTCTGGTTTTCAATATGGTTTGCACAAGAGTGTTCATAAATGCTGAATTCTGCTTCTTGGTCACTTAAATATGTACATGTATAGGTACCCCCTACAGGGAAAGGAACACTGTATCTTAGGCCGTTGCTCATGGGAAGTGGATCTGTTCTTGGCATGGGGCCAGCGCCAGAATACACATTCCTAATATTTGCTTCTCCTGTAGGTAGTTATCACAAGGTGAGTTGAGCAAAACCATTAAACAGTGTGTCAGCAAGATATGATGAGGTTAGGCTAATTTCTGATACTCAGTTTTGTGGGTTTTTTTTTCGTCGAATACCTAGTTTTGTGGTTGTTGTTGTGTATGTGACAGGGCCGGGCAGCACTCAACTTGTACGTTGAGGATAAACTCCATCGAGCTACTCCTGGTGGAACTGGAGGTGTCAAATCCATCACCAACTACTCACCTGTAAGTATAACTTACATGGATTTTAGTTTTTCTGATGGAAAATTAGTTGCTTCTTCTGAGTTCTGTGTGTTCCCATGAATATAAAGAAACTTATCTCATAACCACTTAGACTTAATGACTAGATTGCTGCTGATCTTTAACACAGAATGAGGCTAACATATCAACAAAATTCATCAATTTGAATTGATTACTGTAGATGTTGATTGTGTAAAATTGTTCACTTTCTGGCTTTGTTTGTAGGTTTACCTAGCACAAAAGCAAGCAAGGGCCAAAGGGTTCTCTGATGTCTTGTTCCTGGATTCTTTAACTGGAAAAAACATTGAGGAGATTACAACATGTAATATTTTCATTCTGAAGGTAATGCCAATGAGTTTTAACTGTTTGTTATTTTCCAACTAGACTGAGAATCTCAGATATGCATCACCGATATTATAAGCAGCTTCTGCTGTCTAGCTTTCAGAAGATAATATTATCTCCAATTTCACTTCCAAAACCTGAGAAAGTTTACAAAACTGTTTATTTGTTGCAGGGTAATGTTATTTCAACTCCAACAATACATGGAACTGTTCTGCCTGGAATTACTCGTAAAAGCATCATCGACGTTGCCCGTGATTTTGGCTATCAGGTTATAAGTGGTCTCCAGTCATGATAATCCAATCAATAAGCTTGAAGTTTATAGATTTTATTTTTTTGGAGAATTAATTTTGTAGATTTTTCAGAACACACTTTAGAACAAGCATGTTTTCAACTTCTTCTTTTTTCGGAACAGGTGGAGGAACGTGTTATCCCAGTGGAGGATTTGCTTGAAGCTGACGAAGCTTTCTGCACAGGAACTGCTGTTGTTGTGACTCCAATTGGTGCTGTAACTTATCAAGATAAAAGGTACAGAGTGCATCAAAATTTTCTTTTTTTGATCAATATCTATATGGCTTCTAAGACTTCATATGGTTTTTAATTTGGGGATGTCACTTCATTACAGGGTTGAATACAAGACAGGGAAAGGAGCACTATCTCAGAAACTGTATGAAACGATAACTGGAATTCAAACAGGGCATCTGGAAGACAAGAAGGGATGGACCATGGAGATCAATTGAGCCCCTCCTTGTGCCAAATCCTGCAAGTTTGCTCTCTTTTTTTGTTTTCTTCAGTTAATTAGATAGTTAGTAGTGTCATTTGTTTGGGTTTTGCTCATTGTTGTGGTAATTCCATCTTCCTTGGCCTCAAAAACCCAGAGAGGCAAACAAAGATGCTCTACTTAAGGTGAATTCCATGGTTAGGTTTGTATGAGTTTTGAGAGACAAATATTTGTTTTGGCGTGTGCTCTTATTTGAACGAAAATCTGCAGAGTAGAGCTATTTGAGGGAAAACACCACGGTTTAGATGACGAGTGACTTGAGGGTGACGCAATTTGATTGATTCTTAAGATTTTGAAAAAAGGTAAATGATTTTCCCACTCCCCTAAAAATGGAGTGTAAGTGGATAAAATGAGAGTGGGAAAATCAGTACCCTAAAAAAACAGTATAACTATAACCCAAAAATAATTTGAGAAAATTTTTCATTCACAACCTTCTCACAAAGCCTTAATTGAGGTTTGGGGGTAATAATTTTGTTCAAAGTCAGGGTTAGATTTGGGTTAACCTTGTCCATGTTGATAATGTAATATCATCAAGGCGTCTCAAGTTCGAGTTCTCTCTTTCTATTGATTTTTAGAAAAAAGAATGCAATCGGTACATTTGCTCCCTCCACCCCCATTTTAATAAAATTCCCAATTATAAATTTATTGTTACAACTAAATTAATTTAAACGACAAGCTAATAGAATTACCCATTGCTCTGGGTACCATGGCTTGGGTGGCAAAGCCATCAAAGCCGCGGCAGCAGGGCCTGACGAGCTAACCACAGTTGCCTCCTCTGCATGCAACATTATGCTGATTCAAACGGGTAGCATTGAGAATAAGATGGTATGTGCTGTGAAAGTTGACATTTCAAATGAAAAATCTCAACATAAAAATAATTGATTAACTTCTAAATTTAATAGTATTTAGCTGCTCTATTAACAAGTCATTCCAAGTATCTGTTATTCCTGGTAAGCACCAGTGCATGCAATCATCGTGCTTCTTTCCACCGGCTGCGGATGGATGGGCATCTGCTCTGAACTCACTCATGTGGGTTATGTCCAAAATATGGAAACCCGACCCTTTGAGGCCCTTATAAAGGTGTTGATTGACCAGGCGTGCCTCCACATTTGTCCCATTATTCTTCACAGAGAATAGTTTTTCAACCTGAAAAGCAAACCATGACTTTAAACATGTATATATATTGATGTTACATACCAGAAATTGAGACAAAACAGACGAAAGTACAGGGGTGTGTGCTCAGATATCAATCGTTGCTTTATGAAATGAAAGTTTAGCTCAATTATCTAAACTGAACATTCATTGTGTCAAAAAACAAATACACAAAACATAACATTCAATCAGCTCATGATAGTGTCCTGCAACTCACCTGCACTGGCAATAAAGGCTTTTCCCGGTTACAAGAACCACCTTGGTCCCAATCACCCCCTTCAAAATGCCTAGGTGATTGAGTGCGAAAGAATTTTATTGCACCTGGCTGCGTTCTGTTCTCCACAAACACCACCTACAATGGACGAATCTATTAAAAACATGACCACGAGAATACTTCCTCTTAATTTCTTATGAAACATAAAACTTAAAAAATTTAAAATAATCTAAATATTTCATCTTAAGATTAAACCAACCATGTGTTTCAGAGCCATATCAAGGCCAACATCAGGGAGTACGGGAGGAACCACAGGCTGACCCTTTTCAAAGAAAAGCATGGGTGACTTTGTAGGGTCAAACTTTGAAGGAGCCCACCACCTGTTTATAAGAACCAAAAAAATCAAAACAAATGTATAGTCAGCAAAATTGAGAGGCATGAAATTTCTTAACTCGTCTGGCATTTATTTTCTAAACATCTTCTTACCTTGTACCTATGGATTTTTAGCCTATTTAAATGGCTGCTCATAACTTCTTGAAGACAGCAACCAGTTGGTTTCTATTCCTATAGTATTTGGTATTTACTTGGACAATTAATTAGATCATAGAAACTCTAGTTCCTGATTTTTTTCGTGGGCAATTTAACAAACTCCAAGGAAGTTTTCAAATTTCTTGTTCTTTTCTATTTTACTAATAAGGTTATCCTACATCAAAGTTTTCTTCCTCTCTGTTGGTTTAAGTAAATTGTATCATGATTGTCGATACTAGAATACTAGTCTTGTGATCCCTAACTATGAATCTATGATACACAGACTTATTGTAATCACATCATGAAAAGAAAAAAAATTAAAGGTATCGGCCACATTCAAAAACTCATGAATAAGCAATAACATAGTAAGTACCAGTGCCCTGTGTTAAAGATCAGAATGTCATGAAAGCTTAGAGCTTCTGCCCATGTACTGTCTGGAATGTCAACATCAACTCTATAACCCTCTTTATATCCAAGAGATTCCAGCAACCCACCATTAGCATTGGCAGACCACCTGCATCGAACAAAACATAACAACCTTAAGTATCCAAATAAATAGATGAACACCGGACCTTAACATGTGCAAGATGTAACTCAGTTCCCCATCTATTCATCTAATAAAGTAGCAAATAGCCATCAACATAGTTGCAAACATAGCTTACCTACCATAACGGGCCAAAAGGTTTGTTCGATGATATGCAAGGGTAAGATTATACTGAAGAAATGTAAACCCGCGATCAGCACCAGCTGGTCGCCACTTCTTAACATCACTTGACACTTGTTTTAGAGAACAGAAAAGTGAAACGAACATATTCCGGTTCAACGAATCACCAACAAACCCTGCACTGTAGAACATTCATAAGGTCTTATATACAACACAGGATTCAGTATTATAACTGAACCACAAAGCCCTTCAAATCATCTCATCATATTGCATTTGGTATAATCAAACTAAGTACCAAATTTAAGTGTCTAATAAAACTAAAACCTTTACTTAATTAAGTCAATTGGAAAAAGGGGTAACCAAGGAAACAATGGTCTGCACTGCACTCAATCAAGTCAATTAAAGGTTAAAAAGTCCGGATTTCTATATGTTTATGACTTCCCCTAGCCTCAAATGTAAGTTTTCACACGCTTTCTCAGCATCCAAACAGACAATACCTTCACATCATGGACTAAATAACTTCAACATTCAACACGCACATAAACAGAGGAAGAGAGAGAGAGAGAGAGAGAGAGAGAGTACCAATGCTGGCGTCTCTGTACATCTGAAGAAACCTAACCGGATCGAATGGCGGGAGATCACAAAGCTTGGGCTGCCATCTCCACTTGACGAGCTCCCGGCCGTTGAATTTGTTGCCGGAAATACAATTCCAGCCCTTGAAGATCTCCTTGCAGGTATTGTTGTACCTCGCAGGCGGATTCGGGTCGTAGATCCACCTTCCATCCGAGAAGTCGCACGACTCTCCCGGGTTCCTCCGGCCGGATCCCGGGCTCCTTTGGAACTCTAAGCTCGTGCTGTGAGGTCGCGTAGGAACGGAGGTCTTTCTAATGGAGGAGAGGACGGCGAAGATCGAAACGAAGCAAGCGAGAGAGAGAAGAGGAAAGAGTGGAACTTTCCTTGTCGTCTGGTTTTGGTGCTGAGAGTGTTCTCTTGAGGCCATGCTTCACTATCGTCGATGATTTTGGCGCAGGTTGAAGCCTAACTGGCAACTCATAAAAACCACATGCTGCTCTGTTTTTTTTCTTTTTTCTTTTGTGTTCTTTACAATTAATTTCCTTAGGTAATTTCAAGTTAATGACAATTATATCACCACCATGTTCAATTTAATGACAATTATACAACAATTTGAAGTTATTTTAAATACTAAAACTCTTTTTAGTACAAGCGTTAATTGAGCTAATTGGTCATGAATCATGATAGTATGTCTATTCTTATGTAATTGAGTTTGATACCCCTCCATCGTAGATTAGAATCGATTAGATTATCGCTTGTATAAAAACTTAATTTAGATTATCGCTTGTATAACCCTAACAAATAGTTTAGAATTCGCCACTCTCTATTAGGGTCTATAGTGGTTACGACGAGCCATTGGATCAAGTCAAGCTCAGGTCGTGCTATTTTGAGGTAATGAGAAAGAGCATTCGCTATTTTGAGCGTAGTGCTCTTTTGATTGATCTTCATGCGTCTCGTTTTTCGATTTAGTTAAACGCGTTCATCTCTCCCGCAAGTATGGTGCATATTTTAAAATTTTGAGATAATCTAACACCAACACACAGTATAATCAACGAGTACAAATGCCAAATGATGGGCTAACAACGCATTTTATACAAGAGACAGAAGATGAAATCCTTAATTAAATTAATCATTGTGATATTGTTTTTGTTTTATAAATATAATAAACAAAAATAGATCTAGTGTACTAACAAATATATATCACTGCAACAACACCAACAACAAGAAGAAGCAGCAATGTCGGGGAGAAATTACATCATTGTAAAAGAATATATAGTGAGGATGAAAGCCAATTCACTACAACTCACTTCCCCAACACACATATATAGTGAGAAGATCCTGTGTCATAATCGATCACACAATGGGGCTCTATGTTCCCACAAAATATTAACTTACCCTTTGGGCACTGAAGACGTATATAGCTGATGTTTCACCAACAGGCTGATCGAACAAAGTTACGAAGCTGTGATTCTTAATGGTATGACTTGAGGTGGAAAACTTGGCAAGCAGGTGTGTAAGATTTCTTTAGTGCAGCCTGTTCAAACTTCTTTGAGGCAACTTCGTTCTCTTCTAAGCTAGTTTGAACAAAGTACCTTATCCACCAGGACGAGCTTCGCAATTTGGCCTTTAAAAGAAAATCATTGCATCATTTCTCTATATTTAACTTTGTAAAGCTATACATTAGGAAGTTAAACTTGCCACATCCATACAACCAAAGCAAGCAAATGAAAACTGAGAATCAAAATTTAGTTTATATGTATCAATTGTCATCAATGACTGGGAAACTAAGAAAATTCGGAATATCATAAACATTAATTACTTACCGGACGGCCAAATTTGGATAGCTCTGCAACTTTAGCTTTATGCTGACCTGGATAACCTACAAAATGGAAATGACAAGTACAAAAAAATTCCAAGAGATCGGTTACTATCAAGTATGGTTTGTATAATCTATTAAGGGCAGGATCATTTACCAGTAAATATAACAACACCATCAGCAGATACCCTCGCCAACTCTGGAAGAGTTTTGTTGAGGTACTTTGGAGACAAGTAATCTAACGCATCTGATGCTATTACGAGAGAAAATGATTTTGGCCGATAAGGCAGAGAAAACTTTATATCAGCAGCACGCACAATGCCTTTGCTCACGAAACTCTTGCAATTTGCATCAGCATCTTCTAAGTCAAATGGTTCCACACCCCAGGCTTCCGTATCCTCCTCTTTTAATAATTTAGATACCACTGAACAGGTGTCAGGGCCCACATGCAACACCTTCTTCATGCTATCACCATATGCTTTCTTTAGTATAGGTATTGCTCTCTGAACTTCGAATGTGCACGAAGCACCACCTGCATGTAAATACGAGAGATTGTCAAACTGTAAAAAAGTTCCTCTACCTCAGAAAACCTGCATGCTAACAGTAAAATAAAAAAATTGAGGGAACCAACAATCTCTCATCGCAAAAAGTTCGCAATTCATAACATTCACATTGTTTGAAACAACTGAATTCATACCACAAAATTTGATAGATCCACTCAATTTAACCGTACAGAGATATATAAGCTCGGAGATGTTGAGAATTTTGGAAAGACAATATAGAATTCTAACAACCCATGTTAATAAATCACGCAAACTATTGCATTCAATAACCAAAATGTTTTAGAGAAATGGAGACTGGACAAAAGAACAGGTCAGGAAATATACCTTCAAGTTTAATCACAGCCTCTTTACTACTCCGTCCACCTGACCCGCTGAAAGCATAGCAGACAAGAAGAATTGCACCCTGAAATTTAAAAGTTAATACTCAGTACTTTCGTATTTCGAAACGAAACCTGTTTGTGTAATTATGTTCAGTGACAGCATTACTAAGAGAATTCATTCCTGAAATTTCAAAGTTCACACTTGTTAGTTTCGTATTGAAGCTAAACCTGTTAGTGCAATCTTGTTCAGTGACAATATTATGGAAGCACACGATTTAGTCATCAGTTCGTGCTCAACTACCAAGTATTATTTTTTGGTTATGCTAGGATTATCAATGTTAACACCATGCTCCTAAAGAATACCGATGCAATGGAAGTAGAATGGTAATGGAAAGTACCACAAGCACAAGCCCTATAGACAGTAGTGGCGATGAGCGTGCTTTGGACTGCACAACACCCACAAATGGGATGCTTCCACCGTCGCCAATGCGTCTAGCAGGATTTACTGGCCTCCTTGACATGATTTTATTAAGTAGTGAGCCTGCAAAATCTAGCATAAGTTGAAACAAAACTTCGATTAGCAGTGTTTCCAAATGCCTTGTGTTGAATCATTTTTCTAACTGTCTTCTACTCATTGATCTCAAAATTTTCATAGAATCCAATTAAATTGGCATCAACCATCATGACAATGCCACAAAGAGATCTTCTTTCCAAACGTCAATTCAAACTCATACATAAATCTACCAAACCCATAACCCTTTTTTCTTCTGCATTTCAAATACCATCTTAACGAATTTATCATTACTACTCAAAAAGCTGGCGTGATTGAGCAAAATTCCAGTGAAACACGCATGTATAGCTCAAAATTTGTGAACATAAGACCAACCCAGATATCCAAGCAGCCACGGAATCAATAAGAGCTCAACAACACAATCACAAAAAGCCAATCTTCGAAAAGAAAATGAAGACAAGAATTCAAATTCACAAATTCAGATCGATAAAGCAGTGAAGAAACTTAATTTGTGGATAAAATCACTCTGTCCCATTCAAAGAAATGGATCTAAAAGCCGAAAAAGCAGAGCAAAGGGCAATAATGAGAGAGAGAGAGAGAGAGAGAGAGTAACCTCAGGAGAATGCAGCGGGAAAAGCTGGGATAGGAGATCTAGAGCGCGATTCAGATCTGTGCAGGAGCCCTGGTTTTACTCTTCAGCTCGCAGAGAGTGTGTTTGGAACCGATTTAGTTTCTAGTTGTCAGCGCCATACACTTGCAGGTCCTACACCACTTGAGTCCACTGTCCACGTCTATATTAAATATTAAATAATTCAGTAAACTCAGTTCACCAAAAACAGTAATTTAATATGCACCGACCCTCTGTACAACTTGTGTGTTTAAAATAAATAAAGCTCTTATTCGAAAGAAGAAAATATCACTCGTATATATACATTTTTAACATATTATTATAAATATTATTTTTAGAATTTTAACAAAAGCAAAAGATAAAAATGAGTATCGTGGAAAATAATTTGAGCACTTTTTTTTTTAATCATAAATAATTTGAGAAAATTGATATATTTTTGTCAGCTTAGCCTACATCTCTCATGGTCAGTCATG
Source organism: Prunus fruticosa (assembly GCA_018703695.1). NCBI lineage: Eukaryota > Viridiplantae > Streptophyta > Magnoliopsida > Rosales > Rosaceae > Prunus > Prunus fruticosa. The sequence continues at coordinate 35,291,657 of CM031924.1, forward strand.
TATGACTTATTTGGTTTTTTCTTACTATTTCCTTTTGAATAATGTTATTCTTATCATTTATGTATATCACATTCTTATACCATTTTATGTGCCAGATGAGGTTGAACAGTCACATTAATTAAAATTAATTTAACATTTTCTTTTCTTTTATGATTTATTGATACTTTTTAATTGATATTAATGTCCACTTCATTTGCCACATAGGGTGGTGTGAGAATATGATAAGAGTATCATTACTCTTTTCTTATTGCAAGTTTAACCTGAAAAAATTAAATGCAACCCAATTAAATTTAAAATATTTGAAAATTAGAAGTAGAAATATAAAAAATAGGTCTATCCATTACTCTTTTAAAAATAATTTTTTTATATAAAAAAAAATAGTATTGGCTGCAACCTTCATATAAGTGCAAGCAAACCCAACGTGATAACATGTAGTGGGACCCAATATCGGCCCAATATGATTTAACCAGATCACTAAACGAGAATTTGGTCTCAACTCAAATGAACCAGCCCAGCCCAATATGATTTATGCTCTCATTTTGAGGAATTGGAATCATTAATTTCCAATAGTTGCATTTAGGGGTTGATAAGAGTCTCAAATTACATTTTTTAAATATTATTTTGGAGACTTTATGATATAATTTTGACTTAATAAATATAATTTCATTTGTTGTTACATTTTATCCTCACCAACTGGATTTATGAATTTTCTATATTAATTTGATGAATTTATTAGGTGAATTTATCTTTTGTAGGAAGTTGGAAAGCCAAAAGATGAAGACATACATTTGTCCAAGTTTAAGTCATGTGTGAAGAGAATTGCTTGCGGATTTTATTGAAGAATTGATTGTGGGATTATTGTTATTATAAAGAGAAGTAAATAGGGAGAAGAGAAGACAAAACCGTTGAAGCTAAAAAGCCTATTTCATGTCATTCATAGCCATTAAAGCCTATTACCTCACCGTTATTTCTTTTCCACCAACTCTCCACCATCATCACATGTTTAATTCAATGAATCTCTCACTTAAACCCTTCATTACCTACCACGAATGTATTTCCCACTCACCTCACTGACTACTATAAATCACCTATCAACTTATTTGGCAAGGGACCTCTACGACATATTTCTTTATACATTTCATTCAAAATTTAGTTATGTTTTCCTTTGTAATGAGTCGCTAGAACTCTAGCTAAGGCTAATGGGAATGTCCTTTGAGTAAGTTTGTGAATTGTTCTTTAATCCAATATACGGTATGAATTGCTAAATTCTTTTATTTTTGGTTGTTCAATATTTTCATATCCTTTTATTTTGATTGATGTTAAGTGCTACTATCTTTTCATGAGTTCAATTATATCTTTCTCATTGTTAAGAACTAACTTAGCATGCTTTTAAATTAGAAGATTAGATATTAAGTGTTGTCACCAAAAGCGGTGTCTTTTAAAATTTATAAACTCGCAAGCGCACGAATCGAATATAGCATAAGCGTGTAAGAGCGAGATCGTACCCAAGGGATTGCGTGTAAAGATAGAAAACCAATTTTACCCAAGTTAATTTCATTGCCAACCTAGTTGATTCAAATGGTGATTTGTTTGTTGATAAAGAAAATTAAATAAAGCATGAAACAAATATGGAAATGACAATAAACTGAAATTAAGATTTAAATTTATGAGAAAAAATAACTAAGGTATTAGAATCCACACCATTATTCCATAAGATCCTAATTATTTATCTTTCAATTCCCATGGAGTAGCAATCTAGAAATCAATCTACTGCTTTCTCAAGATTTATCAATTAAGCTTGTATTTTAGATCATAAGTAAATTTTCCTTCCCTTCATAAGTACAAATTCTAAGCATAATATGTAAACAAAATTATTTAACTACAAAGGATCAAAGTTTCCTAAGCATCCTATGTGAAAAAGTTTATTTGAATAACAAAATATCAAAGAAATTTGTAAACTAGAAATATAAACCAAGGATGAATTAATAGATTAATCTAAACTCTTAACTACCACAAATACATGTTATATGTCACAATACATGATAGAAGTGGTGAAAAGAAGATTAATCTATTAATCATGTGAAGTGAAAATTATAATCATTGAACACCACAATATTTGAGAATTGAAGATAAAAACTAGAACTTTATTTAATAATGGTGTTTCATCCAACCTTAGTTAAGTATTTTAGCTAGACATAATTAAGAATTTAAAACAAAACAAAGAAATTAAAATACATAATTTACATGAGAACTAGGAAAGGAAGAACAAGTTTAAAAGAGTTATTAACTCTTGGTTCTTTCCTTTCCATCATTGTTCTCTTTCTTCCTCACTCTCTCTCTCTCTCTCTCTTGCCTTCTGCTGTGTATCACTCTTCAATTTCTCCACCCATTTCTCTCTTGAGTTGTTGCCTATTTATAGAAGCATGAAGTCCTTTTCATTCCAGCTGCATATGCAAGCTGTCTTCTAGAACCTGTCTTGGTGTGTGACAGCCTGTGGATTGAGTTTTTATCCAATTGCTCCAATTTTTGGATATGTTTTAGTCGACATCTTATTGAACAAGTGTCATGAAGGATATTTATTCATTTGAGCATGGGAAAATTCGTTTTTCAGGTATGCAAATGGACTGTACAGCATGAGCTGTAAAAGGCAAAGTCATGAACCTGTCTTGGTGTTTGACAGCCTGTGGATTGAGTTTTTATCCAATTATTCCAATTTTTGGATATGTTTTAGTCGACATCTTATTGAACAAGTGTCATGAAGGATATTTATTCATTTGAGCATGGGAAAATTCGTTTTTCAGGTCTGCAAATGGACTGTACAGCATGAGCTGTAAAAGGCAAAGTCATCAAATCCAAATTGAGTTCTTCCTCTCTTTTTGCAACACATTGCTTATTCCTCCTCCTCCTCATGCCATTGGTGGAAGACACTTAATATCTACATACAACCACTCATTAAATACAAAAACAAAGATTGAAAATAGCCAATACAAATACTCTAATAAATTTACATAATACAAAAGAAAATACTAACAAATATAAATTTAAGGATAAAACTTGTATTTATTTTGTGCTCATCATTAAGCAACTCCATTTTTTGAACAATCATTAATAAAAGATAACATTGAAAAATTAAATTGGTTTTAATTTCTTTATCTTCCGGTTAAAGTTTCTCAATGATAATTTTAATCGAGTTTAATTTGGATTAAAAAGCATGAAACATATTTTGCTTAAAGAATTGAACCTTGATGCCTTAGCATTTCCATTATTGATATTTCATTTTTAAACTCAATCTCTACAACAATCAAATCAAATTACTTGTCCATTTTGCGTGTTACTTTTATTTTGGTACTTTTAATTATTTCTTTGTGTGCAGACATTTGCCTACCTGCTCCTTGAGAATATGATACTTGGACTTCCTAGATCATTACTACGCGTGACTACTTGCACTTGGGTAGACGCAATAGGGGTGTGCCAAAAATCACTCTATAATCATTTTTCTAAGGTGATATTCTAAATTACCATAATCTTCTGGAAGAGAGAACTCAAGTGCAAGGAGGCGAGCATATGTACAACTAGCCTAACTAATATGTACAACTGTTTGAATTGTTTAAACATGCCAAAGAAACCAATCCAGCCCACATTTTAGTTTTAACATTAAAATGTGTAACTTTCATATCCAATTTGAACGAAATCGCAATTAGTTTTGATAGATTCGGTTTGATTTGATATATTTAAAAAACCGTCTAACTCGTACAAAACCTCATATTTTACTTTTCTTCAACAGTTGACATTTTCTTATTAGTTATCACCGTTTACTATCACATTTTATCTCACACATTGATATAAACCATTTAATACTAAAAGCTGAAACCCCTAACCCATTCGAATTTGACGTCTCTCTCTCTCAAAATTTCTCCATCTTCAATAGTGAGAAGTTTTTTCAACTACTATTCAATTCAGAATATGGAGTTCCTTTTAATATATATATATATATAAGAAAATACAAAATATATGCAATGACCGAAGCAAGCCGGTCAACAAATGATTTCGATTAGTTCAGTTGTGTTACTAGTTTGAGGTCTAAATATTGGTTCCATGTGTAATTTGAGACCTAACCCAAATCGGATCGCATCTATTCTAATTACATTTTCACGTGATCATTGAAATACATACAACACATCACGAGTACACATATACCACTGTAAACTGTTGATTTCATTGTCAATGATATCATTTATATTGATGAACCGTTGTCAATTGCTAACAAACGCGTTGATTACTTCGGTTGTATTAATTTTGTTGCTGAGTAGAAGCCATGAAACTGGTATAAACAAAAGAATGGTGGGATTGGGATATATAAACTGACAAGAAGAGTTTCAGGTATGTCTCATTCCACACCATGAATAGTGGCATCAGTCGTCAGAATTTCACTCTGTTTATTATGCTTTACTATTATTATTAGCCTAACTCGCACTGAACTGGTTGGCCATTATTATTTATTTATTTCCACACACTTTTGTTTTTGTGTCCTCTTCTCTTTTGTTATTGAGAAAATAAATTTTATCTCTTTATAATTTTATTGGGGCCAACAGATTACTTTGGGAGGTAAACAATAGAGATTTTTCAATATTTCCTCAATAATTACAAAAGTTTAATATAAATTTTACATGAAATGCTTGAGTTTCGGGGGCATGGCTACTTTGAGGCCGAAGCGTGGAAAAATACTTACTTATAGCAGAAATAACGCTATTTTATTATCCTCAATCAATAACATAGTGCCACATAAAAAAATTATCCCACGAGTTACATTACATTAGAGTTTTTCTCCGAAGCGTGGTCCACTCCTTACATTTATGTGTATGAAATGGACAAATATAGACAAATTACTCACTCCCTATAGGATACTTGTGAGGCTTCATTTTGACCATCTGAGATCACCATGCGCCGCTAATCACATACAAGGACTTTAAAATGAGGCTCGCATAGAGTTGGGAATATATAAATATCCCAAATGACCAGTTTTCTAGTCTCCTGCCTTATCTTTTAAGAAGAAAAAGGAACAAAAAAATAATAATTAATTAAGCTTAAAGTTGAGGGGTAGGTGCAGGTGGCCACAGATTGATCAGTGCCAAAAGGTTTCTCAGAATTCGTTCGGATTATAGTTTGCATTAGTTCTTTTCTTTTTTATAATGTTCAGATTTTTATTTTATTTTAGGTCGATATAATGTTCAGATTCAGATTTGGAATATCAGCTTTCATACATTCAGATTCAGATTTTTATTTCATCCGCAATGATGGTCTCTATTTCTTAGCTAAAATTTAGTTAAAAATATAAAAAAGCTATTTTAGAAGTTCTCTATAAAATTTCAACTTCAACCATACTCCATAATTTGGAGTCATAAATGCTATAACTCTTTTTTGATTGGTCAATCTCTATTAAAAAATAAAATAAAAATTAGTTAGTATTAAATAAAGGTTTGAAATACTTATTAAATAACGCAGCATTAAATTATAGGGAGCCAGCTAGGAGTACTTTCTCTCTCCTCAGATTTAGGAGCTCCTAGAGGACTCCCTATTTTAGGATGTGGATATGGAGCATGGTTGGAGTTGCATTTTTACAATTCCTCCCTAAAATTTGTCTAAGGAGGTGGTTTAGGGAGCCCATTGCGGATGCTCTTACTTTCTAGTTTTCTCATTAGACAGATCAAATAAAAAAATCTTGTAAATCTTGTGTGATAGACTTTTTGTTTTTTCCTTTTGGGTGTTGGACGAGACAATATAAAGAGAATATTAAAAACGACTTCAATTGTGAATCATATCCTTTGTGTTCGAGCATTGATAATTTGAAAAATAAATAAAATAATATTCAGTTTCAAATTTAAAAAAATCAGAAATAGCACCATAAACTAAATTGGCCAGTTTTATAAATTTTTATTTATTTATTAAAAATAATACTAATTTTGGTTTCAATGTGAGGTGGAAATCAAACAAAACCAAACCGCGTCCAATCCTAATATCCGTCATCCATCATTACACATTTAATAAGAAAGCTAGTTTTAGAGATAAGACGTGAAATTAGATTTTGGTAGATTGAGCTTCTTTTTATTCTTGCTTTCTTTCTAGGTTGATGCTGGTGGCTATAATTAAGTTAGGGAGCATTTTTGCTCATCATTTTAACTCAAGGTATATCCTCACTACCCATTTCAATATTTGACATGTGTTTATTGACGTAATCATAATTGCATAAATATAAAATAAAGAGTTAACTATGGTTTATCCAAGGGACACGTGTCGAATGTTGAGATGGATGATGAGAGTACATTTTGAATTAAAGTGGTGAGCAAAAATAAATTCAATTAAATTAGAGAGCTTTTGCTTTTGGTTAATGTATTTTTCTATATAAACAAAAAATCACATCAAAGGGAAAGAGATGGGACAGCAAATCATGTACACGGTGTCTCTTTAGTCTTTAATAATTCCAAGTCAGACTTAGTCAGCAGCAATGTGAGTGAAGGAATAGTGGACGACACAAAGCAAGATCTCTCTCCAAATCACCAGCCGGCAAAATAGATGACGGTGATAACGACGAAATCGGTTTAGAGAAATTGAGATCAAAGCCGCATATCCGGGGGCTCTCCAAATTGACCACTAGCTCTATACACCATTGTATAACACGTCACCCCTAAACAATGTCGACGCAATTCCAGCTACTATCAGTCCCCTTTCAACCCCTTTCACTTTGATTGTTAACAGCACTATATTTAATTGTTTCACTTATTATAATTAGGAAAACAATTAGACCATAATTGAAAAAATTAAAAAAATTTACTCTGTAATTTTCCAAATGTTTTATTTACTTATGAAAGCACGGGCTTCATGTTTCTTGTAAGGATGGAAAGTTAGGGATCTTGGAATCAGATCAATTAGGAATCAGATTAACAACTCCCCTAGTTGATCTAATTCGTAATCAAATACTCTCAACATCGGGAATGGAATCAACTAGGGGGAGTCGTTGATCTGACTCTAATTAATTGATTTCTTTATCTAAGTTCCCCAATTCATGGGTTTCCCTATTCATAATAAATAAACATGCCTTAATGAGAATCACCTTTATTTTCATTTCCAACGCAGCACAAGTAAAATAGATTTTCAAGCGAAAATTCTAAGAACAATAATCTGGAATCCACCAGGAAATTAGAGAGAAAATTCTCTTTGAATTATTTGATAAAAGTCGAGATGGTGTCATCCAAGCATGACTGCGATTAAATACAATGTTCTCACCCATTGGACTGCCCTGGAGTTATTGAAAACGTAACAGAAAAGAAATGAAAAGTTTGTAAATTGAATACAATCTGTAAATGCACTTTTGGAAGGTGAAACACCTCCGAAGCCCAAAATCAATCAATTAGAATATCCCAATGATAAGCCTTCCTTATTTTCCCAATGCCATAATGGACCATATTTTGTCCTACATCAATTTCGATTCCTAATAGTTAGTATGAGAATGTCTTACTCTCTAATTCATGCTTACTCCGATTCCTACTCATTTTGATTCCTGCTTAATAAACATGCCTTAAGGCTTCAAACATCAAAATACTTATAATATTCCTTTTTAATTTTCTATTTGTATCCAACTTGTTTTCATGAATTATATTGTACTTGAAATTCCATCACAAAACATTAGGAACAGTATTCTTGCATATTAAAAATACATTATTCTAAAGAGCAGGCTTTTCACTCTCAATTTCCTTTTTCTCTTTTCACAGTGTAAAGTATAAATTCGATCACCGACTCTAATCCTATCTTTTTCCCCACTCATCCTCATCTAGTCGCTTGCCCGGTGAGGTTAACTCGTTATTTTATAACGTTTGTTTGAAGGAGAACTTAAGCTTTGATGATATTTTCCATCTTAATTATGTCACTTCAGTTTTCATTTATTTTCACATCACCTATATATGAGTTTTTTTTTTTTTGCCAATATATTTGTTGTTTAATACAAATACCTTGAGGACCTTTGATATAATAATTTTTCCGTTTTTTGTTATGAAGGAGTGTAAATAGGACGGAAACACTCGAACATTGACCTCAGGTGTAAGAATAAAATACTTTCAACCACCAAATCTACAAGCACCGCCAGTCATAACCATTTTTTTTTATTTTTCTTGTTCAAACTCTTTCTAATTAGTTTTTTGTTTTTGTTTTCTGTTATGAGTTCAAGAAAAATAGCCATGAAAGAAAAATGGAGAATGAAGAAGAAAAATAACAGATATGAAGATTAAAACTAAAAACTATTTGAAAACTGTTTTTTGTTTTTATTTTGTAAACCATTATTACAACGCAAAAATTGATGTAAATTTTAAAAAAATATTGTAAAAGAGTGGAAAAGGTAATGCTAAACGCTACAGAGATATAAATTCTCAGTTCCCACCATTCTCTCGAATTTTCTCTCTCTGTCTCTCTGTCTCTCTGTCTCTCTCTCAATTGCTGAGTCAGTGTTTGGTTGAGGAGAAGCTCGAACAACCAGTGGCAATGGAGGTGTGTCTCTGACAGGGAGCTAGATTGAAACTTTGTCTTTAAATTTGGAAACCTTGGAGGAGGAGAGAGAGTTGCTTAATCGATTGATTGGGAGCTGAGGCTGAAGAAAAGCTTGTTTTTTTCTAATGGCGGTGGAATACGAGTGTTGCGGTAGCGGGTTCTTCATTCACATAGCACTGATCGTGCTGTTGGTGCTGTTCGCTGGGCTAATGTCTGGTCTCACCTTGGGGCTCATGTCCATGAGCCTCGTCGATCTCGAGGTCCTCGCCAAGTCCGGCACCCCCAAGGATCGCAAATACGCCGGTACAATTTTGCCTTTCTTTCTTCTGTCCTCTGGCTTTGTTTGGAACTTTATGCTCTGTTTGGCTGCTCGGAAAATGTGAGAAAATGAGGAAAGAAAAAAGTGCGGGGCCCAATATAATGTTAATTTCCCCTGTTAATTTTTGTTAGAATGATCAGGTTAATGTTTTTATTTGGAAATTAAATTTTTGCTTGATTATAGGAGCTGTTAAATGAATGCTTGGATTGACCAGCTTAAGAAAATTATTGAGTTTGTTGAAGTAATTTGTCCAACTATGGTGTGTTTGTATTGGTGGGAATTTAGTTTATGGCTCTATTTTCTTATTTGGTGAAAATTAATATTTATTTGTTGAAATATAGTCCAACCTTCTTCATTTGAATAAAAAGTAGTATTATGAATGGAGAAAAGGCACGCGATTGGTATTAAAGAATGAAGAGTGATTTTGCAAAATTGATGTTGCAACATCTTCCTAGAGGATTAATACCTGTGCTTCTTGTTTGTTATGCATTTTAATTGTTTTAGATTTTTTGGCATTTCATGACTCTGTAAATTACCTGGCATTAAGAGGAAAGAACTTGTGCAAGGGACTTTAGCTTTGTAATGATGGATTATGGTTGTACTAGTTTATTATGATATTGCTTTGTAAATTGCTTTTGACTAATCATTGCATCTGTTTGTATGCATTCTGTTATTTATTTCAGCGAAGATATTGCCTGTTGTAAAAAAACAGCATCTGCTGCTCTGCACCCTACTAATTTGCAATGCTGCTGCAATGGAGGTACATGTTATTGATGCTTATTGAAAAAAAATACTAAAGTCTTATATACAAAATAACAACAATATTGAAATGGCCACTGCTCTTTCAGACACTTCCTATTTTCCTTGATGGTCTGGTGACAGCTTGGGGTGCGATCCTAATTTCGGTGACACTGATTCTTCTGTTTGGTGAGGTTAGTGATATATCTTACATTTTGTTTGTATTGAAGCGTGGACAATTCAGGATAGATAGTTGGACTTTTTAAATCTGTGTGAATGTTTTTAATTATATATTTTTAACCAAGTAGCACTTTGAGGATGGCAACATTGAGTGGATGGATCCAGAGCCTTGCATTTTTGTCCATCAGTTTGTCAGGAAAAAAATGACTTGGGAAAAATGAAGTAACTTTTAGTGTGGCTATTTTGATATACCCTGTCACGTGTATTCTTCAAGCCAGTAATGGTGTCGAGCACGGTGTGTGTGTGTCACTAACTTCTATTCACCTATGGGAGCAGATTATACCACAATCTGTTTGTTCCCGATATGGTTTGGCGATAGGTGCAACAGTGGCTCCAGTTGTGCGCGTTCTTGTCTGGATCTGCTTTCCTGTTGCATATCCAATTAGCAAGGTATGATATATTGATTTAGCACTTGCCTTTTTCTTTTCAATATCTTATGCCACTACTATTTTCTCTGACTTTTATATGTTCTATGTGGTTTCCAGTTATTGGACTTTCTGCTGGGCCATGGACATGTAGCTCTATTTCGCAGAGCTGAGTTGAAAACACTTGTAGATATGCATGGTAATGAGGTGCGTTTGACAGCTCTCATACAGTTTCATTGTCAACTGTCAAGTCGAACTCGTCTCTATTTTAAACTCTTGTCTTTTCCAATGTCATCTGCTCTTTTTTTTTTGGGCCGGGAATCTGTCATTCTCAAACTCTTTCTTCTGGACCTTTCTTCTCACTTTTGCTTACAGTACATACCATCTATCCTAAAACCATATGACTGTCTTGTTCAGGCTGGAAAAGGTGGAGAGTTGACACATGATGAGACAACAATTATTGCCGGAGCACTTGAGCTCTCTGAGAAAACAGCTAGTGATGCCATGACTCCTATAGCCGAAACTTTTGCAATTGATATCAATGCCAAGCTTGACAGGTTTATTTTGCTTTCAGCATTAGAACAAAATAGTCACCTTCTGTTGACTATATATCTAATGTTTCAATTTGCAACCCTAACTTATGCTAATCACACAGGAATTTGATGAACCTAATATTGGAGAAAGGACATAGCAGAGTTCCTGTTTATTATGAGGAGCCTACAAACATAATTGGACTCGTCCTGGTAAACTCTTTAGCCATTTTTCAGTGCAATTCAAAATAATTCTTTATGAAATTAATTTTCTATTTAACCACAGGATCTGGCATGTTGCCAGATTACTGCTATCTTAGCGTGGCCTTTTTCAAATATAACTCCCAAGTTCCCAACCTACGGGTGTTAAAACCAATGTAAATCAGAATTAACTTGGCTTAAATATGTCTCTGTCAACATTGGATCTGAAAAATATTTATGCATAGACAAGTATGCCATAAAACTTAAACAGGTTCCTAAAATAATTGGAGTCCACAATCATGTTGGATTAATTGGAGCATAAATTTTGAGCATGATGATCATGCGTATGTATTTTGTTTTCCAATTTCATTCCATCTCATTTGTCTTCATATTAGTTGGTTGCTTTATTTGTCTTGGTGACATACTTTTCTCAACTATTTTCATTCAAATTTAAGGTAAAAAATTTGTTGACGGTTAATCCAGAAGAGGAGGCGCCTGTAAAGAGTGTCACTATACGCAGGATTCCAAGGTATTTTGTGTTGGTTAAAGGGATATTACGTTTTGTTATAGGTTTAATTACAGTACAAATTTAGGATGCCTTACATCATCTTAATCATAACCTGATGCTCGACTCCTATTTATTGGATAGGGTTCCAGAAACATTGCCGTTATATGACATATTGAATGAGTTTCAGAAAGGTCACAGCCACATGGCTATTGTTGTAAGACGATGCAATAAGAATGTGGATCAGACCAACGGTGATCCTGCTGACAGTGAGCACCAACTTCCTACTGTATAATGCCTTGAAAAAATTTCCCCAAAATTTCCCCGTCTGCCTGCCCCTTCAAACTCTATGAGGGGACTTTTTGTTTTTATTTTTTATTTTTGATTTTTTTGATAGACATAGTAACTGTTCTTTATGTCTCTCTCAATAGATCCAGTGAAGGAAGTGAAAGTCGACATTGATGGTGAAAAGCCTCTTCAAGAGAAGATTTTGAAGAGCAAAAGATCACTGCAGAAGTGGAAGAGCTTTCCCAACACAAACAGTGCAAATAATTCATATAGGACCGGTTCCAGAAGCAAGAAATGGACAAAGGAGATATATTCAGACATCCTGCAGATTGATGGCGGTGAGCCACTCCCCAAGCTCCCTGAAGAGGAAGAGGCTGTTGGCATTATAACAATGGAAGATGTTATCGAAGAACTGTTACAGGTACTCGCTTGTTTTTCATTTTCAAGCCGTATTTCTATTTTCTTTCCCTTCTGCCCACCATTTCTTCTAGGAGGCCTCATATCCTGATAGCAAACATTTGTTAATGTAGGAGGAGATTTTCGATGAGACTGATCATCAGTTTGAGGACTCATAACACCGGTCTTTTCTAGGAAGCAAAGTGTCTTCATCTTGCCGTACATATGATCACAGAAAATTAGTGAAACTTGTTTCAGTCATTTCTTGTTTGTCTTGTAGTGTTAAAATAGGTTTGTAGTACTGTACGGAAGCTGTATTGAAAAGTCATGCAGTTGAGAAGTGATTAGATGTGTGTAATTTGTTGTGCTCTAGTATTAGTAGCTGTGAATGTTCGAGATTAATGTCAAATTTTTCTCCAGGCTAAGTTGTAAAAAAAAAAAAGAGAAAGGTTGAGCATATGGTCTTTGAGTGCGCTGCTGCCTTCTGAACTTATGATAGATCTTGACTGTACAAGACGTTTAATTTCATATGTTGCTTAAAACTTGTGAGCAAATTGAATTTCAATCTTAATATTATAGAAATGACTTTGACAACAGTTTTTGAGAACTCACTGATGCGTCGCACTGTTTTCTGTTGTATAATTCTACTTTCAAGTCAAGGAGAACGGGACTTCTACTTTTAAATAAAACAAATTGAAAATTCTCTCCTTTTTTCCTCCCTCTCCTCTTTTGTTTTCATGTTTTTCCAATGGTGATTACGGTCATGGTCGACCAAGATTAGATTATCCAGTATGCTAAACCTTTTTCTTTCTTTCTTTTTGTACTGTTTACTCATTTTCCTGAATAATCTAAATAAAAAATTTGAAAATTAGGATGGTTAAGTAATTTACTCTTCTCTCTTCCTATTGTAATCTTCATCAGAACACAACCTTGTATTGTTTACAATGAATTGTTTAAAAAAAATTAACCACAACAGGGCCCCCAGTTTTTGGGGCTGGCAGACATGAGAAACCCAAGCAGCCACGATAGTCGGCAGTCAACAACATAAAAGTTATCACTTGGATGTTGATTTCACAAATGTTAAACCTGGAAATCAAACTCTTGATGAGCAAAATCTTTTCTTATTTGGCAGTTGTAGGACAGAATATCTATAAAAATCGGATGAAACATAGAGCATCAACGAGAAAGCTAAAAGAAAATAATTTCCAACTTGAGGACCAAAAAGAGAATCTGATTCAGTCATAGAATAAAATTACAATTCTGCTTTTGTTTTCATGCACTTCTCATTAACAGTGGTTGTGCATCAACTCCATACAGGCCTGAAAGATTCTTCCTTCAGCTGGGTTAGACTATCCTAGTCAATAGGGTTCAGGAGGAAAATAACACATTTCATTGTGTTCCAGATTTTGCTTTCAAGTTCAATTGTTTTCCAGATCTTGCCTGGAACTGTAAGCAACATAAAGATTCACCTCTGCAAAAACTAGGATGACCCTTCAGAGTAACATATGACCCTTCTGAAGAATGAAAAGCGTTCGCTAACACCCCACAGGATAAGATCTTTTTTAAATCAGCAGCAAGGCAATGCAAAACACCACTCAAGTAAGGTATTTACTTCTTCTCTCTTCCTTCCTCTTCTTCTTCTTCTCTTTTGATTTATCCTTGGATTTGTGCTTCTTCGAGCTACCAGCCTTAACTTTTTTTGATTTCTTCCTGTCATAGTCAAGCTCCTCTTCGGAAGAATCACATAACTTCCGTGAAGGCTTCTCTGGTCCATACACACGGCGTTCTTGTACACTGGGGCTCACTAGCAGCTCGTCCTTGGAGTCTGAACCACGGGGAAGATATGGACCCGCTTCATCCATCCTTGATCCAACAGCACCTCTGCCACGCTTGACCCTGCCACAGCAAGAAATTCATGAATCATGTCAATCAGTCGTACATTCTACCCCACGTGAGGGAGAGAGGGAAGGTGAGTGAGAGAGAGAGATGCCTTGAATGTAAAAATTCTTCAAGTTCTTCATCTCTTAGACCATTTTCTTCCCTTGAATGGCAGCTATCATATTCCCTTTTCCTTGATGAGCAAGTAGGACTAGCATTGTTGTCCGTGACATCATGCCCCTTACTGCTGCTTCTCGAACAGTTACTGTCTCTTCGACTCCTGTCATTTCTGCTCTCATCCTTCATCTTTCCTTTAAGCCTATTGTCCAATTCTATCTCTTTCTGCCGGAGTCGCCACATTTCATTCACTTCCACAGCTCGATTTGCTGAAGAAAACAGAAATAAAATCAAAACTTCAGCTGAACGACACAACATTCACCAAACAAATAAAATATGGGCCTGTATGGCAGTTTTGATTATGCTTTAATGCAAAAGCAACAGAAACTCATATATGCTAATCAAAACATAATGGGCTTATCATAGATTTCTAGTTAAAAAACTGCGTATAAATTAATTTTCATTTTATGCAACCTAAGTAAGGCAACGGTGCATGATCCAAACTGGTACCCTTTTTAAGGCACTAGTATGATGTGCCTAAATATTGAATATGAACATCAGTGCATCAGCAAAACGGCCAGATGACATATTACAGTGACTGCCTTTTCTTAAAAGAAACTCTTGGAACTCATTACGATGATTTTTATCCGACAAGGAATTATGAGGTCAAATCACAGAGAGAACAATGCAAGTTCTAGATTATTAATACACCAGTATGGTAACTGACCTTGTTGCACGCCACGAACAGTAGCGCTGAGGAACCGTGAATTTGGCCGAAACCGTGTTTGAGGTTGTCGAAGATAAGCATGCACACCTTCCTTCTCAGCTTGGCGCCGCAATTCAGCAGCTTCTTTCATAAGAATCGCAGCTATTCTGTTCTCTGTCTCAAGATCCATCCTATCCCTGTTATGCAACTTCCTAAGGGAAAAAAGAAGAAGAAAAGAATCCCAATCAAATAGTGCATCAATGAAAGAAATAAGTTTGGAATCACAATGAACTTTCTAAATAGTGCATCTATAATGTAAAGTTGTAAATTGAGGGCATAGCTGAAGGAAATTACCGTGTAGAAACTGTACTTTATTGGCTTCTCAAATTTTCTTTTGCAAGTCCCCAACCTGAAACAAAACGTCTTCCATTTAATGCAGGGAACATTATAATACTTATGTTGATTTGAGCTTCAAAATATGCAGAACGATGCAAACAAATTCCCAGGGACAAATGCATGACATAACTGATCATCCAAACATATCTCCGCAGAAAACAAACCAAACCCTCACCAGAATTCAAATTGAATCATACACAAACCAATCAAAATTACAGAAAATCAAGACAACCCAATATCAGAAATTGAAAATTTTAAAAGCAAAAAGATGAAACATAAAGAGACCAATCAGAATCACAAGATTTCACCAAATTAAACAGAAAAGCAAGTTAAAAATAGGGGCTTTTGAAAGACATACACGAGAAAATTTTGGTCCCAGGGGTGATCATGAGAAATCAAACTCAATCGGAATCCCAAACTCAAATATGTGTTAACGAAAACCCTAGAATCTCATTCGTATTCTTTCCAATAATTTAATCTCAAAAGAAAAACATCCAAAACATCGAAAATTATAATTGAAAAAAATTACTTGGTGGCGGTGGCTTACCCGGTGACGGCGTTCCTTCCGCCGTTAACAGCGTCTTTGTTTGCTTCTCCTGGCGGTGATGAGAGAGAAAGTCAGACTGAGGGAGAGAGAGAGAGAGAGAGAGAGAGAGAGAGAGGAGAAATGAGTCTTTTTCCCCTAACGCAAAACATAACCCACGGTTTCCACGTCAACCCAACTTAAAACGAAAATTAATGTTTGTTCGGACCAAAATACCCTTTTACGCACCCAAACGAAAAAGGCAACGTCTTTTGCCCTCACACGCAGCTCAAAGAGTATCTGATTTTTAGCGCCGTCGAGCTCCCTCGTATCCAGCTCAAAGAGTATTCAAAACCCAAAAATGTCTTCTTCTTTTCTGTTGCAGACTTCAATCTCTTCGTCTTCATCTGCTTTCTTCGCCAACACCAAAATCAACTTCAACAGCAGGTATTAGTTAATCTCCCACTCTCTTCTCTTTTTTCCTTTCTATTTTCTCAGCCGCCAAACACCATCGACTCTCGCAGCTGACATTATCACTGTTTTGCAGAGCTCAGAATGTCTCTCTTCCAGCAAAACCCGTGGGCGTCTGTACATGCGTCGCCACTCCACAAGCAGAGAAGACAGGTCTCTGTGCTTATTTATTTATTTTTCTCATTGATTTAATCTTTTATTTTGTTCTAATTATTATGTGTATATTTTTTCAATGTGAAGCGTTCAAGACCCAGGTGTCTCGCAATGTCAATATAGCCAAACTTCAAGCTGGGTATCTCTTTCCAGAGGTTTGTGATGTCTTTCACTTGATGTTTTTGGGCTTAGTGTTAAGTTGCTCGGTTGGGTCTCTCAAATGTGGCATACCCTTTTGATTTAATTCTTCAACTATTCTCATGTCGAGCTATCTATCTACATCCAATATAATCCCAGATAAAAATTTGGTTTATAAATAAGTAAGAAAGATTACTCTTTGAATTTTACTCTAGGCTAAATGTTAAAGCTTTGGGGTTTGCTTTGTGTGGTATATGTAATTTTTTTATTTACTACTGTACTGTATTCATATATCAATTTCTGTTTTTGGGTTGATTTGTGATTTTACTTTTCAATATATTATACAGATTGCTAGAAGAAAGGCTGCACACTTGCAAAAGTACCCTGATGCACAAGTGATTAGCCTTGGGATTGGTGACACTACTGAGCCCATTCCAGAAGTTATAACCTCTGCAATGGCAAAGGTACGTCTTTGCTTTCCTCTTTAATCTATTCTGTTACTACCCAACAGGAACCTTTTTTGTCACTTTTATTATTGTGGTATCCCAGCCACGATTGGTTCAAATGAAAAAGGCAGTTTTTTTCTTTTGTTGATTGTATGTATAAGCACACTTGTTTTTAAACGTGTAAAATTATTCATATGCCAATCAAGGAGTGAAGCGAACCAAATATAACCAACTTGCTATTTTCAATTACCACAACAGGACCACCACATATGAAAGTATCCTCCTTAAATGGTTGGTGATGTTGCTTTGTTTCTGTTTCCCATCTGTTCCTATTTCTATGTAAAACTTGCCTGTTTACTGGTGTTTCTTTGAGGGCAATTGACATCAACCTAACCAGCCTGAATGTCGATGTGAAAGTAGTAAAATCAATAAGCATGGGTTGCCTTTACTTGAGACCCTTTTTCTGTTAAATTCTTGACCTCTTGTTATTTTATGATTAATTTATTTTTGGTTCTGCTAGCCAACTAAGCCAAGTTCATCATCAGATGTAAACTTAAATTATGAGCTTGTTTTTGGTTGAGTTGGAATTGTTGAGACAGTCCAGTAGCCAACCCTTTGATCAGGGCAAACTGAGTAAATTTATCTAGTGATTGGAAATTATTTTCAGACCACATCCAGTGGAATATCTTGTAAAAATATGTTATCCTTTAAAATATATAGGTTCTTTATCCAACCCAAAAATAATTCCTTTTTTTCTATGTAAATTTATTGGGAAGCAAAAGTACTTATTTTTGTGGTAAATAATCCATGCATTCTGAGCATTACGCATTCTAACCCACACATTATATGTATATTACCTTATCAAAAGAAAATGTGTAGTATAATTGTTCGTCAATTGTCTTGTCTTTCTAATCCATCTTAAGTTGTTTCCAATTTTCAGAGATCACATGCCTTGTCTACCCTAGAGGGTTACAGTGGTTACGGAGCTGAACAAGGTGAAAAGGTATTTGGGGGTCAGCTATTTTCAGGGATGTAGTTGATGAGCTTTAAGTTATTCTATGCAATGCAAATATGTCCTCCCACTTTCTACCATCTTTTTTCTTGTTCAAAATCAAGTGCTAGTTCTTGATTTGTACCCTTCAATTTTCACCAGTTTCTTTGAGGTTTTAGATGACTAAGATGAAATATTTTTTAGTGATAATGAAGAGTAAAACATATTGTTAATCTGTTCAGCCACTGAGAGCTGCAATTGCTTCAACCTTTTATGACAACCTTGACATAGAGGAAGATGATATCTTTGTTTCTGATGGTGCAAAATGTGACATATCTCGCCTTCAGGTTTTTTTTAAAACTTTTTTGTATCAATTGTGATTTTTTGCTTTTCGTGTTAATTGACACAATTGATTCATAACTATAACCATACTTATATTGGGTTTGCCTGTTTTTACTTTGTGGAAGGTTGTTTTTGGGTCTAATGTTACAATGGCAGTGCAAGATCCATCTTATCCGGTAATCTTTGTTTTTATTATGTAGTTGCCTTTTTATGTCATGTCTCATTTCTCTCACAATAATTGTTACCTTTGGCAGGATTTTTTTGTTGTTGCTGTATTAGGTAGGGTTTTTTGCTATAAAAATGAATGTTTAGAAATGCACAGGATTACATTCTGATTGAAGATTTTTGGAAAAATAAAATAAAGAAACAAAGATTGGGGAAAAAAAGGACCTATCTTGTTGAGTTAATGGTGGTGTGCCATCTGTTCAAATGTAGACTTAAGTGTAAACCTATCTTCTTATCCGCAGGCTTATGTAGATTCAAGTGTTATTATGGGCCAAACTGGAGAGTATGAGAAAGCTGTTGAAAAGTACGGAAATATTGAGTACATGAGGTGTACTCCTGAGAATGGATTTTTCCCTGATTTACGCACTGTTGCTCGAACAGATATCATATTTTTCTGCTCACCAAACAACCCTACTGGTTCTGCTGCAACAAGGGAGCAGCTGACACAACTGGTGCAGTTTGCAAAAGATAATGGGTCAATCATAGTCTATGATTCTGCATATGCCATGTATATGTCCGATGACAATCCACGCTCAATCTTTGAAATCCCTGGAGCCAAAGAGGTAAGTCCGCAATCTATAACTTTAACTTGTATCTTGGCGAGGCTCTTGATTCTTTGTTTTCTTGAAACCTTTATCTTTACCTGCTGGCCGTCTCTATTAAAGGTTTGTTAGAGAGTAATTCTATTCACACAGTTTGGGTTCTCAAAGTTCATCTACACTATAAAAACCCTTCAGACTTGGCCCAGATTGGCTGGCACAAGTGTATATGCATTGTAAATTTTGAATTTTCCTTGGGTTGCCATTTCACCTTTCATGAGAACCCCGTTGGACTCTTATTGCTGTGAATATACAAGAGCTAACATTTATGTTCTATGTTTCTGTATGGACATTGCAGGTTGCAATTGAGACATCATCATTCAGTAAGTATGCTGGATTCACCGGAGTTCGTTTGGGGTGGACTGTTGTCCCAAAGCAGTTGCTCTTTTCAGATGGATTTCCTGTCGCCAAGGACTTCAACCGCATCGTTTGTACTTGCTTTAATGGTGCATCAAATATTTCCCAAGCTGGTGGTCTTGCTTGCCTTTCATCAGAAGGTCTTAAGGTCTGTTCTAATGTCTCTTGATTGGTTGCTGAATTTTCAAGCTAAAAGTCCACCTGCATGTGTTGTTACAAGCTTTGATTACATTTATTTGATTTCATCTCATTGTAGGCAATGCACGAGGTGATTGGCTTCTACAAAGAAAATACTAATATAATAGTGGAGACATTTGAGTCTCTAGGCTTTAAGGTTTATGGAGGGAAGAATGCACCATATGTGTGGGTCCACTTCCCTGGCCGAAGCTCATGGGATGTATTCAGTGAGATTCTTGAGAAGACTCATGTGGTTACCACACCTGGGAGTGGTTTTGGACCTGGTGGTGAAGGTTTCGTCAGGGTTAGCGCCTTTGGTCACAGGTCTAATGTATTAGAAGCGTGTAAAAGATTCAAGCAATTGTACAAGTGAACGAGAGTATCGGACTTGTAGATTAGTATCTGCAGCCTCGTATCTGAACCAAAGATGATCAACGTTTGCCTCCATGTTCTATGTTTGTCAGTTGTGCGCTAGTTTCAGCAAGTTCCTTGTCATATTGGTTTGTGGATTCTATTTTTAGAAATGCAAATCATTTTGGCTGTCGCAGAAAATGATTGAATATTTAGATGTTACAATTGGCTGCTGTAAAGGCTCTATTAAGATTAGAAGCTTGATTTCTACTTGTTATTGTTGCCTAAAAGTTATCTAAATAAAGTTGCAGTAATTCGTAGGCTGCAAATCCGTCGAGATCATGCAGCCCAAGACGGCACTTATTTTTTGGGTGACTCCAAGATGGTACTTTTCGGCCCGGATTTCAGAGCTGTAGAAGGCTAGAACCTAGAAGCTGATATAAAATTTTCTTGTTTTGTTTCCTTTCTCTTGGCAGCCAAATAGGCATTTCAGCATGTTCATCCCATCAGTTTTGCTTCGTTTAAATGTTGCCCCTATTAAACTTAACTTGAAAACAATTTGTCGATGCTATTAGTAGTGGAAACACTCAATTATATTTTATAGCAAAAGGTCTCGGTCCTATTAGCGTAAACACTCACTTACATAGAATCTTTAAAACACCTAACCATAAGACCAAAACATACATTATTCAACTGCTACTTTTTATATTGCAGTCAACACAAATCAAATTATTCATAAAAAATGCCATATACGTATATGTCGGCAAAATGTTTTTGTCATGTCTAAAAAGGGCACCAAGTGAGACAACGTTAGTAGGTCATGGTCAAACAATGTTGACAATATATGAATAAGGGAGGAACATGAAAGAAATTAAAAAAACAAGAAGCAGAGATGCATATTTGAGAAAAATTGGAAGCTACATTTACACTAAGCAACCTACTTATCAATGGTTATATGTGCTTACAAAATGTTGGTGCGTCATTCTAAAGACTTCTGAAAGGTTGGTTGTGGACAGAAGAAAGGCTGGTCCATTTTCTTTGCAACTAAACACCTTCCACTCTCCTAGCTTACATTGTCAACTTTTTTTCCGAGCTCAGAATGTTTCCCTTCAAGCAAAAAGAGAAGACTGGTTTCTTGCTTTTAACTTATTTTTTTGGATGAACTTATAAATCTTTCGTTGAAAAACAAAATCTGATTCATATACATTTTTTCAATGTAAAGCATACAAGACCCGGGTGGCTCGCAATGCAAACATGGCCAAATTTCAAGCCACGTATATCTTTCCAGAGGTCTGTAATGTCCTTCACTTGCTCTATATTTGGCCTTCATGTTAAGTTGCTCAGTTTGTGTCTCTCAAATATGGCATGGCACAACCTTTTAATTTACTTGTTCAACTAAATCATAATTAACTCATTAAAATTTACTTGAGGGTTAAAGACGCTTACTTGTAAAGTTTTTGAGTTTGGTTTATGTTGTTTTAGATTGCTAGAAGAAGGGATACACACTTGCAGAAGTACCCTGATGCACAAGTGATTAGCCTTGGACATGGTGACACCACTGAGCCCATTCCAGAAGTTATAACCTCTGCAATGGAAAAGGTAGCCTTCTTTGCTTTCGTGTTTAATCGATGTACCTTTTGACATAGAAACCGTGATATTTGAAAATGTTCCCTTGCCAGACTCTGAATTTGGACTATGCTGTGCATTTTTATGCTAAGAACTTGTATATACTGTAACACATGCATTATAATGGATCTTACTTTTTGAAAAGAGAATTTGTAGTAATTGTGGTTTGTGAGTTGTCATGTCTTGCTGATCCATCTTTAAATTGTTTCTAATTTGGCAGAGATCACAGGCTTTGTCCACCCTAGAGGGTTACAGTGGTTATGGACCTGCGCAAGGTGAAAAGGTATTTGGCCTTCTCAATATCTGATTAGCTATTAGGGGCAAAACATGTAGCAAATAGTCATGCCTTTGTTTTCTGTATTGACATTCCTTATTCTAGAAATTGTGCAGGGTTAAAACATATTGTTATCTGTACAGCCACTGAGAGCTGCAATTGCTTCAACATTTTATGACAACCTTGGCATAGAGGAAGATGACATATTTGTTTCTGATGGTGCAAAATGCGACATTTCCCGCCTTCAGGTTTTCATATTTTTGTTAATCTGTTGATTTTTTTTTTTTCATGATAATTGTCCTGATTGACTCAAAACTATAAACTGCACTTAAATTGTCTCTGCCTTGTTTTTACATTGTGATAGCTTGTTTTCGGGTCTAATGTTACAATGGCAGTGCAAAGTCCATCTTATCCGGTAATTTGCTTTTGATCTTTACGTGCCTTTTATATTGTCTCCTCTCTCTTTCATTGTTTAAAACTTGGGATGATTTTCCTTTTTTTCTTCTTTATCTGCAGGCTTATGTGCAATCGAGTGTTGTTATGGGCCAGACTGCACAATATCAGAAAGATGTTGAAAAGTTTGGAAATATTGAGTACATGACGTGCACTCCTGAGAATGGATTTTTTCCTGATTTACGCAAAGTTGCTCGAACAGATACCATATTTTTCTGCTCACCAAACAACCCTACTGGTTCGGCTGCAACCAGAGAGCAACTGACACAACTAGTACAGTTTGCTAAGGATAATGGTTCAATCATAGTCTATGATTCTGCATATGCCATGTATATGTCAGATGACAATCCTCGCTCAATCTTCGAAATCCCGGGAGCTAAAGAGGTAAGTCTGCAATCGATAATTTGTTTGCAAGGCTCTTGATTCATAGTTTTGTTGAAAATTTATGTATGAAATGGATAATAAATAGGAGGATTTATATGCATTATGGTGGATAAGAAGCCTAATATATAAGAGCATACCAGATCTAACTTGTATGTTTTATGTTTCGGTATCGACATTGCAGGTTGCAATTGAGACATCATCATTCAGTAAGTATGCTGGATTCACTGGAGTTCGTCTGGGGTGGACGGCGGTCCCAAAGCAGTTGCTCTTTTCAGATGGATTTCCTGTCGCCAAGGACTTCAACAGCATCGTATGCACTTGCTTCAGTGGTGCATCAAACATTGCCCAAGCTGGTGGTGTGGCTTGCCTTTCACCGGAAGGCATTAAGGTCCGTTCTTCTGTATCTCGATTGATTCTAAAGTTTCATACTTGAAACCCACCTGCATGTGTTGTTAACTTGTTACAAGCTTTGCTTACATTTGTTTGATTTCAACTCCTTGTAGGCTATGCATGATGTGATTAGTTTCTACAAAGAAAATACTGGAATTTTAGTGGACACATTTGAGTCTCTTGGCTTTAAGGTGTATGGAGGGAAGAATGCACCGTATGTGTGGATTCACTTCCCGGGCCGAAGCTCATGGGATGTATTCAATGAGATTCTTGAGAAGATTCATGTGGTCACCATACCTGGGATTGGTTTTGGACCTGGTGGTGAAGGTTTCATCAGGGTTAGTGCCTTTGGTCACAGGAGAAACGTTTTAGAAGCCTCTGAAAGATTCAAGCAATTATACAAGTGAAGTGACTCGAGAGTGGTATCTGCAGCCTTCTATTTGAATCGGAGATCATCGACATTTGCCTCCTTTTCTGTTCTATGTTGTGTGCACTAGTAAACTTCTGAAAGTTGCATGTCATTATTTAGATGTTGTTGCAGAATGTGATTTAATCAGCAGTGTGTACATGTTACACTTTACTGATGTAATGCTTGCATTAAGATCAGAAGCTTGATTTCTAACTTATTTTGGTTGCCAAGTTGTTTTTTCAAAATAATGGGCAGATACTTCCTATCCTGCAAATCAAGATCTAGCTCTCCAAAATATGTATTTTTGTACTTTCAGAAAACACAGCTGCAGGAAAAAAACCACAAAGGCAAAATTCCAAACTGAGAATCACACTGACAAAGGGATAAAAATACGCTGGTTTTTAACACTTCATTAAAGCAAGAAACATCTGCATTTTCAGAAGTCCTTCCAATTACACGTAAAAATGGACAAATTCTACTTTACATGATCTGAATAACTAGTATGGCATAATTACAGGAACACTATTCTACACTAAGGTAATATAAATATTGTAAACGTTCAGGAGGTGATCTCTAGAATACAAAATTAGACACCTAGAACTGTTCGATACTATCCATAATCTCTGCTTTGCAAGTCTCTGCTTTGCAAGTTGTCTTGTAATGTCCAGTTTGGTTACACCGACTACAATGCACAGTATGTTTCTCACGATTAAGGTCCTCTACACAAATTCGTTTCTTTTCTGGGCGTCCTGGCGGTCTACGAAACTTAGGAGGTCGCACAACTTGAGTATCGTCATCCACACAAGCCTCATCTGCCTTTCTCCATTCAATTTTTCCAGGGATAGGGTATATCTGTTCAGCATATGCCTCACGGTAACTTGCAACAGTAAAATATTTCTCTGTAAAGGCGTATACATCTTTTCGACAGGAGATGAAGGCAGCCACAGCATGGGAACACGGTATCCCATATAGCTGCCAATCTCGGCAGGAACAACAACGGGTGCCAATATTCACAATGTCTGATCGGTCAGCTGAGAGAACCTCAAATTCTACTTGATCAGAACGAAGGACCTGATATGTGGATGCATGGCCAATGGCTTCTAAAATATGCTTCTCTGCGGATGGAGCAAGTACAGAAAACCAAGAATTACTCTTAAAACGCCGTTCTTCAAACTCAGCCATCAATCTAATATGAATCGTCGCAATCACCTGGATTATGGGCAGCTCACGAGCTTCGAGAATCCATGTATTGAACTCCTCAATATTTGATGAGAGATGACCATAACGTGTTCCTTCAAAATACACTAATGCCCAAAGGGAAGGATGGAATTGTTGTAGCCATTTTGCAGCCTCCGGAGATACCTCCTCTATTTCAGCCATTTTTTCTTTAAAGCCAAACATGGTAGTGGCATATGCAGCATTCCATAGAAGATGAACAAGCCTAGAGTTCTTAAACTCTTTTCCAATGCTTTCACTCAAGTGGCGCATGCAAAAAGCATGTAATGAATTGGGGAATTTTTTTCTTACTGCATCTGCAATGCCCTTGTGCCCGTCAGATAAAAATGTGAGCTCCGGCATATTCTCAGTGTTCATCTCCAGCGCCTTATGCAGCTCTGACAAGAACCACATCCAGCTCTCATCAGTTTCTACATCAACAACACCAAATGCTAGCGGAAATAACCCACCATCAGCATCAAAAGAAGTTGCAGAGAGTAAGGTACCAAGATATTTGCTTTTAAGCTGGATTCCACCGAGCCCAACGATGGGCAAGCAACCATTCAAAAAACCACAAATGGACGCATAAAAGGACACAAACAACCGCTGGAAACGTTGATCTACACCAGTGGTAAACACCTCTGCAATGCTTCCAGGGTTGGTCTTCTTTATTTGCTCACAATATGACGGAAGAAGGCAATATCCTTCCTCAGAAGAGCCATAAATCGCAGCAAGTCCTCGTTCCTTTGCACGCCAAGCTTGCTTATACGGTATAGTTATCCCATATTGCTTATGGATATCATGCAATATATCCTTTGGTTTGTAATTAATGTTATCCCGCAGACGCTCTTCTATAAAACTGACAATCCAATCAACAGAAGCCTGGTGGTGCCCATTGTGTGCATTTCTACCACAAGTGTGTGTCCCTTCAAGGCTTCTTATTGTAAAGGTTGGGGCATTAGGAAGCTTCACAGCACGGATGCGCCATGGACAACCATCTGTCGCACACTTCGCAAAGTAGCGGATAAGGTCACTTTTTATGATACGAAGCTCGAAGTGTTGAGCAATTGCAGCTTCTTTAATTGCATTCCTGAAGGCCTTGACATCAGGGAACTCTTGACCGACAACAAACGTCTGGCCCTCCATGTGGCAAACAAAAACAATCAAAAGCTGACAATCCAATCAGCTTGTTTGAAATTTCCTTCAACGCAATCGTCAACTATTCCAATGTTTAGCTTCCTGGGAAGCGAAAAAAGAGATGAAGAATACGACTGTCATTTTGTTGCATCTGACTGGAAACTCCCTGAGGGACATTCTCATCGCAAAAAGCCTACAAGAAGCCATGCAGTCATATTTAAAATCATACAATTGAAATCACTGGTTTCATCCTAAAAAACAAAAAAGACCCGAATGTCTACGATACTCTCTATATGACACTCAACACAAGTCAATTATTCATATCAATGGATTGACAACAATTATATAACAAAATGTGCTCATATATTTCAACAACTCTCTCTCTTTAGTAATGTGCACAAATGACGCTCATTAATTATAAAAATTTCATACTAACCAGCTGTATTAACTGGGGCACGTTGGCTGATCATTTGGCTTCAAAATACCGTACAAGTAGACAGATTTTTCCATTGTCGCTAAAAATAAACGAAATTTCAAACAAACAGGCCCTGTAATTAAGATAAAATCCAGTTATCATCACAGCAAATATGCCATACCCAATTTATAAAAATAAAAAATACAGCAAAAATAAAGTGTATTCATACATTCAAAACATATTTTGGGTTTGCAGCTAAGATCCGCAACTCGTATTTTCTAAGGTCAGAATCCAATAGAAAACAGAGCAATTCATTCACCCCTCATACATACAAATATAAACATACATGTTAACGATAGAATGAAGTTCGCATAACTGACGTTTGAAAGCAGAACCAGGAAATCAAAGATCAAAACTTGACAGAGCAAGATCGAGGCAGTGGGGGTTTCGACATCAGAGAGAGGAGAGAGAGAGGGCGAGAACTTTGTTGGTATTCTGACAAAAGATTAGGGTTGATTAGGTCACATTTGGAATATTCCGACATTTCGGCTACCAAAGATGGGTATTCCGTAATTTACTTGTTTTATGGGTATTTTCGTCATTGGAACTCATTGACACGGATGGACGAAGAATGTATTCGAGTTTCGAAACCGAAATTTTATTTAATTTTATTTCTTTGAGAACCGAAACCCCAATTTTATACTAAGATCATCTCCAGGAGCCCAGGGTGCCAAACCCATGGGCCTAAAGGGTGGAGCCCATGCGCGGAAAAAGGAGATGCCACGCGGCGCAAGGAGAGAAGAGGGTCATTGTTTTGTCACAATGCTCGTTGGAGCGATCCACTGCGACGCGGAGCAAGCTAGCGTGTGAAATAACGGCCCATATGAGAGAGTCGTCATGATCCAACGGCTGTGCGAGAGTCACATCTTCAGCAAAATGAAATATTAGATTTGAAAACCACATGTACATCTTTAGCACACAATACTTGTTTTTAGCATTTTCAATATAGCTTTTATTCTTCTAAAGTAAAATAATTGTTTTGAAGAGTCAACTTTGTCAGTTCTAAAAAGAGAAAAATGGGTTGCAGAGTTTGACAAGTTTGTTTGTGAGAGTTCTTTTGCTGATGTGCCAAAGTTATTGAAGAGTCGGTAGAAGATACTCTAAGGTAGACTTGTGTGCACAAGTACTTGAAAGATAGTCCATAAGAGCACTTCCATCTATTTACTATGATAAAGGACAAGGGGAGGCAATGTCTATTACTATTCACATGAATAATGGCAGGCCTTGCTTGGCTTGTGGTGTTTCCACCTATTGTCACTGTCAATCATTATTCACATGAGATATGAGGAGAGTATGAATAAGTATTTATTTTAAAAAAATTCTAAAATTCTTAGTTTTTTTTTATAAAAAATTTGGGTTACTGACGTCAGCAAACCCAGGCTAGAGCAAGAGCTGATTTTGCCTTAGGGCTAGCCCAAGCTTTTGGAGCCCACCAATAGCCCTGACAGCATTTGTTCACTGGAAGCCCTTTTTGGGCCTAGGCCCCCACTTGCCTGGGGCCGTTGGAATCGCTCTAAGCAAGTTCCATCTCTACGAGCTGAGATGTGCTCAAGCCCACCTCAAATTTAAGAATTAAAAATAATAATAAATCTTAGCCCGTTCTTATTACCCCAAAAAGAAAAAAAGGTTTGATACCCGAATTTAGCTTTAGTATGGGAACCCCTAAAACTAATTTAAGACAATGCCTTCTTTTGGAAAGATGTCAATGCTGATGTGATAGCGTTCACACTAGAGAAAAAAGGTGATAACCAAACAACGCTATTATTGAAGAGTAATGCTATTTAGACATACAACATTGACCACTTTAGCTGACCACCTTATGTGACAATTGATATGTCATGCCAAGTCAACTAATGATGTCACCATGTCAATTAAAAAACAAATTAAAAAACCCTAGCATTCCTAGTAGGTGGATTCATGGCAACATTCATTAATTAACATGGCATGACATAGTAGTTGCCACATAAAGTGGTCAGCTAAGGTGGTCAATGTTGTGTGTCTAAATAGCATTACTCATTATTGAAAGCAAGTTTCACTAAAATGAACAAGCGAAACTCAACGCATAAGTGACACTCTCCTATTGAAAGAACGAAACATATACATTAATGATTTATGAGAGAGTCTGTCAAAATGTGTGATTTTATGTATAGTAGATATAATGAACTCAAACACAAT
Organism: Prunus fruticosa; assembly: GCA_018703695.1. Lineage (NCBI taxonomy): Eukaryota > Viridiplantae > Streptophyta > Magnoliopsida > Rosales > Rosaceae > Prunus > Prunus fruticosa. Next base: position 35,320,182 of record CM031924.1, read on the forward strand.
CCATTCAACCATATAAAAGAAAAATGTATGAAGATAGGCTGGTGGTAAAGGATGATACAATCCATATCTTTTTTTTCCACACCAAGGTAAGTGCCACATTCTTCTTCCTGGCAGTTGTTTTTTTTTTTCTCCTTCTAATTCTTTAATTTGTGGGTTAAAATACCTAATTATTTTCAGTTATATTGTGCCATGTTTTCTTGTGCAAATGATTGTCAGAGCATAAGAATGTTGAGGAAGGGAAAATACCCTCAAGTAGTGCACCTCATATGAATTTAGTTAGAGTCTTAAGGTATGCAATCATTCCTTGCGAATAAGAACTTTTAACTTTCTTGTCAATCGCAATTTGATGAACAACATATCCGCATCAAGTTTTTGAGACTGGTAACCTCATTGGACTTGGCTATAACCACAAATAATGTGTTTGCTTTTTATTTTTATTTTTTTTATGAGACAAGTGATATTGGGGAGGCGAAAATCGAATATAGGACTAAATTTTCTTAACCACTTGAGTTACAAGTCCTTTTGCAATAATGTGTTTGCTTTAGGAAAGTGAAAGAGGAGGGGACGGAAAGAGATAAATTTGTTTAATTTTTGTCACAATTGATTTTTTTTTTTTTCAAATTAAGTGGTATGTGTGATTTTGTTGTTGTTGTTGTTGTAGAAATTGATTCTTCTTTTCTTTTCTTTTCTCTAAGAAACCCCACCTCAATTACCTATTCTCCAAAATTACTTTCTTTCCATAGTTGTAAATATTTTTATGTGGCTGTATTTGTAATTATTATTTTTTAAAATTATCATGTATTTATCTTTAATAATATTTCTAAAACTCCTAGTCGATGTATAACTAGGAGACCATCCATGACCATGCCCATCTCTAATCACTTGGATCCCTCAAATATTTAATCAGAACGGAAAAACACAATCTCAATTCTCTCAAATATTCTTTACTTTTACAACATTCATTATTATTTTGTTCTTATTATATTCGTGTACAATGATCTTATTCGTGTTGAAAATGGACTTTTCAGAAAAATAAAGAAAGTTAAATAGATTTTATGGAATTCAAAAAAAAAAAAAAAAAAAAAGAGAGAGAGAGAGAGTTGTCTTTTTTTGTCAAATTCCCCCCCAACTTCCCATTTACGCGCACAGCACACAGCAGCACCCTTTTGGTTCTTCGCTCCTGCTACCCCTACTTCTTCCTCTTCCTCCTGCCTTCACTTTTCTTCTAACCCTCTTGTTTTTCACACAGTCCTCTCACAGTCCAAGTTCGGGTCTTGGAGGGGTTTGCTCAACCCAGTGCTCAAAGGGCCAAAAGGTACTTCCTTTTCATTGTCTAATCTTCCAATTTCTCTGCTGAAAGTTTGGTGTTAATTTATTATTGCTCATGTATTTGCAGTGGTGATGTTTAGGGTTTATCTATCCGATTGAGAGATTCATTGGCATGGCTAATCATTGCAGAAATTTTTATTGTAAAGCAAACTAACCAGCCAACTTTGTCCCACTCAGCTCTGTTCGTTAGTGCGAAGTTTTTAGAATTAATTAACAAAATGTTAAGTCGTGATTGATGAGTTGGTTGCTTACTAAAATGTAGTTTGTGTATGACAACTCTGAGTATGAAATTTTTGCTTTTTGTTTCATTCTTGCTGTCCTTTTTGTTGTTGTTGTAATTCTGGTCCTGGTAAATTTACCAGTCTGGCTAACTGTAATGATTCATAATGCAAATTGAATGTTGTATTGTTAACTGTTTATCATACTATATGTTAGTCATCTCTCACCCCTAACAAAAAGATTGGGGATCGCAATTTTTTTTATGTTTTCTTCTTGTTTAGAGCAATATATGTAGTTCTTGTGTTCATATTGATCTGTTCTCGGCCTAATAATGGTAGTTAGCATTTTTTATTTTATGGTATGGATGTTTTCTTCAATTGCTCAAAAACAGTCTTTTAAGTTTGAATAGTCATTGATTAAACATTTTCTTTCTCATTCAGCGGTTCACCATGAACAACCTCTCATCCTTCACAACTCTCGACTCCAATCCGCTCTCTAAGCCTCGCTCATTTGGTCCCTACCTCCACGGGCCCATTCACCTTCAGCGCCCCAGAAATGTGGTCGTATGCTCGGTGAAGCCCTCAGTTGCCACTCCCTCACCTCTAAGTGTGTCTGGGTCCCATAACCAGGGGCTAAGTCGAATTGAGTCGCTAACCCAGGTCTCGGGTGTGTTGGGCTGCCAGTGGGGAGATGAAGGAAAAGGCAAACTCGTTGACATCTTGGCCGAACACTTTGACATTGTTGCTCGTTGTCAGGTAACAGAAAACTCTCACTTCTATAACCAAATTTTGTGGTTTCCTGATTGGTTCTTGTATCTTTTCAGGGTGGAGCAAATGCTGGACACACCATTTACAATGCAGAGGGAAAGAAGTTTGCGCTTCACCTGGTTCCCTCAGGTATCCTTAATGAAGAGACTCTTTGTGTTATTGGGAATGGAGTTGTGGTGCATCTTCCAGGGCTCTTTAAGGAGATTGATGGCCTTGAATCTAATGGAGTCTCCTGCAAGGGAAGGATATTGGTCTCTGATCGTGCTCACCTCTTATTTGATTTCCACCAAGTAGTGGATGGGCTTCGAGAATCCGAGCTTGCTAAATCTTTCATTGGCACTACCAAGAGAGGTATTGGACCTTGTTACTCTAACAAGGTTATCCGAAATGGTATTCGAGTCAGCGACTTGAGGTACATGGATACTTTTCCTCAAAAGCTAGATCTTATATTATCAGATGCTGCAGCAAGATTCCGAGGTTTTGACTATGGCCCCCATGTGCTTAAAGAAGAAGTTGAAAAGTACAAGCGATTTGCTGAGAGATTGGAACCCTTCATTGCCGATACTGTGCTTGTCGTGAATGAAGCCATCTCTGAGAAGAAAAAGATTTTGGTCGAAGGGGGCCAGGCAACAATGTTGGATATTGACTTTGGAACTTACCCCTTTGTAACATCCTCTAGTCCTTCAGCCGGTGGGATTTGCACTGGCCTTGGCATTGCTCCCAGAGTTCTAGGCGATCTGGTTGGAGTGGTAAGTAGATTGTTACTCATGTAGTTGCAGAATTGATTTTCATTTGACTGATGTCATCATTGTCATCCTTGCCTTGCCTCAATGAAATGGGATGGGAGGGATCAATTACATGAATAAACAGTATCTCCAACTAAATCTATTTTTTCAAACAGGTCTTTTATATTATTTGTTTCTTGTTATGCTTTCTCCTTGCATATGATTTTGGCTTTACTAATGGAATCTGTATCTGGGAGTTGTCTGGTTGAAATGTCTTCAAAGGAGACAGAACACCATATGGTAGTATTGGTCATGACTTGTATTCTTGAAGTTAGTACAAAGGCCATTTGAGATGGTGAAGTAATGTTGCTAACTTGAACTTCGTCTCTGCAGGTGAAAGCATACACTACAAGAGTTGGTTCTGGCCCTTTTCCCACAGAAATCTTGGGTAGAGGGGGTGACCTCCTTCGGTTTGCTGGTCAGGAGTTTGGCACAACTACTGGTCGCCCTCGTCGTTGTGGTTGGCTAGATATAGCAGCATTGAGATACTGCTGTCAGATTAATGGTTTTTCTTCTCTCAATCTCACCAAACTTGATGTTTTGTCAGATCTTCCTGAAATTAAGTTGGGTGTTGCCTACAAAAAAACTGATGGTACACCAATCAGATCATTCCCTGCAGACCTTCGTGATCTTGAGCAGTTAAAGGCATGTCCTCTCCTCTCTCTTCTATTTGGATATGCTGTTTATAGTTTTGCTAAATTTTCAGTTGGATAATTTATACTAATTATTTTCTTAGTAATCAAGCCCCTCATTATATTTGATATCTCAAAAGATAAACGTTGTGTAAACTCTTGTTGATGCTATTGTTTTTCTAAGTTTTGGTGGATATTTATTTATATATTGGAAGACACACTCTTGTTGATGCTATTGTTTTTCTATGTTTAGGTGGAATATGAAGTATTGCCTGGATGGAAGTCTGATATATCTTCGGTCAGAAACTATTCTGACCTTCCAACGGCAGCACGCCAGTATGTGGAAAGGATAGAAGATCTTGTCGGCGTACCCATCCATTACATTGGTGTGGGGCCTGGTCGTGATGCACTCATTTACAAATAATTATCACAATATTTCTTTCCTTTAGATTCCAGATGATGTTCAAACTACCAGAAGTAATACGGAACTTCTGGTGCTGGAGAAATTCCCTTCTATGTTGGGAGATTTGTTTTTTGGGATGGAATTAATTTTTCAAGGTTATGAACTTGATGCAACGCATTCTCCACCCAATGGGGCCACTTGAATTCTATGCTCTGTTTAGATGTTGGGAGAATTTTGTTTCAGTAACATTACTTGCTGTAATGCATGTATTGCTAGGATAGCAAGTTGGCAATAACTTGAATTTGAGAGAATACTGTGGGTCATGTTTGTAGTCTACATTATTTCTTGGCTGTGCGTTATTTGATAGCAGGTAGCATCTGTTGCCTGGGCTGATCTCTACTATGGGAATATATTCTCTTTTGATCGATATGGGAATATCTTTTTGGAGGGAATCTTTATTGCCTTGATTTTTATTATGAGCTAAACAGGATTAAAGAATGTTAAACAAACAATAAATTACAATTACAAGATGAATCTTTGTGCTCATTATCCGAAGTTTCTTAATCCTGATATATGTAATTCAAATGTGTTTGGCTGAGTGGGAAATAGTAACACAATTTTCTTAGATCCAAATTCTGGAGCCAAATTCTTTGATTTTTTTGGCTTAAAAATAGTATTTCCATGTTGTTGCCTAAACCAACACTTTGAACTTTTTACAACTTTTCGTAACTTTTGTTGAGTGGTTTTATACCTTTCATCCGTTGAGAAGAGAGAGTTCAGTATAATTTCTTATTGTCTACTCAAACTGCCAACAGCCGTCTCTTGTTTTGGCTACGCTTGACTCCTAATCTAGTAGTTCATTAGAAATCCAAAAGTTTTAACACATTTTGGAGCGTAATTACTAAAATCTTAAAGACAATGAGTAATCCTTAAAATTCTAGAAGATTATTTGAATTAGCAGTCAAAAATAACCATCACAATAAGGGAATCCAAATTTCGTGCTGATACAAATGTCTTTTGAAACCATCCTAATTCTCCTTAGTACTTGAAATTTCTAATGAATAAGTCCTAAAAACCATACTACTTTTGCTTTGCAACCTATTTGCACATTTATACAACTATCATCACGAAAACTAGTCAATTTAAATACATCTGTACATCACCCAAAAAGAAAAATGAAGCAGAAAAACTTATGCTGTACTCTGCTAGGCACCATCTCAAGAGATTAGGCATGCTAGCAACTTTCCGCAGATTTGCCGTAGCTCGACTGAAGGATCTGTTGAAGATATACTTGACAGTATGGATCTTGCTTCTACGAATCTTCCTGATATAGTTTCTAAGATTGTATCATCACTAGCCATAAGAGACCCCAATAGCTTTGCACCTGCCATCCTTTCCTGAAGAACAATACGGGCCATCAGTTCACAAATTGGGTGTTTATGAATGCCAAGGCATAGAGACACTAACTAATATATCAAAACTGCGCTCAATACCTTCTCTGATCCTTTTCTAAGGGCTTTTAATGACACTTCAAGAAGATCGGCTGAGTAAGGAAGAACTGTAGATTTCAGATGGTACACGGATGAAAAGAGAACCTGAATGCATGCAGCTCTTATCTCTGAGTTCGTCATGACCTGCAGTATTTGACACCACATTTAAGAATGAAGTGAGACAAAGCATGACTTTATGAGCCACAACAGATTTCAATAACATGATAATCTACTGATAGTGAAATAAATAATCAAAATACCTTAACAGAATGGATGAGACATGGAAGAGTTTTTCGAACAAAAGGCTTTTTTCCAGAGTCCAATATCTTTTGGCAAGCACTGATGAGAACATTAGCCATGCACATATAAAATGAGAGTGGAACTGGCACCTCAGACGAGCATTTCACATCATCCAAGTTGGATGATAAAACAGGTTGGTGGTTATCTTGTATAAGTTTATTGATCACATAGGTGAGGACGGAGTTTCCTGATGAACCATCACCTGCATTATGGATCATAAAAGTCACATGTGCCCTACAAAATTTAAGTTCATACTTAGGATAATGCAATAACCAAGATCACCTTTCTTCCCAACAATGCTAAATGATTCTGGATCTTGCAGCTCAGCACATATCATCAGTGCCAGGGAATCAATGCACCCATGCTGTGCTTTAGATACTGAGGGGATAGAAACCTATCAGCATCAAACTTAACCAATAGAAACAAAATTGATACGTGTCTGAGAAACTTTACTTATCACACACCTTCATCCCCATCAACAGAAGGCCATAATAGCATTGTCTCCAATGTTTTTCTGATTTTGAGCATAAAAGGATGAGAAAGTGATTCCCTGCCTCTCACCTATCCATGACAGGAACCTCAACATTAGATCAATGCAAATAAAACAAAAGATGCCAGAGGTCGTGGCAGAAGAATAAAGCACAAACTCTGCCAAGATATTGACCATGAAAATCAATTACCACAAGGGAAGTGCAAACTGAAAACAGACAAGCTTTAATCTTCGGTATATCCCGAGAACCTGTAGCAATTTCTAGCTGGGAGCTGACAACTGGAATTAACACCTGCAATATGAAATGGCAGGTACAGATTAAAATATTGGTATTTTATCCAATACAACACATATAGAAGCACAGTCAACAAGAAATTAGAAAGCAATAACCTAATACCGAAGTAACTAACTGGTTCATCTTCTTCATGTACAACATTTCATATGGATACATGAATTCGACTTCTTAACTTCCAGTCACATTGGAGGTAGATTTTAATTTGTAATTGCTACCACAAATAAGATGCGTGGGTATAGTTGATATCCTTTATGGAAAAATGAAATGCAAGCTGACGAGCAAACATTCTGGAATCATTCTTGAGCACTGAAAATGGATGAAACCCAATTGACAGTACAAAACTAACAGACCAATAAACGAAATTCCCAAGGATCCAAAATCAGAGAATTCTTTCTGAAAAGCAGATGGATTCCCAAATGGATCTTAGCTAACACTATAAGTGGGCACATCCAATCTATATGTTCATAACCCAACCTATTTTAGAGTCGAAATGATATAAATAACCGTACAAGAAACAACAATGAGCTTCTTTAATGGTCAGTGCGGAAGTTAACAGAGAAGTAGGCAGGTAGATAGACATGTGACAGTGCCAATACAATTTTTAAAAAAAAATCGGTCACATACTTATTTGCTAGTTAGTACCACACATTGATAGATTTGGAATCCTGATATAGTAGCATTGGCACTGCTTTAGACCAATGGCTGCTATGCTAGTCCAGTTGAAAGAAAATCTTACGTAACTGATAAGAAAAGCATAAAAGTGTACTCCTGTATGTTCCACAGAGATAAATGCTTTGCTCACTTAATGTTAAAGCCATGTTAGCATAACAAGCAGAAACTGCAGTTGCGATCCACAGAGGCCTCACATTTTAAAGCTCTGAATAGATTGTTTATGGATGCTAACATGCATATCATCACATGACCAAGTTGAAAGCCTTATTTGAGAATATATATATCCATGAAGGCACAAATCAGTCTTCTTGGAACATGTATTGGAAGATGCAATCATAATAAAGAGTAGGTAATAAAAGTCACTGTTGTATACTTTGGGATGAAGACGCCCACAGAGCTCAGCAGCAAGTTTCCGTACATCGTTGAATTCAAACTCACAAAATGTCCTGAAATAAAAATGTAACCAGAATAAAAAAAGAAGAAGTCAGATTCCAGTCATATGAATGAATCTTTCTAATGAGCACATTGATGGACTAACCTTTTCAAAAGAAGAATGGTAACGCAATCCTGATTGATGGCATTGATTTCTCCACAGTCTGAAATCAAACAGAAATAGGTTAAAACCAGAAGTGCGTCTAGAGAATTTTTATAGATGTTTCACCAAAATCATGCAGCTATTGGAAAAACAGTAATTATGATTTTACATAACTGAATTTCACAATGTGGTAAGAGATCTGTACTAACTACTGACTAACATGCGTCAATGTTGTTGAAACCAGTTTGGACAGATTGACAGAATGTACACGTTTGTAAGATGAGCACAAAAACATGCATCTTCAAATCGAGGATTCCAAAAACATACTGTCCAATTGCTAAACCATTACATGCAAGCATCCAATCCTTCTTCCATATATAGTTGATTCTAAATTGACAATCCACCAGTTGTTTGTAGAGAGACAGATCAGATCTCTCTCTTTCTCTCTCTCTCACACACACACACGAGAAACCATATACCTCCTAGATTTTCAAATCAGCAAACTTGTTTAATATGGAGATGGAGAGAGAGTATACCGTGAAAAATGCCTTGATTGAAAAGTTGGCCATACACTATAGATGAATTAAGGTCATTAAAGACTCTCAGTGGAAGCATCCTAATTATGAGTAGTGGGCAAAGGTGTTCAAAAAGAGTCTGCTGCATTTTTTCAGAGTCATCACTTCTATGGGTTTGACACTCCTGTCCAGAAAAGCTGTTTTCATCAATCCTGAAAGAGAGAAAGGACAGAACAAATTAAAGAAGAAAACTTTAGCATAGAAAGTTGAAAAAAGTCTTCAAATAAGCTGAAAAGTAAAGAGAAAGACAGATACAGGAAGTCACTGTATAATCACTAGGTATTAGTATAAACTACAGACAGCTAACTATTAAGAAGGATATGAGCCTTATATTTGATAAATGCTATATAACATAATGTACTTACTCTTTCCATCGCTTAGCATGCAATAGAACACAAGAGAGGACTGCATCAGCTGCTTCTGCCAAGTGCTCACTTATATAACTCAAAAACTTGACAATTGTTGCATTTGATGGCTCTGCAAACATCTTCTCAATCAACAGTCCAATCAAGACATCCCAGCTTTGAACCTGTGATAATTCAATAGATAACAAAAGGATCATCCAGCTGAAACTTTGCACAAAGCAAATGATGAAATGACCAAAATTTGAGGTTTCATTTGAAAAGCATGAAAGAGATATAAAACATATTGTGGTAAAATCAATCTTACACTTTTAGACCACTCTGGGATCAGCCTAAGCACTCGATCACTATCAAATTTCAATCCTGAAAGTTGCAAATGGAAGAGCTCAATTTGGAAATAGTATTTGGCAATAATAGAATTAATAAATTAGAAAATTTAACTATGAATACTTGATGCTCAGTTGCTCACCACAAAAATGGAAGAGGAAAGCAAAACTAAGCTTCAAAACTACCTCATTAGTATTACGAACTTCCAAATCTTCAGTCCATTTAAAATCCACAAGAAAAAAAAAAGCACAGAGGAAATATATGTTCACACAAAAATATAAACAACTGAAAACAGAAAAAAAGCATTTAATATTAAGCATCCGAAAGAAACTCTGTCAGTGTATGATGTAGAAGAACCGTTTTTTAAAGATGCAGAATTTATGTTTGACTTATAGTTACTTAATTTCTCCCAAGTAAAATTTGCTCTATTGTTGTAAGTCATTTGAACATTATAGTCCAGACATCATCATATAGATAATTAAAGAACAGTGGTTATAAGACATAAATGACACAAATTTGGTTATGCAATTAGAGGGAAAAGATGCATATACAGTTCAGCACAGTGAAGGATGTCATCTGGCAAGTGGTGACATCAAAACAGTTACATACCTACAACCCCTGCAGTGTTCTGAAGATCTACACTTTGGCTGAGGTCGCTGCAAACAAGAATAAATAATAAATGGGAAAACTGTTATCTGCTGTTGAATATATTCATAATTAGCAGCTTTAGCTCAATAGACATTTCTCTAACCCAAACCCAAAAAAAAGAAACAAAGTTTTCAACAGACATATTCATAGCAAGACAAACAAATTAAACTTTGAGAACAGGAGGAGAAAACAATGAAATGAAAAGGTAAATACCTAAGACAGTCAAGCAGCATACATATAACTTCAGCATTCTGGCTATGATATTTGAGCACCCCAAAACAGGCATCACTTGCAGTTGATTGCAATCTTTCATCCGATGAGTAAATTAGATGAACTATAGAAGGCAAAACTAATGAAGGGTCTGCAAGAACAGGTATGTGTAATTCATCAATGCAAAGTACTGAAATCGAAATGTCAATCTTTACTGCTAATGGTAGTGCTAAAGAAGTTACAGTGGATATCACTTTTACTCAAAGAAGATGAAAGAGGAAAAAAAGATCCATACTAAAATATAAAGGGAAGAGCTAAGTTTTTGGCTCATGCTCTTTCCCACAAACTAATATTATATATTTTTTTTAATTTGAAGTGTTGAAATGTATCTGCAACCCCAGAATTTGAGTGGATGATAAATAATATCTACCTAAAACTGTTTTAATCATATTATAACTATTCCATATATCAAAATAAAAAGATAATAATTCATGAAGAAAAACAAGCCACCAAATGCAATTATGCACCAAGCAATTTATGCTTGGTCAAAATAATATTCCTTCACAGCTTGGATTTACAGTTTACTATGGTTTAAAAGAGTATATAGCAAAGAATCTGGAAAATGTCAAACAAGATTTGGCATGAAACAATTTAAACTGTAAACGAACCAATCAGTGGAAGCAAAGTGGATGTTTGTTTCCGAATTGCTATTTCTTCATCTTCAAGTCGCTCAAGCAAATGATTTGCAATATCTTGCCTGCAATTATCATAGGGAAAAGATAAAGAAGGGCAGAATGGTGAAAACACCATAATATGACAAAATAATAAAAGATGATGGAGCATTTTGCATACCATGCTAACTGGGAAAGTTTGTCCTTTGAATCCGACGACATACAAATGAGTTCTGATATAACATCAAGGGCATTCGTCCTCTGTTGAACATTTCCAGAAGTAAGGCGCTCCAGAACTTCTTTAAAGCAATGACTGTCTTTGCTCCTGGTGAACCATTTATACCAAATTGACAATCAGGTACCCAAAAACAAACGGAGAGATAATATATTTGATTTGCGCTTCCAAGCACCAAAAGATAAAAAGAAGTAAATAAGAAAAATACATCAAACAGTATTCTGCTATAAGCATAACAACAGCTCTAGCTGTGCCATCCCGTTCATCTAGAAGGTGAATCAGCAATGGTAGCATAGCATCCACCTCTCTAGTGTCAGTGAGACTGCTTCCAGATGATCTTGGCTTAAAAATGACTGCTTTGAGTATGCAAACAACCCCGTCTACCACATCATCATCAGAAGAATGGAGCTTCATAATGTAATAAAATGTTAATGTTAGTAAAATGACAACAAAAAAAAGGCCTTCCAATGGCAACTCTAATATTATGGGTATTAAAGAATCAATCTTAGTTATCCTTATGAGTATTATATCAAGATTGGATGCAAGAATTACTACCTGTGGTAAAAGAGCATGTGACATCCTCATCCCATATTCTGATACTACGATCTCAAATTTCTTGCGGTCCAAACGCCCCAATAGAAGGCATAAACAATTTAGGAAAAACTTTCTGGTCTCTGCACCACCATCCTTGTTCTCAGGATGCCCTCCTGCAGAATTATCTGCATAAAGCTGCATATGTTTTTCTTATCAGAAAGTTAACGATTGCATCAAGTAAAAGTAAATAAAAATTCAAATTAAAAGAGAGATGTTGACGCACCCAAAAAGTGGAACAAATCATGCCCCAGCATGAGAACTTAAAAATATACCATAACAAACAACAGTTCTTATTATTTTGCAATTTAAAATAATTAAAAGTCAAGTTCATATAGTCCTGGATTATATTAATGAAATTAGGTGTTTGTAATGCTGAGAAAATATAACCTGTATGCCTGCTAAGTATTGGTCCAATAATTCTTTGTAATGATGAGAAAATTTCTGATCTTCCAAGTGCATTAGCATGCCATAATGCTTCCAACAAGAAGACAGTAGTAATGCTCCAGTCTTGATAACCTTCGAACCTGTCTTTCATGTTACAAACAAGGAAGCCATGACCCATAAACAATTAGACACCATTAGAGGTTTGATATTTAATAAAAGAATGGGTAGAGGACCTGCCTCAACTTCAAAGTGGCGATAATGCCCTTTTATCTCCCGTAACCACTGAAGCACTTGCTCCAATCCTTTGGCATGTAAAGATCGGCTTTTTCTGCTCCACTGCAGTAGAGTAGGTGACAAAATGTAACAATGTTCATGTTTGAAACAAGTTACATATAATACAGAAATAGTGAAACCAAGACTAATCATAAATATCTAAATATTGCTTCTAAAACTACAAGGAAAGATTTGGTAAAAGAATATATGAACTGCAGATAGAAACTCCTAGTTTTTACAATTTATAACTAATTGGGATGTGCATACTAATTATTCAACTTATTTTGAAAAATAGCAACATCACCAAATTAAAAGTTTGAGATTTGAGGTGTTGGAATATATGAATGTAACAAAGTCACAAGAACTTACAGCAAGGAGTTTCTGCACGAGACAAATAAGTTCCTCTAAATGATCCCAGAGTATATATTCCATTTCCATATTTGAGGTTACTAAAGATTCAGAAGCTGGTTTTGCTTTCTTATCTCCACTGTCAATGGCCACTAAAGTAAGCTGTCGCTTTGGTGCATTTGAATCTGACAATTTGGGCTTGTTACTTGCAACCTTTGCTTTTTTTGTCAATGCTTCTGTGAGAGCTAAAAAACAATCAGCAGCAGAGACAGCAAGCCGAGATGGCAGTTCATGTCCTTCCTGCAAAGTGCTACAAAAACAAGAGGCCGAAAATACAACCAAATAAAACCAAAAAATAAGCATTGTATTTATTGTGATTTGTCACATAATACATTAAAATTGTTTGCCTAATTTTGTAATACAAGACATTAAAACTATTTCAAACACAACAAGCATGATATTCAAATCCTTATAAATCTGAATATGACAAGTAAACCAAAACATAAGTCATACAACAAAAACCAGACAAGATGTGCACTCAATTTGCATCAAGTAATCACATACCTTCCTTTTCGGACAATATGCGACAGTTGTGGAATACACGAAGAGAGTATCTTCAACAAATCACTGTACCTCTCCATTATTCCTGTCATTTCAAGCGGTAAAACCTCAAATTCCGATGTTAAAGATAATTAAACCAACGGTTTTCAAACTAATTTCACTTCAAAAACTCCACAGTAGGCTTTCTTACCATTCATGGGAAACTGGGTCATAGCAGTCTCGTGGTCCAAAAGAGCACGCACAAGGGTACACCAGCCAAGCGCTATAAAGCGATCATCTTTCGTCGAAATAACTTTAGCCAAGTCCGTTGCAATAGCTTGGAAGAGAAAATCGTCTTGAAAAAGCCAGTTCAAAAGCACCATGGATTGGCCACCGTTCTTCGTGTCCTTGTACTGCAATGACTGAATTTGGAAATAATAACAATAATTTTAAAATTTTGAGAAACCCAAAAGCAATTGCATTGTGAACGAATGAAAAATGCGAAGAAAAATGAAGTTGGGTACATTTTCAAGCATGGGGATGAGAATTTCATGTAGGTTCTCAGCGGCGTCGTTTAGGTACGTGTGCAAGAACCGCAGGGAGTCATCGAGAGAAGCTGAAATGGAGATGTGACCGATTGAGTTGAGGGGGTGAGGGGAGAGTCGAGAAACGGCGTCGTTTAGCTTTCTGGGGCGAGCGGAGAGCAGAGCGGTCATTGCTCTACCAAGCGTCACTGACATCATTGACTGCGAAGAGGATTCTGATGGCTCCGATAAGTCTGATTTCCATAGCAACTGTTGGGATTGTTCCATTTGGATTGAGAATTTGAGAACGAAATTAGGTCTTGTAGCTTTTAGCTATGGCGGAACTGTTGTAAAACCTCACTTGGGGGTTTAAGAGAGCCACCGAGAGAGTTCACAACTTACAAGTTACAACGGCCATGTTGAACCGCCAGTTTTGACCCGAGTAGAAATTCGGATCCAATCTGATCCAATGCACGTTTTAATCCGGGTCAAAATTTGGATCCTATCGGCCAATTTGGATCCAAGCCCATTAGATGATAATTCTTTAACAATTCATATAACGTCCATCGTATTAACATTAAAAAAACAAGTTTTTTCTCCCTCTAGTATGTTGTGTTAAATCACATCTTCATTATTTTTGCTAGTAGGTGAAACTAAATCAGTCGGAGTAGTTCACTCAAACTATACTTTATTTTGGGTTTGAGTATATTGCAAATCGAATTATTTAAAGTGAAGTTTTTTCGTATAATCACGTAATGTTATTAATTCACACTTAAGTATAATATAATATAAATATATACAACATATACGTCGACTTATCTAACATAGTCACATATGAACATATTATATATATATATATATATATATATTTTACATTTTCTTGTCTTCCAAGTACTTCTCCAATTTCTTTGATGATTTCCTTGCATTGCATTTTGCATGTGTATATATATGTTGGCAAGGTTGAAGAGCTGTGCAGCCCATTCTCAATTAACAGGAGGAGCTCTGTGATATGATGGCAGGGCCACAGAAGAGAACATAGCACTGATTATGGGGAATATGATTCCTAATGCACCCTATAAAAGTGGGGAAGAAAAGAAAAATCTGTTAATTAATTTTTAAATTAGGAAATAATAACAATGCCTTTGCCTTTCAAGTTCAACCCAATTGGTTTCTAAGTCTCTCCCATATGGTAAGATCAATACCTACCAAGATCATTCTGGCTACAATCCACATGCGTTTGGGTGAAGGAAAATGGAAGAAACAAGTGCGCCCCAACAACATAAACACACACAGCAAATAAGTTGAGAAGCAAGCTCAGTGGCCCAGAGAGAAGAGCCAGAGGACCATTTGAAAACATTCAGACTGTGCATGGGTCTTAGAAGATTCCTTAGAAGAACAATTTCTGATAGAGCCACAGTTTACAAGTACATGTCAGAGAACTTGTGACCCTGTCTATGTGATGCACACTATACATACCATGTGGTGCAATTTAAAATTGGCCTTTTCGTGTTACAACTGCCGACATCCAAGTAAGTGACGTGGCATGCCAACTCATGCAAAGTGTATTTTAACTTTTTATTTTATTTTTAGAATTGTATTTTAACTCTTTTATTCCACTCTCGCTTTTCGGGAGGGGATCCGCTGTCCCTATTTTTCATGTTTCTTTATGTTCCTTGTATAATTTGTTGACACGTGTCCACTCACTTAACTCTAATAATAACACTGTTAACTTTTAATAAAATAAAAATTAAAAGAAATTAAACCCTAAGCAAAACAAACAGCAGACCCGCTCCCTCTCTTCTCTCTCCTGGCGCCTTGTTCACCACGGCAAATCGTGTAAAATTCCAGCTGCAAAGAGAGCTGTGGGGAGAGTGGGCTCCGTCTATTTTTTCGATCAACTCATTGGAATCGTCCTCCTCAGTTCGAGCATCTCAGGCTCTCTCTTCCTTCCATGACACCTGAGTCCCTCGCCTAACCCTTTCGAACCCAGAGAAAACCCTAGCCAAGCCGCAGTCTATTTCCTCTCAGAGATTTGGTAAGCATGTTCAACAATCTTTTAAACCTTGAGTTAATTTTTAATTTTTCGTCACATATTTGTTTTAAATTTTATATGTGGATTTAACAGGGTCCAGGACCTGGATTGTTAACTGGTCTCCTGCTGCTTTTTGGTGATTATGGATCAATCTGACTCGATGCCAGTGGTGGTGAGTTCTGATATCTTGCTTATTCTCTCCTTGCTTGGAGAAATGGAGATTTTCTTTCTTACTCTTTTCATTTTTATTTTATTTGGGCTGATTCTTCTATTAGAAGTATGAGTGCAAGTGCAACTTGGGAAGACGTTGTGAAGCAGAGACTCAAGAAAGCTACACAGATGTTGTGAAGGAAAGAACTGAGGAAGCGACGCAGATGTTGTGTAGGAAAGAACTCCGGAAAGAATAAGGGAGATGTTGATGCTCTTTTTGGGAGAGGATCAGCTTAGAGAGAGAGAAAAGGGATTGTCTTCGGAATGGTAGATGGCTAGGACCTTCCGGAGAAGAGGGGGTAGGACCTTTGGTGGCTGATACCCTGCAGAGGACAAAATAGGAGAAGCGTCGTTAAGCTTCGGACATCGGTGTGGTGCCGCGGAAGGCTCTCCGATGCTTAAGTTAGCTATAAGTGGTAATTTTGGCAGAGGAACAGTAAGTGAGAATTTAGTTCCCCTTTTTACCAGAGTATTGTTCTCTATTTATAAGGAAGTGAAAATGGGAGGTTTGTGTAGATTTCCGATGTGGGACTATGTCCAAGCGCCGTGGTGGCGACATGTATCCTTGAGATTAGGTTCAGCACTTGGGACCTTCGAGTTGGGAGCCTTGGCAGGTGTCTGGCACCCTGGAAGAGTCTTCCTTTGGCATGGGAGAAGGCGAGTCTGCCTTGATGCTAGTTGTTTTAAGGTTGGACATGCTCGGTTAATTATGGTGTAAACAGGAGTCCCCCAAGTTCGCGGTCAAGAAGTAACTTCTGGGTTGGGAACTTGTAAGTTTTTGTATAATTATGACCGAGCATTCCTAGGTTAGTCGTAGGGCATTCCCTAGTCCCCCAAGTTGGCAATCTAGAAGTTGCGTCAAGCTTCAAAAGTATGGCCTAGATGTTTATGCTTCTTTTCTTCTTCTTTCTTTCTTTCTCTTTTTTTTTTTTTTTTTTTTTTTGAATTTCAAACTGTGTAAGAGATTTGGGAGGGAAAATGAAAAAGGTGCTAGGGTATTTTCATGGCCCAAGGCTGGTACCTTTTGAGGATCTATAAATAAGAGTTTGGACTAGAGAAGGACTCACACTTGAGTTTTGAGGAAAAGGAAGTGAGGAGGAGATAAGGTGGTTTCCTCCGTGGTGGTTTACACAAGGTTAGTTCCCTTTTACCTTCGGCAGGTTCAAAAAACTTTTTGTTGTTGTTGTTGTTGTTGTTGTTGTTGTTGGGAGCCAAGGAGCCAAGGAGCTAAGTCCTCCTCAAGTTGATTATGCATGTTACCTTCGGCAGGTTCAAAAAACTTTTGTTTTTTTTTTGTTTTTTTTTGTTTTTTTGTTTTTTTTGTTTTTTGTTTTGGTTGGGAGCCAAGGAGCCAAGGAGCTAAGTCCTCCTCAAGTTGAGTCTGTGTGTCACCTTCGGCAGGTTTCAATTTTTTTTTTTTTTTTTTTTTTTGCTAAGTCAGCCAAGTAGCTAGCCAAGTGGGAACTTTCACTTCCCAAATTCCTTCTGCACAATGCCTACCGTTCGCAGGTGCAAATTTTTTTTTTTTTTTGTTGGCTAAGTCAGCCAAGTAGCTAGCCAAGTGGGAACTTTCACTTCCCAAATTCCTTCTGCACAATGCCTACCGTTCGGCAGGTGCAAAATTTTATTTTATTTTATTTTATTTTTTGTTGGCTAAGTCAGCCAAGTAGCTAGCCAAGTGGGAACTTTCACTTCCCAAATTCCTTCTGCACAATGCCTACCGTTCGGCAGGTGCAATTTTTTTTTTTTTTTTTTTTTGGAATTTGAATTTGAATTTGAAATTCAAATTTCAAATTGTGTAGGTACAAGAGATTTGGGAGGGAAGAAGAAAAGGTGCTAGGGTTTTTCCGCGACCCAAGGCGTTGGTACCTTTGAGAATCTATAAATAGGAGCTTGGAGTGGAGAAGGTCTCATACTTGAGGAAAATTTTGAGAAGGTGGGGAGGAGAAAAGGTGATTTCGGCGTGAGAGACTTGGTGGTGGAGCATTGATCAGAAAGATTTCCGACTAGCTTTCCGTAGTGGTGCGAACAAGGTTAGACCTCCTTTGCCTTGAACTTCCGAATTGAATTTTCCTTTTCGTATGAGCATGTTGAAGATTAGGATAAACACTTTGAGTATGAGTATGAACTTTGATGAACATCTTGAACATTGACATGAACTTGATGAATGTATGTTTCGATCCTTTTTTGCGTGTGTATTAGTTCCTTTTCTTGTTTCTGCAAATTGTAGATGTCTGAAAGTTCTGATAGAAAAAACCACGACTCCCCCTCCTTTGGTGGGGAAGATACCGAAAGTGAGAGTTCTCAGTTGGGGCCAAGCCTTTATGTTTGTTCAGAACGTGAGAGCTCCCAAGAGAGGGTGTTGTAGACGGCGTTATAGAGAGTAGGATGGTAGTATATGAGGGTGATAGGGCTGAGCCATCCATTAGCTCTGGGTTGTCTTCATATAGTATGATGCAGAGAAATTACGAGGAGTTAGAGGTCGTATTTGATCGGGCCTTAGCCTGTGCTCATACAACTCAATAGGTGGGCTCGAGTAATCAGACATCTCCATCTGGGTCTGTAGGCGTAGCCTTGGCTTCAGCTTCAGAGGGAGTGGATATACGGGTTGGTGTCCCGTTGTCGAAGCGGAATTTTCTTACCGAAGTAAAGTTGGCCGAGCTTCGGGCGGAGTATTGTGTTCCACCCTACGTAGGCTTGAGATTACCCAGTGCATTAGATATCCTTCAGATGGCTCGATGTTGGTTTTTACAGGTATGTACCGGCATGGCTTCAGGCTCATTTCATCCTTGGGTCCAGATGATGTTGGCTAAGCTGGGGTATGCGCCGGGTCAATATAATCCTAACTTTTGGATTCTTCTTCATGGGTTTTACATTGCCTGGTGGTTGGTTGGGTTGGGTGAGCCAACCTTTGAGCAGTTCATGTATTTATACTCAATTTCGAAGCAACAAGGAAGTTTTGGCTGGGTACAAGCTAATTGCCGAAAGGCGAAGGAGAGGGGTTATTTTATCAGTCACATGCCTACTACTCAGAAGACTTGGAGGAACAAGTGGTGTCTAGCTTATGGTGGCTGGGAGTGTCCGCCAGGGAAGGTCATTGCCAAACATATTCCTACCCACTTCCAGCCTATAGGTCCTTGGCCCCATCCCTTAAGACTAAGTGTTGTTTTGTTGTGTTTCTTTTGGTTCTCCATTGTTGCTTGTGCAAGTGTAGATGGCTGAGTAGTGTGTACCATTTGCTGCAGGTTCGGCGAAGTGGGGGTCTATCTCCAAGGAGCAAGAAGACGAAGTTGAGAAGGTGAGGTCGTTGTTGTCAGAGACTGAGCGTGAGTGCCGAAACTTGGTCACCCAGAAGAATTTGCTTGAGTCCGGACTTCTGCAAGGAAGTAAGTACCTAGGTCATTTTGGTTGTTTGTCTTCTGATTCCTTTTTATAGGTACTTAGGTCATCTTAGCTTTTGATGTGCAGTGGCAGGTATTGTAAAGGGCAGCACGAAGGTTGTGGATATTGATGAGGCCGAGATGCAGAAGCGGCTCGAGAGAGTCTTGGGCCAAGACAGCGGAGAAAGGGGGGGGCCAGCCGGCGGGGAAGCGGTCCAAGGGTGATGATGAGGGGCTAGTTGCCGAGGTGCTGGGGAAGAGGAAAGCATTGGAGGAAGCTCACCAGAGAGTGATGGGGACAGAGCCTAGGATGCCTCCTTTTAACCTCAGGCGCCACCGAAGTTGCCCTTCGGTATTGATGATGTGTTCGCTGAAGGGGTGGAGAAGGTGGACTTTTCCAAGATACATCGGCAGAAGAAAGAGGCGAGCCTAGCCATGCATCGGCAGGAGATACCTCTGGTGAACGTCTTCCTGGAGGGCGTGAAGAGTGATCCTGAGGCTTTGGCCAAGACGCAAGCTTCCAACTTTGCAGATCGGGCCCAGAAGACGATTCTCACGTTTGCTTATGTGAGTGACCCTGTTTAAGAATTTGTGTTTCTCTTTCTAGTTTGTTTTGACTAATGATGCTTTGTGTTGTAGGCCTTTGGCGAGATGTATGTCAACATGGCTAAGGCAGATAAGGAGATTCAAAGGCTAAAAAAGCATGATGAGCTGGCCAAGAGCAAGATGGCGGAGGCACAGGAGGCTATCCGGAGAGGAACACCCTCCGTCTGCAGAAGGCGGAGTTGGCCAAAGAGGTGGAAGAGCTGAAGCGGTCGAAGGCTGAAGAGGTGGAAGAGCTGAAGCGGTCGAAGGCTGAAGAGGTAGCTGCTGCCCGAGAGCCCAAGCGGCCGAGGAGTTCTGGTCGTCCGAGGAGCTGAGGAGCTATATCATGGACCGGTTGGTGGATGAGCAGCTTCCTGGGAGAAGAGATTGGCGAGGTTCAACCCTTCAGTTGAGATTAACTTTGATACGAGTGGCGAGCCACCTTCTCCTAGTCCCACCATTGATGCTGCTGCTCCTCCGCGCAGAGTTAGAACCGGCCCCTCAGATGCCGCTTCTTCTTAGTTTTGAAGGCGTTGTCTTCCTTATGTACCCTGGCTATTTTTGTTTGAACTTGATAGTTATTTATGCTATGTATGAACATTTGCCTTGCTTGGGGCAAGGTTATTTTGATGTGCTATGATATTAGGCTTGTTGCTATTTGATATCGATTGTGCTAGCAAAATGATAAACGTGTGATGGGTAAGAATTAGCCGAGGTCAGGCAATTCATTAGATAAGTGCCGAAAGGCAAAAAGTACAAGAGATGGTCGAGTCATGGCTCCAAACCAAAGTCTAAGAAAACACATTGTCCTAGGGTTTAGGTGTGTTTACTTATAGTAGTACTTGAGGTGATCGGCGTTCCAAGGATGAGGCAAAGTCTTGCCCTTGGGATCACGAAGTTGATAAGTGCCGGGGGGGCAGATTTTGGTAATCTCATAGGGGCCTTCCCATGTTGGGCCTAAGGTACCCTCAGGAGAATCTTTGGTGGCCAAAGAAACCTTGCGCATGACCCAGTCCCCCATTTTGAAGGCACGGGGTTTGAGTCGGAGTCATAATACTTGGCGACACGCTGTTTGTATGCAACGTTGCGCATGTTGGATTGGTCACGAAGCTCGTCAATGAGGTCGAGGTTCAGTGCTACTGCTCGTCATTGGCCTCGGCATCATAAGTGGAGGTTCGGTATGTGGGCTGGCCAATTTCTCCTGGGGCCATGGCTTCGGTGCCAAATGAAAGAGAGAACGGTGTTTCTCCAGTTGAGGTACGGAAGGTGGTGTGGTAGGACCAGGAGCACCTCTGGAGTAGTTCTGGCCAGCAACCCTTTGCTTTGTCAAGCTTGATCTTCAGGGTTTTCTTGATTATTTTGTTCACGGCTTCGACCTGGCCATTGGACTGAGGATGGGCTGGGAAGCGAAGCAAAGACGCATCTTGAGGTTGGAACAAAATTGCTTGAACTTTGCGTTGTCAAATTGTTGGTCATTGTCTGTGACGATGGTGTGAGGGATGCCGAAGCGACATACGATGTTCTGCCAACGAACGTTTCGATGCGAGCTGCAGTTATGGTAGCTAAGGCTTCAGCTTCAGCCCACTTGGTGAAGTAATCCACGGCAACAACTGCGTGCTTGACCTGGCCCTTGCCCTCAGGCATAGGTCCAATGAGGTCAAGTCCCCATTGGGCAAATGGCCAAGGACTAACCATGGGGGTTAATGGCTCAGCTGGAGCTGTGGTATGTTGGCAAATCGCTGGCATTTGTCGCACTTCTGGGTGAAGGTCTGGGCATCAGTGTGAACTGAAGGCCAGAAGTATCCTTGCCGAATGGCCTTGTGTGCTAGTGAGCGAGCGCCTGAATGATTGCCGCAGATGCCCTCATGGATCTCCCGAAGGACATAGTTGCCTTCCTCTAGAGTAAGACATCGAAGGTAGGGAAGGCTGAAACCACGCTTATATAGAGCGCCATTGATGATCAGGTATCCAGAGAGCGATAGCGAACACGTCGTGCTTCAGGAGGATCAGCAGGTAGTGTCTGTTTTGCAAGAATTGAAGGATAGGGTCCATCCAAGTAGGGCTGTGATCAATGGTACAGATGGGGGGGTTTGTGTGCTAGGGCGATCCAGGAACTCGATGTGAATGTTTCGGCCGCTGCCCTGGTCCAAGGCCGAGGCTAGCCTAGCCAAAGCATCAGCATGGCTGTTCTCCGACCGTGGTACTTGGCTGATGAGATAAGCATCAAAAGTAGTCAACATGTGGCGACTATGTTGAAGGTATGCAGTCATAGAGATGTCTTTGGCGGTGAAGTCCTGGTTGACTTGATGAACAACGAGCTTGGAGTCACTGAATATTTGAATCTCTTTAGCGCCCATCTCCTTGGCTAGCCGAAGGCCAGCTGAGGAGTGCTTCATACTCGGCCGCGTTGTTGGAAGCGTGGAATTGAAAGCGGAGGGCATACTCAAGGACAACCTTATCTGGGGAGATGAGAACAAGGCCAGCTCCACAACCCTGGGCATTGGAAGAGCCATCCACGTACAATGTCCACGAGGGCTGAGTAAGGTCGAGGGTGCCATGGCTGCGACGTGAACCAGATTCGATGGAGTGGGCTCTGCAGGTACGACCTGAGGGGTGACCAATGCCCGGGTTCTGTGAGCTCGGAGATGAAGTCGGCGACGCCTGACCCTTGGTAGCTGGGCGAGGCTTGTAGTGGATATCGAATTCGCCTAGCTCGATGGCCCACTTAACTAGTCTACCAGAAGTCTCCGGCTTCTGCCGATACTTGCCTGAGTGGTTGGTTGGTTAGGACATGAATGGTATGTGCCTGGAAATGAGGTCTCAGGCGTCTGGCGGATACTACTAAGGCAAAAGCCAGCTTCTCAATGTCTGGGTACCGAACCTCAGCATCTTGTAGTGCCTTGCTAACGTAATGCACTGGATGCTCAACACCTTCCTGTGGCTTGATGAGTCCAGAGCTAACCGCTCTAGCTGAGATAGAGAGGTAAATCGTGAGGATGTCTCCAGGTTCAGGGGTTGATAACAAAGGGGCCCGGCTCATGTACTCCTTGAGCTCGTTGAAAGCTTTGTCACACTCTGGGGTCCAGGTGATGTGACGCTTAGTGCCCTTGAGAGCTTTGAAGAAGGGGTGCAGCGTCTGTAGCTTCGGAGATAAACCTGGTGAGGGCCCTGACACGCCCCCGGTAGGCTCTGGATGTCTTTGACTGTCGTTGGTATCTTCATGTCTAAGATAGCTTGGATCTTCTCTGGATTTGCCTCAATGCCCCGCTGGCCGATCATGAAGCCAAGGAATTTGCCCGAAGCCACGCCGAAGGCGCATTTGGTGGGATTGAGCCTCATCCTATATTGCTTCAGGATGGCAAACATGGCAGATAGGTTAGGGATATGCTGGTCCGCAGTGCGACTCTTGACTAGCATGTCATCGACATAGACCTCCATGGTGTTGCCAATCAATGGGGCGAAGAGGCTATTCACTAGGCGCTCAAAGTGGCACCAGCGTTTTTGAGGCCGAAGGGCATTACTTTATAACAATAGAGGCCACGATCTGTAATGAAGGAGGAGTGGGCTTGGTCGTCAGGGTGCATGAAGATCTGGTTGTACCCCAGAGTAGGCGTCCATGAAGCTAAGAAGGGCATGGCCTGCTAGGTAAAGGGAAGCTATCCTTCGGACATGCCCAATTGATGTTGGTGTAGTCTACACACATGCACTAGCCTTTCTTTGGCTTCCTAACCATGACCACGTTGGCTAACCACGTGGGGTAGTCTACTTCCTTGATAAAGCCGATGTTGCTCAATTTGTCCACCTCCGCCTTCATGGCCTCGTATCTTCTGGGTCGTAGGCTCGACGCTTCTGCCGAACGGGTCGGACTCTGGGATTAATGCTCAGCCGATGGGATATGATGTCTGGTGATATGCCAGGCATGTCATTGTAAGACCAGGCGAAGACCTCAGAGTTGAGGCGTAGGAAGGAGACAAGGTCGAGCGAAGCTCTGGTGAGAGGGAGGTTCCGATTCGGACTTGCCGGTCCTGGGATGTTGTCATGGAGAGTAACCAGCTCAAGGTCTTCCAGATGTTCGGCCAGCTGGGTGATGGACTCCTCCCTGGGTCTTCAGGTCGTTCAGATGCCAGCTGGAGGAGGGGCTGGGCCCTGGTTACCTGCTAGGGCCTCACCCCTATGTTGGTGATTGGTGGACTTCACTGCTGAAGCGTCAGCAGCTTCGGGCGCCAAGTTGGTCGCGCGCACCATGCCTGTGCCATGGGGGGAACTTTAGTAGTAGCATATGAGTGGAGACGAATACCTTCATTTGTGCTAAGGCTGGGCGCCCAAGGATGACGTTGTAAGCTGTGGGGAAGTCAACGATGAGGAAGGGAGTGGTGATCGTTGCTCGCTAGGTGCTGAACCAATGGAGATAGGGAGGTGGATGCTCCCATGGGCTGGACAACATCGCCAGAGAAGCTCACCAGAGGGGTGATGCTACGGTCCAGCAAGTGAGTAGGAACTTGGAGTTCGCTGAAAGCATCAGCAAACATCACACTGACCGAAACTGCCAGTGTCTACCAGGATACGCCCAACATCGAAGTTAGAGATGTCCGCCCGGATGATGAGTGGGTCGTCATGAGGGAGAATGACACCACGCTCATCTTCCTCGCTAAAGGTAATAGGGGCCCAGCCTGATTTCTGGGTCTTCGGCAAGCGTCCCTGCTCGGTGCTGAAGACTGGTGCGCATAGGTGGAGCGGACATAATGTTTGATGGAATTATTGGAGGTTCCAGCCAATGTAGGACCGCCACTAATGGTGGAGATCATGTTGATCTGCCGTTGGTGTGGGTTAGGTGGGGGTGGGTGGTTGTGCACGTACTTGCCTAGCTTCTCTTCCCGATGAGGCCTTCAATGATGTTGCGCAAGGTGACACAAGATTCGGTGTCATGGCCAGTGAACCTGGTGAAATCGGCAGAAGACGCCTGTGTTCGGCATAGGCTTATTGGACGGTCTCCGAGGCTGAGGTTTGGGTATAATGGGGGCTTCCTGGACCAGAATATTCTCATAAGTAGTGTTCAGTGTGGTGGATACCTCGAACCCGGGGTTCGGCTCAAAGGGGAGTGGGGCACGACCACCTGGCCCGGGAGGATGGCCTCCGGCGGACTGATGACGGCTTGTCGTGTCTGCTGACGCTTCTCGTTGTTGAAGGTATGCTGGTGGCTGTCCTTCCTCTTAGGTCCTGGGTACCCTGGTGCTCAGAAACGGGAGCTGAATGGTGAGGTTTGGCCGGGGTGGGTGCTGAAGCAGATGGGGAATTACCGAAGATGCTCTTTGACAGGTTGGCCGGGCCACGTTTGGTGTTAAAGTACTCGGCCTTGGCGTGAATAGCTGCTTGCTTCATCAGCTCCGTATACGTGTTCCATGGGTTGCTGTGGACTAGGTAGCGGAAGTTGGATTCTCTAAGGCCACTTTTGAAAGCGCCAAATGCAGATCGGTCGTCAGTGTCTGGGCAACGAGAGTACTCGTGGCTGAAGCGGGCTGCATACTCACGAAGGGGTTCGTCCTCACCCTGCCGAAGCATGTACAGATCGTCAGCGAGTAGAGGCGATCGGTTTGGATCATGAAATGATCCAGAGAAGGTCCTGTTCAGACTGCGAAGGAGTTGATAGTGCAGGGGTTGAGTCGGTAAAACCAATTTAGGGCTGCGCCACTGAGGGTAGAAGGGAAAAGGAGACACATGCCCTCATCACTAAGGCCCTTGCATCCGAGGGCGGACTGGAAGGAATGGATATGGGTGAGGGGTTCTCCGTGCCTGCGTAAGAGGTAATACGAAGTGGCTGAATGTCCTTCTCTTGATGATAATTGAGGATACGCTCGGTGAATGGCCCAGGGCGTGGTTTGGCCCAGAGAGGTTGGTGGCTGCGGTGTTGCTCACTCTCCAGGCGTCGGACTTTCTCAAAGAGGAGGCGCATGGCTGGGTCAGCATGCGGAAGAGCATTGGGTGCCGAAGACCTGAAGTGTTGGGTGGGTTGAGTAGGGTAATCCTCCCATTGCTTGAAGTCTTCGGGATGGTAGGGCTCCCGGTCCTCGGGATGATAGGGCTCCCAGTCTTTGGGGTTGTAAGGTTCCCATCATCTGAGTCCCCAACTTCCTCTTGGGTATGTACCCGGGTTGGCTTCGGCGAGGACCCAAGGTGTGCCACCCTTGTGTCACTGAGGTTAGCATTGATGGGGATAGGCTTCCTCCGCTTCTCTCGAGATACGGTCCCGGCAATCTTTGTAGATTTTGGTTGGGCTATGGGGCCGATCTCTTGGTGGGTAGATGTGGAGGGGTCGTGACTTGGTCATCTCTGGGTGAAGATGGCTTTTGCCTTTGTCCGGCCTAGACTGAATGAGGGCGCTATGACGGGAGATGGCATGTTGGTTTGGCAAGGTGTGCTCGACATCCTGGGTGACGTCTTGCCTGGATAAGTCGGTGGCGAGTGCTCTCCATATTGCGCTTTAGGGCTCGGCAATCGTGCTCCAGCTCAACATTCTTAGTGCGAAGGTGTTCGTAGTTCTCTGATATCTTGGCGACACTAGCGCGAAGGCGTTCCACCTCTGCCTGGAGTTCCCCTTCTGCTGAAGGTTTTTTGGAGGAATCCCCGTTGGGTGTGTGGCGCTGGGTATCATGGCTAGCCTCACTCGCCATAGCGGAGTGTGGAGTGAAGAAGAGGCGACGGGCCTGATAGGAGAAGGAGCCAGCTGGGCTGGTAGAGGGAGTTGGGATTCAGAAGTCGTTTCCCACGGAGCGCCGACTGTTGATGCTCTTTTGGGAGAGGATCAGCTTAGAGAGAGAGAAAGGGATTGTCTTCGGAATGGTAGATGGCTAGGACCTTCCGCAGAAGAGGGGGTAGGACCTTTAGTGGCTGATACCCTGAGAGGACAAAATAGGAGAAGCGTCGTTAAGCTTCGGACATCGGTGTGGTGCCGGCCGAAGGCTCTCCGATGCTTAAGTTAGCTATAAGTGGTAATTTTGGCAGAGTAACAGTAAGTGAGAATTTAGTTCCCCTTTTTACCAGAGTATTGTTCTCTATTTATAAGGAAGTGAAAATGGGAGGTTTGTGTAGATTTCCGATGTGGGACTATGTCCAAGTGCTGTGGTGGCGACATGTGTCCTTGAGATTAGGTTCAGCACTTGGGACCTTCACGTCGGGAGCCTTGACAGGTGTTGGCACCCTGGAAGAGTCTTCCTTTGGCAGGGGAGAAGGCGAGTCTGCCTTGATGCTAGTTGTTTTAAGGTTGGACATGCTCGGTTAATTATGGTGTAAACAGGAGAAAAAGGTGTGTACAACTTGGTTGACAAAATTAGTGAGATGCCAAATGAAATTCTTGTCAATATATTGTCTCTTTTGTCGCTAAAGGAAGCAACTGCTACTAGCATCCTTTGTAGACGTTGGCAGTTTGTGTGGATGTCCACTATGTTTCTCAACTTTGATGCTAACTATGATACCTGGTAAAAATATCCTCCGCTTCTTCCTCCTTAAAAAAAAATTAAGATATCTGGAAAGCGGCATGTATGTCAATTGGGTGAAACGTGTGGTGGAACAATATAGAGGCCCAAAAATCGAAGAATTCAGGGTTTGCTTCTAACTAAATAGTCGGTTCAGAAGTTCCATTGACAAATGGATTCAGTTTGCAATGGAAAAGGGAGTTGAAACACTTGTGTTGAAGTTTTTCTTACGAAATGGCATTGTTTCAAAAAAGATGTATGCATTTCCTTACCTTCCAAGTCTACGCTCTTGTGGATACAAAATTGGATTTCAAGACCTTAAAGTTCTTCATTTCCAATGTGTTGATGCGACTGATGAAGTTCTTGAATACTTCTTGTCCAACTGTCCAGTTATTGAACAATTAACCGTGTCCGAAATGAAAAGTTTGGTTAATTTAAGAGTTGTTCATCCATCGGTTACGTTGAAGCATTTAGTGATAAAACATTGTCGTGCCCTTCAAAGCATTGAGATTTCAAGGGCAAACATTATTTCATTTATGTATCAGGGTGTTGCGATGGACCTGCTTCTCAGTAATGTACCATTGCTTGTGGAGGTGTCCATTTCCTATATTTCCAGGCACCCTGCTTCCATAAAGCTTTACTCTAGCCAACTTTCATGTTATCTTTCTCAGTTGGAGATTCTCATGCTGGATCTCACGGGATCGGTTAGTATATGTAATTACTGTTGTGTTAGTTTTCTTTTCTTCTTTCATGGATATGTAGCTCATTATTGCTCCTTGTTTGGTTTTCAGGTTTACAATCGGGAACATGTGTTTCCTACACTAGCAAATCTCAAGCATTTGGAATTAATACTTAATGCGGAGTACCGTCTGGCTCTTCATCATTTGACTTCTTTTCTGAAAGCATCTCTTTTCTTGCAAAGACTCGTGTTGAAGGTATGCGTTTGTACTCGTAGATTACAGAGTAAAACTATATGTAGGTCTTTGTATGTGCACTTTTGGTGATTTCGTTCATGTTCTTTTCGTTCCATTAACAATTTTGAAGAATGAAAAGTATAACAAAAAACAAAAAACGTATATTTGTGTGATGAAACTTGCTAATATATAGAAATTATCCTTATGTTTCTTGTTGTGTTGTACACTAAATTGTTTTCTTGGTGCAGTTGGATTTCTTTGTACCCATAGACGGTAGAAAAATAAAGAAAGCTGCTGAATGCCCCCATCATTACCTCAAGGTAGTAGAAATGGTAGGGTATCGTGCTCGTGCTTCTGCTGTTGAACATATAAAGTTCTTAATAAAGAGTGCTATTGCGTTAGAGAAAATTGTTATTGATCCTGTCCGGCGTTGGAAGTATCCTATTGAAATGGATAGGGGAAGTAAAGAAGTCGTTGAGGAAGCGAAGGCAAGAGAGCATGCCATGCAACTCGTTAAAGAAAAATTGCCTTCAAATGTTGAATTTGTATGCCTGTAGTGAGTACGTACAATACTTAAAGTAATTGTTTGTATGCATGTAATGAGTGCAACACAAGGTTTATATGATCTCGAGATCGTGCACTTATTTATTAAGTTCCATGTTTTGATTAATTGATTTGTAATGATTATGCTTTTTCGGTTTTTGTTTTTCCGGTGCAAATTCTTTTCGGACAACATAAAGTTTGCGTTGTATTCCGACTAAGAGCATCTCCAACAATATAGTAGCAAATAAAACTCTTCAAATTGAAGTTTATTGATCTACGTGTCAATTTGAAAAGCCTTATTTGTTACTTTAATATTTTGTGAACCATCAGCGTCTTCAATTCAATTAATACTTAAAACAATGATAATTAATAACACTGCAAGATAATTAACCCCAGCAAGCAAACGTGATTATCCAAGGTCACATTGGATAAACCATCAATATGATAAATAAATATAAAAAAAAGGAGATTCAATATTATACCCAATATAGAGGCTCAAATTATATATAATAAAAAAATAATATATGTAATGGACTTTAGAAACACTCAAAGTCCGTTTACAACATAACAAAGAGGCTTTTAATTTCTTATAAATTACAAAACTGCCATCGATTTCTTAAAACAAGATCAACCCCAAAACCTCATAAAAAAACTCCAAAAAAAAACTCAAAACACTCAATAGGGTATCAAAGTAATTTAATAATCAAAATTAAATTTCATAAGGTTACTGTCATTTTTTGGATTTTTTTTTATAGAAATTAAATGGTGTATGGTTTATCTATATAATTAGTGCTAGTAATAGGACTAAATATCTCTATAAAAAAAAGGAATGATATTCGTCAGAATTTTTTTTAGAGATTTCTAAATGCAGTGGAAGCCAAATGAAATGCTGAAAAAAAAAAAAATCTAAATGCAGTGGAAGCCATATTCCAGTCACTGCAAAAACATGGCTTGTATCGATCCGCATTGAAACATTAGCTAGATAGCGCGTAGGTTTCGAGGTATTTGCAAAGGGCGGGGGCATCATTCAGACTGTCCATGTGATGCACACCATACATACCATGTGGTGCAATTTTAAATGGCCTTTTCATGTTACAACCGCCAACATCCAAGTAAGTGACGTGGCATGCCAACTCACGCAAAGTGTATTTTAGCTTCTTTTTTTTTTTTTTTTTTTGAGAATTGTGTTTTAACTATTTTTATCTCCTAATTAAAAGCAGTAATAGATTCGACTCTCTCTTTCTATCTACCCTGGCAAATTGGGTAAAATTCCAGCGCGAAGAGAGCTGTGGGGAGGGTGCGCTCTGTCTATTTTTTCGATCAACTCATTGGAATCGTCCTCCTCAGTCGAGCATCTCAGGCTCTCCCTTCCTTCCGCGACACCTGACTCTCAGTCCCTCGCCTAACCCTTTCGAGCCAAGAGAAAACCCTAGCCAAGCCGTAGTCTATTTCTTCTCAGAGATTTGGTAAGCATGTTCAACAATCTTTTAAACCTGGAGTTAATTTTTAATTTTTCTTTTCATATTTGTTTTAAACTTTATATGTGGATTTAACTGGTACAGGACCCGGATTGTTAACTGATCTGCTTGCTGCTTTTTGGTGATTACGGATCAATCTGACTCGATGCCAGTGGTGGTGAGTTCTGATATCTTGGGTATCTGTTAGCATTTAGCCTTATAAAACTTGGTGATCTTTGTTGTTGAAGATTATTTTTTTTTCTGTTGTTTCATGATATCTCTTATAGATTAAGTATTTATTTGTTGTTACATTGGAGTTCGACCCTGGGATTCGAACTGGGGTGCCGTGGGGGAAGGGGGAAGCCACCAACACTGTGGTGGGAACCCATTGGCATTGAGTCTTTATTTCTGCTGTTTCATGCTTTAATACTCTCTCACACTATAATTAATTTTCTGTTTCATGTTTGCTGAATTGTGAATTGTGAATATGCTAGATATGCTTGCTGAATGTTTAATGTGTTGGAAATTAGTGAACTTAGATGATTTATTGTAGGTTTGATGTGCTGGAAATTAGGATTGTTTGATGAAATATTGATGTTTTGAAAGTTTTAAGTTGATAGAATGCTTAGCACTTGTAAGCAGGTTGGGTGTGATTGGATTTTTTATGTTTTGAAAGTCAGTAGCGGATCTGTAAATGTGGCAGGAGGTGGGGGGAAAAAATATTTGGTTAAGGCTCAAACCTGCCAAATCAAACCAACCAACAATGGTTTTGTTTGGTTTCGTTTCCCTTGTGGTTTTAGTCAAAACCAAACCAAGCCAATCCGTTGTAATGTAATCAGTTGAGCTGTGGTTTAGGGGCAAAACCAAACTAATCCGATCCTTGCACATTCTCTATATCAGTAATCTCTAATTGGTTTGAAAGTTGGATCCTTTTCGTTTCCCAGATATTAAACTGGTATATAATTGGAACCCTTTTTTTCAGTTACCCAGATATATAAACAATTTAAAAGTTGCATCCTTTTTTTATTTCTCCATATCTAACTTTGTAGAAATTTTTTTTCCGTTGCATTATGTTTGGGCACAGCTAACACAAAGGGAGAGCCTATACATAATATTGAAATAAGCCCCAATTCTTACCCAAAACTGGCAAAACCTGCTAGGGTTTTTGAATTGAAAATCTCTCTCTCTATCTCTCTCTCCCTCTATGAATGACTAGAATCTCTGAACTGATGCGTTCTGATAGTCGCATCAACAATGTCCGTCTTCACCTGCGCCAAGCAGCACGTGATGTTCGACATTGTGAACATAATATGGGAAATCACGTCGGTTTAACCATCACGCGAGACATTGAGATTGAAGCATCAATAGACTTCAAGAAATCAAAAATGGAGTGGATGCCTGTCAGAGTTTGGGTATGCGCTGACAATCCAGAGGACAATTGCCGCATGAAGAAAAAGCTCCTCCGTGCCAGCCTCAAGTGCAATGAATTTCTGGTGGCCATAGGATGTAAAAGTGGGATGGCTTGCCATAAAATCGATGGCCACCAGAAATTCATTGCACCTGAGGTCGGCGCCAGGAGCTTTCTCTTCATGCGGCGATTGTCCTCTGGATTGTCAGCGCATACCCAAACTCTGACAGACCTCCACTCCATTCTTGATTTCTTGAAGTCTATTGCTGCTTCAATCTCAATGTCTTGCGTGATGGTTAAACTGATGTGGTTTCCCATATTCTGTGCACAATG
This sequence comes from Prunus fruticosa, assembly GCA_018703695.1. Lineage (NCBI taxonomy): Eukaryota > Viridiplantae > Streptophyta > Magnoliopsida > Rosales > Rosaceae > Prunus > Prunus fruticosa. The sequence goes on from CM031924.1 coordinate 35,352,121, forward strand.
TCGAACATCACGTGTTGCCTGGCGCAGTCAAAGATGGACATCGTTGATGCGACTATCAGCATGCATCAGTTTAGAAATTCTAGCCATTCGTAGAGGGTGCATGTGTAATGTTGGCAAGGTTGAAGAGCTGTGCAGCCCATTCTCAATCAACTGGAGGAGCTCTGTGATATGATGGCAGGGCCACAGAAGAGAACATGACATTAAAGAGAAATAATTACCCAATAAAATTCCACACTCTCTACTCTTTTCATTGTTGTTTTATTTATTTTTTATTTGGGCTGATTCTTCTATTACAAGTATGAGTGCAACTTGGGAAAATGACTAAGACGTTGTGAAGGAAAGAAGTCGGGAAATCGACGTAGATGTTGTGTAGGAAAGAATGAGGGAGAAAAAGGTGTGTACAACTTGGTTGACAAAGTTAGTGAGATGCCAGGTGAAATTCTTGTCAGTATATTCTCTTTTGTCGCTAAAGGAAGCAACCGCTACTAGTATCCTTTCTAGACGTTGGCAGTTTGTGTGGATGTCCGCTATGTTTCTCAATTTTGATGCTAACTTTGATACTGATAATAGTATCTACCGCTTCTTCCTCCTTAAAAAAAAAAAAAAAAAAACTTGGAAAGCAGTATGTATGTCAATTGGGTGAATCGTGTGGTGGAACAACATAGAGGCCCAAAAATCGAAGAATTCAGGGTTTGCTTCTAACTAAATAGTTGGTTTAGAAGTTCCATTGACAAAGGGATTCAGTTTGCAATGGAAAAGGGAGTTGAAACACTCGTGTTGAAGTTTTTTTTACGAAATGGCATTGTTTCAAAAAAGATGTATGCATTTCCCCACAAACTATTAGGTCTCGAAAAGAGGAACTTGCATTCTTACCTTCCAAGTCTACGCTCTTGTGGATACAAAACTGGATTTCAGGACCTTAAAGTTCTTTTCTTCTTTCATGGATATGTAGCTCATTATTGCTTCTTGTTTGGTTTTCAGGTTTACAATCAGGAACATGTGTTTCCTACACTAGCAAATCTCAAGCATTTGGAATTAATACTTCATGCGGAGTACCGTCTGGCTCTTCATCATTTGACTTCTTTTCTGAAAGCATCTCCTTTCTTGCAAAGACTCGTGTTGAAGGTATATGTTTGTACTCGTAGATTACAGAGTAAAACTATATATTTAGGTCTTTGTATGTGCACTTTTGGTGATTTTGTTCATGTTCTTTTCGTTCCATTAACAATTTTGAAGAATGAAAAGTATAACAAAAAACAAAAAAAGTATAGTTGTGTGATGAAACTTGCTAATAGAAATTATCCTTATGTTTCTTGTTGTGTTGTACACTAAATTGTTTTCTTGCTTGGATCTCGCCAAGGTGGAGATTGGTGGTGTAGGTGGCTCTATACAAGCCATGATGTGTAAGTCCCACATCGGAGAATACAACAATAATCTACCGTTTAAATAAAGAGTAGGTAATAAAAGTCACTGTTATATACTTTGGGATGAAGACACCCACAGTGCTCAGCAGCGAGTTTCAGCACATCGATGAATTCAAACCCACAAAATGTCCTAAAATAAAAATGTAACCAGGAAAAAAAAAAATCAGATTCCATATGACTGGAGTCTGAAAACAAACAGAAAACAGAAATAGGCTAAAACCAGAAGTGCGTCTGGATAATTTATGATAGAGCCACAGTCATGCCTCCTCCAGTTAGAGGATGCCTCATGTTCACAGCATCTCCCATTAGGAGGACACCTGTGGTGGGATGAGGAGCAGCAGGCATGCTTCTATTTGACATTGACTTTTTGTTTCCTTTATCAGTGGCAGCCATGAAAGCAAGATATAGCTCAGGAGGAACCTGCAACCCACAGTTTACAAGTAGGTGAAGAAAAAAAAAAGTATCATCTCTATGTGATGCACGCTATACATAGCTGTGGTGCTACTTCTGTTTTCAAGTAGTGAGACATTTCCCCACCAGAAATGGAAGGTATTTTCGGGCCTGGAACATCAACCCTACATCAAATCTCAGTGCTACTGATCAGATAAAACAATAAGGGTGAAGGATCTGCCAAAATTATGTGCCCATGATTTGCGTAGGGAAGCTGGCAATTCTTGAGAACCAAGCCAACACAATAAGAAGGAATGTCAACCTGCACAAATAACAATGACAATGGTTGATGTGCTATTCGAAAGTCCATAGATATGTCATTCAATTTAATATTCTATTTTCTTGTTTATTTCACAAAGCTAAATTTCTGACATGTTATATCTTCACATTAGGATCGCAGAGGGAGCGCCGTAGGTTCGAATAGCAACCATCACATACCATTGTGAGAGGAGCATGTGCAGTCCGGATTTATACTGCACCCTTTTGATAGTACCCTTTTCTTCCAGCAGAGATGTCACTTTTCCTTGTTCCAATCCTACACTAACGTCGAAAATTTTATGAAGGAAATGAATGAGATTGTCCAGCAGAGATGTCACTATTCCGTTTTCCAATCTTACACAGTAAAAAACATGTTATGTTGCGAAGCTGTGAATCTGCACTATCGGTGATGTGGAATTGTTGTTTGAACGTAGTCTTGTAACATAAGAAAACATCAAGAACCCTAAGGATTATGGATAAGCAGTCAAAGGGCCTAGCTTTAGAGCAGAAACAATCCAAAATCCAATGATAACAGTACTTGAAATAAAAGACTAGATGGAGCAGAGGGGGTGTCCAAGTTTCCAAGTTCTCTACAGGTTTGAATTACACAAGGCTGCAGCTTTGACTTACACAAGGCCAGCCTACTGTCTACCGAATACTAATTTACAATATAGAGTTATCGATAAAAGTATCGACAAAATATTGACTAAGTAAGTACCAGATTCTGTAGATTAATAAAATTTAACCATTATCTTAAATGTAGGTAGAGCCCTTATGTGACCTTCTCAATAGTGTAAGAGAGTGCTGAACCAACAACCCCAGCACCAACAATGCTAATGTCCATCGTCGGTGCTGGGGTTGCACCTATGTCTGGTTGCAGGTACCTTGCATTCACAGAGTTTTGCAAGGAGTTCTTTGAGTCTTCATTGAAAACATGACCCCCCCAACGTTGTATGACAACACCATTCTATTGATGCTGGTAAACGTAACAATTAAAAAAGTAAAATAATGTGAAGGTGATGGTGATGGTGCAAAATGAGTAATGAAGATGATAGTGCCATAGTGTCACCCTCTGAATTTAATTTAATTGTTATTGTCTCTTCAAGACTTCAACAACACATAACAAGTAAAACTAATATCGGTCTATATCTACACAGATGCATATATATATATATATATATATGTCTTACATTTTTCTTTTTTTCCATGTCTGCTCCTATCATTGGATGATTTGGTCCATTTTTGCAGGTGTATGTGTACAAATCTTCAATGTCCCAATTTGGAGGGAGTCAGTCATTTATTTTGAACTGCAAGTCAACATCAAGAAGTGAAGAGAGCATAGAGTGCGAAGAATGATTTGTTCTTGCTACACTGTTTTCTTTTTTTCAAGCATGGTTGACCAGCTGAAATTGTTACACGGAAGAATCTGCATTCCTAAAGTTGTGCTAAAACATATCTTTGTGTTAATCTTGTCAATTAATTAACCGGAGGAGCTCTGTAATATGATAGCACTGTCACAGGAAAGAACATTTGTCTTACTCCTTCAGAGTTGATTATGGGGAATATGATCCCTGAAGCACCCTGCAAAATATTGGGAAAAATCAAAATAATTATAAGGGCATTGTTAGATGCAACTAAAAGTCACAATGAATGGAGATATTTACACACCAAAATCAGTCTAGCTCCAACCCACATGCGTTTGGGTGAAGGAAATGGAATCAACAAGCGCCCAACAGCATAGACAGCCACAGCAAAGAAGTGAAGAACCAAGCTCAATGGACGAGGGTTTAGACCGGAGAGAAGAGCCAGAGGTCCGTTTGAGAAAATGCCTCCGAGGCTCAAGTAGTCGAAGCATGCTTGGCACATTTCCTTCCTTGCCGGGTCGGGGGATGCACAGAACACCTTGTATAGCGCACCTGCCAATGTGTTTATGGTAGAAGCCACAGGCTGTACCAAACAAAATTAGCATTGGACTCATTAAGTACTTCTAATTACTTTCTTATTGAAATGCATGGTGGGCATAGGAGGCTTACCTTGCGAAGGGTATAGAAGGATTCGAGGTATTTGCAAAGGGCAGGTGCGTCATTCAGATTGTGCAGAGGTCTCAGGAGGTTCCTCAGAACAACAATGTCTGATAGAGCCACAGTCATGCCTCCTCCAGTTAAAGGATGCCTCATGTTGACAGCATCCCCCATTAGAAGGGCACCAGGTGTAGGATGAGGAGCAGCAGGCATGCTCCTATTGGGCATGGATGTTATGTTTCCTTTATCAGCGGCAGCCATGAAAGCAGCATACATCTCAGGAGGAACCTGAGGTATTCAATTTACCCCTTAGACATCATAACAAAGAGGGTTGGTATTTATATCACATTTACTGGTCACCATGCAAAATGGTCAGTAAATGTGGTCCAAATAGTTTTATTCCAAAACAGACTGTGAAATACAATATACATACCTGGGGTGCCACTTTGGTTTTCAAGTAGTGAGCCATTTCACCATCAGAAATGGAAGGTACTTTTTGGCCTGGTACATCAACCAGACACCGAATCTCTGTGCTACTGATAGGATAAAACAGTATCGGTGAAGGATCTGCCAAAATTACATGCCCGTGGTTTGCGTATGGAAGCTGGCAATTCTCCAGAACCAAACCAACAAAACAAGAAGGAATATCAACCTGCATAAATAAAATGAAAATGAAATGCTTTTCAAGAGTTCAAGTGTATCTCAATCAATTATTCTTTCTTGTTTTTGTTATTTTACAAGATTGGCATGTTATCTTCACCTTAGGATCGCAGAGAGAGCGCCGCAGGTTTGAGTAGCATCCATCGCATACTATCGTGAGAGGAGCATGTGCAGTGAGCTCTAGGTCACCACCTTTGGATTTATACTGCACCCCTTTGATAGTACCTTTTTCTTCAAGCAAAGATGTCACTGTTCCTTGTTCCAATCTTACACTGATGTTGAAATTTAAAAAATATATATATGGACAGGAATTAGATTTCCAGCAGAGTATGTAAAACTCTTGATAGAAAGTTTGACATACCAAAAATCATGTTATAACAGTACTTAAAAGAAATGACTGAAGCATCAAGCAGAGAGAAACCTCCACGTTTTCAAGTTCTCTACAGCTTTTGGATTACAAAACACATGGCCAGCCTAGTGATAGCAGAATAGTTTGAAAGCATTTAAAGGGAGGAAGAATACTTGGGAAGAGATGAAGCTTTTTGACGCATCCTCTGAATGAAACGCCCATGGTGAAAGCTTCTCCCAGCCACATCTGGATGGAAGTTTTCCAAAGGATATGGCAACTTGGTACTTTTCCCATCCTTGTAAAGAGCATATCCAAAAACCCGCTGAGCATCAATCTCACTCACACAATCTTCAACCAAAAAGGCATATAAGCAATTAGCCTAAATTCAAAGATGAAAAGGAAAAAGAAAGTTCAACTAATTTAGAACCTGCAGGAATTATAAGTGCTATATGCCTGAACTCCTTGCTTACCCTCAAGGCCCAACTCAATTAATTTCAGGTAGCCCCCTGGTTGTAGAAGTTCACCAACGATTCTATCTGGCTCAGCCAAGTCTCTTTCAATCACATGCACTCGGTGCCCTTCCTGCAATACGCAGACATTGTAAACGAAACATTACAATATATTTTTGGGTCTGCAATGCAACTCTGTAATATATAAGATCTGTATCCCATTTATCATTAGGCCCAAACCAAGAAAATTTGAGGAACAAAGACAAGACATGATAATTTAGAACAGTGAAATTGCAATCTCAATCTTGATGTTAATACATACAAGCTAACAAAATTTTACTAAAATATTTTCCAAATTATCCAAATTCAGCTGATCTGGGAGACCCCAAACAGATCTCAAAGTCTTCTATAGTTCTTATTATTTCTTCCAAATCAAGCAGAAATAGAATCCCTTAGAAAAATGAAACTATTATTACATACTTTTCATGAACTTAATGACCATCCGATCTTGAACACATAAAAGTTTAACCATTGAATTCCATAAAACCTTAAACCTCAACAAGTTATGTATCAAATTCAAACCAATATAGAAAGGGAGTTAGAGAATGTCACCTTCCCAAGAGTGTAAGCGAGCGCTGAACCAACAACCCCAGCACCAACAATGATAATGTCCGTACTTGTACTTATCTTCGCCTCACAAATTCCATTTTCAGAGCTCTTCAAACAGTTCCCATTCTGGTCAGTCTTCACTAAAGCTCTGGCCTTCTTCTTCCCTCTTAGTCTATACAAGAAAGCAAACCCCAGCAGTGAAGCTATGACTGCACCAAATATATTCTGGTAAACCATCTCCAAAGATTGGTGCAAAAAGGGTTAAAGAAGATTATGGTCTCTGAATTTAAGTTTTTTTCAGGTGCAAGTGTTTGAGTTTGTGCTGAGACTAAACTTGGCGCCTATATATAGAGTGAGCCAAAGTTTAAAAACTGCTTTTCGGCATTGTAAATTTTTGTGATAGAAACGTGGAAAAGTCATGCGCCCACCATTGTAAAGGGGTTGTTTACCAGGCCAGATTAGAAGCCCACAAAGTAAATCATTTGTATATGAATGCACAGGAAATTTAAGGACAATTTTCCATTATGTAGTGGCAAAATTTGAATCTGAAATTGTCAATGTTTGGAGGTCTTGGATTTTTGGAGCTAACCAGTACAAGATTTTATGTCCATGGTAAGTGAGTGAGTGAGTTCTCCAAGTAAGACTTGATGTAGTCAAGAGAGGGGTTGGTAAGGTGTGAGATGGATGAAATGTTCAGTGCAAATTATTAATATTCCAGCCATGCAATGCAAGGTCAATATATTTTTTTCCTGGGTTTTAAAAACCATGGGTGCCAAACAGGGGGTGACAACTTGTAGTGTTAATTAAAAACAGAAAAAGGTAGGGAGGAAGAAAATAACTTCTCTGATTCTGTAAACAAAGTACAGCATATTATTATGACTTAGAATAATATGTCAGAAAGGTGGCTGCTGGGTCAATATGTTTTTGTTTAATTGAATAAATATTTTGTTATTTATTTTGTTTGGATATGATGGAAATTACAGATCATGTAGTGTATTGAATGATATATTTTAAGTACACTTTAAGAAAAATAAAAAATAAAAACTCAGGCATGAATTTCCACCTGAAATTTTTACAAGGGATAATCTGTCTTCATACAAATTAGCTTATCTTAAAAGGTTGAAAAGCTGTGTTTCACCATTCTTGTTTTTTGTTTCTCTGGGTATGTTGTTTTTGTTATGTCAAATGATAGGAGGACCTCTGAGTCTGAGATATGATTGCAGGGCGGCTACAGGGCAGAACATTTGTCTTACTCCTTCAGCACTGATTATGGGGAAAATGATTCCTAATAGACCCTGCAAAATGGGAAAAACTAAGAGATATAAGGTTGTTCATTTCGTTATAAATTAGGCAATTGACAGGCTTTACATGTGAGTAAAAGCCACGATGTCTTGTGTTACAAGTTAACAACCCTTTCTATACTCTCTAACATAGGGCTCATAATATTGTGGTGGAACTGATGGAGGACTCGAATGATTGTCATGTGGGTTGCGAAAAAATTTAGGAAAATATAAGGGTTTTGCAGCATTTTGTTTTTTCCAATAGAGATACTCACCAAGATCAATCTGGCTACACTCCAGATGCGGCTTGGTGAAGGAAATGGAAGTAACGAGCGTCCAACAGCATAAAGACCCACAACAAAGACCTGGAAAATCAAGCTCAATAGACAAAGGTTTAGACCAGAGAGAAGAGCAAGAGGTTTATTTGAAAAGGTGCGTCCAAGGCTCAAATAGTCGAAGCATGCTTGGCGCATTTCCTTCCTTGCTGGATCAGGGGATGCACATAACACCTTGTATGCGGCACCTGCCAATGTGTTTATGGGAAAAGCCACTTGCTGCAGCAAAATCAACGATTATCTATGTACATTTACCAGTCAAGTTGAGCACAAAATCAAGACCCATAGGCCTCATTAAGAACTTTCAAATAATTTATCATTGAAATGATGTTAATGACGTTAATGACGTTAATGATGTTCTGTTGCATGAAAATAGTATTAAATAGGCATAGGCTGCTTAACTTACGTTGGGTATAGAAGGACTCAAGCAATTTGCAAAGGGAGGGTGAATCATTGAGATTGTGCAGAAATCTTAGAAGATTCCTTACAACAACGTCTGATAGAGCGACAGTCATGCCTCCTCCAGTTATAGGATGCCGCATGTTGACTGCATCCCCCATTAGAAGGGCACCTGGGGTGGAATGAGGAGCAGCAGGCGTGCTCCAATTGGGCATTGATTTTATATTTCCTTTCTCCTGGCCTGGAATATCAACGAGACAGCGGATCTCAGTGCTGCTGATAGGATAAAACATTATGAGTGAAGGATCCGCTAAAATTACATGTGCATGATTTGCACATGGAAGCTGACAATGCTCAAGAACCAAACCAACAGAACAAGAAGGAATATCAACCTGCAGAAATAACGACGACCATGGTTGATTTGGTATGTGAAAATTCAAATATACATATATACATGTCAATCTATTTATGTTTTCTTGTTATTTAACAAGATTGACATGAAATTTTCACCTCAGGATTGCAGAGAGAACGTCGCAAGTTTGAACAGCACCCGTCACATCCAATTGTGAGGGGGGCATGTACAGTGATCTCCTAATGACTACCTTTGCATTTATGCTGCACTCCTTTGATATTACCATTGTCTTCAAGCAGAGATGTCGCTGTTCCTTGTTCCAGCCTTACATTGATGTCAAAACATTGAAGGAAGACGTGAATTTCAAGTATGAAAATCTTATCTTGTAATATTGAACTATCTTTGTATAGTAGAAACTAGGAACATTCAGAAATCAAATCATAACATTAATAGAAAAATTAAGGACCCGTGTAGAGAGAAAGTCCAAGTTTTCAAGTTGGCTTCCAGTTTGAAGATATATGAGTAATGCGACATGTACCACATTTATAATGACACTGAACAGTCGGGACTCACATGGGCCTCATCTATGTAATTGGAATCCTTCTATATGAGGTATGAGTTCAGCAATATGGTACACAATGCCAGGCTAGTGATTATTATGCATGTCTTACATGTTCCAACTATTTATAAAGTAGTGTTTTCTTCAATTTCTAGGCTACAATATCAAAGCAGAATAATTTGGGAGTGTTTGAAGGGAAGAATACTTGGGGAAAGATGAAGCTTTTTTGCGCATTCTTTGAATGAAATGCCCATGGTGAAAGCCCATCCCAACCACATCTGGATGGAAGTTTTCCAAAGGATATGGCAACTTGGTTTTTTTCCCATCCTTGTAAACAGCAAATTCAAAGACTCGCTGAGCATCAATCTCCTTGACACAATCTAATTCAGCCACATACACATATTAGCGATCAGCATAGATGTCTAACAAAAAGAGGAAAAAGAGAATGAAACCACTTTACTACCTGCAGAAATTACGAACTATAATATATGAGTCTTAAGGTCCATTCTTGAGACTATAATATATGCATAAATTCCTTGCTTACCCTCAAGGCACAACTCAATTAATCTCACATAAGCCCCAGGTGGTAGCAGTTCACCAAGAATTCTATCTGGCTCAGTCAAGTCTCTTTCAATCACATGCACTCGGCGCCCATCCTGCAACATATATGCAGATGTTGTAACTGATCACCATCTTAAGCATTAAAAAGAAATAATATACGTTCAACCAATTCTATAAACCAAATGAATCCGGCATACACCTTAAACCTCTTCAAGTTATATATCACACCGATATGTGCAAAAGGCATAGAGATCCCTTAGAGTGTGAGACTGTCACCTTCCCAAGGGTGTAAGCGAGTGCCGAACCAACAATGATAATGTCCATACTTGCACCTATCTCTGGCTGGCGCATTCCATTTTCACAGCTCTTCAAAGAATTCTCATTCCCATTCCCATTCTTTGCTGAAGCTTGGGCATTTTTCTTCCCTCTTAAACTGTAGGAGGAAACAAACCCCAACAGCAAAGCTATGACTGCACCCAACGTTTCGTAAACCATCTTGAAAGATTGGTACAAAATGGGATAGTGCTCCCTCTGATTTTTTTTTATTTTTTTTTCATGTGCACGAGTTTGTGCTGAACTTTGCCGCCTTTATATACAGTGAGTTGTTCAATAACTCTTCTCTTGGCTTTGGAGCAGAGGCTCATACGTCCCCTTAACAATCACTTGGACATGAGCATTACGTGGATGGATGAGAGAAGAAACACGTATATATAGTTTCGTTCGTTCCATCCCAGAATTTTTGCTAAGCAAACTTGTTCAACTAAAGGCACAATCTTTGCCAGGGTGCCGGTGTCTGCTTTCACACCCATCTTTGCTCAATCCAAGCTTCGTATCCGAAAGATGCAAAATGCACAAGATAATGCAACCAAACTACGAAATTCAAAATTTAAGAAAAGAAAGAAGAGCTATAATCAAAATGTTTCTTAGAGAACTATTATCAAACACCTGGTGTGAAGGTTTGGAACATAATTATGCTTTACAATTCTAAATGTTTCTTCTTTCTTTTTTGCTTTACTATTCCTTCTTCACAGTGTTGATTATTGGGTCAACAGCCAAAATGTCCAAAACCTATAAAAAGGAAATTGAAAACACGATTACCCAAAATAAAAGAATGGGAGAGCAATTTAGAAGATTATGCAAAACTAAAAATCCCAAGCTCCAATCTTGAAGGCGGCAGCTATCAGATTATGCTAATGTAGGTACATTGGAAGCGGAAAGAGGAAGAAGTGTAATCTGTTCTTTTCTTAAGCACATTTCGCCATACGACAGCGTTTAATGTGAGCAGAAAAACCAAACAACGTTTGGGTTCCGCACTAATTACCCAACGTACCACCTACAAAGGATAGTTATGGCTATAATAATTCAAATCAAGCCCTTTTTTATTGAGTTTGAGTTGAGATTCGTGGTTAGGTACCATATCAAGTTGTCACTTGAATTAACTTTGGACAAACTATTTCTTTAATATTAAATTTAAAGTTCGGATAAGTTCAGACTGAACCTACCAAAATTGAACCATATACAATTAGTTTGGTTGGGCAAGTGTTAGGTTAAATGGTCCTCTCCTCTCTTTGGACCGTTATATTAAACTAGGGTTGGCAATGAGAGTGTTGATGGGAATTGGATGGTCAAAATCAAATATAACTTACTCACTAGTCTACACTTACTTAAATTTGTTAAATCTAGTGAGCTTCTTGCCCCTAAGTAAATTTTAGACTACATATAAATATATAGATCGTTTGAATAATCTAATCTCCAACGTGTGATTAAATTTTCAAATTCTAATTAAGCTCAAATTAATCGAATTATTCAATTTAAACCTAACTCGCAAAATTCAACTCATGAGCTAGAGTCTACAAGATCAACCTTTAGATTCAATTTACTGACTCAATTTATGATTTCACCAATTATGAAAATTAATGTGTTTATGCTTATGAGATTGAGTTATGAACAAGGTGTTCACCCCTTTTTGTGTTTAGTACCTATGAAATGGCAGGGTAAAGTTTCCCATTAATCCAAAGACCATGGTTGGTCAATAAATTAACTTTCTTTGTGTGTCGAGCGTGCCACCGTTAGCAATTTTTCAATTCTAACAGACTTTAAGAGTAAAAATAACTTGTTCCCCAAGCTATTGACTTTGAACAAACGATTTGTGAATTTGGGTGAGGAATATCTCCAAAGTAAGTTTTTTTCTATGCCTTAGACTGGTAAGGACTTCATAATTTATCTAAATAAAACTGGGAAGTAAAGCAAAAATACAAGTGTTTGAAAATAAAAACAAGTTCAAGGAGAACTGCTTGAAATACAGGAAATGAAAGGAACTGCTAAGTCCGGAAATACATCAAAATATTGGACTTTGAATTCTGCCTGAAATGCCATTTCTAAGACTATTTTAGTCAAGCTGGACTTGCACTGGATTGTGTGGCTGGACTGACTGCAGGTTGGACTGAATTGGTTGCACCTTCAACTAATAAATATTAGCTGGAAATTCGATACTAATGTTGAAATTGGCAGAGCTATAATCAAGTTGAGTTGTGAGTGGCTGGGAATTCTGAGCAGAATCTCAAGGATAGTTTTGAAGGTCCTTGGTACCTTTGTTGGCTTTACTTCTATTGAAGGCTAGAATGATCAGTGAACTGATTGTTTCTTTTGTATTTGTTTTGTTGATTGTTGGTTGTGTTGATTGTTTTTGTTTCAGTTCTCATCCCTCATATTTATAGGAATTTTGGTTCCTAAAAATATATGGAAAACATCTCCTGGAAAATATCAGTTGTGATGAATATCTTTTCCTTGTAACTTGTGAAGAAAATATCTCTCTTTTGAAGGCACATGGATGTTTTGTATAGATACTCAGCATGCTTTCTCTAAGAATTCCTTTTGAATACCTTCTGACCATTTTTGTAACTTGTGCTTCAAAAATATATTACCTTTCTGTTGATATGGTCTTGAGTTAATGAAGGTTAGACCTCAAGTTTCAAAATATGTAATCTGGAAACTTGGGAATGCTATTTTGGCTTTTTTTTTTATCTCTTGGAATGATATGAGTTTCTTTTCCAATTTTTGGCAAGTGGAGCCCGAATAGCCAGTTGGGCTGATGAGTAAAAAATAAGTCCAAATGTATTTTGGCTAGAACGGAGAGTTTGGCCAAAAAGTGCAAATTTTGGTACAAAAACAAGGATTGTGGATTTTGGGATTAGAAAATGAGTTTGGGTTTTTTTTTTTCCGCTAAAGTTAGGAAAGAGATGAGGGTTTTCTTACATACAGTGTCAATGTGCTATAGTAGTTTCAACCTTAAATCATCTGCTACAAGTAAAAGCCCTTTTTCTTTGAGTTTGAGTTGAGAATCGTGATTAGGTACAAGTCGTCACTTGAATTAACTTTGGACCAACTTTTTCTTTAATATTAAATTTAAGTTTGGACAAGTTCAGACTGAACCTACCAAAATTGAACCATATACAATTAAGTGTAGGGCAAGTGTTAGGTTAAATGGCCCTCTCCTCTCTTTGGACCGTTACATTAAACATACTTCAAATGTCGCACATCACCGCATATATTGTTATCTTTCTCTTTACAGCACGCCAAAATTGATAATCCAAATCTGCCTAAACGCCATTGTTTCACACAACACATGAATAATAATGATGCAGAAGAAGAAAAATACAAGAAGAAAATGAAGCAAACCACAATTTTCAGCCCATTAATTTTGGTGGTCCCTCCAAATATAATATCCCCTCACGTCACATACGTGATATGTCATGCATAATGCACAAGAAAAAATCAAGCCGAGACAAAATCATATTAATTTGAAAATGGAAAAGCCAAAAGCATATTCGTGTGGAACTCTGAAAAGCCAAAAGCCAAAAGCAGGGGTAGTTGAGAGCCTGAAAACTTGCGAGAGTTGAAAACTTTAACGTGTAGAATTGATAAAGCAAAAAAGAAAGTTTGAAGTGTAGATTATTTACGAACTGCTAGAGATCTTGATACAAGTTTCTTCGGGAAAATCTTGTTCGCCATTTGCAGAACAACAAATGCGTTAAAAAGAATTAAGAACATATATATATATATATATAATTGCTTTCTCTCTCCTAATTTCAGCATTGACCCTCTCCTTGATTTTTATTTTTTGGGAGAAGTCTTGCTGATTTGATACAACTTAGTTTCCCATAGCAATTAAAAAAGAACTGGGGTAACAATATTGTCTTTGTTTTCTTTTTCTTCTCAAAATGCTTTTAGCTTGTTTTCTAGAGGAGCAGGAGGAGCTCTGTAGTATGCTGGGATTGTTGCAGGGAAGAACATTTGTCGAACTCCTTCACCCTTAATGATGGGGAATATGATTCCTGATGCACCCTGAGAATTAAAAACCAGAAAGATTAGTTTAAATAAGGTAGAGCTAGCTTTGTTTTGTGTTAATTTGTAATTAGCAAGCATGTTGATGATGTGAAAGTACTAGGAATATGAGTGGACATACCAAGATCAATCTAGTCCCGAGCCACGCGCGTTGTGGGGTAGGGAATGGAATCATTAGGCGGCCGACTCCATAGACAGCCACGGCAAAGAAATGGAGAAACAAGTGCATCGGACGAGGGTTAAGACCAGAGAGCAGAGATACAGGTCCATATGAGCAGATGCCTCCCAGGCTCAAATAGTCAAAACATGCATCTCGCATTTCTTGTCTTGCTGGGTCAGGTGATGCACAAAACACCTTGTACAAGGCACCGGCCAATGTGTTTATGGTAGATGACACAGGCTGCAAGACAAACCAAGCACTATTATCAGCAAACCAGAAACTATAGAAAATCTCATCAGACACATTATACCATTTTGCATAAAAGATAATGCGCTCTTGCCAAGATATATGGCGTGCTATGTTGTTAGACTGTGAATTAGGGCCGGACACAACAACATAGCATATCAAATTGTCTGGCAAGAGAAAAGTTTCCTTCACATACAAGAAAGGAGTTTGATTTATACCTTGCGCAGTGTGTAGAATGATTCGAGATATTCGCACAAAGCAGGTGCATCATGGAGATCGGTTAGGGGTCTGAGAAGATCCCTTAGAAGAACAATGTCTGAAAGCGCTACAGTCATTCCTCCTCCGGTTAAAGGATGTCTCATGTTGAATGAATCCCCCAATAAAAGTGCACCAGGAGTGGGAAGAGGAGTGGCAGGCATGCTCTTGTTTTGCATTGTTCTGATGTTTCCTTTCTCAACTGCTGCTAGAAAAGCCTTTAAGAGCTGAGGGGGAACCTGAAATACCAAGTCCACAGATTAGTCCCTTTCAATCGGTGGGATATGTGTGTTTGTCAGGTTGAGATCAAAATGACTGGAAATTAAAACTTAACAAGTCAAGAAAACAATAGATACCTGAGGAGCCACCACAGTTTTCAAGTACTTGGCCATATCACCATTAGCTACTGAAGGTACTTTTGTGCCAGGTACATCGACCAAACAACGAATCTCAGTGCTACTGATAGGGTAAAACAAGATGGGTGAAGGGTCTCCCAAGATCACATGTCCATGGTTTGCATGAGGAAGGTCACAGTTCTCCAAGATCAAACCAACAAAGCAAGAAGGACTATCAACCTGCAGTAAAAACAAGTACCTATGTTGGTCTCATGAAAGAACAATTGAGTCTAATATTAGCAACAAATGCTTGAATTTGAATAATTACCTTTGAAGTACAGAGATTGCGGCGCAGATTCGAAAAGCAGCCATCGCATACGATTGTTAGTGGAGCATATGATCTCATCTCCTCCCCAGCCTTGTTCTTGTACATCACACCCTTGATGATACCCTTTTCTTCAAGTAGAGTTGTCACTGTTCCTTGTTCCAAAGTCACACTGCAGGGAAAAAGTTGTGAGACATGAGTTGGTTGAAGAACATTACACAAGAATAATTAAAACCAAGAAATCATGGAAATCTATCATCTAATATTCTGAAGGAAAATGGGAATTACTTTGGAAGAGTTGCAACTCTTTCGCGCATTCTCTGGATGAAACGCCCGTTGTGGAAACTTCTCCCGGCAATATCTGAAGTATAGTTTTCCAAGGGATAAGACAGTTTGGTGTCATTCCCATTCTTGTAAAGAGCATAACCAAACACTTTCTGAGCATCAATGGACTCATTTGCACAATCTGCAGCCACAAATACAGATTGTTGATCAAAATCGATGCGTGCCAATTTAGTACTATTTAATCGATTAGAACAGAAACAAAGGCAAATTATTGAACCAATTAAATAACTCTAAGCAATTGCTTACCCTCAAGACCTAACTCAATCAATTTAAGATAGCCTCCAGGCTGCAATAGTTCACCAACAATTCTGTCTGGCTCACTCAAGTCTCTTTCAATCACATGTACACGGCGTCCTTCCTGTAACAAGAAGCAATTTGAATGCTTAGCCAACCTTCTCAAAATTTTGTCAAATTTACCAGTGTGAAAAATAAAATAAAAAATATATTAAAAGGGTTTGGACTGCCCTATTCAAATTAGCACCCATTAGAATCAAATCAAAAGGGGAAAAAAGAAATCAGCTTTTTCACCAATATCATCTATTGACTGAAGCCGGATTTGTACAAACAAGAAAAATGTTCATTAAAATTCATATCATATGCTAAGTCCTTATTTTTTGAGAAAAAAAAAAAGCAATCAATAAAAAAGAAAAAGTCAGAACAACACAGCTTGAAGGTTTGACTGCTTAGCTTTGCTTAGCTGGGTTGTTGAGGAAAATAGAGTTGAAAAAGTAACACTAACAATTATTAACGACTACGTCTTCTATGTACAGCAACGAAATGCAATTTTTTTAAAATTTTCTTTGATTTCTCTGTCACCAACAGAATCCCATTCACCACCAAAATTCTAAATTCATGAAAATAAAAATAAAAACTTTTGAACATGGGAAATATTTGAAAACCATATTGTTCATTATGATGATCTTTAGAGAGAGAATTAATTATCACCTTCCCAAGAGTGTAAGCAAGAGCAGCACCAGCAACTCCGGCGCCGACAATGACAACGTCCGTACTCTTCTCAATCTCCGGCAGGAAACCACCGTTAGCCGGCTGCATCCGGACAAACTCATTTCCATTAACACCCTCTGAAACATCTTCGGCCTTCTTCTTTCCGCTCAGAGTACTGTTTATGATCATGAAAAAAACAGAGCCCAGCAGAGAAACCAAGACCCCACCAAGAACATACTGGTAAACCATCTTCGCAAACTGCGGGTCAAGATTGAAACTTTGGAAGAAATGGGATCTTGGGTTGCCTCTGGTTTTTCAATCTCTCAGCTGCTTTATCTTTTACGTGTGATTTTGGTTGTGAATATGAAGAACTGCTTATGGTTATGATGAGATAGCAATGGAACTTGAATGCGTTTATATAGAGAGAGGTGGGCTCTGCGTATTACTTGAGCGTTGGGTCACTAAAACGTGTAGGCGCCTACCGATTAGTTTTTTTAGGCCCATTTTTTTTAAAAAAAATTATGTGGGTTTTGATTTGATGCGGGTGAGCCTAGGGGAGAATGGGGTGGGCTAGAGGACAAAGGTAGAGTCACTTTACGACAATTTAATGGTGTCAATTACAACATAATGATGATCAACGGTCAGTGATCGTTGGACTCTACTAGCTGGGTACCTAATATATACACACAATCATCTTCAGCTTTATATAATTTGTATTATTGAGATTCAACCTTTCTTTTAAAATGTGGCATATGGATGGGATTCTGAATACAACCCAATCAATTAATTGCTTGAGTAAAGATGGGAAATCATATTATTATTGTGGTGCATAAAATAATCCTATTTGTGATATGATATGTTTAATGAGGAATGCATTTTTTTTTTAAATATAAAGCAGAGGGTATTTAAATTCGGGTGCAAATGAAGAGCACATCCGTTCTAATTAATTTGGCTAAGCCCATATCTACATGAGAAACGAACATTTAAACATGATGTCTTAGTTGAACATACTTATTATATATCTAATCCTTTTTCTCCTTTTCTCGCCATGGTATCATATAAACGTATACATAAGGGCAAAATTTTCTTTTGATTTTGACATGTGATGTTACGACCATTATACAGTTAGACGATATAATTATATCTAAATGTGCATTCTAAATTTATACTATCTTTTGCGTTAATGCCTAACAATGACCTCATAATACACTCATCACATGAGCACAGGACGGAAATTAGTCCACGAGGAGCACTAAGAGATATATCATGTTCAAGGCGGGGGGGATTACACTACTACTATGAATGAGTTGCACCATTTTCGCAAGCTTAACAAAAAAATTGGTGGAACCACCTTAGGTCGAGGGCGTGACTCTCGATCATAGGGTGGCTCTACCTTACCTCTACAATTAGGTTGAATGCCAAACTTTTCTTTATGGGAATTATAATTAATTAATAACTTCTTCTTTTTTGTCAAACAAGAAGGCGATTGCATTCATAAATTATGTCACGATGCCTATGAAGGGATTACAACTAATACAAAGGGATCTAACGGCAACATCAAACTCATACAATGTACCTCCATTCAAAGCCACACGCGATTAAGGACAGTATAAACATACATGTCTGGAAAAACCAAATCTATCACCTACACTATATATGTATTTTCGTATTTCTAATATTTTAATAAAACTCTGAATGCATGTGTGGTTGATTAAACAAAAATCACATACCGAGATCGTAGAGTTGAACACATGCGAATTCATTTTTAAAAACTTGGTCAAAGAGTTACACTACCACTGAGAAGCCTGCTAGCTCTCCAATTGAGACTAAGTTTGGTCAAAGTCTGCTATGTCGATACGTAAGTGGGCAATTAGATGGCATATGAAATAAATTACAAGCCCAATCAACTTTATATTTTCAGTAGTTTTTAAAAACCATGGGAGGCAAAAAATAATTAAATATGTATAGAGGAAAATTAATTATTAAATAAATAAACAAAGGACCGAATAAGTCCACGAGCACCATATTGGTTACTGGCATATGGAGATATGAAGGCAACGGGGAGATTGGGTTAAGTCATCAGTGTGGACTGGAGCAATACTTTGTCAAGGTCCTCGCTATTAAATATTAACCATGACTTTTCGTCTCTTTGTAAAAAATATTTATTGAATTTGTTGAAGGTTTAGTAAATTAGAGAAATCCTTTTTCTTTTTTTTGTTGGTTTACATATGATAAAATAGTTTTTGCATTAACCTCCATATTCACATCTTCAGTTCTTCTTTTCATTTGAACTTATTCATGTTATTATTGCTGCGAATGCCATTACAAATAATGAGGAAATAAAAAAAAGTAGTAAAAAAATATATGGCGTTCGAAGGTAATAACATCCGAGCATCCAAATAAGAGAAAATATTTCAAATCTCTATGTTTAAGTCCAAGCCTGTCGCAATGTTCTTGTCTCTATCTAATAAAATGCATAGGAATTAGAACAAAAGAATAAAAGAGAGAGAAAACAACATATTCACCGCATTTATCAATGAGAAGACAAATCCAAGGAAATTATTTTAGTAGATTTCATTAGAATCCCACAAAAGGGCATAACAATACAAGGAAATCTTAATCACACGAGAAAATCATCTTTGCCAGAAGGGCTTATGATATATACATCTATGGTTAGAGCTACGTCTATAGGATGATAATTAAAGTGGTCCACAACAATTAGTCAACAAATGTCATCAAAAAACAATAAAACCTTTAAAACAAAAAAAGAGTAACACCTTAGGTCCAACCGAGCATCATATCTTCACTCACAACAAGAATTATATTCGACTCTACCTTCTCCTTTTTCTATGAATTAAAATATATAACGCCACTTTTAATTGAATTGTTTGCATTGAGAAAGTTAGATCATATTTTATAAAAATTATAAGAGGAGGGGTTTTTCACACACACATTAGCGCAAGTCCAGCAGTTAGACTTGTCAGGGAAAAAGGCCTCCCAAGCCAGTAAAACCCACTCATTGAATGTAGCCCAGGCAGATGGTGAGCTCCACCAAGCCTGAGCAGGCCCGAAGGCAAAAACAGTCCGAGCTGTAGCTTAAAGGTGATGACGTTAGCGACGAATTTTTTTTTTTAAATATGAAAACATATGAAAAATGACCAAAAAATTCAGAACATTTTTTATACAAACCTAGATTTTTTATTTTATTAATCTTGTACATATAAATAAAATTAATCTCATGTGAATAGTAATTATCCCTAGGTTGTCATAGCAATGGGTGGAAAAACAACAAAAAAATTACTAGGGTAGATACTATTCATGTGAACAGTAATGTCCTTGTTTTTTGCAATGACAAATAGGTGAAAATGCTCTTACTATGGTGTTATGGGGGTTCAAACCTTAGAGACTATTGATTTGTAAATTGAGACCTTTTCCAACTACAAGTCAAGTGATATTTAATCACATTTATATTTACTATTTCCTCCAGTAGAACAATTTCTTATTTTGCTGTGAAGTAAGAATTGTGGGTTTGATTAACCTAAATATAGATTGCCTCGTTCCGTGAATTTGAATTGTTTGATTGTAAAAAACAAGTTTTGATATTCTACTCACTATTACTATACAAATATGCTATGAATGGCAATTATGACCATCGAGTCTAGTCCAGTGAAAAGGATATTGACTTGCAGATAAGAGGTCTCACATTCGAACTCCCATGATATTTTAGTTATGTGCGTGTGTGTGAGAAATCCACTCCCATATAATTTAGACTATCACTTGTATTAAAAAAAAATTCAATCAATGCCTTGTCTTACTTTTATATTACCTTTAATTATAATTTGGAAACCTTTTACACAATGCTGCATTTGTTGAGGAGAAACTTTCGTATGTGACACACAGCTAATTTATTCAGCAATATACTAATAGCTTGAGTGGTTTGGTATGATGAAATAATGATTTGTCCTATAGACTCCTAGTTGATATAAATTAAAATTTATTTTTTGAAGACCTCATGGTGTGAATCAGGAAATATGGATAGGGATTAGGACTAATTATTTGAGAACACAACAATATTATCTTGTGTATTAAGTTAATTTAGCACTCTTGGGTGATAATTAAGAAATGCTATTTGTTTGTAAGAATAAGAATAAACTTCTATGAAATGAAAGAGTTTCGCTGGAATTGTCTTGATCATCGGCTATATATATATATATATATATATATATATATATATATATATATATATTTTGTTTTAGAATATATACTTTGAATGATATATATGTAGGGACAAAAAGAAAAAGACATGATTAAATTCTAATGTTAATGTCAACATTGTCCTGCCACACTAAGGTGGGGGATGAGCTAGGTCATATATGGAGGGAGTTGGCAAGGTCTTTGATCCCCACTATAATAATTTTTCTTCCTTGAAGTTGCCATCTAGCTACCAAGAAGATGCCAGTATAGTCGACTTAAGCATACTTGCCAAGTCCAAGCAATCACGGTTTGTTATTAATTCATTTGTTGATATTATCATATGGAGAAAGTTGCAGGGATAATAAATTACAAACTACATATATTATAATTAATCACACAGAATTTTTTTTTTTTTAAAAAGATTTTATTTTTGAATATTATGCTCTCGAAAGAGATGATATAAATAATATGGTTTTAATTAATTTTGTTTGCTTAGAACTGGTTGTTCTAATGTTCTTCTCATAGAGGCACATAGACCTTAGAGACAATTGATTTAGGATTTTAATGGCCTCTTTCGTGGGTGTGATGTAACAAAGTTTGGTGGTGTCACAGGTCGGTCATTCATATCATGTTGCGTGTCCAAAAATTGATACCCGATAGTTATAATTAGAAGAAAAAAAAACATATTGCTTCTACCTCCATTAATGTGATTATATATTTACATATATATTTTTATATGCAATGTGAAATTTATTAAAAAAAGAATATGGCTGTCGAGGCGTGGATGTGTCTATATTGACTATGTTGCAGTATGAAGTACGTCTAAAAAACATGCACAGGATTTTTTTTTTTTAAAAAAAAAAAAAAAAAAAACAAGAGTAGAGTCGTAGTGGTCTGCAGTCGGCCTGCAATTTCTGACCAATAGCATCATCCACTACTTTGCATGGAATGGATCATATTGTATGTGGCAGCTTCAAGACCAGTTATATTTCCACGACATTTCTTCAACATGCATTTTTGGACCAGGATAAGCTGATTTTTTTTTTCCTCTCTTTTTTGTTTTGTTTTGTGGTTTGTATAAGATGATAGCACACCAAAGTATACCAGATGCATCACTAGCGGCAGCGAAATGCGTTGTTATGATGAAGTTCGGATTGTCTAACAAATAATCTTGTTTATGCAGAAAAAGTAGCTACTCCCCCTTGGTCAACAACTTCATCAACTAAGTTATAATTGCCATAACGATCCAACCATCTATTGATTACTACGCTTTTTGTCGTGTGGAAAAATGAATGACAACATTATGCTTAGACCACTTTGTCTATGTCTATGTTCAATTTGTGGCCAACACACTTTGGCCACAAAAAACCAATGATATACCAGCGGCGAATACAGAGGTTTTTTAGTAGTGAAATATGTGTTAGTATGTTTAGGTTTTCTGTGTCGATATTATGTTTGTCCAAAACTTCAATTAAGTTTTTCGTTTTTTTTTTTTCGAGAATGAAACTTCAGTTATGTTTTAGACAAACATCAGTTAAGGTAGCTTAGCTTGCTTGGTAAAGATTTTGATGCCAAAGTATTTGGGGAAGCTTAGTTGATAAGGATCTTCGTCAAGATTGGGTGTGTGTATATAGGGTGCCCCTTTTTATTTCAAAATTTGCTGACACAAATTCTCTATTGTACTCGCATGCATGTAGCTCCCTTTGTTTGAACAAATCTGACTCAATCAAATCACTCTCTTTTATCTCCTTTGCATGGGCCAAGCCAGGAAGTCAATGTGTATATAATAATCTGTCTGAGTCTGAGAAGGGACGTCCTTAGCCAGGTTAGGTTAATTTGTTTGCTTTAGAAAGTTTCTCTGACAAAGACTAAATATCTTTGGCGACTGAACTGCCTGCTTTCTTTCAAGTCAAGTCAGTACGTAGCAGGTAAAAGCTTCACGCAAACACCTGATTGCCATTCCTTCAGTAACTAGGTTCAATGGATGAAAAAGCTTCATCCCTTAACGTTGCCCAAACAGTCTCATCAGTTATTCCATTGTTTCTCTACTGAAGGCGGTCACTTTTTTTCAAGTACAAATAATTGGGGGAGGAGAGGAGAGTTTACACAAATATTCATTAAGCGTTTGAGGGTTTCGAACATCTGCCCACATGAATGAAAGTGATTCTCTTTAAATTAAGTAGAAAGCTATAAAATCACTCTTAATAAATCATTAAATTTTTAGTATTTATCTATTTCTTTATTATAGTTCTTAATAAAATTAATGCCGTATATATTTGATGATAATAGTGGGTCTTTAAACAAAATTTAATTGTTCTCTATTTTCAGTTGTGTCCTTTGTATTGATCCCACATAAACTATCACCACCCATTCTGATTATCAATTAACAATCAATATCATATCATATGTATTTTTTTTATTTTATATACAAGCGATATTAAAGAAGGGGGCTAACGTCCGTATCATCACTTATGACAAAACTTCAGTAAAAAGCACTTACGAAAAAATTGAAATCCTATCCATACTGATCTCAAGTTTCAAAGTTTGCTCTTTTACAACGAACATTTGAGTTTTGACCTCTTACGTTTTGGAAACTGTGTAGACTTGGGCCTACAAATGAAAGCAAGAAAGAAACCTTGCATGAACCCAAAGCAGAAATATAATCGTTGGGTTTTCACATAGAAATTTCAGCTCTTCGGCAACCCTCAATTGGTAAGGCCCAATATACAATGAAGTTGGTATATGGAATGAAAGTCATCAATAAGAAGAGTAATTAACCATTTACACAAAACAATTGCAGCATGTCAATTTAAGTAGATTTGGATTGATTATTACTTAACAGTGTTAAACAAAAGAAATTATAGATTACTATGATAGTATGGCCACGTGGTACATCTTATACACGTGTTATAATATGAGTGGACGACATGGTTTATTTTCCCTTTTTTAGGGAATAGTATCTATAAATATCTACTTATATTATAACATGTGTACAAGATGTACCATATGACCATATTCCCATAATATTCTATAATTTCTCGTCAAACATGAATAATTGCCAATGAGTTCCCACCATAGTGGTGGCAGCTTCTCCCTCCACTATGGCACCCCAATTTGAACTCCAATGTAACCCGAAAAAAAAAACACGAATAATCTAGACTCGATTAGGACATTTAATTAATATTACTATCTACAGAAAATGATTAGTTTTTTAATTTCTTGATATGATATATATGAATTCTTGTAGAATTATATGCTTACTTATTAACGTTTGCTAGCGTAAAAATTAGATAAATTGTTTGTTTTTTTTAATTTACCAAAAATATATATTTATTTTGTGGATCAACTTGGGCTTGGGCCCAACACAGTCCCCGTTGGTAGATCTGACAGTTGGCTGGGCAAATGGTGCGCCTCGACAGGAAGAATCAAATGACGAAAACACCCCTAAGAAACCGTTTCAGTGACATCCTTGTCCGAAAATCAGAACCTTTCCCCAACGGCTACTTGCAGAGACGGCAAATTTAAAACTAACGACTCTTTCACACTTCACACTCTTCTTCGCTGACCTTCATTCCCCAAATCCAAACTCGCTTTCTCTGTCACTCACACAACTCAGGCTCCCTTCTCTTTCTCGCTCTGTGGAAAATGGAGGAAGAAACTAAGTGCGTGCAGATCGACGGCGAGGAAGGCGGGGACGAGTTCTACGAGAAGATCGAAGCGCCCAAGTTCGTCGACTTCACCGAATCCGACCCGTACCTACCCGACGACCGCTACTGGTTCTGCATGCGAGTTGGTTCGTTTCACTCTAACCCAGAAACCCACAAATTTATCTCTTCTCTTTATTTATTTGTTTTTCGCTGATCAGATGAAGCTCTTGCTTTTAAAGTTTTAAGCTTGGAAATGAATTTTATGTCTCTGTTAGCTTTTAATCCGTTTTATTATATTTGGTTCTGTTTTTGATGTGTTTGATTTGGAGCTCTCTGTTTGGTTGCTGGGAAAATTGAAGGGGTAAATTAATTAAGTGAAGATTCTTTATTAGGAAATGAACAAAATCAACTAAAAGGTCATTAATTTGAGTTGAAAACTTTAATGGGTTGATCCAGTTGACATGGTAATATGCAATTCAGAATCACAGTGAGTCAGTGATAGGGCTAACTCAGGAAAGCCTAATTATAGAAATAAAACCCCTTTTTGTCTGATAAGGAAGTTTGTGTTGGTGTTTATTTTGTAGGATGTGATCAGAAGCATGAAGAAGAATTAGACTCTGAAGCAATCTACAAAAACTTTGTTCTTCGGGTGAGTATTAAATTTTGTTTTCGGTTCGAATTGGAATTACATAATTCACTTTATTTTGATATGACAATAATGAGTTTTGCAGGTCATGGCAGCAAGAAGTCCTAATGTAAGACTTAGAAAAACACTAGCCAGAAAAACACCAAGGTATATATGCAAAGCTTTCAATTTGATTAAATTCCAATGGTTTTTTTTCTCCTAATTTTGTAATTGGGCTTATAATGATATATTATTTTATTTTTATTTGCTATGTAGTTTGAAATGCCCACTTACTGCTCCTGCAAAATCTTCCAAGCCTAGAGTATCAAGGTTGGCCCTGATTTCTTCATTCTCTCGTAAGATGGTTGATGTCAAAGATAAAGCCAGACCTCTTCAAAAGATCAGTGCAACCCCAAATGTTAAGGCAAAGCAACCATCTTCTGTGGCCAAAGCTCTCACTAGTCCGAGGAATAGAAAACCCATCTCAAATCCAGACACATTTCGAAGTGTTAGGAACCCCAAACCGAAAAATGTTGTGGTGCCAAAGAGTAGGGTGGTGGCTAAAGCTCTGGTATTTCACTCTCCAAAGAAGGCTGTAAGAACCAAAGTTTCAAAGGAATGGGGTAGTCCTGTGGGAAAAATGTGTTCAGCCATGAAGAAACTTGAGATCACCGGTGGAAAGAAACATGTAGTGGGGTATAACAAGCCATTGCCTTTAGATACTTCAAGAAAACAATTCAGAGGGCGGGAGGTTAAAAGCCGGGTTTTTGATTCATTGCATTCCAAAAATTGCAAGGGCCAGGAAGCCAAATCCATGAAGAGAAAGAACAAGGAAACAGACTTGAAACAGTGTTGTGATCCTGTGCCACATGAAGGGGTTAATGACAACAATTCCACCGACATGGAGGTTGATGAAAAATCAAGAAATGGTACTCTTGAAGGGTTCTCCTTGTCAGGTACTGCTAAGAGTAGTGGAGAAAATGGTGACGAACAGTGTATGGGAACTGGAAAAACCTCAGAACCTCCACTAGGTGAGAATCAAGTTGAAGTCCTATCAGAGACCCCCAAGGGTGACCCTACCTCCTTGTCAAGTTCCAAAGACAGGGATTCAGAAGAGAATGATGATAAGGAAAATGCCAAAGATGGAAATGGTCATGTGGAGAAAATAAAGTCAAGTTCAGAGAAGGCGAACACCGTTGAAAACATGGACAAAGATGATGATAAAGAAAATGCTTTGGCCTCTGACAACCCAGAAAATGAAAATGAGGCATTTGAGAGTGATGATAAAGAAAATAATAAAGCTTCTCATGAGAACAGGTGTGTGGACTTGTGCTTCTTTACTTTTCAGTTCTCTGTATTTTTTGTAGAACTCAATTGTAATTAAAAAATTTCAAGTGATTACAGGGACCTGAATACTAATGGTCACTCCAAGAGGAAAAATCTGGGCAAGCATGATCCTTCTAAGAACTCACAAAAGGTGGCTTCTTATAACCCCTTGAAAATCATACGATAATATCATATCTTCTAGTGTACTATCAGTTTCTGTTAAACTTTTGTCATTCATGTTTTTTTTATGCCTGCTAACACTTGAACAATGATGCAGGTCAATCAAGCAGATAAGACTAAGAAAGAAAGCTCCACATCTGCTGCCACCAATGCTCAAGGGATGAAGAATAGGAAACCAAAGTCTACAAACCCTAAACCTTTTAGGTTTAGAACTGATGTATGTGAAACCTTTTCTGACCATTTTCTTTAATAAACAGTCAACGTCCAGGATATCTGATATGATTTTGGTTCTCTTTCTAGGAAAGAGGGATGCTTAAGGAAGCAACTTCGGAGAAAAAAGTTCATGCACCTCTTAAGGAAATCACATTAGTCAAGCTCCCAGGGGCAAAGCCAATAAATAAACAGAACGTGATACAGGTGAGTCTGTAGTTGAACTTTCTTTACCCCTTTCTAGCATGTCATAAATAAAGCTCCAGGCTAATACCTTCATTCCTGATTAGATGACTAAAAACTGCCTTGGACAAAGTGACAATGAGAATGATACCCAAGGAAGCAGTGAAAAGAGATTCAACAGAAGAACACAACTAGATGAAAATAGATTACTCTTGAGGGTCTTTGCCTAGGTATCTGATAAAGTTCTTATGGAACTATGCAGGGAAAGAAGGGAACTAAGAAGACTTCAAAAAGAAACTTCGAAAGAAATTTGTCTGTAGTAACTCCGCAAAATGAAACTGGCCAGGACAGAATACAAAAACCAGATAAAGAAAGGACTAAATCACCAATGGTGCAGAAAAAAATTGTGAGACCGAGAGGGTGAGTGTTAACTTTTTCTTCTCAAAACTTCGAAAGAAATTTGTCTGTAGTATCATCTTCAGTGACAAAGGGATGTTCATCAAAACTTAATCATACTAGCCTTTTCTTTTGCAGGGCAGATTCAACTGGGAGGAAGGCAATGGTTTCCCCCAAGACACCTTGTCAACTCAGTGTAATAAAGGAAACCTCGTGGACAAATGTAAGACCCAAGAAAGCAGCAAACCCCTGCAGTGCTTCTCCAGCAACCAATTGCACCCCTTCCAGGTCATTGTCAAGGGGAAGAAGGCCTGCAACCATCCCAAAAGAGCCACACTTTCACAGTATTCACGTACCGAAGAGCTGCATGGGGCTGCACAAGGAAAATGAGTTAATGGATGCCCAACAAAATTAACTTATTTTGTTCTGTTGTACGATATCTTCTTGTTTGTTCAATAACATCATTGAATTGTATTTGCTTGCTTATATGCATTCTGGTTGTTAGGCTTGTGGGGGCGTACTGAAACATGAGAGGATTGAATTGTATTTATTCATTTAAAGGGCAGAGGCAATACATACTTATCCTTTAATCAAACATGAGAGCGGATTGAATTGTATTTATTCATTTAAAGGACAGAGGCAATATACCCGGTCCTTAATTTTCTAATTGTTTACCTTTTAGGTACTGAGACTTACGCACCTGGTGCAATTTGCAAGCTCTCTGACTCCCAAAATGTGGGAACCAACCATCTCTATCTTTAAGATAAAAAAAATATGTATACGTATAAAGAGAGGAGAGGAGGGGTGGGAAATAGAAGAGAAAAAGTTCATTATTTTAATCATTAATTTAAAGCTAAAAAAAATTAAACCATTCTGTATGTTTTCTCCTCTTTCTTACCCAGACTGAGAGATGAAAGGTGGAGTTTCAGTTTAGAGGCCAACAAATTTATGAGCATATCAAACAGAATGTCTACATATTCAACAGCCCTCATCCAATTCCCCACCAAACAGCTTTGATACGAAGGGGAACACTAAACAGCTTTGATACAATATTCCAACACTTCCATAGCAATTATGTGCATTAAGCCGGAACGGACTTGTTTGCAACCGGCTTCTTTGTGGATGTCTGAATTCCTTCTGAAGATGAATTCACGCTTTCTGACCAGAGTCTACGCCCACCACAGGGGAAGACTGTCACTTATTCTCTGATATGTAGTCTTGTCTTTGTTTTCCTATGCTCCTTTCTTTATGTGTTTCAGCTTCTCATTTGCGCCCACAAGTTCTGCAGCTATTCCTGGTTCATTAGCAGAATGCCCTGCATCTTGAATAACCTGTTAAGAGCAAAATTGTTCAGTAATTTCTTCATAAAAAGGGAACTATGACTACCGCAATTCAGGCGAGCGCAATTAGCGGTACACATGATGCAGGACGTTCTGCACCTTACATACTTACGTAAAATATTTCTGGAATAAATTATTACGTAGAATACACCTGAAAATTTCCCTTTATTGGCATCATAAACACGAGAACGCATAACTTTAGTCTACTTTTTGCTCATGCAGAAATAATTTTACAGCAATACAAATGCTTCGTATATAAAGCTGAAACCAGTTTACAGCAAGATAAATGGTTTACTTACCTTGAGATCAGCTTCTGGCCATGCTTTATGAAGATCCCAAGCTGACATCATGGGGCAGCAAACATCATATCTTCCCTGCAAAATCAATTGTTAAAGTTCTTTCAACTCACTGATACTAGATTGACAATGTTCCCTCAAGGTGCATACATAAGCACATATGTTTACTGGATGTGGAAATGATGTTGGACATATTTATCATACTAATGCAGAAAATTTACATATATAAATATATCAAGGTTCCTACAATATCAAATCTCAGTTATTAGTCTTCTATTATCGAAAATAAAATATCACGGTTCCTACAATATCAAATTTCAGTTATTAGTCTTCTATTATCGAAAATAAAATATCAAGGTTCCTATACAATATCAAATCTCAGCTATTAGTCTTCTATTATCAAAAATTAAGTTTTTGCCTTCAACCACATGATGCACACAAACGTCATCCACCAAACTAAATGCATAAAAATGGGCAGTAAGCAATGGGTCTATTAACTCCATTATCCATTTAAACCAATTCCTGAAATATGTACTCATAAATTTTAAACGATACCCTAAGCCAAAAAAACTGGCACAGCGACAGCAGATGATACATGATTAGGTCACCAAATATCGTGCCCATAATTAAAAGAGTATGTCCATGATGTATGGAAGAATATAAAATATTTACCTGTACGATTGTAGTTTTTATATGCCTTATCTTATCAATGTTATCTAACAGGAACCCATCGGAAGGAAAAAATCCTCTGTTCACAAAGTAATGATTTTCAATCCTTGCGAATGCCTGGACACAACAAAGCAAATACCATTATAAGTCAAAAGGGAATTTCAGTCATCAGTGCATAAACTATGCAAGATACTTTATACTCATCCGTGAATCAACCTACCAATGAAAACTTATCGTCCTCTCCTCTCTTGATGTTATCATTATTTGGAAAAAGATGGGCAGTCATCATTTCCCACATGGTCCATGCTCTAGCAGCTGCATACTAAGAAATTTGGAAAGATTTAAAGAGAACGAGCTTAAAATATCATTTTTTTAAAGCAGCGTATGCCCAAAACCAGGCACGTCTTACTTGTACTTCCTGATCATCAGAGTTTAATCTCTTCTCGTAGGCATTGACAAAACTTCCCCTCTCATTTTCTGGAATAAGATCTCTAAAATGGCTCCCAAGCTGTATATTTGAAAATAGCACAAGCAATCAGCCACTTAAAAACATAATAAACATGCCAAGGCCAAGCCCATAGATGCATGAATTTATCAAGTATAGTTACTTGAAAGAAAAAAAAAATTGTCATTGTTTATCAACAAGTTTTATCAACTGCCAACATTACTACATCAGAAACTCAAGCCCCCAACAATGTTTTGTAACATCTAATAATTGGAATCTCTCAATAATAATAGTTGGAAATTCCACAATTGCACTTCTTATGTGACTGATATAATGGAAGAACAGTGCAGTAATCATAGTCAATGCAAAAAGGGTTTGAGAAACTACGAAGATGTACTTCAAAAGACCCATTTATAGAAATTTCTAACCAAAACCTGAAAGGTAGATATTATGGTTTATGCCAACAGAAAAGCAATTGTAACATACCGTCAGGAAATATGGAAGCGGCACCACCCTCATAAAACCAATCAATCTCTTTCTTTCTCAAAAGAAAAATCCCTCTAAGAACCATGCCAGTGACCTTATAACAACATCAAAGTATAGTAAAAAACTATACCATGTAGTAGATAATTAAAAGTGCAGATGACCTGTATCAAGAGATTTGGAATCCCAGCAAAAGAATTAATTGTAAAATCAACAAAGTTATGCACCTTATCAGGGTGTGATTGGCTATATGCAAGGGCAAGTGTACTACCCCATGACCCACCGAAAACCTGAATGACAAAGTAAAGAAAATTATATGTATTCAGGCATATCAAACAACCATGTTTTTACTTTATCGAGAGCTAGAAATTACATACTGACCTGCCATTCTGGAATTTCCAAGTGTTCCCTGAGCTTTTCAATGTCACTAATTAGATCCCATGTGGTATTTTCTACCAAGCAAGCATGTGGGGTACTTTTCCCAGCACCTCGCTGGAGATAAGGAAATAATTTCAGATAAAAACTGTGGGTGAAATTAAAATGTATCTAATAACGGCTGAAGTCCTAACCTGATCAAGTAGAATGATTCTGTAAAACTCAGGATCAAAGAATTTGCGATTACTTGGTGCAGTTCCTCCTCCTGGACCCCCATGAAGAAAGACTACAGGCTGCAGGATAAAATTCACAACATTTTAAACAAAAATTTAGTATCAAAATCACCAACCAACATGGAACTTTCAGAAATACAAAATAAAATTAGTACACTACATCTTCTTTAAACAACACCCATCTAATATGTAGCCACATATTCTTAATATGGAACATTTTATTCATTCGATAAAACAGACAAGGAAATTTGGGTAGGCCCAGAAATGAGAAGAAAAATTAAAGTTCCCTTTTTTCCTTTCCACCTGGAGGACAAGAGGGTCAGAGTGAGTATGAATCAGTGTTGGACCTCACATGAAAACCTTAACCAATACGAGGTACCTCCACCAACAGACCTTGCCAGTTGACAGTTTCAACAAAGTTCTAAAACATACAACAAGTCTCAAGAGGGCAAACCATTCAAGCACCATCAAGCTACAATAACAAGAAAAAGGCACACTTTACAATAGCAGAGCTCATTTACAAAATGCAAATCCTATTACTTTGAGATGATTTGCAAATCCCAGTTCTTAAAGATTTGGAATTTGAAATCTTAATATATGAAGAATTCACACTCTAAAATGAACAAGATGGAATATAAAAAAAACTCAAAACTCAATAACTTGAAAAACCCAAATCGCATAGGCAGTGGGGCACTTACATGCCCATTTGGATTTCCAGACTGCTCCCAATAGATTGTATGAATATCCGAAACCTTCAGAAAGCCAGAACTGTACGGCTCTATACTCGGGTAAAGGTTTCGGTTGAATTCCGGGAATTCCTTCTCCGATTCCATCAAACCACCTGGTTTGAGCTCACTCTCAAAGCCACCACTTTGCCCGCGTAAAACTAAATTCCTCTTCCCTGTTACAAACAAACCATAATTTCCTGTCAAGTTGGGATTTGAGAGAGAGAGAGAGAGAGAGAGAGAAAGAGAGACCTGAACCCGAAGGAGTGAACTTGTTGGAGAATGAGAGAGAGGAAGTTGAAGAAGAAGAGGTGGAGATGGGTGGAATGAGGGAAAGGGATGCGCAAGAATAGGAATTGGAACTCAATGCTATTCCCAAGATGCTCAACCTCATCACTGTTCTTCTTAGGTGGCGTTTGGTTAATTGCTAATCCAAATTAAAATAGAATGGAATAATTTTTTTTTATAAGACAAAATGGAAATCTATATATTCTATTCTATACAATAATAATAGGAGGGAAATTATTATAATTAAAAAAAGAAAAAAAAATAGAGGATGGATAGGATGGAATCCAAATTAAAATAAGAATAAAATGTAACCAAAGTGATTGCTTTATTGCACAATTATATTACAAAGTAACCCCCCTCCGAATTAGCAGGAAAAAGAAGAGGGGGCAAAAAAAAAACCAAAAAAAACTAAACTCTCCTGCAAGCATAGATCTAAATACTAGAGCTCCTTGCCAAGTTTTGTAGGCAGGAGCTTCTCTGGGAGCTAGGAAGACTATTGGAGTTCACAGACAGAGCATTGCTTGTGTATTTTTTGTATCGTGTATTTTGGGCTATATATGAAATGAACCATAACTTCTGCCTTCAATTGTGCTACTTCTGTGCCATCTTGTGGGTATTTTTACCCTTCTTTAGTAATATTTATGCTGGTGAGTTTACAAGGCTCTGCCTCTTCCAGCATTTGAACCACCATTCTCATGGAGGGCCTCAGAACCGGCACCCTAGCGGTGCAGTGAATTGCAATGCTCAGCACCTTGATGGCATCTTCTTTTAGATCATCTGAGATGCTTGAGTCTACCAATTCAAACGCACTCTCCTTGTACTGCATTTTGCTGCAAACCCAGCTCACTATATCCTTGTTGTCTCCAAACTCAGGCTCAATTGGCCTCTTCCCTGTGACCAATTCCATCAAGACCACCCCAAAGCTATAAACATCACTCTTCTCATTGATCTTGCATGTATATGCATACTCTGAACCACAAAACACAAAGACAAATTTAATCAGATTTTTCAGTGTCAACTGTTACAAGTTAATTCATGAAGATTTTAAAAAAACGAAAGAAAAATTACCTGGAGCTATGTACCCAAGTGTCCCAGCAATGACATGAGTGCAATCTGCACCAACCTGCATAATCTTGGCAAGCCCAAAATCAGCAATTTTTGGCTTCCAATCCCCATCCAGCAGAATATTGCTAGACTTCACATCCCTGTGTATCACAGGTCTGTGATTGCCATGGTGAAGATACTCCAACCCCCTTGCAGCCCCCAATGCAATCTCATGCCTCACCTCCCACCCCATCTTCATCTTGTTACTTGTGTGCAGCTGATCCCATAAGCTCCCATTGGGAAAGTACTCATAAACCAGCAGATTGCTGTCCTCACTTGTTATGCTGCAGTAGAGCTTCACCACATTCACATGCCTCAGAGAGCTCAGTGTGGCCACTTCTGCATCATACTCTGAGGACCTGGGTTTGCACTTCTTCAACATGGAAGCGCTGCTTCGGTAACTTTTTCGGTCACCGGTGTCTGAAATGGTCCAAATGTGCTTTACAGCAAGTTCTTTCCCATCACTCAGTGCAACTTTGTATACATTCCCTGACCCTCCTTTGCCAATTAAATTCTCAGCTCTGACCGAGTCCAGGATTTCCTTTTCTGTGAAGCTTAGCACATGGTACTGCTTCATAGTCCAAGAATCACTCTTCAATGGATGGTCAAGACTCTTCCTCCTCAGCTTCAAGAGCGAGAAAACAGCAACCAGAACAAACAGAACAAGTACTCCAGCAATGAAACTGGACAGGAATATTCGGGGTCCTCTAGAAGTCCCTGAATTTGAAGAACAAGACCTCACATTTTCCATGTTCCGACTGCACAAACCCGGATTCCCATCAAAGCTTCCACTAAAGGCTTGAATGGATAGTGATTCCGGTATGCGTCCAATCAACCGATTGTTTGTCAGATCAAGAAGGCTGAGTTTGAGGGATGACAAACTGGTAGGAATTTCACTGGAAAGTTGGTTTCCAGATAGGTTCAAGGAGTTCAGGTTATGTAATGATCCAAGACTTGACGGGATTTGGCCAGAAATATTGTTGTGGGCAAGGTTTATATCAGAGATACCAACACATGAGCCTAATGAGTCTGGTATGATACCAGACAACATATTTTGGTCCAAATGAAGACTGCTTAATTTCTTCAAATTCCCAATTGTTTCTGGGATTGGCCCCTCAAACTGGTTCACACTCAGCTGAATTGAGACCAGTGAGGTAGCTTCAGACAAAGTATCAGGCAACTCACCTGAGAATCTATTATTAGCTAAGAGCAACAATGACAAAGAGTTTGCCTTACCAATATCTGGTGCCAGAGGACCTTCAAATTGATTCATAGCAAGATCAATGATGATAACATTTGGCAAGCTCCACATTCCAACAGGGACACTACCCGAAAGCGAATTGTTACTCACACGAAACCGATTCAAAGACTTGCAATTGGCATAGTTTTCCGGGATCCCACCTGTGAAATTGTTCTGCAGCAGAAGAAAACCAACCATTTTTCCATTGTTGCACATGTCAGGTGGTATAGGACCAGTCAGATAGTTCTCTGATACATCAATATAATCCAAGCCTGCCCAAGAACCAAGCTTTTGAGGAAGAGTACCAGTGAGCTTGTTCTTGTAAAGTGAGAGCTTAACAAGGCTCTTGAACTCCCCAAACTCCTCAGGAATCTCTCCTTCTAATTGGTTTTCAAAGAGTTGCAGAGAGGCAAGCTGGGTCAAGGACCTCAGCTCAGAGAGATCACCTTCAAGCTTATTAGTGGAGGCATCAAAGTTCACAAGGCTTGGAAGGCTACCAAGCCCAGCTGGGAGTTTCCCAGTAAGCAAATTTTCATAAAGCTCAAGCTGCCTGAGCTTCTTGAGATTTGAAATACTTGGTGGAATTTCACCAGACAGTTGGTTACCAGAAAGCTCCAGATTTTCAAGCAGAGTAAGGTTTCCAATACCCTCTGGGATTTGTCCAGTGATGCTGCAATTTGTGAGGTACAGCCAATAAAGCTTGTCAAGCTTTACAACCTCGGCAGGAAATGAGCTTGGCTCAAATGGGTTGTCTCCAAGGCTCAAGAAAGTTAATTTGGTAAGATTTTCTAATGATTTCCATGGAAATGCCCCTGAAAATCTGCTACCATTCAGACTCAAGAGGGTTAATTGGCTCAGAGATGACAAGTCAGGAACTTTCCCTGTAAATGAATTGTTACCCAAATCCAACTCCTCCAAACTCGTGCAGGTTTTCAAGTCGTCTGTTAGGCTTCCGTGCAAGCCATTCCAGCCCAAAGAAAGCTTCTTTAAAGATTGAAGCGAGCAAATTGAGTCGAATGGAAGAAACCCAGAAAGCTTTTGGTGAGAAAGGTTGATTTCAGAGACGAGGCCATTGGAGTTGCAGACAACACCATTGAAGTTGCATATGGGAGTGGCTTCTGTCCAAGAAGTGAAAATACTTGGGTTTGAGCTTTGAAGGGCGGTCTTGAGCTTGAGCAGCGGTTCAAGCTCCTTTGATGTGGATGGAGAAAGCAGGCACAGGCAGAGGAAGAGCAGAATGAGAAAAGGTGTCGTAGGAGGAAGCCGTTGCCTGAACGACATGCTTTCCGCTGGTGGTGGGTGTGAAGCTGGGGGTGTTAGATTTTGGTTGTCATGGGGTGGCAACTTCGAAGGGAAGTGGAATATGAAAAAAAAAAGTTGCCTGAAATATGAGTTCATGGGTTCACATTGTGAGAGAGAGACATTCACGTGTGCTGAGAGAGTGTGTGGAAAGAAGAAAATTTTGGGACGCAAAGTTGAAGTTTGAAGCATGGTTTTCATAAATCGGATGGATTCCATTAAATAATTGCCCGGTAATGTTCAGTCTAAAAGTGGATACTATATTTTATATTGATTATCCAAAAAACTCCATTGATTATACTGGGTATTTCTCAGTGTTACGCTACACAGTATTATAATAATCTAACGATTAAAGACATTGACACGCCATTAAATTTTAAAATTTTTAAAATTTCTTTCAAAAGCAGCTTTGAGTTCTTTTAAGTTTTAAGTAAATTAAAATGTGTTACATTACAATACATTTCTTGTTAAATAAATGAGGTTCAAATTGCAAACTAGAAAAACTGTATTTACACTAAAAATGCATTGACTTACTATGATTGTAAAATTTCAGAACAAAAGTCTTATTGGTTTTTCATTTCATTTGAGGTTGAAAGTGCAAAAAAAAAAAACAAACAAACAAAATTGTATTGGCTTATGATTGCAAAATTTCAAAACCAAAGGCTTATGATCACAATGTTTGATCCATTATAAAGTTATATTCAACTTTTTATTTCAAGTTGAGAACTAATTTTTTTAAAAAAAAAATTCTAATTTGCCTACCATCCATCACTAGCACTACTATTTCTAATTAGATTAAAAATGATGGAAAAATAAATAAAAAGAAGCAGTTCCTCCACCGTCCAATCAGTCCAATGTGAGTAAAAGTCTAGTCGGCTGTTTAATTCACACTGAGACTTGTTGTATAATGCTTCCAAAACCTGCAATTCAAGAAAGAACAGAAGAAAAGAGAAGAAGAAGAAGAAGAAGAAAGTGGGACACAGAGCAATTAATAGCCTTTGGACTCTCACCTGTTCATGCATGTGTTGGTCAAGAAAACAAAAACACGTGTTAATAAGTTTACTCTGATATCACAGGTCCGGCACAGACATAGAATCTGATCTAGCCGCCAGGGTTGACTGGGCTTTCACCTTCTGCCACGTGTAGCCTAAGATGCCATGTAAGCATCACTGGTGAATTACCTGGAAGCCATGGCACCATAAATGAATGATTAGGCCTCAAGAAAATTCCACAATATTGGTGAAAAGTATACACACAAGATAAGTACATGAAGTTGACACAGTTGGATTTACTAGCTAATTGCAATACTATATTTACTTAAAAGGCTGTTAATTCAAATGTATTAACTTTAATAATTATCTTATGTGCAGTTTTTTACGTTCACGTTGAGTCACCAGACGATGCCGTGGTGTATGAAAATAGTATGACGAGGGTGAAGAGTTTATTCAAAATCCAACAACCATATCTCTTATGTATAATATCTGATCTCTTAATGACTACCATTACCGGTCATCACATCACTAATACTAATCCTTGGACACAATTCGTAATTGTCCCCTTTCTGTTGGCATATAATATATAATACTGAAAGCTTAGCTCAAGCATCTTCTTTTTGTTTGAAACATCCTATAAAGTAACAAAAAAGAAATTTGATACATCTTTTCTAAAAGTATCTTCTGAGGAAAGGAAGGGTTTTGCTGCTCAAGTTAAATGTAATTACGAGGGGTCGGTTCAGTTGGTTAGGTCCCTGTATTGTGTGTTGTCCTATTAGTGGTCGAGTCTCTCTTTTAATAGTTCTGTATTTGGTGGGATAATGTATAAATTATTCGGTAAATTCGAAAAGGTCTGGACTTTGCCCTTGTTCTGGGTGTGCTAAACTTTTTGTTTAAAAAAAAAGTTAAATGTAATATTTTGATGATGCTAAAACTCTTTAAATTTCAGTAAGCAAGTCAAAATGGCTAAGGAGTAAAGGAGGTGGTGGAAGCTCTAGGCCTATTGGGAACTAGTTCAGTGAATGTTAGCTAGACATCAAGCACAGAGTCAAAGACATACCAAACTTGTGGCCCCATGTACCCAACAACCATGAACACAAAAGATCCTAGAAAAATTTCTTTGATTCATGGACTTTAAACCCTCTTTGCCTTTACGACCAAAAGAAACCTCTTTGCCTCATCCATGCCATCCCATCTCACTTTTTCTAGTGTCCTTTTCTCTTTATCTTCAACTTTGTAGCCGAAAATTCAACAAAATTGTTAGCATTAATAGTTTACGCTGCGTGGATGACTGACAATCGTTAATAAGTATTCTTTTAATTCAAATTGTAAACCTCACATTCATTAACCATTGAAAATCACCAAATAATAACAGTTAACTAAACTTAAGTTTTCAATTCTATACACCCTAAATTTTCTTGGGAGATTCACTGTTATACCCAATATAGGTGTCTAAATTATAAAAAAAATCTCACATGAAATGGACATTAGAAACACACCCAAAACCTATTTATAACATAACAAAGTGGTTTCAAACTTCCTGTAAATTACAAAACTACCATTTATTTTTTAAAACAAACCCAACCCCAAAACCTCATAAAAAAAACTCAAAACACTCAATAGAGTATCAAAGTAATTTAATAATCAAAATTAAATTTAATAATGTCAGTTGTCATTTTTTGAGTTTGTTTATAGAAATTAAATGGTATAGAGTTTATCTATATCACTAATGCTAAGAATGAATATATATATCTAAATATTCTTTTGGTGATCATACACCCTACATTTTTATGTGTCTATTTTACCTATATTTTCCAATCTTGTAAGTTGTATGAGAATTGATAGAATTCTCAAGTCCAATAGGCCTTACTTTTCCAGTCTCCTAACTTAGTAATTTTGGGCTACTATAGGCCCTGAGTGGCCCAGAATTTTTTTCCTGCAAATCCTTTTTCTGGGTTGGCTATTTATCCAAGAAAATACAGTGATGAACAAAATTGGTGGGCCACGTCACTATAACAAAGTCTGCATCAAACTCAGACAGGTGTAAGTTTCTTACTTAAAAATTGTGAGAGCCACAATTGAGAAATGGGATAGGATAAGAATTCAAAATAATTAGTTTCCACACAATTGAAATATGGAAAAAATTGGTTGACCCAAAAAAAAAGAAAAGGAAAAAATTATGTATCATTCCTTCAAAATTATCTCCTTTTTTTTTTTTTTTTCTCTAAATGGAAATCTTGGATTTATTTAATTATTTATTGTCCATTACATGTAGTGTAGGCTAAGCTTGTGATATAACTTAGAACTTCAAACCTCTCACTCTCCCTCGTCTGAGAAAACAGAGAGATAATGGAGCCAAGTATGGAAGCTAATGGACGCATTGCAAGGATCTCAGCTCATCTGTTTCCACCAAATCTCCAGGTTTTCTCTCTTGGGTTTTTCTGTTTGCTTGCTACAAAGTTGACGGTGCCTTTGGCTTCAAACAATTGCGTGCCACGCCTTCATTTTCTTTTCTACTTGGTTCAACTTAATTATTTTCTGTTGCATTAGATACATAAACAAAGTTGTTTAACTTAGAATTATCAATCAGGAACGTTCAATTTGTTGTTAAGTTGAGATTGATGCTGCTAAACTATATATATTGATGTCTGGATTGTGTGCTGCAAAATAGATGGAGGATGGTTCTGCTTTG
Source organism: Prunus fruticosa (assembly GCA_018703695.1). NCBI lineage: Eukaryota > Viridiplantae > Streptophyta > Magnoliopsida > Rosales > Rosaceae > Prunus > Prunus fruticosa. The sequence continues at coordinate 35,391,724 of CM031924.1, forward strand.
AGAAGAGCTGATTGCAGAGCCAAAGGCGGGGCACCGGGTTTTAAAGTGGCAATTTTGGGTGCTGCCGGAGGCATTGGCCAACCTCTTGCAATGCTCATGAAAATGAACCCACTGGTTTCAGTTCTTCATCTCTATGATGTCGTTAATGCCCCCGGTGTCACAGCTGACATTAGCCACATGGACACTGGTGCTGTGGTAATTCACACCTCATCAACTTTAGCTTTCAATCTACTTTTGATAAACATGTCGTTACATTTCCATATTGCACTGAGGCTTAAGTTCTTCTGTTGACGTTTGTAAGGTATGGAACTTGCATATGAACTGTTAGATTAGATATGAACGGATAAGATGTCCAATTTAATTAAGTGGATGAGATTCATCTTAGTCATCCATATCTGATCTAACGGCTGATATATAAGTCTTGAAGTTAAGTTTTTGATTAAGTACTAAACTTAGGGCCTCATTGTGCCACCATTGTCTAATTACCAAATAAACATCATGTACTTGGAATTTAGGTGAGGGGTTTCTTAGGCCAGCCACAGCTTGAGAGTGCTCTCACAGGCATAGACCTTGTGATCATACCTGCGGGTGTTCCAAGGAAGCCAGGAATGACAAGGGATGATCTTTTCAACATCAATGCCGGAATTGTCAGGACCCTCTGTGAGGGAATTGCAAAGGCCTGCCCTAAGGCAATTGTCAACTTGATCAGTAATCCAGTGAACTCTACAGTTCCTATAGCAGCTGAGGTTTTCAAGAAAGCCGGCACTTATGACCCAAAGCGGCTTCTAGGAGTTACAATGCTTGATGTCGTGAGAGCAAATACTTTTGTTGTAAGTATTAGTCAATGAAGTTTATGTGTGTAATTACTATCATTGATGTTCATGGTTCTCATTTTCCAATCTCATAATTTTGTTGTAGGCCGAAGTTCTGGGACTTGATCCTAGGGAGGTTGATGTTCCAGTCGTTGGTGGTCATGCAGGAGTGACCATTTTGCCACTTCTGTCACAGGTCTTACATAGATCTATACAAGTTTCAGCTTCTTTAGATGTTTCTTATGTTTCCTTCAAACAGTAAACTGGCTGCAGTACAAGTGGGAAAGATTCTCAAAAAGGTGTCTGTCTTTACAGGTCAAGCCTCCTTGCTCCTTCACCAAAGAAGAAACAGAATATCTGACAAACCGCATTCAAAATGGTGGAACAGAAGTTGTTGAGGTAATGCCACTTAAATTTTAATCTTAGGATGCATTTATGTATGTAGGGGACTAGATTCTCTCACCGTGTACTCATCTGCTACATCTGTACTCAATCAATCATCTCATCGGTCCAGCATTTCAGCCCAAGGGTTGTTTTTGTGTGTTTATTTTTCAACAAAAACCACAATTCCATTAAGTTATTTGTTCACAATTTTGCAGGCAAAAGCTGGGGCCGGCTCCGCAACATTGTCAATGGTTAGCCATTTCAATTCGCTTAATCATATACACTGAGTTTGTTCGGGATTATACAAGCATTAGAAGTAACTACAAAAAATCTGCAGGCGTATGCAGCTGTGAAGTTTGCAGATGCATGCCTTCGTGGCTTGAGAGGAGATGCCGGCGTTGTTGAATGCGCTTTTGTTGCTTCTGAGGTACTGGTGTTCTTGCCTTTCTGTGTGTGAACATTGTCTTAAAAAATCAAGTTCTGAACTTCGAATGACCAAGCAAAATGCTCAATCTTTATGGCAGGTTACCGAACTTCCTTTCTTTGCAACCAAGGTACGGCTTGGTCGAAATGGAGCTGATGAAATCTACCAACTTGGGCCTCTGAATGAGTATGAGAGGTATGTAGTGCTTTGCTATACAAACACTCTACAATTTTGTTGCTGTAAAATAGAACAGTAATGAACAGGGTTGGTTCCTTTCTTGATAAATCTTATTGGTTTATGAGCAGGGTTGGTTTAGAGAAGGCGAAAAGGGAGTTAGAAGCAAGCATCCAGAAGGGGGTTTCTTTCATCAAGAAGTAAATTTCTCATGTTTCTTACAGGGATTTATATTTTTAGTAGTTGCTGTTGTACTCAGAATCTACTTGGTTTAATTGTCAATTTTAATCATCAGTCCCCCTGACGAAATTTGAACTTCTGCTGCATATAGGCTTGTAAATAATATATGCAATCAAGTCTTCATTTCATTTTCATCGCATACATAACAAAAACAAAGCTAGGGCTTCTCTCAGTCTAAGGCAACCTTACATTACCAAAGTGGGGGGTGAAATGATCCACAACCAGAGAGAACAACATAATTTAAACCCTCAGTCACTCCATTTCTTAAATCTTTACAGCATTAGACCTCATCTAACTCATCATGTTTTAATATATATAAAAAAACAGAAGAAAAAACCGTCACATCTTTACACTTTCAGGCTTTCTATATGTAACCCCAACCAAAAAACTTTACAAGGTCAAGGGGTTCGCGGGAGGGTAAACGATGGGGACTGTGGACATGCTGACATTCCCCAAAAGCTCATTAGGTGCCACAGTGTCCTCCAGAGCCACAGGGTTAATTGGAACCACTCTCTCCGGCACGATTTTATCACCGTCAACCTTAGCCAGTACCTCAAAATGCATCCTTACAGTCTCTGGCTTTGTCCTCCACTCTGGAAAACCTTTCAAATCAAAACCATCTCCTTCTTTCAGCTTCTTCTCCACCCCAAACCCAATCTTCAAGAACGTTTGTGCAGACACATCTGCCTTCAACAACTTGAAGGAGCCTTTTTTATTGGCCTTAGGACCCAACACAGACGAAAGCAGTGCCTCAAAACCCAGCAAATTCGGGTTTGACCCGTTGATGGAAGCAAGAGGCCAAACTGTGGTGAAGTAGCTAGGGGTTAAAATGGCAGTGGTCTCTTGATTTTGCAGCTCAACAGAAATGGGTTTGGTGTTCGATGGTGAGGACAACTCCACAAGGCCTGGGGCAAGGCGCTTAAGCTTGAGCTTGTTGTTCATGGAGGAAGAAGTTGGAGAAGGTGATGCAAGGGAAGTAGGACCAACAATACGGAGAGAGAGCAATGGAGATGTTTGGGTTCGAGAAGCATGGCGTAGCCATTCAGCCAAGGTCACAAGACCAGAAGCAAACCCATTGTTAGTTCGGTTTAATGGCAATGGAAGCTGAAGAGGGTGGCGCAGACTCACAGACCTTGCACCCTTCACGGTGACCACAGCGCCTTCTGCCAACATCACCTTCTTCAACACACCAGCATCCACATCATGCTGCATAACATTGAACAAATCAGTTTCCAAAGTTCCAAATTTCAATCCTAAACCAGTCAGTCATATGTATCTAAAATTAAGACCAAATTAAAATTCTCATCAACTTAACTCACAACATGCAATTTTGATATGCGCATGTAACACCGAAATATACATTCTGTTAATTAACTCGATGGGAATCCTGAATTGAGCTTAATTACAATTGTCAATTAGCCAAATTTTGTTAATTAAATAATGTAAAAGTTTTTAAATTATTCAAATTTGAGCCCACCTTGAATTTCAATAAGATTATCACATATATATACTGAAACATCATTTTGATTAACAAATTTGGCGAGTCTAGTTCTATCTACATCTACCAAAATCAAAACTTATAATCAAACACTAATTATAGGCTAATAGCGCAATGGCCCCCAATACTTACAGGCAGCGAGATCCTCATGTCTTTGGCGTCCTGAATCCAGAGCTCCATGGGGCCAGCCAGCTGAAACGGAGCCAAAACCGGCGGCAACCCAGTACCCGATTTGCCTTTCTGGACCAACCCATTTTCGTCCTCGACCCGAAAAATTGGCAAATCGACGTAATCCCAGCGGTCTACGTCCTCCAAGAGCTTGAAAGGAAGCACCTTGTTGTCTACCTCCACGTCGAACTCGTACGCCACCGAATGCCCCACCTGCGCGTCCCTCAAATCGAACCCCGACACCTTCAAATCCTCCGCCGGAAACCCTAATCCTTTCACAATACTCTCCTTCAAATCCTGCAAATTAACCAATCAAATTCAATCAATCCGACCCCAAAAACAAATTTAATATTTTTTCAAAATTCGAAATTGAAGACAGAGAGAGAAGGCTTACGGAGATGGCTCTGGGGCTAGGGTAGCGAGAGAGGAAATCGGGCGTGGAAATTAGAGAAGAAGATGGTAAGAACTGTGTTGTTAACAGGATAAAAAATAGAGCTTGGAGAGCCATTACTTGGAGGACTGGACAAAAAAATTTGGTTGTGATTTTGGGGATGACGAAGGCGGTGGGTTTGGGTGACTTTTGAAGTCTGGGAAAATTAGCGGCGAAGAATCTAGAGGGTGCTGACCTGGAGGAGACCGACCAATGGGAAGAGAGTAAGTTATGTCAAGGGTTGCGCGATAGGTTCTCGTTTGTTGGCATTAGAAACTCCCCCCGATGACGTGGATTCACAGTGCGTGGTTTCGCCGCGTGTTTCGTGGGGTTTTGTTGAGGTTGGGTAATACCGTTATTGGAACCACGTGACGACGTCGTTTCAAAATAGAATGGGATTGAGGAAAAAAGAAAAATAGAGCTTGGCTTCGCCCGGGTTCGAACCGGAGACCTTCAGTGTGTTAGACTGACGTGATAACCAACTACACCACGAAACCTTCTTGTTACCTTTGTCAAATTTCGTGATATTAATATATTAAAATATTTGAAAAAATGAAACGAGGGAAAGTTCTAGTTCACACACAAACTCTTTCTGGCAATAAATAAATAAAAAATTAGTTTTAGTATCATAGTGTATGAAGTCAACAAAAATGAAAATGCTAAATGATCTGATAACTAGGAAGAAGTAAGAGGTATGCTTCACTGTCTGCAGCTATGAAAAATTAGCAAAGAAAATGTGTGTGTCAAGTAGGAAAATTAAGATTCTTCCTATATTTCATCCTTCCTTATTTGAGGAAATTGATTGCGTGATTACATGACCTAACAACTTGAATTGTGGTTAAATTAAGGTTTTCTTCAATGGCAATTGCGTGCGTGCATGGACAATTCTTAACTGTTAATTTACGAAAAATTTGGGTGTTAATTACGTAAGTCAATAACTAAAATCATTTCGTGAATAAACACGACACTCATGAAATTTATATCAACGGGCTAGTTAATATTGGAATTTGTCTAACTTCATTTTTGAACAGCTAGTTAATATTGGAATTTGTCCAACTTCATTTTTTACTTATAAGAATCTTACTCAATAATCATCAACATGGGAACTATTTTTCACAGAGATTTCCTTAAAGTCGTAGCAAGAGATCACAATCTTAGTGGGGCTACGAGAACAATATGAAGTCCTTTAATTATTCACCTAACTGAGTGTGACGCGCTAAATTATGAGAGCAAAATTCCAACTCTGAAAACCCTTCAAAGTCTCACCCCACCGTCCCACACAATCTCCAAAACTAGCTGCGCTAGCATAGCTGTACCCCTAACTAATATGCAGCAATAATTTGATTTAGGCTATGGCACACTCAACTATTATCCCTGTGATTTTTATGAAATCGTACTCTTTTTAAAAAAAAATCTTTTTTTAGGGTTGTTTTTGTTTAAAGAGCATCTCACTGGCCATGGGGTAACCCAATGAAAAATGGTATTGATTTGCAAACCAGTATTCTCAAATTTGAATTCTCTTGACACCTTGGTAATGTGTGTGTGAGAAACTCATTCCCCTTGTAACTTAGACTATCGCTACAGGGAATATTTCTGTTCTCACATAGAATAAGATATATCTATGCCAATAATATGGGAGGTAACATGAAATTACTTATTTTCCATTACTTTTAACCAAGCGGTTACACATAGAAAAGGACATTACAAGGAAAAGAGGGTCAAGAAATTACAATTCAAGGTGCCTCTAAAACACTGACCAAACAAACTACTAAAACAAATGCCTGTTTTTTATCCTCACCTACAAAAAAGACTTTTTCCCTTGCCAACAACTTAGGATAAGCAAACTCCTTTGAAAAAAAAGCTCAAACAAGCTGTGAGATCACTTGTTTAAACAGGTGGGCAACTGAACATGGTCAACAAGTTAACCATGCAAAAAAATTTGGAGTAAAAAACCCTCCTGCAAAATAATCTGACAGCAAACAAGCTTGAAGGCACTGGTTCTAAACTTGGTGGAGGATTGCAGGCCATGTACACAGAAATTCTTAGAAAGGTAAACTTGCACTGGTTGGATATTTGAAGACATATTGTTATTTATTTTGAAGCTTCTGGCTGCAGCATAGAAGCTTAGTTGAGGCTTCTTTTTCACATGAACATGTCGAAAGCAGAGCGTAGATTCTTGACAAGTTCCTTCACTGAGAGGCTGAATTCCACTTCCATCTGCCAAAGATCAAGATGGTTTCAAATGAATTTATTTGAAAAAGTCATCTCATTAAAGTATGAAGACACTGGATCAAAACAAAATTACCTGAGCAATAATGGTTACATCAAGAGCACAGCCCCCAAATGTCAAGACACTGCTATTGATGAACTTAAGTTGGAGCTTCTCAACCTCTGCTATAGTTTTCTCCACAACTCCTTTTCTTTTCTCACAGTGAATTCTTATCATGACATTGTTGTCACAGAACCTTGCTTCAATTTCGGGCAGTGTCTCATCAAAGGGGCCAGTGGAGTTATTTTCTTCTGAGGATGAGTTGTCATTGTTGGCGAAGAGCTGCGTTTTCTTCACAAAGACGACGGATTCCATGTTTTTCTTTCTGGTCTGTTCCTCAAGTGTCTTTACCTTGTCCTGCAGTTGTTTGATATACTTGATAGCATCTCCAAGAACAGAAGCCTTGTCCATCTGTCATAGCAAGGGTACGATTTAGGATTAGAGAGCGATTTGGCAAAGTTAAAACAATTAAAATTCCTAAATTTGCAACAGATCATTTCAGGATATAACATATGAAGTATTTGGCAAGAAACTGAACAAGAAGCATCTGCATTATTCAACAACTGTTCAGGTGGTTCAGAAAATATGAAACGTTACTTTGAGAACCGATTTAAGCTATCCCAGAAAAAAATAAAACATGTTTTAAATAAAAACTGCAATGAATAACATAAACGAAACTGTGGAGGAAGCATCAGAGCAGGACAATGAAGAGAATTTGTTACCTTCTTTAGGCCAGGAACCATTGCAGATAAAGCTATGAACCGTTGGCTGAGCTTCTCTCTCCTTTTCCTTTCTGCAATAATGTGATCTTGAGTTGTAGAAAGCCTAGTGTTTGTGTTGACCCTCTTTGTTCCCTGACTGGCCTTAAACAAATAACTTTGGTTGCCAAATGAACTTTGAGAGAGCAATATATCAGAAGGGAGACTGTTGTTGCTCTTTGAACACACTGCTGCCTCCTCCTTAGGCTTAAGAACCCCCATTTGGTTTGTGCTATTAAAGTTGACAAAGGAAAGGATATTTGGAGAGGAAGCAACTTGGGGGTTCGATTCGTGGTGATTGGTTTTGCATGAACTCCAGCCATCAGTTTTGAGCTGTTTCATGGGTCTATGAATGCCACTATGAGAACTATCCATAGAAGTTTTCAGATTGAAATTTGGGTGAAAGTGAGACTGGTTAAAGTTCTCTCCAAATGCAGCTGCTGGTGGCAGCATGCTGACTTCATCCAGAGAGTTCATGTGCCACTGGTTGATGAAGTAGGGATCTTCCATTCCCTGCAAGTTCAAAAAAAAATCTCCTTAAGACATTTCATCTAACAGACAAAACCAAGTCAAGTATTTCAAGTAAGCCTCAATCTCTTACATAACAAATAAAACTGTTTTTTAAAAAGTCCAAAACAAAGAACAATTTCCCAGAAGCATGTTGTTTATCTTTATCCAAAGTGAGAGACACAAAGTGGTACAGAATTTCCTTACCAGTTCAGACATCCCTCCTATCGACGACATCGCCATCAAGTCTGCTTCTTTTGTGTGATGTTCTGGAGTTCAAGGAAGGGTCCTGGAAAACAAAATCACTGTAACAAGTTACTTGGGCCGTGCAGAACAATTTATACAACACACCCCTTTACTCAACAATGAGGAAGGCTTCTTCTTCTTCTTCTTCTTCTTCTTGTTCCCTAGAGCTTACAAGACCTTGACCTGGTTCAACTTTTATAGCTAGCTCTTGGCTCTTGCTCAGTTTGCTTGTGTAGTTCACCTGTCTGTAGCCCACCTTTGAACAATTGCTCTCTGATGTGAAACTGGGACCAGACAACTTGATTAATTGTTCCCATTATTCTATCTAGGTACTGATTGACCATGATATTGTTCCTCAATTGTTTGAATTAACGTTAGCTGTAGCTATAAGCTAGCAAGGAGATTTTAAAATTATTACCGAAGTGGAGGTTGTTTTAAGCTGATAAAATATACAGACTAGAAATTCAATTTTGTTGCTTTGTGGACTTTTAGCGGGATCTTCACCAACTAGGCATTGAAATTTTCTTCCGAGGTTGCTGTTTAAGCAACAAAAATATTAGACATGTGGTCCCTCCACACAACGTCCTAATCACCAAAGCCAACCTTGCATTATTATATTAGTAATATTACGTGACAGTGTTACGATCGCATCTGAACTGCATTATTTTTATATATTTAAATATTTATAATCTTTTAAACATTTAAAATCAAAAGCCAATGATAAAATGATATTGATAAAATGATATTAGTAACATCATCGTAACAGGATTACAATCACATTGTTTACTATTCTTTAACATTCAGAATCAAGCCAATGATATAATGATGAGCTGGATAATTATGCAATCTCGTTAAGTCAGTGATTAAATCACAGTGTGATTTCAGACGTGTCATTAGAGAATGATTGGTGTGGAAAGTAGTTTTAAAAAGGTTTAATGATGTTGATTGTGTTAGGAACCCTCCTTTGACTTTTTTTGGTTCTGACCCAATAGGATAATGACGCGTGCTACAGAACGCTACACCTGGCTACTTTATGGGTATATTGTTGGGCCGACAAATGCCGTCAAACCGGCCCATTAAGAGGTCAGCTCATGAGTCATCTGGCTAAACTGGTTCATCATCCCTTTCCAATTTCTATTATTTAGATTTGTCTTCTGAAATTGAACTCTCTTGCTTTCACATTCAAGGTCATCTAATTGCTTTCTCTAGTTTTTTCTTATAGGACTTTCTTTGCCTCAAAAGTTTATAATGCCCTTTAAATGTTGGGATATTGGGGAAAAAGAAAAACTCAGAATTCAAATCCGAAATTGAATTTGATTGAGGATTAATTCATTAGGATGAAGGATTTTGGCAGATCATGTTGGTCCAAAATGTAAAGTTGGATTGAAAATCAAGTTGAATTCTCAACACCAGCGGTACAACTTTTTATATGTTTACATGCACATAGCATGTTTAGGGCAGGCAGATCGGGTTATTTCCGAACCAATTAGGACGGCCAGGTTTAAAAAGTCCGATTCAAGTTTATTTCATTGTACACTTGAGAGTATTATACTACATTGAAAATCTAAAATCTTGCACCACGATATATAAGATATTGGGTTTCTCTACTCATTACCAATTGATTCGACACGTTTGGTATTCTAAATCTATTACTCGACCTAAGTTTAGATCTTAGAAAATGAGTGCATGTCAATGCATGAGGTAACAAAAGGTCTTATATTGGTATAAAGAAATAATAAGAAGAGTGTAGATGTCAATGCATGGTGTTTGCAAATAATTTCCTATACGCATATCTTGGATAATAAAGATACAATATTATACAAATTTACTGTGTTGTGTGTGAGCATTGGGGACCTCTGATGCTGGAAACCAATTCAAGGAACACAAATGGAATGATAGCGCGTTGAAATCTGGTGAATCTATGACTATGATCTGTACTTTATACTTCAAAAAGATGCACACACACCTTGATGTCAAGCACTCAAACTTTTCTAGAAGATTATCTGAGATTCCTCTCCTAAATGTTGCTTGTGATTGCGACTATAGCTTAGCTAATAAACCAAGATACAAAAGACAACCGAAAAGTGTGAGTCCGTCCTCTTGTACGCAAGTTCGAGTCATTAAAGATAAAGAGAAAATGAAAAACAAAACACATGCAAGATGATGACTTTATATTAATTTATATGTAACAATATAACGTAACAGGCAAAGGGGTGCGTCTTGGCTGTTACCGAATAAAGTAAAAGCCACATTGGTCGAGGGAGGACAAAGATTTCAATGGAGTTATTATGTAGAGGGAAGTTTCCTAATTTGCTGTGGAAGTTTCCTGCAAATTTGGTTCTACATAACTACTGTTGTCCTCGTGGGCATCTCTTTATCTGTTGCTTAACTCATACACTGATTTGCCCTCAATTTTCTTTGGGATTTCTTGATTTATTTGTTTTTTTTAATGACTAACTTCTAAGATACACAATGCAAGCGAAAACCAAAGTCTGTAATAGAAGAAAATTACGCAAACCCCCAAGTTTAATGGGATTTGTTATTAAAAAAAAAAAGGGTTAAATACTTTTTTGATTACATGAAAAATTCAATTTGGTCATTGAGAAAAATATTAAGCCAAATTGGTCATTGTGTTTCTTAAAGTTTACAATTCATACACATTCTATCACCTTGATTACATCTCCTTGCCATTAGAAGTCACAATACGGTGCTCACTCAATCGATTTAGGCTTCAATATAGCATCCAATTTGTGACCTTATACCTCATAATTTCGATTTCAACCCAAGATTTTCCTAAAATAAAAAATAAAAACTACACTTCACGGAAATTAACGGAATGTCTATAAATTGTAAATTTTGGAAAATATAATGATCAATTTGGCTACATTTTTTCTCAGTAACCAAATTGAATTTTTATGTAAAACCCAATAACCAAAAAAGTATTTGACCCCAAATAAAAATTATGCACTTTGTAGCTAGCTTGATTACACTAGAGTGTAAGTGGGTTTAGTATTATTAACTCGACTAAACTTAGGCATCACTTTGTGGTCGTCCTTTTCTTCTTCATTATTGCAGGTTTTACAAGTGTTGATGTGAAAAAGTAGCTCGGTACCTTTGAGCTCAACTTAGTGATATTGGGCCTTCGGAATACTCTGGGCCTCGGCGGTGGTTTAACCTGTAAGACAAGAAAAAACTCAGTAAGACCTAGGGCACCGATGTGGTACCGGCCGAAAGCTCTCCGATGCTTAAGTGAGTATCGATTTGGTAAGTAAAATTGACAGAGCAATAGGTAGTATGCCGAAAGTTCTGATTACCTCCATTTTGAGACTGTTGCCCTTCTTTATAGGCCTTAGATGTGTGCATATTGTTTAGAATTTCGATGTGGGACTGCAGATATTTTGTTGTGAGTGCTCCACGTGTCCAAGAGGGAGAATTTGCCCTAATAATGGGTTCGGCAAACAAGGTACCGAAGGTTACCCTGACTATGCCCTATCTTGTCCACGTGCCTTGCTCTTATTGGATGTTGGATCTGGTGTAAACAACAAGTTCTATCTCCTCAAACTGAAATTAAGCATGACTAAGTCTAAGAGCACCAAAATTTCGTTGTCAACAAAATTCTCCCTCTTCTCTCTTTTCTTGCTAACCACACAATTGAATAGCAAACGATTCATAACTATTGGTCACTCACTACTAGGGGTGGGCTCGGTTTGGGTTGGTTTGGTTTTGGGCTCAACCCGAATACCGAACCGTAGGCTTCGATTTGGCTATTTTGGAAAGCGAAACCAAATCATAAGTGATGAAAACCGACCACTTCGGTTAACCGGACTTGATGGGTTGGTTTGGTTCGGTTTGGGTTTTTTAGCTTTCTTAGAGAGAGAGAGAGAGAGAGAGAAAGAAATAAAAGCGATGGAGAGAGGGAGAGATGAAGAGGAGAAGAAGAAGAAAAAGAGGGAGACATGGAGAAGAAAAAGAAGAGAGCGAGAGAGAAGAAGAAGAAGAAGAAGGCAAAAAGAGAGGGAAACTATGTATTATATATATATTTCTTATAATAATATTATATATAATATTTTTTTAATATCATCGGTTTGGTTTGGTTAAACCGTGGTTTTGAATATTACAAATCGTACACCGAACCATATATTTCGGTTTGATTTGGGCTCAAACCAATGACAAAAAAAGATTGAAAAAAACCAAATCAACCCAAACCATTGGTTTGGTTTGGTTTGGGCGATTTGATTGGGTTATCGATTTGAATGCCCAGCCCTACTCACTATTGTATAAGTTAACATGATATCACTCATTCTTTTATGATCAACCTAATAACGTGGTTCCCGAGTGAATTAGTGTAATTTTTAGGTCAACCAAAGTATTTTCGATAAAATTATTGTAAAAATCATGATGATAACTAAATGGTTACCTATTCCCATGTTCTTATCTTTCAATTTTTTCTACCCATTTCTTGGGTAAAGTCCCCCAACAATATTTGAAAATGAATTGGTTATCCATAATGATTAAGATTCACTTTATAGTTCCACATCTTGTTCTAAACAGAAAAACTTGTCGGAAATCTGGTTGGTCCAACCAAGAAAGGCATGAGAGTCTTTGGACATCTCCCATGAATTTTTCGATCTTGTACCCATGACACTGATTTTTCAAATAGATAATTTCTAAAGAAGAATAAAAAAATGAATTTTTATTTTATTTTATTATACAAGCGATATTAGAAAACTCTTTAGATTATAAAACCACATAAGTAGTCCAAGAGTAATAATTTGTATCATGTTAATATTAGTGTGCCTATGAATTTTAACTTTTGGGGTTTTTTTTTTTATAAATATAAATTTTGAACTTTTTGGCTTTAGGAAATATAAAATTTTGTTTTTTTTTTTTTTTCTGAACCACGAAGATAGTTTTGAATGGGCTAAAAAATTTAGGCAAAAAGTCATCTGAGGTCCCTGTGGTTTACCACTTTTATCACTAAGGTCCCTGTGGTTTCAATTTCGTCACTTTTGTCCCTGTGGTTTCAATTTGAAGCAATTTAAGGACAATTCCCAATTTCTGATACTTATTGAGGGGCATTTCGGTCCAAACTTGCAGCCCCTCCCCAACCACCCTACAACCACCAGCAACCCCTCCAAAAACTTCTCTGCAACAAAAAATGCTCCATTTGAATTTTTGTTGATAAAAATTATGGTCATCTATACATAAACATCAACTAATAAAATCATAATTGAGCGGGTCTTAGGATTATACAAGGGAGATACATTTCTTTTTTTTTTTTTTTTTTGAACCCAAAGAAAAACTCACAATTATAATCATAATTCATCTCATTTCTTCATAAGGGATGAAGGTAATCTCCAGCCAAAAAAGAAAAACAAGGTAGCCAGAGCAAGGGATTATCAATGTTTACAACAGGGAGGAGTTTTTGGAGGGGTTGCTGGTGGTTGTAGGGTGGTTGGGGAGGGGCTGGAGTTTGGACCGAAATGCCCCTCAATAAGTATCAGAAATTGGAAATTGTCCTTAAATTGCTTCAAATTGAAACCACATGGACAAAAGTGACGAAATTGAAACCACAGGGACCTTAGTGGTAAAAGTGGTAAAACACAGGACCTCATATGACTTTTTGCCAAAAATTTATGTTCGTTCATTGGTAGAAAACCCATATATTTTTGGGAAATAGCCTTCAATACCATCCATTTTATAATTTTTTTTGAAAATACCAGCCCATCCCAAATTTTTTAAAACTATCACCTATAAATACATATTTATTGTCCATTGATTGCACACATATCACTTTTTCAGAAAATTTGTTGTGTCTCAGAGCTCTCTTGGCTCCGTCTCTCTCTCGCTTAGCTCTCACTCTCTCTTCGCTTTGTCTCTCGCTCAACTCTCACTCCGTCTTCGCTCAGCTCTCACTCTCTCTTCGGTCATTCTCAGTCTCTCTTGCGCAGCTCTCTCTCGTCGTGTAGCTCTCTCTCTCTCTCTCTCTCTCGCCAATCTCATTTTTACTTATATTTCTCACTCTACCTTCCACCTGGGAAAGCTAATCAAACCTGTAAATCACAAAACCCCTCGCTTCATCTGCAATTCCACAAGAAGGTACCATTCTTTCTTGCAATTCCTCAAATTTCAATTGCTGTAAACCCTAGATCTCTTTAACCCCTTGTCTTTCTTATTTATGCTGCCAACTTAATGCTATATTTTACTTCAATTATAAATGGTGATTGATTGTTTGTGAGATTCTGGGGCAAAATGTGAGATAAAACCATAGTTTTTGCAATCTGTATTTCTTCATACATATTTAAATAGGATATGGACATATGACTCATCAACTCCGGCATCTAGAAATGCAACCATTTATTGCGGAGCCAAAATTATGTCATTTGACTTGGAATGTAAATCTAACTGATTGGTATGCAGATTGGATTTTCATAATGAACTCAAATATTGCTTGGCCTTGAAATCATACTCTGATTGTTTGAGATTGGATATATATATTTTTAAGTGTTTTTTTTTTCTTTTGACAAAAGCTTCTCATAGGCACTACTGATGGAGGCATTAAAGCATGGAATGTCGATGCAAAAAGAGTTGTCTGCGATCTTAATACGAGTGAAGCATTTCCAAGGTTCTTCCTAATATTACTGGTACTATTGTGTACCCCTTGGTGCTGCTATTTACCTTTGTTTTCCCTACTACATTATCTTGGATATAAAATGCAGCCCTGTAGAGCCCTGTATGTTCTTTTGGTAATCTTATCATTTTGTTCATATGCCAGACTTCTGTTTTGACCAAAATGTTGCCCCTATTGTAACAATCCTATTCAACTGAAGTGTGGTATGAGCACCATGATGTGAAATGATTATAATTGGATCATGAAAAGATTCATCTTATAACTTAAGTACATGCATCTATGTCCTTGTATGTGTGTGTTGGGGTATTTAATTTTGATACATGTCAGAATTAGGAGCTTATTGTCTTTGTAGGCATGGATCAAGTCACCTTGATAGTCTCAGGTTCGCTTCATTAACTGTGTGGAACATGAAGACATGGAAGGCTATGGTATGTGCTATAGCCACTTATGTTTTAATGCCGCCTTCTTTTTGTGAGAAGAAACTTGTATTTTTATGCCTTAAATAACCTTTTGGGTTTCATGAAGATCACATCTGCAAAGATCCACCTGCAATTACATCCCTTAGTTTCAATCACAATGGAAAGATTTTAGCAGCCGTTACAACTGATGGAATGATTCACATGTTTGGTATCCTCACATATATTTTAGGGCTTTGTATAAATTGTAGGAAATTAGATGGTAAATGATTTTCAGAAGAGCAGAAAACCCCTGTTTTTGACACTTTTGCATTGCCCGAGTGTTATTTATTTTTCCAAGATGGTTAATCACCCTCAACAAGGGCATTTAACTGTATGGTGAAGCCCATGTCTTCGTACAATCATATATGGGTTGCCCCTTTCTGGAGCTGAGGTTTCCTGCAGATGTACAAGCGGATAGATATATGAACACCTTAACAAGTATTTTCAGTTTGGGAGTAGATGGAAAGGCAAGTGCTTTACGTTCATTTTCCCATGAAGTTTAACTATTGCATTTTGAAATGTTGACCCCTCATTTTTTGAAATGTAGATGGCCTTATAGTTTTGTTATCTTAAAAGTATTTACTTAAAAGAACTGGTTTTGTGGTGTCAGGTTCTTGAATGGAGCTTGCAAAACCAAGGTCAAATCCTTTGGTCAAGAAACTGTAGCAGGTACCTTCTTTGGCATATAGAAATTGGTGATTTATCTGAGTTCTCTGGCGTTCATAATGTACTCTAGTATCACTGGTTATGCCTATGTATCTCTGACTTTGTTTTTTCCCTCAGGCTGGATTAGCTCTTGGAGAGTTGCGAAAGGAAAATAATTTCCTAAGAAGCCTTTGGCCAGTAACTAATCCACCTTCAAGTCAAGAACATACATCCTCAACTTTTACAGAAGCCTCTCCGCACACTCCTTGCTCGAGGGTATTTTGACGCTGTAGGAGTGTAAAATGTGATTCCATTAAGGACGTCGTGTCCTTTTTGTAATATGTTGTAGATTATGAATATATAGTGGGAATGTGGAGTTTTTGTATTGCCATTGTATTGCTCCCCTATTGTATTTGTATTGTCATCGTATTGCCATTGTAGTGTTGTGGTATTGCCTAGTTATTGCACTTATATTTGTTTCTTATCACCTGTTTTTTCAAATCTATCTTGTGAAGGAACTTATAAGGATATTTTGTAAAAGAAAACGCTTGATTTTATTAGTTTATTTTGTAAAGGAAAATGTCAGATCATTATTCATTATCATATAAATAACGTACAACAAGCACCGTATATGTATCTCTTCAATATGATTGATTCATGTTCAACTATTGGTGTAAGAATGCGATTCCATTAAGGTGTAAGAATGTGATTCCATTATTGATTTTTTATTGATTATTGATTATTGTAAGAATGTGACTCCATTAAGGACGTCACGTCCTTTTTATAAATCAAACTCATAGTTGCTTTCCCTGCAACAAATTATATTAATTAAGAAAACCAACCAAAAAGCAATAAACAAAAACAGTACGAAAGTAATGGCACGTAGATTATGAAGTGGTAACAGACATGCAATACAAAAGCAATACGATAGCAATAAACAAGCAATAAAGTGGCAATAAACAAGCAATAAAGTGGCAATAGAAAAGCAATAAAAACACAATACAAATACAATAAACAAGTTAGGCGTGACTTTTCTTTTTCTTGTGCAATCTGAAAAGAAAAGAGGAAAGAAACAGAAATTGTCAAGACAAAACTGCAGAAAATGATTATATCAGACATTTCCCCTTTCATTTTTCCTGGCAATGATATATACCCTATGAAATTGGAGACATTGTTGACACTGAAAGTAGCTGAGGCATGCATCATTTTGCAAACACAATGATGAGATTGAGATATGATGCACATTTCACAATTTCCACCTTATTATAATGGAATTTTAAATTATAGATACAAAATTCTATACTGATAATGATAACCACCCCAAGCTAAGGACGGCTCGGCATAAATTAATACAACTTCAGTCAGACTATGGCATTATATATATCCCTTGAAATACAATATACAAATTGCTGGCTCAAAGAAGAGTAACAAAATTTTGATTCCAAATCCAGCATTTCAGTACAATGCTGGAGGAAGTTGCAACAAATTGATGACTATAAGTCTTCGTCCATCTTGAAGATGAAATTCTTTCCACAATCTTGGAGTCTTGACATAATGCTCTTTGATAGTCACCCACCCTTCTCTAAAAAAAGTTATTCTTTCCTCTCCAGGAAAAAGAGAAAGAAAAACCAAGATCAAGATCAATTGTCCTCCAAAAATATCGCTTAATTATGAAGGAACAAAACTTTGTGTCCTGGTTACTGGAGATGTATTCTAAGGGCCAACCGTCTCCCATTCATCTTCTTCTCCAGAAGATACTAGAGATGATTTGAGCCTATTAATACTCAAGGGCTGTCCTTCAAGCTTAAGTAATTCATCATGCATCTGATCCATAATGAAGCTAAGGAACTCCTGAGCACCATCTTGTCTGAAAAACAAAAATAGGTTCACTAGGCAACTTAAAATAGAAAGTAGAATATAGACATGCCGACATAAATATTTACACTAGACAGAGAAGAAACTAAACAATGCAAATTTAACCCTTTGGTGATTACTCTTGAGGTGTTCTAGGTTTCTTCTTTCCTTGGTCCATGAAAATATTGGCGAACTCAGAATAGTACAAAAGATTGTTAATCTATTTGTTACAACATTTGACCGATTACAAGTTAACTTCTAAAATATCTTAGTCTAACCCATTATTTCACATTAAATGGGTTGCAACAGGTGTAATAAACCACAAACAGAGAAATAAATTGGAAAAAAGTGTAATATGTTTTTAGAAAATAAACAATTTAAGTGGAGACACTGTAACAGCAGACATTTTAGTCATGAGCTATGTCAGGGGCGTGGCACTTTTTCAAGCCATCAGACAAATTGTAAAGCGTGAGAATTATCAATCAAGCCTAATAATACTGAAGGAAAACCATTACCTATCAATACAAGACTTATGAAAATCACAAAGTAACAAAATTGCACTACATGTCTGACCTTTCTTGTTTATTTGGAAATAGTGAAAAGATATTAATATAAGGAAAGAAAGGAAACAGTGCATTAGGAATTTAAAAGAAAAAAAAAGTGGCAGGGAAGGACAACTTTTGTGACTACCAATAGATGCATGTGTCTAAATCTTTTTGCAATGATCGTGCCTTACAAAAACAGAGTTCTTTTTCTCTAAACAAAAATATCTTAAAAGAAAGGAAAGAAGGAAATGGAGTAACAATTTCACAGCAATCTTTTAAAGAAACAATGAGATTGACAATGATTATGGTTCCAAAACAATACCAGGCATTAAATTAACACATAAATGTTGAGAAAAATACGAAGAGGCAGAGAGAGAGAGAGAGAGAGAGAGAGATCGTAAATAATACTTTAGCCAAGAATAATCTCAACTCCTACACAAATCACAAGCAAATAAAGAAAAATGATATCAACATATATTCCTATTAAATTACAGTAACATATCAATAAAACACCAAAAAAAAATCAATATAGCAGCAATACCATAGCAATACAAAACCAATACCACTACAATACAACTGCAATAAAATCACAATACGATTGCAAATAGCAAATCAACAATGCTACCTTACTATGATATAATCATAACAAGTTCATAGAAAATCCCAATACCAATTGCAAGAATCAATCGACAAAGAACAAACACATTTGTTGTTTCAGACAAACAAAATCAATCCCAATACTTCACTTTCTACACAAAATACATGTGAAATCAATCACAATTCCAATTTCAGTAATCAAATTCAATTTAACATCAAAACTTACATATTCCCAACAATTCATTTTCAGCAGAAGCTCTTCTTGAAGAGGGCATGTAAACCCTGACTTCAAAACCCCCAAAATTTGAATGTTGTGTTTGCAATTACCTAGTGACTGGTTGGCAATTTGAATGTTGGGAAATGTTCTCAAAATATAGGCATGTGCCCAAAGTCTTGGAATGCATATGCTCAATTACAGTCAGCCTTGGAATGCATATGCTCAGTTAAGGTTCAGGTTTAGCCCCAAGAACCCTTTCCCACCTCACTCCATATCGATGGATTAAACTAAATGATTTTTATCTTAAATTGAAGTCCAATTTCAAGATAGCAAGGGTGACTACTTCAATTACAGTTCAGTCTTCAATGGCCAAAAATTACATCTATGCAGCAAAATGCAAATACCATCTTAAAACATAGTAAAACATACCACTCAAACATACCTCTTCAACATGAAGTTGAGAAAAACTAAGCAGCAGTCCTTACATCCATCACATCAGAAACCCATAAACCCTATACTCTCGTTCAAACTAACCCCTAACCCAATTTTAGAGAAACCCCTAAATTGTAAACTAATTTCAGATAATTGCCTAAACCCTAAACCATTTCTAAGAAACACCTAAATCAATTTCGAAGAAACACCTAAATCAATTTCGAAGAAACACATAAACCCTAAACCAACTTCAGACTAAGAAAATGATGATGAACAATACCTTTTTGAGGTGAATGATGGAGCTGAGCTTCAATGAACACACACGGCTGAGGGAGGAAGAGCACTGCGTTAGAGAGAGAGAGAGGTACACGAGAGAGAGAGATGCGCAAGAGAGACTGAGAGCCGCACGCGATAGAGAAAGAGCAAAGAGAGAGAGACCAGAGCGAAGAGAGAGATCGGAGCGAAGAGAGAAAGAGAGAGCTGAGAGAGACGTCAATTTCAGAAAAAAGTGAGATTTGGGCAATAACTGGACACTAAATATATATTTATAGGTGGTATTTGCAAAAAGTTTGGGAGGCTTCGTATTTCCACTTAAAACTAAGAAACCGGTGGCATTGAAGGCTATTTCCCTATATTTTTCACTTCACTCCACTGCGCCACTTCCTTCCCAGCCTTCCCGAACCAAAATCCCACTCAAATATCTCTCCTCCTCCAGAAACAACAAAACAATGGCTTTGCCAGCGCTGCCCAAAGTAGAGCTTCGAGAACTGGGCAACACAGGCCTCAAGCTCAGCTGCGTCGGCTTCGGCGCCTCGCCTCTGGGCAACGTCTTCGGTCCCGTCTCTGATGACGAAGCCATCGGCTCCGTTCGCGAAGCCTTTCGTCGCGGCATCAACTTCTTCGACACCTCTCCGTATGTAATTTCTTTTTTATTCGCGCAAGTTCTCAATTTTTGTTCGCAATGCTTGTTCTGTTTGGTTGCTGAGAAATTCGGAATAATTAAAGGAAAATTTCGTGAAATTGAACTTATTTTCACCTGATTCGATATAAGAGCAAAATAAAACTTACAATGCAGCCAGAAAGTCTGAAACTTTGTAGAGAATTTTCGACAATTTCTCTTTGCATGTGATTTTGATCTGTGTGGCTCTGTTTGGTTGTAGAGAAAAATGTGGCAATATAAGATAATGAAGAGTTGGGATTTTTAACTTATGAGATTGCAGATCAAAAAGAATTTTTGATACTTTAGAGTTACCAATTATTTGTGACCCAGAAAACCCATTTGGTTGTATTTGTTCTGACCTTGTAAATGAAATTCCTTCACTAATCTATGACACAAATCACAGAACTTTTTGTCACCTTCTTTCCATATTGTTTCTGCTGTTTTTTTGGTGTAATACTTAAGTGTTCAGTTTCCCTTTCTGCTTCCCAATTGTTAGGTACTATGGTGGGACTTTGTCAGAGAAGGTGCTTGGTAAAACACTAAAAGCTCTAGGCGTCCCAAGGAGTGAGTACATTGTGGCAACCAAGTGTGGGCGCTATGCTGACGGTTTTGATTTCAGTGCGGATAGAGTGACTAAGAGCATTGATGAGAGCTTGGAAAGGTTGCAGCTGGATTACGTTGATATACTGCAATGCCATGACATTGAATTTGGGTCTCTAGATCAGGTTCTTTGGCATTTCTTGTTTTAGGGGTAATGGTCAAGTTTTGTTCTCATTTGTTATAGCCTAATGACCAAGTTGTGTTCTCCTGTTTGGTTTTGTTAACAGATTATCAATGAAACAATCCCGGCCCTAAAGAAACTCAAGGAAACAGGGAAGATTCGTTTCATTGGTATTACAGGACTTCCATTGGGAATTTTCACATATGTTCTCGATCGGGTACCACCTGGCACAGTGGACGTGGTTCTGTCATATTGCCACTACGGTATTAATGATTCAGCTTTGGAGGATTTATTACCATACCTAAAGAGCAAAGGTGTTGGTGTCATTAGTGCTTCTCCACTTGCTATGGGGCTTCTAACCGAGAGTGGTCCTCCAGAATGGCACCCAGCATCTGCTGAATTGAAGGTAGACATTCTCAATACATCAGTTCCAGCTGGCATTTTACTTCAGACCTCAGTGAATGTTCTTTATCACCATATCACATGCAATCCCGTTATTGAAAACTCAAAACTGATTTAATGTGTTATATATTTTTTGACAGTCTGCGTGCCGGGCTGCTGCTGTCTATTGCAGAGAGAGAGGGAAAAACATTTCAAAGTTAGCTATGCAGTACAGCTTGTCCAATAAGGATATCTCTTCAGTGCTTGTTGGCATGAACTCTATTAAACAGGTTCGGATTCATCATTTACCTTTCACTTGTACGTTCTATCAGGATTGCTAAGTGTGGACTATACCACCCTGCTCTATAGCTATAAAGCATAAACGAATGATCATGGTTTAGGGTCTCTGTTTTACATTATTCTTTTCCTAATCAGGTTGAGGAGAACGTTGCTGCTGCTGTGGAGCTTGCAACTGTTGGGAAGGATGAAAAAACTCTAGCAGAGGTTGAAGCTATTTTGAAACCTGTAAAGAATCAGACATGGCCTAGTGGAATCCAGCAGAGCTGACAATTTTGCTGTTGTATGTAATCATTCATCTGTATCTTGTACGTATTTTTATTTATATTCAGTCGCCTTCATTGGCCTGCTGGCTAGATATTAATTCTTCAGGAGGCCTTATTCTATTGTAATGGAACTCTCTTTGCACGAGAGAAGTTGTGCTTATATTAATGGAGATGAATCAATAAAATGTGTATTGCTCACAAGCATTGTAAGCATTGTATTCCTAGCCATTGCAAGGAGGCATTCTAGTATTTTATTTTTTCCAATCGCATAAGCTAAACTGATTTAATCATAATTTGTCTACTTTATGGAGCTTTGTCAACTTTAATTATTTAAGGTTCAGAAAGAAAATAATAAAACATTGCTAATCTGTGTGCAATGGTCATAAAAAAGAAACACCTATGCAAAAGGAAGAACAATCGATCAATTTGACTAAGATGAAGATATGTTACTCCCTAAGTTCATTTACATGGCTGTTTTCTCTGACGAAAAACATATCTGTAACCCTAGCTGTACTTAAAATCCATAATGTTAGCCTCCGAATCTCATCAACTTTGGCAAGAATCGATGTCAAGAAGTTACATTTCAGCTGTCCTTGATGTCAAAACTGTATGTCAACATCCAGTCTCATCCACTGGAGCTAGAAATGAGGTCAAGGAATCTGTCTTCACTGCAAGGGATTGTGATACCACCCATGGGATGATTATATCCAAATTCTTCTTCAGCCTGGCTTAGCAAGTCTTTGAACGAAGGCTGGTTCAAGCATGATATTGGAATCGCAAACCGCTTCTTTTGGCTTTCCCCAATATAGACTGCAAAATAGCCCTTCGGAGCAGCTTGGTTCAAGGGGGAGTGTCGAAGATTTTGCTTAGCATGAATAATACCAGGCAAACGAAAACCCATGTTTTTTTTTTTGTTTTGTTTAGATGAAGAACAAGCAAAAGATTTTAAAGAAATTTCCAGGACAGTGGAAGTTTGTAAATGGTCAAGAATGTCAGACTTAAGTTGATTGTGAAACCAACTGAGTTTATATAGATGAAGGGGTATGAGTTAAATCCTCTATTAATTAAGTCAAATTGAAACCCTCATGAGAATTCACATGGATTGGTTTGCCCACTATTGTCATGAGGATTTCATGTGAAATTGGTAAAGCTGTAAGCTTCTAGACAAACATCTTGCCCTACCTCATATATTTAAATAAAACCAAAGCACCCAATAAAAGATACAGATTCAAACACAATGAAAGCTCTCATAAAATATAGAGCTAAATCTCTAAGATTAGAGACATGCTTGAGACATTTAGCTGTTGATGACACAACAAATACCAGAAGCATGAAATGGGAGATGATATTGCTGCAAGCAAATTGGTGGGGCAAGAGTCAAATACGGAAAGCTGAGAAAAGTGAGACATGTTAACTGTTAGAGGAGGCGGCAGAAGTCCGAAGTCATGGAATTACAAATAAGAATAAAGAAAAAAACTGTCTTCAGTTCCAAATCCATCAACTTGCAAATTCAAGCTTCTTTAAGATCACATCTCATCACTTCACAAATCAACTTGAACAACCAAAACAGGCTAGATACTTGTAATGCTTGTGTGTTCCAGACAATTATAACATTGCACCCTTTCTTTCCCCCTGCAATCAAGGGCCACAAGCCCGTCTTATCGCAGCAGGAAGTCCGGTAAATTAACACCAGGGTTAAATGTTGAAATAGTAACACATCTCCTGGTTGCCTGTCTAATGTGCAGTATATAAGCATATGCCATTCTCTCCTTGTTAGCCGGCTTTGCAAGGATATTTTCTGCTCATGAGTTCAACACCTAAATCCACTGGGGGGAAACAAGCAGTAACTTTAAGTTAGATTTGTTTTAGGACATATTTGGTGAGGAATCACATGGTTTTGTCTCCAAACTAAACTTGACAGATTTCATGCTGCTTCACAATTAATACCATGGCCTACCATCAATAGACAGATTATGGTTGCAGAATTGGCGCTATTACTTATGTAACCTAGAGCACACAGGAACTAGAGACTATTATGTAGCAACTAGTTGGATCAAACCACGGGTATTCAAGAAACAGAAGTTCCCCATTTGAAAACGATTTGTTGACCTTGTCGATCTACCAGGAAGGAACAAGGTTATCACCCCATGTGAGGTGTATTGTGACAAAAACATGCCAGGAGTTGGTGGTGATATAACCTTGGGCCTAAAATTAAATGGATGGTAAAGTTGATGGGAAGCACAGAACCAACCTGGCTGATATAATATCATTTTGTGATATTAAACATTGAAAGATACAGGCCTTTATTATTATTATTATTTCTCTGTCTATTCATTTGAACAAGTTTGATATTTCCGACTGATTGGCCATACATGGAAGATGAAACTTATCCATGAAGAGCCAGTACTAAGGCATTTGAATTTGACACGGAAAGGTGCGGGGTAGGGTAGGGCTTGATTTTGCAACCTTGATACATGGAATTGACCAATCAATATTTGAAAGTTAGTCAGAGGACAGAAGCATGTGACCTCCAGTTAGGTTCCTCTTAACTATTCCATCCATAATTCCATCCCTATATATGCAGCAACGTAGCTATACAAATCCATCACCCCAAGTCCTCACATCCTCTGTTGTCACAGCTTTTTCTCATCCAAATATCTCTTTAACTCTCAAGCATAACAATCCACAGAAACCATGGGTATTAGCTTGATATCAATCATCCGACGATCTCTCGTGATGTCTAAGCAATCGAGTATGGCTAAAACGATTGTGCCGAAGGGCCACTTTGCTGTTTATGTAGGAGAGGAGCAGAAAAAGAGGCTTGTAGTACCAATATCATACTTGAACCACCAGTGGTTCAAAGACTTGCTAAGTTGCAGTGAAGAAAAATTTGGGTTCACTCATCCAAAGGGTGGCATCACAATTCCATGCACTGAAGAGGCCTTCATTAGTCTCAGTTCTTCTTTGCATTCCTTCTAATCTTATGACAAACATGACTAAAACCAAACTCTTCAATTTTGTGCTGTGAAGAGTTCGATTTGTAAATGTCCCCTTAATATTCTGATACTGAGAAAATTATTCAAGATCACTTCTTATATTAGTTTTGTTTCTTAAGTTTCTTGCTCATGATTTTAACATAGATTTAACAGTAGTACATGCTGCAAAGCCGTCAATGTGGGATACTTCTCTCCCTACCCCAAACAAAAGAGAATAAATCTGAGCTAATGTATTTAAAATCAATACAGAGCTTCAGGGATCTTCTTCATATGCTGCAGAGACATCTAAAAACAATCTGTATTAGACTACAAATATCTAGCTCCCACCATTCATCAATCAATCAACTCTAGGAAATATACTTAATTAAATATAATGTAAATGTAAAATTAAATCCCGGATTACGTCATTGCATTTTGGGGACGAAAAGGGAAATGCACCTTGGTTTATACCGAGAAGTATCAAATGCTTCAGCCTGACTTAGCTAAGCTATCCTATTTTTCCAACATGGGACATTTGGGATGTCACAGCTCTCTATCCAAGTTCATATTCATAGTTAGCACATAATCGACATATGTGAAGAGGCATGATTTAAACATCTTTTGTCTCTCATTTAATTAGTTGATGTTTTGTCTCTTATTTATTTTTTGCTAAACATAGTTGATGTTTAGCAAAAAATAAATAAGAGATTGCTAATTTGTATGCCTTTGTGGGAAATGTGGAGGTTTAGAGCAACATGACACCACACCACAGGTTAATTGTATCAGCATAAGGATGATCTTGCATATATGTAGTCAACAATCAAAATATTGATGCTAGTATTACTGGGTTCTGTTTCTTGGTTTCCAATGCTTAACTCTATAAATTTGCAACGTTGTATTCGTTGATTTTGGTGATTGGACATCAACGACAAAGATCAATGGAATAGGAAGACAAATCAATAAATTTGACTAAGATGAAGATATGTTACTCCCAAATTATTTTTCATAGGACAGTACAATGTGGACTAGAAAAACCAAAACTGTGCTAGCAATCTTCTGAATATCTGTTACGCCAAGTGTACTCAAATCCATATTATTAGCCTCTGACTCTCATCGTCCTCGGCAACAATCGTTGTCAAAACTGTATGTTAACATGCACTCTCATATTCTTGAGTTAGAAATGAGGTCAAGGAGTCTGTATCATATCCAAATTCTTCCTCAGCCTGGCTTAGCAATTCTGTGAATGAAGGCTGGTTCAAACATGATATTGGAATCACAAACCACTTCTTTTGGCTTTCCCCAACATAGACTGCAAAATAGCCCTTTGGGACATCTGTAGGCAGCTTGGTTTGAGGGGGAGTGTCGAAGATTTTGCTTTGCATGAATAATACCAGAAAACGAAAACCCTTTTTTGTTTTTGCCTAGTGGAGGAACAAGCAAAAGATTTTAAAGAAGTTTGCAGAACAGTTTTAAGTTGTAAATGGCCCAGAATGTGAGACTTATGCTGCTTGTAAAACAGAATGAGGTTATATTGATGAAAAGGGTATGAATTAAAATCCTCTACTAATTAAGTCAATAGACACATAAGCTTATGAGAATTCACATGGATTGGTCTGTCCACTGATGTCATGAGGGCTTCATGTGATATTTGACCAAACTGTAACCCTCCTGAGAAACATCTTGCCCTACCTCATTTAGATAAAAGCAAAGTACCCAATAAAAATACAGATTCAGATAAAAGAAAAGCCCTTATAAAATATATGCCTAAACCTCTTAGATTAGAGACATGCTTGATACATTTAGCTATTGATAGACAACTAACTGAGGGATGATATTGCTGCAAGCAAATGATGGCATTGCCGATAAGAATGCAGAAGAAGACTGTCTTTAGTCCAAAATTCATCAACTTGCAATACAGGCTTCTTGAAGTTCACATGAACCATGCCCTACAACTCATCCCATCACTGCACACACCAACTTGAACGACGACAACATGCTAAATACTTGTAATTCTTCTGTGTTTTGTATTCACACTACAATACTTGTCACATGTGTTCCAGAAAATTATAGGACCGCACCCTTATTTTTCAGTTTGAATGTGGTGCAAAGGCCGGTAAATTAGCACCAAGGGACGCAAATGATCGGTTCATAATTGTATATCATTTTGTACCCTTCTAACTTATGATTTGGTTATGTTTTTGAGTTAAACTTGTGCTTTTAATTCATTTTGTGTTTATGTTTCAGTTAATTGAGATTTAGGTAACAATGATGACTTTGGATAGGAAATGATGCAATCCATGCATGTTAAGGCCTGATTTGGGTGAATGGAAGAAGAGCTTATACACAAACCCATGTTGGCTACAACCCATTTCCAGCCCAATTTCGTAGGTCAGCTTCTTGGACTTGGATAAGCATGCTATGAGGCTTGGTTGAGGTGAAGATCTTCATGAAACTTGTTCCAATGGGTGTCTACTACAACATATCCAAATTTCAGCCCAATTGGACATTTGTGGAGTGCTCAGTCCGTCCAACACTCAACCTTGCTCAAGAGGATTTCCAGCTGCCAGCTTTTTGCCATGTGCCTCCTTTTAGCCATGTGCCTCTCCCTAGCTATAATTGACTTTGTACTCAACATAATGAGTGAAGTGGGGAGGCATTCCAGCTATTAAAGAGAAAGCAAGAGCATATTTGTGAAGACAAAAATACATCATGGCAAAGGGGACAAGGAAGAGACAAAGGTTAAAGTGCCATGGTGGAAAGGAGAGAGAGAAGAAGGAGGAATGATGGGAGGCATTTTGCTTCAGCCTTTGAACATGAGAATTGAATTGGCAGATCACTTTGGAGATGGAGATCAACTTTTGAGCTACTAAAGAGAAGCATGTGCATGCATGTGAAGCAAAAGAAAGAAAAGAAATGAAATGAAGTCAATTCCAGTCCCTGTTTCGGCAGCCAACTTGCAGTGGCCAAAACTTACACTTCTACTGCTCCGATGGGAATACTTTCTTCATAGAAGTTGTTCCAATGGGTGTCTAGTATAACATATCCAAATTTCAACCCCATTGGATACGTTTTGAAACCTGTGGCTTTCCTACACCAAGTCTGGTTCAGAAAACTCATTTTTTTCAGCAACCAAAAGGCAACCACATGGGTTGGAAGCAAAAGGCAGCCACAACACCTTTGTGTTAGGATTTTGGCTCGTCAAATATGTCCTAGTTGGTTTAGGATTGCTTTAGGGAAATTAGAGGTATTCTTGTCCTAAAGGGATTAGGAAAGAATTTCAGTTTTCCTTATTCAATTCAGGTTTGGATTTCTAGAAGCCTATTTGGTTTTGGATAAGTGTAATTTCATAATCCACTTAGGAATAGGAATTCAATCAGCCTTAGGACATGTAAGCCAACTCTATATCTATAAATAGGGTGTGGCAAGGCTTTTTTGAGAGAGAGGGAAAAATAGTCAGAGACAGCCAAGAGTTTTGAGATTAGTTCTAGGGTTTGCAAAAGTTCTGTAATCTCTATTATTAATCAAAGGAGCGGTGATTTCTCTACCTAGAGAAATCACAACTGGACGTAGGCAAAAGTTCTGCCGAACCAGTATAATTCTTGTGTGTCTAAGTTTCCTAATATTTGCTAGTTTAGTCTATTGTCGTTGGTTACATCAAAGAACAAGATCCAGCAGCAAGTTATTTAACAATTGGTATCAGAGCCAGGTTCAAGGGTTCTACGATGTCTAAAGGGAAGATGAATGCGGATCTAGGACCCGTGTTAAAACCTTTTGACGGCAAGGATGACTTCACGGACTGGCAAAGGATGATGACGAACGTCCTCGATACAGCAAGATTTGGATGATGCACTCAATGGTGAGAAGCCGACAAGCATGACAGACGCAGCATGGACTAAGGTTCTCAAGAAGGCCAAGAGTTCCATCGAGATCCATCTCACAAGATCAGTTCGGTCACACATCACCGAAAAGATGACTGCCCATGAAGCATGGACAAAGTTGGAGAATGTTTATATGGGCAAAACCGTGTCCAATAAACTTTTTCTAAAGGATGAACTATTCGGACTTCGAACTGGAAGAAGGAGGTGATATTGAAGATCACGTATGCAGGTTCCAGAATTGCATAACTAATCTTCAAAAGGTCGAAGAAACTTACAAATATGATGATATGGCTATCATCTTGCTGAGATCTCTACCTTCGTCTTTCAAGCACTTTCGAACAACTCTAATGTTTGGAAAAGAGTCCCTCAAGCTTGAAGACGTAATTCAAGCTCTTCAGTCATATGCTAAACTAGATGATATAACTGAAAGCTCTCAAGGCCTTTATGCCAAAGGCACGGAGAGGGGGCGGGAAAAGACAAAGGAAGAGAAAACAAGCAACAGAGGTAGGTCAAAATCCAAGAAGAAAAAGGAAAAGAAGGAAGGTTGCTTCGTATATGGTTCAGCCGATCATTGGAAGAGGAACTGCAAGATTTGGAAAGAGAAGAAAGCCAAGATGGAAGGAAGCTCAGGTTCAGCTAGTGCAGTCACCGAACATGAGAGTGACGGGGAGCTTCTTTCAGGAACATCAGGCTCCAAGGCTTTCACAAATTGGATTTTGGATACCGGATGCACTTTTCATATGTGTGCAGTAAGAGAATGGTTCGATACTTACAAAGAAGTAAACAGTGGGGAAGTTTTAATGGGGGATGATTCTGCATGTCCTGGAAAAGGAATCGGCACTGTTCGAATCAGAATGTTTGATGGGATGATTATATTTTTAGGGTAGTTTTGTTTTTATTATTATAGTTTTTCAAAAAAAAAAAAAATGGTGTTATCTCTAGATTTTTATGCTTACTATCATCAAATCTGATTCAACACTCATGAATGATTTTTACGATTGGAAACATATGATTAATTTTTAAACCCATAATTTTAGTTTTTTTTCACTTATTTCTATTTAGTGGATAATTCATGAGTTATACTTTGAACTCTCACATGCACATCAACACTTTAGTGAGAATGAAAGAAAATATCAATTATAATTAACTTTGTTGTTTTAAGTAGAGTTAGATGACATTGCTCTTGATTGACCTTGGCATAAAAAAATAAAATAAAATAATAATAATAAAAAAAAATGTTAATTTATCCAGAGTTTTACTTAGTAACCGGGCCTCTTGCCTAAACAGCAGCGAGTGTTCGCGTCAAACGGTAAAGTTTTGAGGTAAATACATTTTGTGACTAGTTTAGTTCTGTAGCCTTTTTAACTTTCGAGTTAATAAGCCCTTAGGGGTGTTTCTACACCTAATGCCTTAAAACCTTTGGTTTGAGAGTTGTTGGCCTAAATCTCGCTACATGAGTTAATTAGAAAGCTTAATGGAACTAAATATTGCACAGTCACAATCAAAAAAAAAAAAAAGTATATATATGTCTTGGTTAGTTATTTGCACTGAATTTTGATAATAATTGAAATAATGAGGTTACTGTGATTGAAATTGACTTTTTGTCTCTAAAATGTGTTGGTTCACTTAAACACCAAAGGAAACAAATGAAAAATTTACTAAATAATTATAAGTGATCAAGACTTTATGTGGGGATTAATTTGAAGCATGTTTGCTCTTTTAAAAATTGTTCATGAATTTTCAATCCAGTAGCTTTGATGATGGTTAAGCATTTGTTTAAATTTTCAATTTTGTTGTAGCATAATTTTTAATCTCTCATTTCGATGTTTGTGGGTATCATCATGAAAGCCCTCACGAGACTATACTCGTCCACTAGGGTAACCTAGGGGTTTAAAGGCTTGTTGCATATGCTAAATGCAATCGAGATCTCTGCGAAAGTGGCTTAGTTTTCTTTTCTACTTAGTTTTTATTTTCTTTTGCTCGAGGACTAGCAAAATATAGGTTTGGGGGTATTTGATGAGCACAAAATTAATACAAGTTTTATCCTTAAATTTATATTTGTTAGTATTTTCTTTTGTATTATGTAAATCTATTAGAGTATTTGTATTGGTTATTTCCAATCTTTGTTTTTGTATTAAATGAGTGGTTGTTTGTAGATATTAATTGTCTTTCACCAATAGCATGAGAAGGAGGAGAAATAGGCAATGTGTTGCAAAAAGAGAGAAGAACTCAAGTTGGATTTGATGACTTTGCCTTTTACAGCTCATGCTGTACAGTCCATTTGCAGGCCTGAAAACCGAATTCTCCCATGCTCAAATGAATAAATATCCTTCATGAAATTTGTTCATTAAGATGTCTACTAACACATATCCAAAAATTGGAGCAATTGGATAAAAACTCAATCCACAGGCTGTCACACACCAAGACAGGTTCTAGAAGACAGCTTGCACATGCAGCTGGAATGAAAGGGACTTCATGCTTCTATAAATAGGCAGCAACTCAAGAGGGTAGGGGATCAGAAATTCAGAGGAGACACGCAGGAAAGAGAAGGAAAGAAAGAAAGGAAGAGAGAGAGAGAGAGAGAAAGTGAGAAAGAAAGAGAACAATGATGGAAAGGAAAGAACCGAGAGCTAATAACTCTCTTAAAATTGTTCTTCACCTTTCTTAGTTCTCATTTAATTCATGTATTTTAGTTTCTTTGTTTTGTTTTAATTATTAATTATGTCTAGCTAAATTACTTAACTAAGGTTGGATGAAACACCATTATTAAATACAATTCTAGTTTTTGTCTTCAATTCTCAAATATTGTGGTGTTCAATGATTATAATTTTCACTTCACTTGATTAATAGATTAATCTTCTTTTCACCACTTCTATCATGTATTGTGACATATAACATGTATTTGTGGTAGTTAAGAGTTTGAATTAATCTATTAATTCATCCTTGGTTTATATTTCTAATTTACCAATTTCTTTGATATTTTGTTATTCAAATGAACTTTTTCACATAGGATGCTTAGGAAACTTTGATCCTTTGTAGTTAAATAATTTTGTTTACATATTATGCTTAGAATTTGTACTTATGAAGGGAAGGAAAATTTACTTATGATCTAAAATACAAACTTAATTGATAAATCTTGAGAAAGCAGTAGATTGATTTCTAGATTGCTACTCTATGGGAATTGAAAGATAAATAATTAGGATCTTATGGAATAATGGTGTGGATTCTAATACCTTAGTTATTTTTCTCATAAATTTAAATCTTAATTTCAGTTTATTGTCATTTCCATATTTGTTTCATGCTTTATTAAATTTTCTTTATCAACAAACAAATCACCATTTGAATCAACTAGGTTGGAAATGAAATTAACTTGGGTATAATTGGTTTTCTATCTTTACACGCAATCCCTTGGGTACGATCTCGCTCTTACACGCTTATGCTATATTCGATTCGTGCGCTTGCGAGTTTATAAATTTTAAAACACCTCTTTTGAGGCACAACAAGTTTTGGCGCCGTTGCCGGGGATTGCAACGGAAAACTAATCATATTTTGGTTAATTAAATTCTTCCACTAGTTATAATTTAGTTTTGTAATATATATATAAAACTTTTAAAAAAAAGAAAAAAAAAACGAAATTATAAAATATAAAAAAAAATTTAGATTTTGTCAATTATCTTGTTTCTATTGTAATATGTATTAACCTTTTATTAAAAAAAAAATTTAAAAAAAAACGAAATTAAAAAAATTTATATAATAAAAAAAAAATTTAGATTTTGTCAATTCTCTTGTTTTTATTGTAAGATCATTGTGTATTAATTTTTCATTTCTTTGTTTCAGTTGTATCATCAAAGCTTCTTTTGGTGCATCTTTGGACTTGGAAAAAGTTTCATATTTTATTTTAAGTATCATAAGATTTTATTGGAGGAGTGAAATTAAAGGTGCGTCTTGGACACCTGGTAAGAAAATTCTAACTCTTCTTTTAAATTCTTGCTTGAATTTTTTTTTATTTTTTTTATTTTTATATTGTTTTTCTCGCATATAAGTAATTAGTAAATTTAAAACTTATAGGCCCTTCTTGAAAGACGTTAACTTGTGGTAATTCCAGTGAATAACTTCTGAACATTACAGTGTCTAGGAAAGTTCTTTAAGGAGGCACCTTCGGTGTTTAAGAAGGACTGGTTTTTAAGTGGGACCATTGTGACCCCTCCACCCTTCCCGGAAAAGACCTGGCTGTGATTTTTGGAAGCCTTTCACTAGTCATCCTTAAGTTTGCTCTTAAGAGAAGGATTTGTTTAGAGCTTTAAAATAAATATAAAAAAAAACCTATAATTTTTGCTTATTTATTTGTGTGGTTATTTTTGTATTTTCTTGTTTATTTTATGTTTGGTCGTCGTTCTCAAAATTTAGACTTAGAGCCTTTCGACCCAGAAATTGAAAGGACGCTTAGGGAAGAACGAAAACCTAGGATTGTGATAATCAACCCTCTGTTTGAAATGGTAGCAATTGAGCCAGAAAGAACTCTGTTGGAGTGCTTTGCTCCTGTCACCACTAATTCCCCATCTTGCATAGTGTTACCTAACACCAATGCAACCAGCTTTGAGTTGAGAACTCAAGTCATTCAACTCTTGCCCAATTTCCATGGTTTAGACCGAGAGGATCCTTACCTGCATGTCAAAGATTTTCTTGAAATTTGCTCAACATTTAAATTTCAGAACTTTTCTGATGAAAGTGTCCGACTTCGTCTCTTCCCATTCTCTTTGAAAGATAAGGCCAAGTCATGGCTCAATTCCCTTCCTTCTGGTTCCATAACTTCTTGGGACCAACTTGTACAAAAATTATTGTCAAAATTTTTCCCCATGTCTAAAACCAATGGGCTTAGGAGAGAAATTTCTGAGTTTAGACAAAAGGAAAGCGAACAATTTTACGAAAGTTGGGAAAGGTTCAAAGACCTTATTCTTAAATGTCCCCACCATGGTTTTGAAAAATGGCGATTGGTTCAATCCTTCTACAATGGGCTAACTCAGACTAGTCGCAATATGATTGAATCTATGAATAGAGGAGCTTTCTTACAACTTAGGGAAGTTGCAGCTTATGAATTCCTTGAGAACTTATCCGTGAATTCTCAACAATGGGATTTTTCCAACACCCCTGATAAGCAAATTAGGGAACCTAGGAAAGGAGGGATGTATGAAGTCAGAAGCGATTCTGATCTCGAGATTAAGATAGAGAGTTTGACCCGTAAAGTTGAGGCTCTAGCATTGAGCCAAAACATGAACTCTGTCAACAAAGTCCACACTGAGATTTGCTCTTTGTGTTGTAGCCCAACACATTCAGAACAAACTTGTCCTTCTAGTCATGGTTATGCTGAGAACAATGAACAGGCAAATGCACTCAATTATTATAGGAACCAGTTTCCTAGTCCATTTTCTGAAACATACAATCCAAATTGGAGGAATCACCCAAATTTCTCTTGGAGGTCAAATCAACCTCAAAATTCTGGAGGAAACCCATCTCAAAATAATCAGTTTCGTCAACCTCCTGCCCCTCAGTCCACTCCACAGTTTGTTGCAACACAGCAACAACAATCATCCTCGTTGAAGGATTCAATCCAAAAGTTCATGCAATTAACTGGTCAGGCTATTAATGATGTCAAAGCTTCCACCCAACAAAATACTCAAGCCATTTCGAAGTTAGAACAACAAATAGGCCAGTTAGCAACTGTTGTGGGAGAGAGAGAGAAGGGTAAGTTTCCTAGCCAGCCTATGCCGAATCCGAAGGGTCAGTTTGTGATTAATAACCCATCAAGTTCTCCAAATTCTAATGAACATGTTCAATCCATCACCACTCTTAGATCTGGAAACAAATTGATAATCAGGATTCAAAGCCACATTTGAGTAATAAGGATGAGTTAAAAGAAATAGAAACACAAAAGTCTAAAAAGAGTCATCCTCATGCAATATCATCGACTCCATCTGATACTCCTAGGAATTTCATTACAAAAGCTCCATTTCCTCACCGGTTAGCAAATTCAAAGAAGAGTGCACAATTTGGTGATATCCTAGAGGTGTTTAAGCAAGTTCAAATCAACATCCCATTCCTAGATGCAATCAAACAAATTCCTTCCTATGCCAAGTTCTTAAAAGATCTTTGTACATTCAAGAGGAAGACAAATGTTTCAAAGAAAGCCTTTCTAACTGAGCATATCAGTTCCATCATAGAGAATAGGATTCCTATCAAGTACAAGGACCCCGGTTGTCCTACCATTGCTTGCATGATAGGTGATCACCATATTGAAACAGCTTTGTTAGACTTAGGGGCAAGTGTGAATTTATTGCCATACTCAATGTATAAGCAATTAGGCTTAGGAGAGATCAAACCAACTCGGGTATCTCTCTTTAGCTGACGGGTACTCTGAAAATCCCTAGAGGCATTGTTGAAGATGTTTTGATCAAGGTTGATAAATTCTACTTTCCTGTAGATTTCATTGTCCTTGATACACAACCTGTACCTTCAGGTCAAAAACAAATTCCAGTCCATCTTAGGCCGTCCATTCCTTGCCACATGCAATGCAAATATCAATTGTAGGAATGGATTAATGAATATCTCATTTGGCAATATGACTGTTGATTTTAATATTTTCAACATAAGCAAGCAACCACCAGATGATGAAGGGATTAGTGAGATCAGTTTGATTGAGACTATGGTGGAAGATTCTTTTCATTACTCTAGCATTAAGGACCCATTAGAGGCATGCTTAGCTCACTTTGGGGCTAACTTTGACTTCCAAAATCTTTTGATGAAGTCAATGCATTGTTAGATTCTGTTCCGTATATTGAAACGCCCACTTGGAAACTTAAGGTTGAACCTCTTCCTCTTTCCACGTCACCCCCACTTCCTTCCATCATAGAGCCCCCTAAGCTGGACTTAAAGCCATTACCTGATACTCTCAAGTATGTGTTCTTAGAGTCTTCTGAAACCTTGCCTGTAATCATAACTTCAGACCTTAATAAAGAACAGGAAGGTAAACTTCTCAAAATGCTTAAAGAACATAAGGAAGCCATAGGGTGGTCTATCGCTGACATTAAAGGTATTGCTCCTTCTATTGTCATGCATAGGATTCATCTGGAGGACAATGCCAAAAATTCCCGAGAACCACAAAGGCGGTTGAATCCTTCCATGAAGGATGTTGTTAGAGATGAAATATTAAAGCTTTTAGATGTTGGGGTGATATACCCAATTTCTCGCAGGAAGTGGGTGAGTCCTGTGCAAGTAGTGCCAAAAAGTCTGGTATCACAGTTGTCAAAAATGAGAAAAATGAGCTCATTCCTACACGAGTCCGAACTGGATGGCGTGTATGCATCGACTATCGAAAGTTGAATTCTGTCACTAGGAAAGACCATTTTCCTCTACCTTTCATTGACCAGATGTTGGAGAGGTTAGCAGGTCATGCATATTACTGTTACTTGGATGGTTATTCTGGTTATAACCAAATTCCTATTGCACCTGAGGATCAAGAAAAAACCACATTCACATGACCTTTT
Source organism: Prunus fruticosa (assembly GCA_018703695.1). Lineage (NCBI taxonomy): Eukaryota > Viridiplantae > Streptophyta > Magnoliopsida > Rosales > Rosaceae > Prunus > Prunus fruticosa. The sequence goes on from CM031924.1 coordinate 35,428,012, forward strand.
GGAACATTTGCCTACAGACGCATGCCCTTTGGGTTGTGCAATGCACCTGCTACATTTCAGCGGTGTATGGTCTCTATATTCTCTAGATATGGTAGAACGAAACTTAGAGGTTTTCATGGACGATTTTTCAGTATATGGATCATCGTTTGATGAATGTTTGCACCATCTTTCTCTGGTATTAATTCGTTGCAAAGAGAAGAATCTTGTGCTTAACTGGGAGAAATGTCATTTCATGGTGAAAAAAGGGATAGTGCTAGGACATGTAATTTCTTCTGATGGTATAGAAGTTGACAAAGCCAAGGTAGATTTGATTTCAAATCTTCCACCTCCACGAACAGTGAGAGAAATTAGATCATTCCTAGGCCATGCTGGATTTTACCGTAGGTTCATCAAAGATTTTAGCAAAATCTCTCGTCCTTTGTGTAGCTTGCTTGCCAAAGATTCTGGTTTTGTCTCCAGTGATGATTGCAACCATGCTTTTGAAAAACTCAAGGCACTTTTGACTTCTGCACCTATCATTCGTCCTCCAGATTGGAGTGTTCCTTTCGAAATCATGTGTGATGCTTCTGATTATGCGATAGGTGCTGTCTTGGGACAGCGAATTGCCAAGCTTCCCCATGTCATTTACTACTCTAGTAGAACTCTTTCTGATACCCAACTCAATTATTCTACCACTTAGAAAGAACTGCTAGCAGTTGTCTTTGCCTTAGACAAGTTTAGATCTTATCTTTTAGGATCTAAAATCATTATCTACTCAGACCATGCAGCGCTGAAGTACCTTTTGTCTAAAAAGGATGCTAAACCTCGTCTTATCCGTTGGGTTCTTTTGCTTCAAGAATTTGACATTGAAATTCGGGATAAAAAAGGTTCTGAGAATGTTGTAGCAGACCACTTGTCTAGACTAATTGTTGAGTCTAGTGAGGATTCCATTCCAATCACTGAAACATTTCCTGACGAGCAGCTTATGCATGTCTCATCCATTCCTTGGTTTGCTGATATTGTAAATTATCTTGTTACTAGTGAGATGCCATCTCATTGGTCAAAACAAGATAAATCAAAGTTTTTAGCCATGGTCAAACATTTCTTCTGGGATGATCCTTATTTATTTAAGTATTGCCCCGATCAGATCATAAGGAGATGCATTCCAGAATATGATCAGACCAATATCCTATCCTTTTGTCATGACCAAGCTTGTGGAGGTCACTTTAGTGCCAAGAAAACTGCCGCTAAGATCCTACAATGTGGATTTTACTGGCCTTCTCTTTCTCGTGATGCTTATTCATATTGCAAAGCTTGTCAGCGTTGTCAACAATTAGGGAGTCTTTCTAGAAGAAACATGATGCCATTGAACCCTATCCCCATTGTCGATGTATTTGATGTTTGGGGTATTGACTTTATGGGACCATTTCCTAACTCTTTCGGTAATTTGTACATTCTTGTTGGAGTTGATTATGTGTCTAAATGGATTGAGGCAGTTGCATGCAAAACAAATGATCATAAGGTTGTGGTCCGTTTCTTGAAAGAGAATATATTTTCTCGTTTTGGTTCACCTCGTGCTATTATTAGTGATGGAGGTAAACATTTTTGTAATAGGCCATTTGAGCAATTAATGAAACAATATGGCATTACACATCGAGTTGCAACTCCCTATCACCCCCAAACAAGTGGTCAAGTTGAAGTGTCAAATAGGGAGATCAAGCATATTTTAGAAAAGACAGTTAATCCTAGTAGGAAAGATTGGTCTTTAAGACTCACTGATGCTTTGTGGGCTTACCGTACATCATTCAAAACTCCCATAGGAATGTCCCCGTACAGACTTGTGTATGGAAAGGCATGTCATTTACCTGTTGAGCTAGAGCATCGAGCCTCCTGGGCTGTGAAGCAACTTAATTTTTCTCTAGATAAAGCAGGAATTCAAAGAAAACTCCAACTCAATGAATTAGAAGAAATTCAAAATGATGCATATGATTGTGCTAAATCATATAAAGCCCGGATGCAGGTGTTTCATGACAAACAAATTTTGCGAAAAATGTTTGAGAATGGTCAGAAAGTCCTTCTGTATAATTCTCGTTTGCATCTTTTCCCTGGTAAACTAAAATCTCGTTGGTTCGGGCCCTTTCATTGTTCGTACTGTTTACCCTCATGGAGCTATTGAGATTGAAAATCCCAAAAATGGAGACATATTCAAAGTGAATGGTCAAAGACTGAAACCATTTTTTGAGTTGAAATCCCCAAGAAGTAGAGGGGATATTTCTTGACAAACCTGTTTATCATCACGAATTATTATTCTGCGTGTCTTCTATATAGATTTTAGTTTTCTTTTTGTGTGTTTTAATTCATTTTGGTCTTTATTTATTTTTTGCTTGGATTTTTTTTTTATTGTCTTTTATTCTGCAATGGATAAATACCAAAGGGATTGGCACGCATATTTTTCAGGTATTATCTTTCTATTTCATTTACCCTCTTATTTCATACATTTGCTATGCTTTTATTCTAAATTTCTTGTTTCGCTTTGCTTTTATTACTGTAATTCTTTCTTTCTTTTACTTATTTATGTATTTAATTTGTTGTTAAAGTTTGGGAAGTAGATTGCTTCATGATTGCACACACGGAAATTTAGCTCAAAATACTTATTCATTTCATAAACATGTGATTACATACACAAATGTGAAAATGCATACATAAAATTCTCAATCACATGTTTGTTTCCAGATTCTGAGCAACCTGAGGCATCATGCTAATTGCCTCTACTTGCTCTTACTTGTAGAACCTGCAAAAGTTCGAACATGATCATTATTTCTCTTCTCCAGTGCTTCTACATTCTGGTTGGCCAAGTATAGCCGTTTCTGGAGTCCGCCACCAGAGCTTTCAAGGAGGCCACCTCCTCACTCAGTGCTGAACACTCCCGTGTTCTCGCCAGGAAGCGCAAACCCAGATTTGTGGCGGAAACCGCATGTTTCACGTTTAGAGTCTGGGACTCCTCCACTGCCACATTGTCCGACCGCCGTGCCATATGCAGATGCACCGCCGGTGTGAGTCTTCTCACAGTAATACCTTCCGGCACTACAGCTCTTATCGGCACGACCTCAGAGAAGTTGGAGGCCGAACCATGATGGTATGAGGAGTTTGGGAAAATAGGGTTTGGAGGAGCCCTTATCTGGGCATTTGGTGGTGCAAGCGACAACTCAAGGTTAAGGTCATCAATGGGAGTAGCTCAGGATGCCATTGATTTTTATGTATGGACTATTTGATGGTTTTTCTTGAGTTTGCAGAATGAAATGCAGGGTACTCCTCCTTTCAACCGAGAAGTGGTTTAAATAGGCATATGCTCATAAGGGAGCCGACAGCACTTTGCATTTCCTGAGCAATTTGCGGTTGCGTCCAGAAAAACAGGAAGCATTTTTACTTTCACTTTACTTTCTTTTCCTCCCTGTTTTTCTGGTGCATTGTGTTTTGATTTCTTTTTAGTTTGTCGTCTTTGTTTTATTTCAATTGGGGAAGTGTGCTTTGTTTCTTTTTAGTTTGTCGCATTCCCTTTATTCAAGTTTGGGAAGTGTGTTTTGTTTTTCTTCTTTGTCTTTTGCAACTTTCTTTTCTTTTATTTCCGAAAATGAAAAAAAAAATACACGGAAAGGGCAAAGACAAACAGGCACACCAATAATACACTAGAATCACTTTTTCTCAGTGCTCGGTGTCTCGACCATAGGACTTTTGAGTTTAGCCCTACGGCTATCCTCTTCCGGGGCTTCAGGCACAGTATCTTGGGACTCATCACTCGAGCTCCCAAAGATTGCACTCTTAGCTTGAGCGTAACCACTTTTGCGGTCTGTTTTCTTGCGCTTACCCGGTCGGTCTAGGTCCTCCAGCTGCTTTCTCATGTCATTAGCGTAAACACTTACCATCTTTGAAAGATTTTTGTTCTCTTCCCCGCAACGCTTCCAGCTGGTGTCGATTCACCTCTAGTATCCTTGCCCTTTCTGTTTTTAAACTTTTAATAATACTCTGGCACTCTTCAACCATACTTCGCTCTCCGCCAACTGACCTCTTAGCACCTCCACCTCATGGGACTTCGCGATTAGGCGATGACCCACACTTGCGACTGTTGTGGTGCTTTGCACGTTTAGTGCCAGAGCATCGCTCACCACCCGGTTGTCATCCCTTGCCCCCAGCACCCGTATATCCTTGGGAGTCACTAGATTTCTAGCAACTCCAAGGGCAACATCGTTGTCCAGCAGTATCGAGTCATTCACTGTCACGTGCCCCCGTGCGGAGGCAAAGTAGGGCATCCACACTGGTGCCACTGCTTGGCCCCGAGTCTGAGTCGGTGGAGCTAGGTTGAGATCTAACGAGAATGGGTAGGAAGAGGCCATTTGAATTTTCTTTTCTTTGTTCTTTCTTGTCTCTTTTGTGTGTTTCTGAGTTTTGTGTGTTTTTCCCCAACTCTTTCTCCTCTTCTTTTATAGAGTTAGTTTCTACGTAACCCTAGCCACTGCGCTTCTGGTTTGGCGTGGCCCTTGCGGCCTATCCCCTCTCGCCTCACCTGTCCCCCAACCCCTTTAATTGCATTTCCGCCTTTCAGCGCTTTCAAGAAACGAAAGTCGTCACGCCTTCCTATGAAGGCAATAATTCTGGCTTGGGACCGTGAGAGAGACCTCTGCTTGTCGGCACGTCTCTCACTTTGTATCCCGTGACTCACAGGAGCCGAGACATTAGGGCCCACTTTTTTTTTTTTTTTTTTTTTGAGTTCTCGCTCTTTGTGCTTCTGACTTGGTTTCTTTGTTTTATATACTTTCTTCGCTCTTGGGCTTTCGTTTGGGTTGGGCTTTCATTTTGGTTTGTGCGTTTCTTTGGGTTGGATTTCTGCGTGCGTAGGACTGTTGTTAGGGTTTACTGTTGTATTTGGTTTTGGTTTGTTCCGTTTGATTTTGTTTTGTTTTTGCAACTAAATTGTAGTTTTAATTGGTTTTGTTTCGTTTGATTTTGTTTTATTTAATTGTTGATGCCTCAATTCTTCAACATTGAGGACAATGTTTGGTTTAGGTTTGGGGGTAAGGTTTAGAAGTTCTATTTTTAGGGTAGTTTTGTTTTTATTATTATAGTTTTTCAAAAAAAAAAAAATTGGTGTTATCTCTAGATTTTTATGCTTACTATCATCAAATCTGATTCAACACTCATGAATGATTTTTACGATTGGAAACATATGATTAATTTTTAAACCCATAATTTTAGTTTTTTTTCACTTATTTCTATTTAGTGGATAATTCATGAGTTATACTTTGAACTCTCACATGCACATCAACACTTTAGTGAGAATGAAAGAAAATATCAATTATAATTAACTTTGTTGTTTTAAGTAGAGTTAGATGACATTGCTCTTGATTGACCTTGGCATAAAAAAATAAAATAAAATAATAATAATAAAAAAAAATGTTAATTTATCCAGAGTTTTACTTAGTAACCGGGCCTCTTGCCTAAACAGCAGCGAGTGTTCGCGTCAAACGGTAAAGTTTTGAGGTAAATACATTTTGTGACTAGTTTAGTTCTGGAGCCTTTTTAACTTCGAGTTAATAAGCCCTTAGGGGTGTTTCTACACCTAATGCCTTAAAACCTTTGGTTTGAGAGTTGTTGGCCTAAATCTCGCTACATGAGTTAATTAGAAAGCTTAATGGAACTAAACATTGCACAGTCACAATCAAAAAAAAAAAAAAAGTATATATATGTCTTGGTTAGTTATTTGCACTGAATTTTGATAATAATTGAAATAATGAGGTTACTGTGATTGAAATTGACTTTTTGTCTCTAAAATGTGTTGGTTCACTTAAACACCAAAGGAAACAAATGAAAAATTTACTAAATAATTATAAGTGATCAAGACTTTATGTGGGGATTAATTTGAAGCGTGTTTGCTCTTTTAAAAATTATTCATGAATTTTCAATCCAGTAGCTTTGATGATGGTTAAGCATTTGTTTAAATTTTCAATTTTGTTGTAGCATAATTTTTAATCTCTCATTTCGATGTTTGTGGGTATCATCATGAAAGCCCTCACGAGACTATACTCGTCCACTAGGGTAACCTAGGGGTTTAAAGGCTTGTTGCATATGCTAAATGCAATCGAGATCTCTGCGAAAGTGGCTTAGTTTTCTTTTCTACTTAGTTTTTATTTTCTTTTTCTCGAGGACTAGCAAAATATAGGTTTGGGGGTATTTGATGAGCACAAAATTAATACAAGTTTTATCCTTAAATTTATATTTGTTAGTATTTTCTTTTGTATTATGTAAATCTATTAGAGTATTTGTATTGGTTATTTCCAATCTTTGTTTTTGTATTTAATGAGTGGTTATTTGTAGATATTAATTGTCTTTCACCAATAGCATGAGAAGGAGGAGAAATAGGCAATGTGTTGCAAAAAGAGAGAAGAACTCAAGTTGGATTTGATGACTTTGCCTTTTACAGCTCATGCTGTACAGTCCATTTGCAGGCCTGAAAACCGAATTCTCCCATGCTCAAATGAATAAATATCCTTCATGAAATTTGTTCATTAAGATGTCTACTAACACATATCCAAAAATTGGAGCAATTGGATAAAAACTCAATCCACAGGCTGTCACACACCAAGACAGGTTCTAGAAGACAGCTTGCACATGCAGCTGGAATGAAAGGGACTTCATGCTTCTATAAATAGGCAGCAACTCAAGAGGGTAGGGGATCAGAAATTCAGAGGAGACACGCAGGAAAGAGAAGGAAAGAAAGAAAGGAAGAGAGAGAGAGAGAGAGAAAGTGAGAAAGAAAGAGAACAATGATGGAAAGGAAAGAACCGAGAGCTAATAACTCTCTTAAAATTGTTCTTCACCTTTCTTAGTTCTCATTTAATTCATGTATTTTAGTTTCTTTGTTTTGTTTTAATTATTAATTATGTCTAGCTAAATTACTTAACTAAGGTTGGATGAAACACCATTATTAAATACAATTCTAGTTTTTGTCTTCAATTCTCAAATATTGTGGTGTTCAATGATTATAATTTTCACTTCACTTGATTAATAGATTAATCTTCTTTTCACCACTTCTATCATGTATTGTGACATATAACATGTATTTGTGGTAGTTAAGAGTTTGAATTAATCTATTAATTCATCCTTGGTTTATATTTCTAATTTACCAATTTCTTTGATATTTTGTTATTCAAATGAACTTTTTCACATAGGATGCTTAGGAAACTTTGATCCTTTGTAGTTAAATAATTTTGTTTACATATTATGCTTAGAATTTGTACTTATGAAGGGAAGGAAAATTTACTTATGATCTAAAATACAAACTTAATTGATAAATCTTGAGAAAGCAGTAGATTGATTTCTAGATTGCTACTCTATGGGAATTGAAAGATAAATAATTAGGATCTTATGGAATAATGGTGTGGATTCTAATACCTTAGTTATTTTTCTCATAAATTTAAATCTTAATTTCAGTTTATTGTCATTTCCATATTTGTTTCATGCTTTATTAAATTTTCTTTATCAACAAACAAATCACCATTTGAATCAACTAGGTTGGAAATGAAATTAACTTGGGTATAATTGGTTTTCTATCTTTACACGCAATCCCTTGGGTACGATCTCGCTCTTACACGCTTATGCTATATTCGATTCGTGCGCTTGCGAGTTTATAAATTTTAAAACACCTCTTTTGAGGCACAACATTGAGCGAGGAGTTCGACATGAAGGATCTAGGTGCAGCACAGAAGATCCTTGGCATGGAAATTCAGAGAGATAGGACCGCTGGAAGGATTTGGATATCACAAGCCAAGTATATTCAGAAGGTTCTTGAGAAATTCAACATGCAAGAAGCAAAGGTAGTTTCAACTTCTTTGGCAGCTCACTTCAAGTTAAGTGGGCAACAGTGTCCTAAGTCCGAGGAAGAGCAGCAAGTAATGGAGAAGGTTCCTTATGCTAATGCTGTGGGCTGCCTTATGTATGCAATGGTATGCACACGTCCCGACATAGCTCAAGCAATCAGTGTCATTTCCAGATACATGGCAAATCCAGGAAAGCAACATTGGGATGCAGTCAAGTGGATTTTGCATTATTTGAAGGGTTCTTGGCGACGAAGGATTATGTTTGAGAAGCAAAAAGAAAATGTGGGGGTGTTGGGATATGTAGATGCCGATTATGCAGGGGACTTGGACAAGAGAAGGTCAACTTCTGGTTATGTGTTTACATGCGCAGGAGGACCAATCAGTTGGAGGGCACTACTGCAACCAATTACAGCTTTGTCGACCAGAAGCGAGTATATTGCATTGGCCGAAGCTGGAAAGGAAGCAATTTGGCTTAATGGCTTGGTAAGTCAAATGGGAATCACCCAAGATTGTGTGAAGCTGAAGTGTGATAGTCAAAGTGCCATTTACTTGGCAAAGAATCAAGTATTTTCTGGAAGATCAAAGCACGTTGAAGCAAGATATCACAGAATCAGAAATTGGGTGGAGTCTAAGGAGATTTGGATCGAAAAGGTTCATACGGATGACAATGCCGCAGATTTCCTTACAAAGATAGTGCCGGTCAAGAAGTTCAAGCATTGCTTGAACTTGATCAATCTCGTTGATTGATTAAAGTGGAGCACCTCCTCACTTGAGGTGCAATGAGGCAAGAAGAAGATTGCCAAGGTGAAAACTCTTGAAGATTTCCAGAGCTGCTTCAAGGAGGTTCAAAGATACTCTGGGTGCAACGATCAAGACTTGGTTTGACTCACCAAGGTGGAGATTGTTAGGATTTTGGCTCGTCAAATATGTCCTAGTTGGTTTAGGATTGCTTTAGGGAAATTAGAGGTATTCTTGTCCTAAAGGGATTAGGAAAGAATTTCAGTTTTCCTTATTCAATTCAGGTTTGGATTTCTAGAAACCTATTTGGTTTTGGATAAGTGTAATTTCATAATCCACTTGGGAATAGGAATTCAATCAGCCTTAGGACATGTAAGCCAACTCTATATCTATAAATAGGGTGTGGCAAGGCTTTTTTGAGAGAGAGGGAAAAATAGCCAGAGACAGCCAAGAGTTTTGAGATTAGTTCTAGGGTTTGCAAAAGTTCTGTAATCTCTATTATTAATCAAAGGAGCGGTGATTTCTCTACCTAGAGAAATCACAACTGGACGTAGGCAAAAGTTCTGCCGAACCAGTATAATTCTTGTGTGTCTAAGTTTCCTAATATTTGCTAGTTTAGTCTATTGTCGTTGGTTACATCAAAGAACAAGATCCAGCAGCAAGTTATTTAACACTTTGAACCTATGTGAAGAAAGCTGGACGTGCAGCAAATGAAGTATGAGATGGAGTTGATTCCAACCACACTAACATGGACAAGATGAAGTGGGAGTTATGGGTTGTATTAAATAAGGAATGGTGGTGTTGGATTTCATCATGTTGTTCCTCCCTCTTAGCCCTATAAATAGAGAAGCCTTCAAGCTTCAAAACACACCCCAATGGAGGGAGCTCTCAAACACTTCTCTAGAGCTCCCTTCCCTTTTCTCCCTCAAATTCTCTTAGTTTCCTTTCAAGTTGTCAATTGTTGTAACAAAATGAGTTTACTAAATTTTCCTTCAAGTTTTCTTAGTTCCACTTTACTTTTATTTGTAATGTACATTCTTTCTTAAGTATTCAAGTTTAATTAGTTTCCAAGTTTCAATTATGGTTTTTGTTCTTATTCATTATGCTTATAAGTTAATATGCTAGTTTGAATGATTGATCGCCATTTAGGTTTGCATGTTAGCTATCTTGGTTTGAATTAAGAGTATACACCATGCTTTAATTCGAATTGAACTATGAATAGGAAGAGTATGTATGAACATTCGACAAACAGGGATTAGATACATGCTTGGTTGTTTAAATTGTTCTTCTATGCTTAATGAGTTCCTAATGCTTAATTTTAGGTTAGACAACAAATGATCAAATTAGGGAATTAGGAACACAAGGTTTTGACCAAACACCATGGCTTAATCATACTTTAACTAGAATCAATCCGTTAATCTAATTGAACTTGGGAACTTATTTGCTTGAGTTATTTCCTTTTTTTCTTGTTTTATTTATTTTCTTTTTCATTTCTGTTTTGTGTAGGGGAAATGAATTGGATCATTCAATCACCAATCCTCGTGGGATCGACCTCGCACTTACATATGCTATATTACCGAACGGCTCGTGCACTTGCGAGTATCACAAGTTGAGGATGCAGCTGAGTCCATTTTGATGCAGTGAATCCGAAACAACAGCAAACAGAAACTTTAGCCTACAATATATAATTCAGATTTGTTTTAGGACATGTTTCATGAGGATTCACATGGTTTTGTCTCCCAACTAATTGATAAGACTTGACAGATTTCATACTGATTGAATTTATTTGCTATGTGCCATCATATGCCGACTACTACAACATATGACCTGGAGTTTCCTAAAAAAAAAATATTTAAAAAAAACCTGGAAAACACAGGAACTAGAGATTATTATGTAGCAACTAGTAGGGTGGATCAAACCGTGGGTATTATTATTTCAGAAAACCGAAGTTCTCCAATTGAAACCGGGTTGTTGAATTTATTGATCAACAAAGTTATCACCCCAGGAGCTGGTGGTGATATAAACTTGGGCCTAAGTTTAAGTGGATGGTAAAGGTTGATGGGAAGCAGAGAACCAACATGGCTGACATAATATCTCTCTATGATCTAAAGCATTGAAAGATACATGTATTTTTTTTACCTCTATATTTGGTCAAGTTTGATATTCAATATTGGCCATACATGGAAGATCAAACTTATCCATAAAGAGCAGGTACATTAGTCTGAAGGCATCTGAATTTGACATGGAAAGGTAAGGAGTAGGGTATGGTAGGGCATGATTTTGCAGCTACCTTTGTGCATGAAAATTGACCGATCAACTTTTGAAAATTAATCAGAGGACAGAAGCATGTGACCTCCAGTTAGGTTCATCTTAACTATTCCATCCATAATTCCATCCCTATATAAGCACAGCAACATAGCCATACAAATCATCACCCCAAGTCATCACATCCTCTATTGTCGCAGCTTTCCCCCATCCAAAGATCTCTTAACTCTTAATCATAACAATCCTCAGAAACCATGGGTATGAGCTTGCTATCGATCATCTGACAATCTGTCTTGATGTCTAAGCAATCGAGTATGGCTATGACGAATGTCCCGAAGGGCCACTTTGCTGTTTATGCAGGAGAAGAGACTTGTTGTACCAATATCATACTTGAGCCACCAGTGGTTCAAAGACTTGCTAAGTTGCAGTAAAGAGAAGGTCGGGTACACTCACCCAATGGGTGGCATCACCATTCCATGCACTGGAGAGGCCTTCATTGGTCTCAGTTCTTGTTTACATTCCTTCTAATATATGGCCAACATGACTGAACCAAACTCTTCAATTTTGTGCCCTGAAGAGTTGAAATCATTTGTAAATATCCTCTTTGTATTCTGATATTGAGAAAGTAATTCAAAACCAATTCTTTGTTCTCTTTCACAAGTTTCATGCTCATGCATTTAAAATTATTTGCTTCATCACAAAAAATCTTTCCAAATGCAGCAAAGCCTGCAATGTTGGCTACTTACCCCAACAAAATAGAGGAGAAAATGTTGAACTAGTATATTAATAAATTTCTAGTGATTTTCAGGGTTCTTCTTCTTCACATGCTCTGCAGGGACAACTAAAAAAATCTGCAACAATCTGTAATGGAATACAATTATATCTAGTCCCCACCATCCATCAATAAAACAAGGCCAGGTAATATACTTTACTATGTATGGAAATGTAAAATAAAACCAGATTACCTTTTTGCATTTTGCGTAACTAGATAAGAGAACTTTCTAGTATTGCTTATCTACAGAATAGAGAAAAGCATAATGGTTTACACCAAAAAAGCGCAAAATGCTTCAGCCTTGTATTCTACAATTCTCTAATGTGGAATATTCCCAGAAGAATCTGGAATATATTTATCATGATCCAACAAATTTAATACAATTGCCTCCTCACTAATAGAATCTTATGCAGGTGTGAGATTATGGGTCTATATTGGACCAAAAAATATGACTTAAAAAACAAATCAATAGATAATATATAATATAGCCAACAGAAACACAAGCAATTGTTTATAAGAAAAAATAAAATTTCATCATCAATGAAAAATAATTGTTCTTAGAAAAGCTTCTTGAAAAGTTGAAACCAAAAGTATAGGATGAGATGATTGATTCAACTCTAGTCTTTGCCTAGTCAATAGAGTGTCCATGTGAATGAGTCAAGAGATGGCCCAGTAATGGTTTAGATAATCTAAAGGGAATGTTTAAGCACAAAGCAGAAAACCATGTATTGATTTACTTGTGGGAGCTAATCACCACAAAAGGCTTATTGGTTGGCTGTCACTACAAAAGCTATCTCAATAGCTCAAGTCCAAGTTCAGTGCTTCATTATATACACAATGACTCAGAGCCTCAGAAGATCCTCTTTATTTGATCCTGGCCTCGGATGTCAAGAACATGACTAGCACAAAAAAGGTCACTCTACTTTATTAGTTGAAACATTACTCAGATAACTCTATGTATCTTTCAAGTTGCACCACTCTTTTGTTGGGTCCTAAAGTTTGTAGGGTAGGGTGTCTTGGATAATTAAGGCAATGTCCATGTGAACCTTCAACAAGTCCTTCACCTGATATGTTTCTCAACATTCTTAATAACTCTTACAATTTTATCCATTCCCTCCCCCCTATATATTTTAGGTAATGACATGCTCATTCAACCCAAAATCTGCAGCTCTCACTTAACCACTAAAACAACTTTTCTATTTCAACCTTTGAGGTGCATTTCTTTATTTGTTGATTCTGAGTATGGGGATCAAATTGATGGGCATAGCTCATGCCAAGCAGAAGCTCCAGAGAACTCTTTCGGCAAGATATGGATCAGCTGCAGACACTAATGCTGAGGTTCCGAAAGGCCATTTTGCTGTTTATGTTGGAGAAGGCAAGAAGAAGAGATTTGTGATTCCAATATCATATTTGAACCATCCTTTGTTCCAAGACTTGTTAACCAAGGCTGAGGAAGAGTTTGGATATGATCATCCTACAGGGGGTCTCACAATTCCATGCAGTGAAGACTACTTCCTTAGTGTAACTTCAGTTCTAAATTGTTCATAGATGATGATGTTTCTGTACATGACCTCCAATTATAGGTCAATTATTTAACCAATTCATTCCTCCTTTCAATTAATTTTCCTTTCATCCTACAACTGAAAGAAACAGAAGTTGAGATAATAAGTGATCAGTCTCTTCATTTTTGTATTAATTGTAAGTTCTTGGAAATCCCATCCCCTGGGTTAATTCCTGATATGTTTTGTAATTTGTAGTTAAAAATTCTTCACCATTATTTATCTACCTCCTTATGGCATATTCTGAACTAACAACGTGTAGGAACCACAAAAGATAATAAGAAACTTGGAATTTAAAAAAGGAATATGGATATGATATTTGCCACAAAATTTTGATTGCACAACAAGAAACAGAAAGGGGGGAAGAAAAAAAAACCCAAGAAAAGTTCTTGCATGCAAACAATTTTTAATCACAGAGGAAATTATTCACTTCAACATCAGACAATTATGCATTCATCATATTCAACATCGTCATTTGGTATTAATGGGTACACTCACGATTATAACTCTGTTTAGGAAAGAGGTAATTAGCATTTAAGGCCGTACAGTTGAGACAAAATGCAAGAGAGATTAATGGCTTTGTTTGGTACGTATCAAATTGTAGCGGATTCAACTGTATATTGTAACGCGACTAACTAGGTATTAGTTTAGTGGTATTTCTCGTCATTTGGTGAAGAGGTGCTCCCAAGTTCTAGTTCACATAATTAAAGACTAAAAAATCTGTACTGTGATGTGCAAACTGGTGATGGTATGTAGGCTTAATGATGAGGTCGACAATTTGATATGAAGTGAAAGATTGAGCAATTAAACCAAATTAATCCTCATTAAATAGAAGATCCCAATATTCCTTTGTGGCCATATCTAGGGGCTACTTCATCTTGAAGAAGAGAGCCAAATTTTATTTTTCTGGTCTGACAACAGTGTATTATTTAAAACTGTTCCTCTGTGTCCAGTAGTAGTGGTTTGCTCAGAGGCAGAGATGAATCTGCAGCAGCAAATGGTACGTAGCTGCGGCTCCTGCCATATTATCATGAAAAAGATTTCTTATGCCCGCATGCTCTGCATATTATTTGAGTATTGACCGACTCATTAAGAAAGGTCAGGCCAGGATCATCAGATGAATTTTGAACCAATGGATGGAGGGGCATATGCCCCCCAACTTCCCAAAACATTATAGAAAGAAGGCTTATTATCACAAAAGGTCCCTAAGGTTTACGAAACTATCAGATTGCATCCTCAATGTTTTTTTGTGTCATTGGTGGTCCTCAAGGTTAGTATGTGTGATCACAAATGGTCCCCTAGGTTAGTTTCGCCAAAAACTCCGTTAGTTCCTAATGTGACAAATATATATATCACAAAACATCCCTAAGGTTTACATGCATATCACAAATGGTCCCTACAAATTTTTTTAATTTTTTTCATTTAAAATTCATAAAATTTTGGTTTTCTTTTTTAAATCTTATGAATTTTAAATTATTTTAAAATATATATTGTATTTTAAATACACATGACACTACATTATTTTAGATGTGGGCTCCACATCTATGCCACATCAACAAACTAATGAAGTTTTTAAAAAATAATTTAAAATTCATAAAATTTTAAAAAGAAAAAAACCAAGGGTTTAGGGTGTATAAATGATCCTCAAGGTTAAAATCCTTATAGAAATGGTTTTTTCATTTTAAAATTTTATGAATTTTAAATTATTTTTAAAAAACTTCATTAGTTTGTTGGTGTGGCATATATGTGGAGCCCACATCTTCAAAAATATAGTGTCATATGTATTTAAAATACAATATATATTTTTAAATAATATAAAAAAGAAAACTAAAATTTTATGAATTTAAATTTAAAAATTAAAAAAATTCGCAGGGACCATTTGTGATAGATGTGTGAACCTCAGGGATATTTTGTGATATGTATATATGCCACGTCAGCAACTAACGGAGTTTTTGACGAAACCTAACGGCAGGGACCATTTGTGATTACACATACTAACCTTGAGGACCACGAGTGACACAAAAAAAACATTAAGGATGCAATCTGATAGTTTCGTAAACCTCAGGGACCTTTTGTAATAATAAGCCTAGAAAGAAACGAGGCATACACTTGCAGGACTTAATTACCAGCAGTTTCTACGCGGAAAATGGTGAGCGAAAAAAGAAATCAGCCATTTATGGTACACGTGAGACGTGACAATTCACTCTCAAATAATTCGAGTAAGGATTTTGTTAAGATGAGTCGCCCTCAGAACATCGCCAGAACATCGCCGAGATATAAGGATTATTTCTGACTATTAATGAGATGCATACCTCACGTATATTAGTGATCAGAAACGACCTGCATATCAACAACTGACGATAGCACAACTTATTTGCGCAATGATTAATTTCTAATTCAGAGTCATGTGAACTCCATAACTGACTCATTCATCGTCATCTTCTTCTTCTATTAGCATTTATTGGTTTGGCTACTAATTTCACTCAGTCTCTCACTTTCACTCCCACATGCATTATTGTTGACTCTTACATCATCAACTTTTTAATTTTCGTTGGTTTGAGGTAAGGCCATGTGCTATATGGAAGAGAAATAGGTACACTCATCAGATTGAAGTGAGCAACAGAAACCCAACTTGACCAAGTTTGAAACTGAATTTAGAATAGACTGAAAAAATGAGAGAGGTAGCATAGTATTTTATTTGTTAGTAAAAAAATAAAATAAATTTAGAATAAAGTGAAATATGAACAAATGAAAAACCAATAATGATGAAATTCCAAATCCCAAGTTTTTATTTTATTTTATTTATTTATAATAATAATAATAATAATAATAATAATAAACCAATAATGATGAAATTCCAAACTGTCCCGCAAGCCTACAAAAGGAAACCTGCAACAAAGACATGCCTGAAAACTGACCCATCACCATACAAGCTAGCCAGCCAAAACGTGTTCCTATATATACCTTAAAAAAGGAAAAATGCTTGGAGAACCCATCAAGCAAGCTATAGCATCCATAGCCATAACCCTAAAATTACTTATTTCTCCCTTGTGTCTTTGTGGTTAGAGCAGAAGGCAAACATGGGCTTTCGTCTGAAAGAGATGGTTTTTCATGCCAAGCATCATTTGAGGTCCACAAGAACTCCTTGTACTGTTGATGTTCCCAGAGGCCATTTTGCAATCTATGTAGGGGATGATGCAGAAGAAAAGAATCCTGAGAAACGGCATGTCGTGCCCATATCATATTTGAAGCACCCCTTGTTCCAAGACTTGCTCTACAAGGCAGCTGACGAGTTTGGTTTTGATCAATTGGGTGGCATTAGACTTCCATGCTCAGAAGAGGAGTTTGCTAGTCTCACTTCTCGAATAAATTAGCAGGTAGAGAGCTAATTAACCAAGTTCAAATTCCAACCCAATTTTGAATTCTTCTGAGTTGTATAAATCAGTGTCAAGTATTCAAGGCTGCCATTGAGACTTAGTGTTAAACTTCTTTCATGGCAAATTCCATATATATAGAGACAATTTTGGCAGACAAAATAAGAATTCATGTAACCTTCTTTTTCATCAAATATACCAAGACTGGAATTAAAATTCAGTATCTCGAACATTTATTGAGGTTTTAAGTGGGCACATATGATTGGCCATTTTTTCCGGCAAGTCGTTGGATTGGTGAAATTTTCGTTTGTCACAACTATCATTTCGTGTTATAAAATAAAGTAGGGACGGTGAGTTTATACCATATGTTAATATATATACCGGGTAACAATTGCGTGAAAAAAATCATCAATCAAAATTCATGTTAATTAGACATCACATGTTAACCGTTAATTAATAACACCATGTGATAATATTACGCAAAAAATTCGTCAAGCTTGTGCCAGAGAAAAAGGCTCCTCAATCGAGGTCGATGTATAACGACATGTTAACCATGATATCAAATAGATTGAATGCAAAAACACCGTAGCACACATGAGGCC
Source organism: Prunus fruticosa (assembly GCA_018703695.1). Classification (NCBI taxonomy): domain Eukaryota; kingdom Viridiplantae; phylum Streptophyta; class Magnoliopsida; order Rosales; family Rosaceae; genus Prunus; species Prunus fruticosa. The sequence goes on from CM031924.1 coordinate 35,445,172, forward strand.
AATGTATGGAGACATGTCAAGCGGAAGTAGCTGAGACAATATGCATGTGGAGGAGGGGGTTATGGTCTACTTTTTATTTCAGTTGAGAGAGCAGAGCATTGTGCATGTGAAAAATGCCAAATGGAATAGTAATATTATAGCCACCCAATCAACCGATTAGATAAGGTTTGGGTTGGCTTAGATAATATTGTACTTCAATTCAAACAACTTGGCCTGCACTGCATTTATATGTCAGAAAATGAAAATACATCAAAAGGAAAAATATTGATTGGATGTTTACACATATAATTGTTTTTTTAGAACTGATTTTTCCATTCCTCTTTAAGGAAGTGTATGTGGACAAAAGAGGAGTGGGAAAATCAACACCCATATTTTTAGTAAAGCGATAGTCTAAACTAGAAGAGAAAGGGAATGAAGATTTCTCACACACACACAACTATGATGTTATGAGATTCGAACTTGAGACCTCGTTAACTTTTATATATTTTATTTTGATATATATGGATAAGTACGGAGAAGTTGTGAGCATTGGATAAGAAAGATTATATATATATGGGGGACCTCGTTAGATCACTGTGGGGTAGGTTTCAGTCAAAAACCTATCCATTTTCGTCTAATTATTTCAGGCTGCGATTCTATGCTTCACAAAACTAATCACATGGAAGTTGTTGAGTGGCTTCCATGGTTTCTGGTGTAGCTAGGGCCTCTAGTTTTTGATATGCATTGTAGTTTGGTGACATATGGGCCTATGGTGGCTCTTTGGCACTGGCGGCAGCCATGAGTTTTTTTTTCAGGGCCATTTGCATAAAATATTGTTCAGAAGAACAAGTGGGGCATTTGGATATTTGAGTCGGTTGCTAATAAGCTAAGATGATGAAACCCATGTGAGCCTTTGCTGCCTGCCCAGCCACACAGCCTCACTGTGACCTCATTATCCAACTCTACAGAAATTTGGGAACTTCTATAAATAGAGGTACAAAATTAATTCGGGCTTCAAACAATTCCTAGCTTTTAAACTCTCTCTCTCTCTCTCTCTCTCTCTCTCTCTCTCTATATATATATATATATTGCAAAGTTTTAGTGATCATTTTATGGGTATGATGATTCGTTTGTCTTCTTCTATGGTACATGGAGTGAAGCACATTCTGAAGCTGCAGCCTAAATCTCATGAGGTTCCAAAAGGGCATGTTGCAGTTTATGTAGGAGAAATGGGAAAGAAGAGGTATGTGGTTCCAGTTTCTTACTTGAACCACCCTTCTTTCAAAGTGTTGCTTAAGAGAGCAGAAGAAGAGTTTGGCTTCAACCATCCAATGGGTGGTCTTACAATTCCATGCAAAGAAGAGACCTTCGTTAGCCTCACTTCTCAGATGGGTGCCAGACAAAGACGATGATGATTGGATCATATAGCAATCTTCCACAATTTTGAACTTTTTTTTTGCTTTTTGGGTTTTGTTTTGGTAGGCTTAGGAATGATGGGGAACCAAACCCATCTGAGATTTTGTACACGTAAATGAGTAGGGCACTAGGTGGGGAAATTTAAGTCAAATTGCGATGTGATGTGGTGACTTTGGTCCTTAATTCTATACAATTTTGAAGAAGGTTCTTGGCTCTCCTAACATATTTTTCAAGAGCTCACATATTGCGTTACCACAATTGCATCACATGGTTTGGTTTCGTATTATTCAGTGCATGCAGGTTGGCTTTGGTTTTATGACGCAGCAGCCTCAGGTTTTCATTAATTTGATGACGGCTTCAACAGGTTTTCAATAAGTAGAAAGTTTCTTCAGTTTTATTAGCAAAGCCATGGGTTTTTTAAAGGTCTGCTGGGGAGAAACTATATTTCAAATCGGACCCAATTTCAACATAATGAACTTCGACTAAACTTGGTCGAACACTCTGTCCTTAACCTAACCGATACTCTCTTCAACTTAACCGCCTTCTAGTCTAGTAAGTGAGGAATGTTATCACAAAAGGCCTCAATGGTTTTAGTTTTAGTAAGTCTGAAACTATTTATTTATATATTTGTATTTTATTTTGCCAAGTTTCCGATAATTGAAATTTTACATTCTTCAACAACTAGTCTTGCTAATCAATTTATTACCAAATAATTCGAGATAGTGCAAATGAAGGTGTTTTACCTCAGCTATATATCAACGCGGTAATTGACACTGTCATAAGCATACATTTCAACTCCCATGATGGTACTGAAACCAGAGACCATAACTCTATACTGAAAATGGAGGTTTATTTTTTACATCAAACTTTATATTTAACGTGGTCATAAGACATAATCATACATTTTTCAACTCCCATGATGCTATTAAACGGTCATCACCCAGCTGCAACTGCAAGATACCTACAAAGAGACAGGAAGGGTGGTGTTTGCTGTAGCAAACCATTCAGAATTGAAAATCAAGCATCTCTCCTCTTTGCAATCCAAGGAGCTTCTTTTCACTCTATTAATCCCCGGCTGTCGCTACTTTTATACGAACTCTTATACGAACTCTCGTTACTCTTCTACAAACTCTATGCAAGGAAGAAACTTTCAACTTCTGGTATCCCATATTCGAAGCAATTTTTGAGAATAGGGTAGCCAGTTAGGCTCAGGGTAGGTATAGGCATGTAAGACCACTGATATAAAAAGTGTAAAGAGCATCAGCCGAAGTTAGGAAAACTGGATTAATGCTTCTAAACTGTCTACTGGGCAGCATCCATATATTATGTCCCCTTACTCCAAGGACAGATTGCCAGTTCGAATGTTGCGCTGCTGATGTGCGATTCCTTTCCCTAATTGTAACTGGGATGAGCCGAATTCTCCTGGTTTTCCAGTGAAAGAAGCAAGCTTTGGCTGAAGCCATCTTTTCATGGCCAACCCACTGATTTTTATTTTTCCACGTGATTCATTTCCTTGGTAAGGTATCCCAAGCCTTCTCAATAATGCTGCAACTGACTGGCCAACCCTGTTAAACAAAAGATGCCACATTTGCGTCAACGAAATAAAGAATATACACTTTTATAAAATTCCATGAATTCTGGGAGCGAATTCTGATGAATTGGAAGTGATTTTAAAACATATTTCATCCCAGAAACCTTTGCCCACAGTTGATCATTCATATCCCTAACAGTAATTGTTAAGTAACAATTTTCACCTTCCTGCAATGTTCATTGTCTTCCCTTTCGGAGACATGATTTGTGTCTTCTCTACGGGCAGTAAAATGGTCATGTTGGGTAACTTCGCACCTGCAAGATATGCAACAACAAAGGAGTAAGATTTAGGCTTTATACAACGGAAAGCTAACTTTTTTTAAATCTAAATCTTCCATAAATTTTTACAATTTTGTCCAATTAGTTTTCTGCACTAAACTCACTCAAAGCTGAACTTTTTTTTTCTTTTTTCTTTTTTCTGTTCAAAGAACTGAATAAACAGAAAAGAGATGTAGTTTATAGTACCAGCAGCAAGCCGATGTTTGAGACCTTTTAGAACAGTCAAGATGTAGACCTGGCAAATTTCACACAGGAGTTGATGAGTAGTAATTTTTGTGAGTAGCACGTACTATCTAATTTATTATTCTCTTGTTTTGTTTGCGTGGGGGAGGGAGGAATAGATCAGCTACAGCTCCTATCAAGAAGGAGATAGAGAACTGTTTCATGAATGTCAAGCTCATCAAGTTGACCTACTCATTGAGACAGATAATTTTATATTACTAAATAAAGGAAGACAAGCTATCCAACGACAATGCGAGAACTTACCTCAGCAGTGTGAAGTTGCAACTTCCTTGCATCAACAACAACAGGACTTGCTTTGAAGGATATACATGGAACAATTCCAAGAGATGCAGCTTCCTTCAAGTATATGCCATATAAAATTGTTTCCAATTAGTTTTATAATTGGAATTGTATTGAAAAGCACTGAAAAGTTCAGCTTCCAACTGACCTCAAGTAATGAAAAAGCACGAGGGTCATATTCACCAAACCCATCTATCAATGAACATAGGTTTGAAGGTCTTGATGTGTCGGCAGTTACACCAAGATTCTCAATAAGTCTATTCTTGAATGATGCATCGATAAGGGAGCTGCAAGCATCCCAAAACTTGTGATAGAACTTCAATGGTAGGCATAATACCAGCTACAATCGTTTTGCGGTAGACCATTAAGGCCAGTGATGCCCTATAGAAACAATGCAATAGACAAAAACTGCTCAGAAGACTGATTTTAGCCTATAAATCAAAATCATGACTTTTTAAAATAAACTAATTCAGGAACATATCAAACCATGTAAAGCTTTTCAGACGAACATAAAGATATATAAATAAAGAATAATCAAACAAAAAAGTTTCCTTTCAAGATACAGATTGATAATGCTTTAATTCTTTTTCCCCTTTTTCATGCTTACTTATTGGGGTCAGAAAACTCTTTACAAATGCATAACTTTATCGAGAAGTACAGAACCGACAGTCTCAAGATCAATAAAATAACTCTTGCCGCTACTTTTTTTGAGAAAAATTCACACATACAAAATAAGTGAAGAGCATTTTCCAAGTACATTATGTTGCTTGCCTAGTTCCCCACAACAAAACATGTCTAATGATCATCACATAGAGTCAAAGAATCAAATACCATTTGCTATCAACTTGTGGTCGATCACGCGAAAAGACAGATTCACCAAGTGAGCATGCCTTCTCAGATCTCCGCAAGCACATGCCTTCAAAAAGATCAAATGTAAGGAGAATAAAAATGTACAAAAGACAACACACTGCAATAATTCAGAATATGAAGATGTGAATATGTTTGAAAACCCCAAACGCCAACTGAAGTCAACTGTCCAATTCAAATTTCCTTGAAGCTCAAATAATAAAGCACATAATCAAAGCATGCTATGTATAACTCATATGTAAAAAGAAATAATTGGACACAAGAAAAGTTGTTATTGTAACGATGTTGGTATGTTTTAATTAAATTGTATTTATGTCTCTAACTATCTTTGACCTTAGTAATGATTTGGATTATGATTTTCAAGTTGTAAATTTTAGTGGAAACGTCAGAATGGTAGGAAGCCAAGCTTCTGATTATCTAGCTAGACTAGACATCCAACGAACCAAATGAAAAGAAGTTTCGAAGAGCATTTCCCTAGAGCTGTATTGAAGGTTATTATCAATCAAATTCACATGTTAGGCAATCTTGTTTTAAAGTTATTTCCTTATTACAATGGAGAATCATCTTGCAAATCATTGTGAGACAAAATGAACCTATATTCATTCAGATATCAGAGCCAAACTGACAAAAAAAGAATTGAGATATTTAGTCAAATACTCATTCTTAGCACTAAAACTATAAATAAACCCTACACCATTTAATTTCTATAAACAAACCCAAAAAATGACAGTTGGCCATATTGAATTTAATTTTGATTATTAAATTACTTTGAAGCCCTATTGAGTGTTTTGAGCTTTTTTAATGAGGTTTTGAGGTTGGGTTTGTTTTAAGAAATCAACGACAGTTTTGTAATTTAAAAGAAGTTAAAAGTCTTTTTGTTATGTTGTAAATGGGCTTTGAGTGTGTTTCTAAAGTCCATTTCATATAGGGTTTTTTTTTAATAATATGGGCTCCTATATTGGGTATAATAGTGAATCTCCCAAAAAAAATTTGTAACTAAATATACTGTAAACTCACCAATGATGCATCTACACATGACAAGGTTTGGAACAACCCCATCCTTTTCGGCTTGAGAAAGGAGCATGTGGCCAGCTTCTAGATCATCCTTTCTGCAAACAGGGTGCACAATTAAACAGGTGCAAGTTTTGAGTTTTACTGCAGACAAGAATACACGCCAACATTGTCTTTAACACTGCATCAACTCTAGAAGACTCACTTTTCACTTGCCACTAGAAGTATGGAGTATGTTATGCTGTTCGGATGCAATCCAAATCCTTTCATTTCGGATAGAACTTCCATAGCCTTCTGTAGTTGATCCCCATCACCTGAAGTGTGATTATTGGCATCTCAATTAAGTTTAGCTAACACACACACATATTTTATATACACGCCTCAGATAATGTGACAGTTTAGGATTATAAAACAGAGAGGAATTGTTATCATACCAATTGACATTATTTTGAAAAGGAAATAAGGTAACATTTAGAGACTTACACAGGGCAGTGATCAAAGCATTGACAGTTGAAACAGTTTTCTCAATTTTAGTGGATTTGAGATATTCATAGAGCTCCAGTGCTTTCTGCCAGTTTTTGGCCTGAAACAAGGAATACCCAATTTATTAAATATTTAAGCATTCTTACCAGCTTAAAGAGTTTACACTAACGGGAAATAAGTTGGGCAGTTCATCAGAGGATTTTTCTCTCCATCACCTGACTACACAATTACTTTGCTTATATGGAGCTCATTTAGAATTATAAGCCCCTATTTTCAGCATCAGGGAAAAGTAACGTTCAAACAGCATGTTACGTCTTTGGATTGAAAAAACAATAACCATTTTTTTTATATAAAAAAATTTAGAACTAATAGGAAGCATTTTTAAGAACAAATAAAAGCTTCCAGGAACTGTCGAGGGATAGAAGGCAGGAAAACCAACACATCTATAAGAATAATTTTTTTTTATTTAAAAAAATAGTACAAAAGCCCTGTCTGGTTTCTTAATTTGGGTTTTTATTGGACGATTCTGAATTTCTATTCATCTTCATTTTGCATGCTTGGACCAATAACCTATATGAAAAAATACGCCTAATTTTCTTTTGAAGGAAAAAAAATGTCTACCGCAGAATTGCCTATGTGAGACATACATTGCTACAGGCTCCCATCAATGAGCTGTATGATACAGTTCCAACTTGTATTCCTTGATTTCTAGCTTCTTGTAGGATTTCAAAGGCAGCATCTAGTTTTCCAGCATGCCCAGCAACATTTATTAATGCACTGAGAAACATCTGTACAAGCACCAGAAGCTTATGTAAGCAATCATGAGATGTATCAGAGAGGAGTAATTTTAGTGATGATAACTGAATGCGAAGATCACATCAACGATATTGAAAGATAAGCCAGCTGTTTTTCCCCTTCTAATTCCCTAGCTTATCTAAACCCTTTTAATTCCCTAGCTTATCTAAACCAACTAAATTTAGTGGCGACTAGATTTTGTAAAACTCAGACAGCACTAACACAATCCCAACTCCAAAATGACTGTGCAAGTCAACATGTCATGGGAAAGATCTAATTCTGAAAAAATCACCTCATCAGGGACCACGCCTTTCCTAGTCATATCACTATACACATTGCACGCAAACTCCCAATCACCTGTCTGGCTGCAACAGTTAACAGCTATGGTGTAAACCTCGGGGGAGCCCTTTATCTTATATTTGTGGACCATCTTATATACTTCCCGTGCTCGATCAACCTACAAGAAATGCACCAATCTATGTTGATTAAACATACAAGTAAGACATAGGAGTAGAAACACCACATGCACCACAAATGTGAAGAAATTGACCCTGCAACTACTGTAAGAAAATGGCAAACCGTACCTGACCAGCATTTGCACATGCCTTTATTAGTGCACCGACAGTTGTGTGATCAGGTTCTATAGGTTGTGTTTCTGCCATCATCTCTCCTAAGACATCAAAAGCACGATCAACTGCTCCTGATTGACCACATGCAGTAATAAGCGCATTGAATACAACTCGATCTGGCTTCACTTTCTACTGCATGTAACATCTTATCAGCATGGAAACTTATTCACTATCCAGGAACAAGAAACAACATCCTTTCTCAGAAACAAAGAACTTGATAGAGTAATAGTAACTATGGATAGATATTGTAAATTTTCTCATTCTAATAGTACCTTAGACCTCATTATCCCATAAGCACCAAAAGCCTTGGCCACTTCCCCAGCTCTGCCACAACCATCAATAAGTGCTCCATATGTGTGAACATTTGGTTCTACTCCAGCATTAACCATCTCATGAAAGACCTTTGCAGAAGAAAAAGATAAATGTAGTTGAAATACTATGGGAAACTCAGAGAAAAACTCATATGCAGAGGTTATGTTTAAAAAAAAAAATCTAAAATTGAAGATAGCAATTTACCAACTGGGCAATCATTAGTTACAGGATTCATGAATGGAAAATGTAATGAAGAAATCAATACTCAGCTTCAATGAAATCAAGTTTAAAGCTTCAGTAAATACAAAAGGCTGGTACTCAAATTCTATTTGAGATGTAGATGAGATTTAATTATATCGAATTTTCAGGGATTACAAACAGAATGTCAACCTGATGGTAAAAGTTTTGTTTAAAGGGATGGACATATCAGCTTCAATTCTTTCTACATATAAAGCAAGCCAAACAAGCAGAACTTGCAACCCTGGCAGCTACTGGGACTAAAATTGGTAATACAGTAAAACTTCATTTCATAAATATTGGGCTAAAAACTCGAAGTATGCATGCCACTGAGAACTAAAAGAAACCAAAATGAAAGATATCATACATCAAACATTGTGTAAACTTTTCCACTTTTACCGCATGTTGATATCAGAGTAGTATAAAGTTTGCAATCGGGCTTCATTCCAACCTCCCGGACAAGTCGCAGAACATGGAAAGCTTCTAAAACCACAAAAAAGACATCAGAAACTTATTTTGCACCAAATAATTAATAGCTGTGGTAAATTGTATAAATGAATTTACCCTCTGAATCTTGAGAACTTGCACAGACAGTCATAAGCATATTATATGTACTCAAGGTTGGATTTGGAATCAGTTTGATGAAACGGAAAGCTTTGTCAACAGCCTTTTGCGATTTGCAGATTTCAAAAAACCTTGCATGATAAACCTGATGCCAGAGAACTTAGTAAAATAGAGAAACCCAACATACAAGAACAAATCATTAACAGAAGGTTGCATCCTTACCTTATTCATATCCAACAAACCCCTTCTTTCCAAATCTTCAAGCAATTTTAAAGAGTCGCCTAGCCTAAGAAGCCCATATTATTCAATGATCAGCTTCTAGAAAAGAAATTTGGAAAAATGGAAAGACCGGTATGTGAGAATTCAAATCTAGGGGTTTATATTAGTACTATTTAGAGTTAAATTGCATAAAACTGTGTTTCTACAGGGAAAGAAAAAGAGGAAGTACACGGATTCACTTTGGTTAATTATATCTAGTCATTTCAAACCAGTGCAAACTCCTTTTCAAAAACCAAATCCATTTTGTTAAACTCCTAAATCCAAATGGACCCTAAAGGTATTTTATAACATATATGTGAAAGATAACATGTACCTCCCATCCTTTAGCAAACGATGGTAAGCACTTAATTGCTCTGATAGAAGATCTCTGTCATTTGTATGAATCCCGTTTGGGTGGGGAAACTGGGTCATAGTCCCAGAATTCTTTTTAGGCAAATGTCTTACTTCTTTGTCGCTTGAATATCCATTGCCTTTTCCCAAGTCCTTTCTGCTGCGGGTATGGCCTTCTATAGACTCTGAACAAACACTCTTCTTCAGAAAATAGGCCAAAAGTACATTTATTTCTCAAAATTACCATAAAGTATCAAAATATGGTCTTTCTTTCATGGCATTACCTGTAGTGTGATGGGAAGCTTGTGGAATTAAATCCGCCCCTGTCACAGTGATGTTCCTCAAAAAAGAAGATGGCTTTTTACCATTCAAGCTTGCTACAGATTTCGTCTCAGACTTGTTTGCCTCATAAAACATGTGAAGCTCTTCTCTCACCGATTCTCTATTGAGTACATGAAAGCTAGTAGCTTCACCCACTTCGCCGACTTCATCGCTTTCGCCAACTTCAACGCTTTCCTCATCATCTACAGGAACAGAAGGCGAAGCTACTCCAAAATTAAAATCACTCATTAATTTAGAGAACTCATCAGAAATTGGGTCACGACCACCATCTTCAGACCGTTCACCCATTAATTTAGAGAACTCTTCAGAAATTGGATCATAATCAACATCTTCAGACCGCTCTGGCTGCTGCAACTGAGTCAACTCAGTGGGAAAACGAAGCGGTTGAAGCACTGCGGTTGATTCAAACACCAAAGGCGCAAGAGACTCCTGCGCAGAATTGTGAAATTGCAGCACCGGTGTCTCTATTTCTTCCATCTTTCCGTTCAAAGCATCAAAACCAAGAATCTGATTTTCGCGGATTGGTAGCTGGCTACTGACCTCTTTGGCGTCTCTAACCTTTCTGAGCTCTCTAACTCTAGCATCGACATTCTTCTTGGACTTGAATGGCCGATTGAAGTAGAAGACGGAGACAGCAGAGAAGGTAACGGCGGCGACGACGACGAGGAGCGAACGCGGGTCGAGAGAGGCCCTGATGAGAAACTTCGAGGAAGGAGAGCGATGGTCGCTGGCGAGGCTTCTACGTTTTCTAAGAGAGCGAAGACCACTGGAGAGAGGTCGGAGACTATGGCCGCCGCAGCCGAGGAAGTGTCTGCGAATTGATGGGAGAGAGGAGGAGGAGGAAGAAGAAGAAGAAGATAGAGGAGTGCATGAGATTAGTGTTAGCGTTTGAGGCTTCGCAGAGAAGCTCATCTCCTTGGGAGAGACGAAGAAGAGCAGAGAAGGAGGAAGCTCTGTGTGGCCTATCAGCTCTGTGAGGGAGTGACGAGAGTGAGAGTGAGAGAAGCACTCATATCATGATTCATAACCAACTGCCTGGTCCTCTCTTTATTTAATCTGTTATTTTGCTCATCCACATGTTGCTGACGTGGCGCAATTCCTGGTTACAGTTTGGCTTTTATTATTTTATTTTTATTAATTTTGTTTCGTTCGTTTGCTGGTTTGAATGTTTTCCTGTTGGGGCCAGTCGTATTTGCCGCGGATTTCTTTAATTCTTTTATTGGCCCAAGAAAAAGCCCAATCCAAAATCTCTTTAGCCCTTTTTTTTTTTTTAAAAAAAAATATTTGAATTGAGTAGATTCATTGATATGAAGGCAGATACAAGATTACATAGGAAGAACACTGTCTCCAAAGGATGGTTCTTGTAGACAAAAAAAGTAGAAATAAAACAATAACAGATACAAGATTACATAGGAAGAACACTGTCTCCAAAGGAGGGTTCTTGTAGACAAAAAAAGTAGAAATAAAACAATAAAAACAAGCAAGAACAATCGTTGAGATTGGTTGGACTAAACTCAATACAATAATGCTGCGAAACGCATATACAGTATACTGTTCAAATTTGCTTCACAAGTGTGTGTGTGTGTTTTTTTTTTAAATAAAAAATTTTAAAAATATCCTCCAACAATCAAGCAAAATCCAATAAGTTTGTTGTAAAGAAAGTGGTGGAGCCCATATATAAAAAAAAAAGAAATATTCAAAAGGCTAATGATGATGTTGGGCAATGAAGACTTTGGAGACCACGGGAAGCCATCCAATTTGCCTATAAATATGCTTGTTCATTTAATTGTAGAACACACCGATCCAAAGAGAAAATAGAGAGAGAGAAATTTGAGAGTGTGAGAGCTTTATCTTAGAAGAGTTTTATTGGAGGGAGAAAGTTTTGTCAGTGTAAAAATCACAAAAGAAAATACAACTCTACTCTCAATATTTAGTGGTAATTTTCAATTATTATTTTATAACAAAGCTCAACTTTTATGAGCCAAAAAAAGGGTACATATAATATAGGATTTTAAAATCCATTATTAAAGCGTACAAAGCTAGATAACTATTTCTAGAACACAATTACCTTAATTGTACCACACAATAAATCTAAGTAGTATTTCTGAGTTTACAATATACTTATAGTATAAATTTAAATAAAACATATTGATATTTTGGTGTAACATGAAAGCCTGGGCGGCTGGAAAACTCAGTCAGCCCCATGAAACCTCATATATGGAATGATAGTGCACTTAGTTATAGTAAGGAGGCTGTGCTGGAGCAACCTCTGTTGGTGTTGATGCTACCAAATTGGCTGAGTTAATTGGTCCGGGTGCTACCAAATGTGCAGGGTGGATTGGTCCTGGTGCAACAAATCCAGAGCTACGGATCTCCGACATCTGTCGACGAGCATTTGCTCCTTGTGCTTCACACAATTTTGGTAGAAATACCCCTACAAGCAAAACACCATATAATTAATCAACGTTAAATACTATTAAGATAAACGTGTAATTTGGATTGGATTCACAGTCTAACAATATAAATAAGTACCTTCACCAGCAGCAAGATTGAAGTAAAGGTCAACAATGTTGGGGCAGGTGTCGTAGCACTGAGGCGAGCAAAGCTTTTGGTTGAAGCGAGACTCCAGGAGAGAGTCTGAGCAGATGCCATAGGATTTGCGGTCAAGCCCACAAGACTTGATGCACTGCTCACTCTCCACCCAGTCCTTCAATTTGTCTGCCTGAATCTCTGATGTGCGGCACGTGTATGCTTCCTCTCCGCTCCTCCGCACATGCTTCTCGAGCACACAGCGTTTGCTGGACGACGACACAGCGAATGCGCATGTGTCTTGGTCTAGATCCTCGCATGAAATTGCTCCTGCATGCAAATGAAACTCATTAGAAAATTGATTGGTAATTAATTAATAAGTAACCAAAAACCAAAACAAACCTAGGGTGGCTTGCACACAGACGCCAAGGGCAAGAGCCAGCACAGCAAGGGTCTTCAAGCTCGTGTTAGAAGCCATGTATTTGTAATGAAAAAAGATAGAGGAGGAGGAGGAGGAGGAGGAGGAACCTGTTTGTTTTGTTGTGGAGATGCATTGGTGGGGAGGGCTATTTTATAGTCGTTTGAAGAAGGACTGTAGAATATAGAAACTGTGAAAGGTGGGTTTAATTATGATTCTGAAGAAGAGATGGTGGACTTTGAATGTGAAAAAAATGGGCACGAAGTCTAGTTTAGATCCTAGTCAAGAGACAGGACCCCACGAAGGAGGGCCATGTTCGAGAAATGTCTCTATCAATAACCTAATTGCTTATTTAACATACTAGTCAATTAACGTGGCAACTTGTGCCCGCTATCAATGGCGAAGATGTAGTGCGAACCCTAAATCTTAAACTGTGGCCTCATATAAGCTAACATAAATTTACACCATTACGTAATGACATACAATAAATGTTTTTTTTTTCTTAAAGTAACCAAAGTACCCCTACTCCTAAAGGCAAAATTAAAATTTCTCCAAAAATTTAATTGGATTAAATCTTTTAAATTGGGTCAAGGATGTTACACTTTTTGAATAATCACCATGATTATGCCAATGAGTCTTTGTCGTAATAGATTATATACAGATATTAAATATTTTTTAACACCTAATTTATTTTGTATCAATATTCCAAGAACATCATTAATTGGATACAATTTTTTTGGTTGAGTTAGTTGGATGCATTATTTTTGCAAAATTGAATATCTGGGCACATATAAAAACAATCGTGTACCACTTTACTAACCACATTTTAATCGAGGTGAGCCCTATATATGGAAATCTTATCTCTTTGGGCACTTGAAAAAATAAATCTACATGAGTAATTGAAGAGCTAGCATCAAGTTAACGGTGGGGACGTACGCACATGACAAGCAATGTCTATACATAGGAACATAGATATTATTGGAGCAATTAGAATATAGTGCCATGCATGCAGTTGAGAGATTCAGTGTCATCATTTGAGGAATGAGGCTTAGTCATTGGATCTATTTCAATGAAATCATGTGGTTGAGATTGATTTAAGTGTTTAAACTTGCTTGTGTCTAATGACTTGCCAAAAACCCACATGTGCGTACGCTTTACCTGCGTAGCAAGGCTGCTGTAACTCGTCCACGTGTTATGATATGGATGGGCATATAGTTAATATTTCTCACTTTTATGATATAATATCAATAAATATCCACTTATATATTCTAACAAACGAGTGACATACTCTCATACTACGTATACTATAATTACTTGCACTTAAAGCATCCATAATGGGGTCCCTAAACCACCTCCTTAGACAAATTTTAGTGAGGAATTAGAAAAATACAACTCCAACCATGCTCCCTATTCACCTCCTAAAATAGAGAGACCTCTAGAAACTCATAAATCTAAGGAGAGAGAAAGGACTTCTAGTAGCTCCTTATAATTTAATGTTATTTTGTTTTATGCATAGTTTAAACTTTTAATTAATACAAACAATTTTTTTTTTTTATAGAGATGATAACCAATCATATTGAATTAAAAAGGGTAATGCTAGGGAGACCATCTATTTGTACCATATTTGTGTACCAACTGATGTGGCTGTTGAGTTGTCTATGTCACATCATTAAATGAGTTTTAAATTTTATTTATTTATTTTTTTGTTACCTTTCACTTTACAAACTCATTTAAATCATATTAAAATAATTAAAAAAATTTTTAAAATCTCCGCTCTCTTCTCCTACCTCCTACCCAACCAACCATCTCTCCCTACTAAACCCCACCTTTCAGCCACCCCTCTCCCGTCGCCCATCCTTCCCTCAAAGTCGATAGATAAGTTGGTACCCCTTCTTAATAAAAGCAATTTCCCCTACATTGGTGTTGCATTCCTAAAAGGACATAAATTAATGTGCAAACAACCAATTAAAAATACCCGCAAGTGCACGAATCTATTGAGGTATAGATTATGTAAGTACGGGGTCGATCCCACGAAGAACTTGTCGGCTTCCTATAAGCTCTAACTTGAGTACGTAAAGAACATTAATTTAACACAACATAAATGCACAAAACAAATTGGAAACTAAAAATGAATAAAGGAAGGTAAAAGAAAAGAAACAAAACAAGAAAACTAAAGAAAAATACAAACAGCACTTTCTATCACCCTTTTATCACTTATTTATCACATGTGAACAGTGCCATAAACAGTGAACAGTGCGACCGGTCGTCACCGGTCGTGGGGCAGTGACGACGGTCGTTTTTGCACAGAATTGTTTCTCTTTTTTCAGTTTCGACCTCTGTTCAATTTTTGACCTATAACTTTCTAACCGTTTATCCAAATTTCACTTTCTTTATACGGTTGGATTCAGCACAGAAAATGCAAGAACACTGCGTGAACCAAAAGTCCAAAACAATTACGGAAACAAATAAAATCAGTGACAGAGACACATAACGTGTCAAACACGCACACACACACACACACACACATTTGGGGGGGGGGGGGGTTTGGTTGTGGTTCAAGTGACCTAATTCTAATGCATGAAAGTAAATGGACTTTGAATTTAAATGAGAATGGCAGAGATGAATTATCAAAATGTGAAAGTACCAAGTAACAAACACTAGGGTTTCGAAATCCACCATAAACAATTCTACCCATGTTCATGGATACTCAAGTGATGAACTCTAAATGTGTTGATAAAGATGTTCGCAATCAAGACCATGGGTCGTGACTCCAAGCGCATTGATTCTCTCTAATATATGTAAAGTGCATGGTTCGTGCTACAATACTTGTGCCCTCCCCATAACCGAACCTAGGTATGGTTCGTACTTCGATTCAATTACAAGGAAAACCCATTAAGTTCAAAGAGAATATGAACATCACAAGAATCCTAATAGTATGGTGTTTACATTAGGTATTCAAGAAACCAATTCACATGGATGATTCTTACTTCATCCATTTATTGCTTAGGATAACATGAAGATACACATAATCCCAACAACCTCAAGAAGCATGCTTTCAAAGGTAATCAATCAAGGAAAACACACATCAAGGATAGATTAATTTGGTGAATTGGAATTCATCAATTGTTGTCAAGAAACTAATTCACATGATACTCACTTAAACAAGTTCAATCATTTGTTGCTAATTAGAAATTATGTTCTTGGTTATCTTACACAACTTCTCAACTTTAGCTACATGCATACAACCTAAGGTGATTAAGCAAAGGAAGCAAACACATATCATAAGATTCAATTAGTGAATGGGGTTCATCAACAACATCTAGAAATTCATACACTCAAAGCATCAAAACAATAATGTATTCATGTTTAGGGCTTCAACCTAAGCCCTAGCTATGGAGTTTAGTTCCTCATACTTATTTCAAATACAAACTCAAAACAAAACTAGAAAGAAGTTACAGATTTTGTGAACATGGGAGCTCAAGGTCTTCAATGGTGGAAATCTCTTCCACTTCTTGCTTTGTTGCCCTTGTCTTCCTCCTTGAGCTCCCTAGCTCCAAGCTTCATCTCCAGCTCCAAAATCTCTGCAAATTGTATAATGATAGAATGGATTTATTGCCCACGTTCAAGAAGCTCTCCCACTTCAGATTGCACTCCCTTACCCATCATTTCCAGCTCACACTTTTAATATAAAACTCATTCTTTTGTTAAAGCCTTAGCCTTTGTCCCCTTGCCATGATGAGTTGTTTTTTACTTACAATATTTTTTTATTTTCCACTCACATTTTTTTACTACTTTCCAATAAATAAAGCATTAAATAATATGACTATTTATTAAAAATATTTGCACATCACAACAAAGATTAATTAAAAACAAACCTTCATTTATTGCAAACAACACACAAAATAAACCATAATTAAAATCTTATTTGAAAATTTAATTCGAAAATTTTATCTGAAATTTTTTTTTTGTCGTATTTTATCTGAAATTTTAGGTGATAAATTTATAATAAATAGTGACACGTGGCAACCGAAAATATTATATGAAAAGCTTATCAAAATTAATGGTTTAAGGTATAAAAAAATATAAAATAAAGTACAATGAATAGTATTTGCCCTTACCCTAGCCTTCCAAGGATGGAACCAACTAAGGCAAGGCTGTCACTATTCATGTGAATAGTAGCAGCCCTTGCCTTGCCTTTGCCTTGCCTTAGCCTACATGGGTGGAGATGCTCTAAAAGCCTAAGGGAGGGGGGAGGGGGAGAGGGGTGTTTGAGATAAAAGCTTGCCAAAAGGCACGGGAGCAAAATCCCAGCAAAAAACTGGGGAAAACTCTCTACAACATGACCGGGGGAGAGAAGCCCGGTTTATTAACACACACTATCTTTGGAGTTCGAATATGAGACCACTAATTTGTAGGTGAAAGCCCTTTTCCACTATACTAAACCCGTTAACATTAGCCATTTTTATTTTAAATATAGGTTTGAATTACCTTTTCAAAATTTCATTGGTTTATAGTTAATATTGTTAATGTAACTTTTCTTTGTTTTGGTTATTATTGAAAGGCCTGCCATAAAAATAAATTTAAAATAAAATAAAAAGTCGAATTATTAATTTATTCTAATGGTAATTTGTTTCATCGTTTTCCTTCACCGCTTGGGCTAATTGAAAAGGTATAAATCTTGTTTTCTTCCTCATAAATTTATAATGAAAATAACTAAAACTACGTACGGTGTATAATAAAATCCTAAGATTCAAAGATCAATTGGTAACTTAGGTCCTGTTTGGTATCCTACTCAAAAAAGTAAATTAAAAAATTATAATTTATTTTAAAAACATGAGTTTTCAAATAGTGATTTTAAGATCTAAAAACTTGTTTGGTATTGAACTTCAAACTATTTTTAAGATCTAAAAAAATTGAAATTAAAATCAGAAACCCTAGATATTCCCAAATTGAAATTAACAAAAGAAAAGAAGAGAAAGAGAGGAGAGAGAGAGGGGGGGAGAGAGACGGGAAAGTGACGAGAGAGAGAAAAAAAAACTATAAAACTTTTTTTGTTTTTGTTTTTTTTAATAATGGGGGTATTTTTGAGTTTTTTCTTGGGGTTTGAATTTTAAAAAATGACTAAACGGGTTTTTGTGGCTTTGGACTTAAAATTTGTTTTTGAATTTATACAATTGAATCCAAGTAGGATACCAAACCTACCCTTAATAATTCATTGCACAATATAAAACAATTGTTACTTATACGAAAGACGACTTGGAGCCAATTTAGCATAATTTTCCCAATTTTTCTTGAATTATTACATATTAGATTTTAAATAATGAAAGAAGGTATATAGCGGACGAGGGGCCATAGAAAACTCATGTCTACACCCAGCTTCGCCCTGCTCACATATTGCAATCAAAACACCTAAATTGTGAATCGTGGGGCACAAATATTTGGTCAATCTTAAGCAGGGGTAGACATGTAAATTACAATATATTTCATAATTAACTAAGTATGTCTGACTAGTTTGATGGAGGTTGGTCATGTAATGAAATTTACAATTGTAAGGAGAGGAAAGTAGAGTATGGCACCCGTAGAGAAAGTTGTTTATAGAAGATGGGGTTTGATATAGTTTTCGTAAACTTATAATTAGACTTGTCAATGTGATTGCGATCCAAGCAAGATGTTATTAATTCTCATATAATCAACAAAACTCTCAATGAAGTTACGAAAGACGGTGCTTTACTTTGGTTCGGCTACAGATTCGATTGTGCGCATGGGGGGAAGTTTTTATTTTATTTTATTGTACTTTTTGAATCAAATATAGAGCTAGTTAGTATTTCAAAACAAGAAACGAAAAAAATAATTAAAAGAATAATATTGACATTAAAAAGTTTATTGGTCATAAATATCAATAAACTATATCATTAAATTAATATTATTGCACATTCTGCTGAGCATAGCAAGCATTTTCTCAATAAATTAATTTGCTAATCAAACAGGATGTGTCAATTCGTACATTAATATCTCCCCAATATGTTCGAAAATAAAGAAAGTTCAAAGATTTTCAGAAAAAGAAAATTTTAAATGAAATTGATAAGTGTCAAATTTTCATTTATTATGTGAAGAAGCGACCCCTCAAATTTAAGGAGTCAAGCTTTTTATTATATAAAACTCTAAATCAAAACAAATAACATGTCATTAATTGCTACAATCACAGGACTCTTGATGATAAAAATCCAAATTAGCTAATGCTTATTAAAACCCTCATCGCCATATATAAAACTTCACAGAAAACCTCCACCAAGATTAGGGTTCCAGTCACTGAGAAACATAGGATCGCCATTGAACCCAACATTGTTAGGCTGGTCTGGAGGAGCCTGCATAACAGGCTCAGCTCCATTGAAATTGAAGCCAAGATTGTTAGGCTGATCAGGAGCCTGCAAAACAGGCTCAACTCCATTGAAATTGAAGCCAAGATTGTTAGGCTGATCAAGAAGAGCCTGCATAACAGGCTCAGCTCCATTGAAATTGAAGCCAAGATTGTTAGGCTGATCAGGAGCCTGCAAAACAGGCTCAGCTCCATTGAAATTGAACCCAAAATTGTTTGGCTGGTCAGGAGCCTGCATAACAAAATAATTTCCATTAAAATTGAACCCAACATTGTTAATCTCAGGATTAGCCAAACCTTGGAGGCCAGAAGGCCCAGCAGCAGCACTGGAAGAAGAGCTCCCCACAAAAAAATTATTGTGAGCAGAGTTTGCACTTTGGGCAGCAGCACTAGAAGAGGAGCTCCCTACATAAACATTAGGATTGTGAGGAGGGTTTGCAGTTTTGGCTGCAGCAAGTTTCTGTTTAGCCTGATCAGCCACTTTGGACCTCAAATCCATAAGAGAAGCCCTCAGAATATCCATCTTGTCCAAGTCCAACTCCTCCACTGGTCCCTCCAACCCGCACTCCGCTTGGCTGGCCTTCAACAACTGGGTCAGCTCTTCCCCCCGCTTCCTTTCACGCTGGATGCGCTCCATCACCTGTGTGAGCTCAGCGTTAAGCTCATTCAGAGTGGCGTGAGAACACGCCTCAACGAACTGCTGCATATCGTGATTAAGGGGCTGACGCGAGGGTATGCCCTCGTACTTGTCTAACACCTCCTCGATGGACGGGTGGCCAAAGCAAAAGGCCTTCTTGCCTGGCGAGAAGACAATGAGGCCGAGCTCTGTACCACACAAGGTACTGAGCTCGCTGGCTTTTTTGAAAAGGCCTGCCCTTCTCTTGGAGAATGTGACTTGGAGATTAGTCTCATTCTCCATTTTCACCATCTGCAATTTTTGGCGCCCCCTACATATCCTTGGCATGGCTAACCCTTGGTTTGTTGTGTATGTCCGGTGGGATTAAAGGGAGTATTTATTGACGCTTGTGTACATAGCAATTTAGGGTTTAGATATTTTTCTGACCTAGATAATTATCAATCTTTGCTGTCATTGTTCTTTTCTAATTTGTATATGTAGTTACTGAGATACTAGTTTGGGAGAAATTTAAATCCTTTTGTTCTTAGCACACATGGTAGGCACTTCATGAATTTTTATACACTAAATACCACTCTAAACTATTACTCATTTCTTACTCACCAGTCACAACACATGCATGCATGAGGAAAGTGCCAGACAATTGCTAGGTTGCCTATAATCTTATCCTCCTCCTTACTTCATTTGGCTTTGTTCGGACTTGCCAAAGAAAGAAATTTTGATAAAATATGACAACACAAATTAAATCTAGAAATTTAATGTTAAGGGAGGAGATAAGAGCATCTACAATAATACTACCGTAGCACTAGCAGGCATTGCTGATTGATACTACGGTCTAACAAGATTCAGCTTTTTGGAGGTGAGATACTCAACCAATCCCTTCTGCCTCCCACATCAGCACCCGAAGCCTTTGCCCTTTATTTTTTGTTGGTGAAATAGAGGGGTAAAATCCATGTTCTGAACGGTATTTTCACCCATTGCCATGGCAATCCAAGGGTAATCACTATTTACATGAGATATGAGGAGATGAATTTATATGGATTTTGGTGCGGGAAGTGAAGAACATGGCTAGATGTTTATAGAAAAAAAAAATCTGAAACTCATGGTATTTTTCCCCTTTTTTTTCAATTTTTTTGGTATTTAGATTGACCGTTGACGTCAGCTTGCTCCATGCAAGTCTTGGCTCAATTATCATGGGGCCCACTTTTTACTATGGCAATTTTTCCTTGGTCGGGATCGTTTTTGGAGCTAGACCCCTATTGCCACGGCAAAAAGAGATGAGTGGAAGAAGTGCTCTAATTCTTCAAATTTTCATTTCATAAGGGACAAAACGAAGAATTTGCTTGTTGTGGATTGGTAACTGTTAGTGTTGTCGGAGAATTTTTTAGATAAAATTTACCGAACACTGATGGACCTAAATGGAGATCTATCAGTGCAAGCTTTTGTTTTTTCATAGGCTATTGTTTTATTTAATCACAGTTTGGCCCAAATAATTGCAATACAAAATCTTTTTACCCAATTTTATTTTCTACCATGTTTTATATTTTCCACCAACCTATCATTTTTTTTCCTTTGTTTTGGTTATACTATAGAAGGGAGGAAGATATTGATTTATCTTCTCTTCACTTGAGTTAACTCCTAGAGTGCCTATATAGTAATCCTATCCTCCTCCTGAATATGTCTTTGGTTGGAGTTGCCAAAGAAAGAAATTTATATTAAATATGACAACACAGATTAAATCTGAAATTCAAAGTGTTAGGTGAGGAGATAACAACTAATTAATCATAATGGACTTGGCTATTTACTTAATTAAAGGTTAACTTAGGAACTTGTTTTGTTGAATACTTGCCCGAAATCGGAAACTTAAAAAGATTTTACTTTGGTTTATAATTAAGGAGCCGGGTTACTCCCCCCTCCTCCTCCAAAAAAATACCAATTAATTTTAGAGTAGAACCTCAACTTCCTTCATGATATCGGAGCTCGAACAAAAGACATTTTGAATTTGACAACCGAAGGTGAAAGATTTAATATCACTTTTTACTTTCCATAATGAAAATAACGAAAAATAAGTACGTGTATGGTAAACCCTAGGATCCAAAGACTATTAGAAAATAATTTAGTTACTTAATAATTATTTGCACAATATAATTTGGAGCGTATATGTTGAACATGAACGTAGAAGATCGACTTTATAAGCTATTACGAAGTCGGCGTTGTCATTCTCTACTTTTAATTATCTCTTATCATGTCTCTTATAAATAAATCACATCATATCTCATCATGCAATAAAAAATACTTAGAATTGGCATATTTGATATAAAATGCACGTATTGACTATATATAATTTCCTTTTAATAAAATGCACGTATCATTTATCCATGCACGTACGTTGTTAATTAGGGTTTTGTGAGCTCTCTTAGTAGCGACTTTATTTTTCGTAATTTTTTTCCGTAAATGATTTTCTTTTTCTATTTAGCGAGGTGGAGCAGAAAGAGGACAACAATCCACATATAACGCAAAATGTAGCAAAATGCTTTTCTAGATTAAATTTTGAAAAAGAAAAAAAAAACCAAAATTGCGCCCATTTAAGAAAAAATTTCAGAACACAACCACTCCATTTTGATGGGACAAATACGTCAAACAAAAAATACTTAAAATAAATAAAGAGGGATATAAGAGTGCAAGACAAATAATTCCCAACGAGTTATAGTTTTTTTTTTTTTTTTTTTGGTTTACGAAAATAAATAAATAAACTACTTTTGAGTTCCACCCATGTATATGTTGTTTCTACTCTACATGGTGTCTCTCATAATTGTTTCTTCCTAAAGTACGGTTGACTAATTTACCTCTCCACTTTCATCCCCTCAATATTATTTGTATTATTAAATACTAGTTTTTCGAAACAAATTTTTTACTTTTTTCTTTATTAGTTTTCACCGTTTGTTGTAAAGTGTAATGAGAAGTGTAGTTTTCAACTCTCAAATAATTATATGCTTCTTTTCATTTTAAGGATTTAGCATTAGGCCTCAATCGATCGTGAGTACATAGTCATACTTTCACTACTAGAAAACTCCAATATAAGTCATTGATACACCCATGACTTGTATTAATGTTAGTTACAGACTATTCATCGGTGTTGGCCCCATATTGAACATAGATCACGTGACTGTGGTCGAAGTAGGTATTGTCATTAAAATTCTGCCACGACAAAGAGTGTATGTGGCGTTTAAATAACTAATTGTGGCTTACATATTACAAGTCACCGATGCACAGTAACCGTGACCATTACACGCTAAGGGCCACTATTGATTCACCGTGGCTAGGCAAACCGTGGCCTTAGCCACTTTCTAGTAGTGTTTTCATAGAGTGCTAGTATGTCTTTCATTTTTTGCATCAAATAGAGAGCTAGCTCGCATTTGAATACTCCTACATAAATATTACAAACTATATCATATCATTATTGTACATAAAAAAAATGAATAAAAATTCTTTGGCCCATAAATATTACAAACTATATCATTATTGTACATTCTGATGAGCATTAATTTGCTAATTCAACAGTATATGTGTCAATTAGTACAAGGCCAACATAAGCGATAGTTCTTAGAACCACATTTCACATAACTAAAAACGAATGGTCAAAATGATATTAGATAAAAGGCATAATTTTTCAACCTGATCTGATATCGATCTATACACCAAACACAATGCTAGTATATATAAATAAATAAAACACATAATTAAAGCACATAATTTTATTTTATTTTCAATTTTGATGAGCCAAACGGCTTCTGATAGTTCATGACAATCTGAAATTTAAAAAAAACATGAGGACAACACAGAACAAACAAAGACAAACTTAATACTGCAGAGCACAGATCACAACACTAGATCGATCACTCTGTTTTCTCTGTGGCTGCCAGTGCTGGCTTATTAATTAAATAAAATCATCATCACCCCCATCACAAGTTTTTCAGAAAAAGCCTCCACCCAGGTTAGGGTTCCATCCATTGAGAGGCATGGCATTAGGATTGCCATTGAACCCAACATTGTTAGGCTGATGAGGAGCCTGCATCACATGATCATTTCCATTAAAATTAAACCCAACATTGTTAATATCAGGATTAACCAAACCTTGAAGGCCAGAGGGCCCAGCAGCAGCACGGGAAGAGCTCCCCACAAAAAAATTATTGTGAGCAGGGTTTGCATTTTGGGCAGCAGCACTAGAAGAGGAGCTCCCCACAAAAAAATTAGGGTTGTGTGCAAGTGCAAGGTTTGCACTTTGGGCAGCAGAAAGTCTCAATTTAGCCTCATCAGCCACTTTCGACTTCAACTCCAGAAGAGAAGCCTTCAAAGTCTCCAGCTGATCCAATTCCATCTCCTCCACTGGTCCCTGCCACCACTTCCCCTCATGGTTGGCCTTCATGGACTGGGTCAGCGCATCCCCCGACTTTCTTTCGTCCTCGAGGACCTCTAGCACCCGTGTGAGCTCATCAGTGATCTCACACAGGCCTGCATTCCGGTACCCGTCAATAATCTTCTGCGTTTCAGAATTCAAGATCTGACGCGGGACTGTGCCCTCGAACCTGTCCAACAATGTCTCAATGCTCGGGTGGCCAAAGCAAAAGACCTTCTTGCCCGGTGAGAAGACAATGATTGCAATCTCTGCACCACACAGGGTGCAGAGCTCGCTGGCCTTTTTGAAAAGGCCTGACCTTCTCTTGGAGAAGGTGACTTGGAGATGGCTCTCATTCTCCATTTTCACCATCTTAACCTTTCGGCGACCCCTAGTCTTCTTCACCATGGCTAACACCAAATGGTTTGTTGTGTGTGTTAGGTGGGATTACAGGGGGTATTTATTGAGGTTTGTGCACTTAGCATTTTAGGGTTCAGAGGTTTTCCTGAGCTAGATATCTCTTTGTTGTCACTGTTTTTACTTCATTTGTATGTTGTCACAAAGATACTAAATCTGTATCTTTTTTTCTTCTTAATTAGCATTTCTTCTTAATTAGCATACATGGTAGGCATTTCATGAATTTTTATACACTAAATACCATTCTAAACCAGTTGCACTCATTTCTTACTCCCCAGGCACACACATGCATGCATTAGGAAAAAGTGACAGACAATTTGGTATTATATTCTTGGCTGGGATAAATATGCCTTTGTTGGAGTTCATAAAGAAATTTTGATAAAACATGACAAAAAAGAGATTAAATCTGGAAATTTAAAGCGTTAGGTAAGGAGAACAATTGTTAATCACATATAATAGACTTGTTAAAAGGCTATTTAACTAATTAAAAGGCATGAATACAATTGGAAACATTTTTTCTTTTGCGGCGCCGCCTTGATAACCTTCCAACAGCATTTTATTGAGTACCTAAATAGTAGATTGCAAACATGAGTTAAACCAGTTGGTTGGGCATTGAATCCACCTCCTTGCACCCAAATTCAAATCTTCGTTTTTTTTAATTTTTAGAGCAATTTAAATTAAAGATATGAATAGTTGACTTAATTCAAAGATATGTCTGGTCGATGACCAACAGCCCAACCTTCTACTAAGTGTAGGCCTGTGATTTGATTAAAATCTTGGGCCATGTAAGCTAATGATCTGATCCAATTTTGTACAGAAACCCCAAAAAAAAAAAATTCAAATCCAAAATTCAAATAAATATTTGTCCCGTTGGCAAGCTAAGTAGCGTTTTGGCTTGTATAGCGCCTTTTCGTGCGACGTGTTTGAAGGTTGAAACCAAACCCAAACATGCAGATACATATTATGAGACGGTTTTCCGCTGTACTCTATTTCTACTTTCGGGATTTTCTTTCCCCTTCAATCTCTCTTCAGGTAAATTCCCGGGTCTTCTTCTTGTTTTCAATTTGGGTCATATTTTTTTTACCAATTTATTTCTGAACTCACCTTGAACTTTTATATCTTCATGGTTTTCAGGTTATTTGAATTTCTGGGCTAATCAAAATAATGCTGGGATCTTTTCTTCCAAGGGTTCTTCTGTACGTAATCAAATGAATCCAATTGGGTTTTTTGACCCAACCCAAGTGGTGTTAGTTTTCATGAAAGTAATTATTTGGGTAATTAAAATTTTTATTTACTGCAGGATGGTGTTTGGTTATGCTTATCCGGCTTATGAGTGCTATAAGACTGTGGAGAAGAATAAGCCAGAGATTGAGCAACTTCTGTTTTGGTGCTAATACTGGTATATACATATATGATATATCTATCATGTTATTAATTATGATATTCTTTTAACTTTAATTTCCAATTATAATGAATTAATTACGTTTGATGTGGGTTTTTTAGGATATTAGTTGCTATGCTTACTGTGTTGGAGAGATTTGGGGATGCTCTATTTTCATGGTAAACAATTTGCTTCCATAGCATTTTATTGAAGCCTTTTTGTTACAATGTATCATATTTGCAAATCAAGGAGAGGCGACTCGTTTGTATGGGAGAATTCCATGATTGACTTATTTTGTGATAGCTTAAACTTTTGTCAATTAGTGATTATTTAATATCATGTAACAGAGCGTTACATATTTGTGTAATATGATTTTTAATGTCACTACTTATTGTTCCCTTGTGTTTTTTTTCGAAGGGTACCAATATACAATGAAGCCAAATTTGCGTTGTTTATATATCTCTGGTGTTCTAAGGAGAAAGTAAGCACTCATCATCATCCTATGCTTATAGAATCATGTTTTTATTCTGTCCTTAATAATAGTGATACTCATGAATGTCTTAATTAACTTTTCAGGGCACGGCCTATCTTTATAATCGCTTCTTCCGAGACTTCGTGGCACAACATGAGGCAGAAATTGATAGTAAGATATTGGAATTCAGAGTTAAGACTAGGGATTTTGCAAACCTATCTTGTCAAAAGGCTCTGAATTATGGCCAAAAAGGTGTTTATGAGATTTTAGAGTATGTTTCTTCTCATCAGTCGGCGCCACAGCCTCATTCTGATCAGGTACATTCTTGCCACAGTTATATTGCCAAAAAGTGATATATAACCCAATTAGACATGTTATTATCTTGCTAAATTAAGTTTAAGCCGCACATTCAAACAATAATCAACCTGATCAACCTGATCAATAATCGAAATAAAGTATTACGAAATCTCTATATATTTAAATAAATTAAGCAGCCGCCTGTGGTTTCTGTGCAGAAGCAAGAGAAGGGCACTGGAAAAGTAATTGCTGCTGGTCAGTCTGAAGCTGAAGCAAGGGACCAAAGAACAACAAGCGACTTTGAAGAGAAACCAACTGAATCAGTATCATTGTCTGAAAATGGAACACCAATTCTTCCCAGCAGAAAACACTGGTTAAAGAAGCTCATCAGATGATGCGTCGCATACTGCACCAAATTATATATTAATGTGATTTACCAATTTTCAGCCTTTACAAAATACAATTTTATGTCTTGTTAATTAGTCTTAATTACTTCCTATGTACCTCATGAAAACTAATCAATACGTAACCATACCCATTCTATGTACCACATCGATACACACATAGGTAACATTGATCCTATTTTTGTCGATTTCAAAACCGAAACCCCTATGAGTCATACAAAAGGAGTGTTGGGTTAAGTAAGAGTTGAACTACCTAAATATCTTAATCATATAACAAATCACTAACTCTTTAGTCACCGGCCTAAGAAAATACTAGGGTCAGTCACTTTCATATGAAAATGACGTATGGTATCAATTTTTAATTATTATGACTTGATACATCACATGTTTATTATCAAAATGGCACACTGTTACGTGTCTGACACACACTCATAAAGTTAACCACACATTCGTGAGGAACATATTTTTCTTTCAATCCAATATTTCCACAATTGCTGCGGTCATCTTTAACTTGTTCAATCCAATATTCCCTGCGACCAAAAAAACCCAATTTTATTGACCCAAAAAAGTTTTCCAATATCCCCGCCAGCATAGAACGGCACGTCGTTTGTCTCTGTTAAAATACCTCATACGACAGTATCCCAACAACCTCGTGAATTCGACAATTCAATGAATTCACCTCGTTTTCAGCAATGAGCAACTCGGTGGACTGGTCCGTAGCCGATCCAATTACACCACGTGGCAAGTATACGTACAGGACACGTATCTAATCAAATTAGCTGGCAGGCTCACAAGTCGCACGGATACGGGCCGACCAAAGTAAGCGAAAGAGCGAAAATCTCACTCCTACGTGGCCATCTCTTCCGCCATCCCTTTGTTGGCTTTTTGGTAGAGTCTCCCTAACCGCCCCACGTGTCCAAGCCACAGTTATCTACATTTGTGACCACAAACCACCCTATCTATCTTTCTTTTAGGTCCTTTGTTTGCTTCTGTTTCATAAATTCATAATTACTTTATTAAATTTAATTTATTTTCTCCTTTTTCTTTTTCAAATTTTTTTTTGGTTTACTTTTTTGGTCAACAAAGAATAGTGAAATGCACCGCCCAAAAAAAAAAAAGGATAGAAAGTGGAAAACGTGGGAGAGAGTAAATAGGGGAGGAATAGTATTTTGTGCCGACAGACATTTGGAGATGAATATACTTTGTTGATTGTATTGTGATCATTCATTTGTTGGAATAAGTACTCCAATAGGGAGATATCATCCAATTGTATGGCACTACAAAGAGTTTAAATACTGCAAGGAGGACATCCACAATGTCTCCATGCTTTCCTTTGAAAGTATTTTTTTATATTATACGAAGTTATTGGTGTAGCGTGGACATGATGGGCAAGTCCTACATCGGATAATATAATAATAATTTATAGTTTAAATACAGGTAGTTCACTCCTAATTACACCGAGACCTTTTAAGTTCAAATCTCACACCTGAAGCTCGATTTAGCCTAAACCTACCAAAGATTAAAATCTCACTCCTAATTACAACAGAATGATTTTGTTTTTATTTTTTGTTTTTAGTCCTTGAATTAGCTAAGGAAAAAGAGATAAGCTCTTACATCATGTGTTTTGACTTCTTTCAAAGCAAAAAGTAAACAAAACTTAGTTTTCTTTAGTTTTGGTCGGAAAAATAAAAGATTAACTGGTTATAAAATTTTCTTATCCTTCCGCTCATTTTTTAGGAAAGACCCACAGGAAAGAAAGAAAATTAAAAAAACTTTGCGTCTTGAAAACGAAAGCTGGACCAAACAAACATGCCTAATAACTAGCTTTTAAGCTAAAAACCCCGTACAATTTCCACAACACACACTCTCTCTCTCGTATTTAAGCCTCTGCCTGCAGAGCCAGAAAGAAAGAAAAAAAAAAAAAAAAAAAAAGAGAGAGGCTAAAGCAGAAAGAAAGAAGAAGCTGTTTGTTTTCCCACCTTTTAGCTCGTGTGACTCACGAGACTCACAAAAAGAAGAGCAGAGGCAAAGAAAGAGGGGAAGGGAGGAGGAGGAAGAAGAAGAAGAAGGGTCACAAGAAAGAAAGAGAAGGCAATAAATAAAAAGGAAGAAATAATGGAGGAGAGCCCAAGGAAGAAAAGTGGAGGGGGGCAGGTGCTGGACGGTTCGAATATAATAGAGTTGGTTGGGAACAAGGAGGTGTTCAGTACTTTTGTGGAGCATAAGTTTGAGGAGCTCGATAGAGACAGAGATGGTGAGCTCTCTGTGAAGGAGCTTCAGCCTGCTGTTGCTGATATTGGCGCTGCTCTTGGCTTGCCTGCTAAGGGCTCTTCCCCTGACTCTGATCACATCTATTCTGAGGTACCCCCAAACTACAATTTCTTCTTCTTTTTTCACCTTATTGGGTATTTACTTTCACTACCCTTTTCATTTTTCTGCTTTTATTTTCTTCTTATTATTTACATATGTACACTCTTTATTAGAAAAATTAACTGACACGTGTCTTATACTCAATTTTGTAATAAGAAATGTTTGATATTGAAATACGATTCAAATTCACAGTCTAACAACATAACATAGTTAGTAACGAGAGAAGAAGGGTTACCAATTGTAATTGTTTTAGTATTTTCTTTGGTTTTGTGTTGAATGGTTAGGATATATAGTTATTTAGGAAATGAGCACAATGATTTTCATTTTTGGCTGAATTATTTTGTTGGCTAATCACTGATACATCCAAAACCCTCAGGTTAATAATGCAGACTTAACAACAGATAATATCAAATGCTCCAAATTTACGTCAGATATGCATAAGATAAAAATGCTACGTTTGATTTTGACTTTGGAGCTTTTGATTCCTTGTTTTTTTGTAGTACTCTAAATTCCACCCTTTCATCATGTAATCAAATTTGTTGTGTCATTCTTGTGCATTCAGGTCTTTCATTATTTTAGGTAACCTCCTTTAAAATATATGGTTCTGTTGTTTTTACAAGCAATAGTCTAAATTACAAGGAGCGGGTTTCTCACACACAGGCAAACAACTAAGATGGGGTTCGAATCAAAATTAAGGCCCTTTTCACTAGGCTAGGCCGCTTTCTTTTTTTAAATGTTGAAAAAGGGAGATTGTTGTGGCTTTGCTTTGTTTCGTCTGTCTGTATATTGAGAATTTCTATTTCTAGCTCGCTCCAGAAGCATCCAACCCATGACCAAACTTTGTTGTTCTTATTTTGTGACTTTGCTTTTCATTTGGACCTTCTTCTATCACTTTTTATTATTATTTTTGGGTATGAAAAAGAACCCTGTTCTTTTTATCTTCTTATGCTAAGAGGAATCTGGTGACGAACTCTGTCGACACTTTTATATTATTCAAGAAGATTTAGTGTGACGAAAGCCATAATATGCCATAATATTCTATGATGGGACTGGTGCCTGCCCATTTTTCAAAAGGCAGTGGTTTTGTTGGGGAGGGGGAGAGAAGTCAAAAAACTTTCTTTAAGTGACTTACTTCTGAACAAAGCAACAACCTCACCTAATCAGCTTAATAATGCGGCTGTAATTTATCTTAGCAAAAGTAGATGATATGTTAGTAAAATAATGTCACATACTCACCTTTAACCGCATGATAATTGAGGAAATAGAATAATTGTAAAGTCAACATAGATGATGCTATATAGTGAAGAAGTTTTTCAACGGAGCAGATCTGATTGCAACTTAAGGTACGTCTGAGATTGGCCTAACTGATTAAGTTACTGTGTCAATGAAGCTGCAATGCGGCAGAAATATTTTAAGTATCTGATATCCTAACTTGGCATATACTGGCTTTAGTCCAAATGGGACAGCACTAATCACCTGCGGTAAGAACTTGATTAGCGGAGAATCCATATTAGCAAATATAGTAGATTGTGTAAACATGAGCTGAAACAGGAAAGCTAGTTAACTAGATCTCTATAATGGTAACTGTTATGTGCCAATTTGTTTAGAGGAACTAAAGTCATTTTATCCACAGATTAATTCCTTTGTGTATGTGCGTAAACTTTGCACTGAAAAAAAATGAAGCATATGATTTGATGTGCTTAGGTGTTGAATGAGTTCACTCATGGAAAACAACAAAAAGTGAGCAAGACTGAGTTCAAAGAGGTTCTTTCAGATATTCTGTTAGGCATGGCTGCTGGTTTGAAGCGAGACCCTATTGTGATCCTCCGTATTGATGGAGAAGATCTCGAAGAATTCATCAATGGGCCAACTTTTGAACCAGAGATGGTAGCCTCGTATTCTGAGATAAAGTCAGCTGATGGAAGTGGAAGCCTCCGTGACTATATAGCCAAAGCTCTGGCAAAACTCACCGTTGAGCAAGGGATGCCCCCTTCATCAGATCCTTGGGTAGTTGATCTTCTCCAATTTCACTTGTTTCAGTACTAACAATTCTATAATTTGATCTTGTGAATGAAAATTATGTTAAACTAACATGCTGCAATTTAGATAAGTAGCCAAAGTATCGGCAACATTTTATCATCCTACAAATTTACATGTTCTCACCACATTATTGTAGGTTGTAGAACCTAGAAAAGTTGCATTGGAATCTTCATTCTTGACTACTTTTTCTTTCTTTTCCTTTTTGCTGGTTATTTTTGTTCTTTAGGTTATCAGCAATATCGTGGAACCTGCTCTGCAATCATGCACTGGCCATGATTTGGACAAGCCTGTATCTGAAGAAACTTTCATAGAGGAGTTTAAGAAAGTGGCAGAAACCGTGGCTCAACACCTTAAGGAGCAGCCTGTGATTGTAGCCCACAGTGAAAATGACTTTGATGGAAGTGGCATTAAGAGACTGTTGTCCAACAAGTTTGAATTAGACAAGGTTTGACTCATAAAGATGTCTTCTCATATTTTTTCACAGACCAGTTGCATATTTAAATCTTGTTGGAATGCCATACGTATTGAAATCGCTTATTTCAATCTATTGTAAAATGCAGACTCTGAATGCAGCTATTGAAAATGTGTCAAAAGATCGCAGTGGGAAACTGTCCAAGGAATATTTGCGTGTGATGCTGGATGCAGTGGGTCCAACCGCTGGTCTGCCACCACTTGGTGCTGTTGAGCAGGTGCTCTGTTAATTAGCAAACCTATCTTTATATTCGCTTATGAACTCAGACTTCAGTGCTTCTCAAGCTTGATCATTTTTTCCTTCAGCGAATATTAGTAAATTATGCCTGTCCAAATGACTAATGCAACATGTCCATGAATTTTTCACAATAAAAATCTACAGATGGACAAGGTTGTGCAGGACGCGTTCAACTTGGTGAATGCAGATGACGGAAAGCTGCTCAAAGAAGACGAGTTCAAGAAGATATTGACTGAAATCCTGGGGAGCATCATGTTGCAATTGGAGGGAAATCCTATCTCAGTTTACTCAAATTCAGTTGTGCACGAGCCCCTTGCCTCCTCTTCTACAGTATTGCAGCCATCTTCCGAGTTATAGAGCACAGCTCTTGTGGATATATCGAGCGTAACAAATATAAAACTGGCAATAAAATTTTGATGAAGAAAATGATCACTACCACAAGTTTGTGTGTTGCTTAGTTATTGTAATCACGCTAATGAAATTCTCTTAAATGTGCAAATTTAGATAGAGATGGGGCCAAGATATATCAATGTCCACTACTCTCTCTGTTATGACTGATTTCTGTTTGATGCATCAAGGGTTTGAGCTAATCGTAAAATTGTTACTGAAGCAAATGGATCCAGGATTTGTCAAGGTGTTCATGGTAACTCTACTTGGTGCAATTGGTCTCTGCTGGATATAAAAGAAAGCTTGTGTTAATTTCTTGGTCACAATCTTTCAAATATACCATTTTTATATTACAGTAGGTTTTTTTAAGTGTTCATAGAGATGAAAGAGAGTTCTATTATTCATGCAAGTACTTTAAAGCACTAATAAGATCATATGTTATGTTTCCAAAAAAGAAGAAGATCATATGTTATGGGCGCAGAAAAGTTTACATGTAAGAAGATTGAGACAACAACTACGTAAACACTATTCAAATTTGACATACTCCGTTTGCTTTTGAATATAAGTGGGAGTGAGCGCAGGCACCTCCAGAAGAGGACCTACAGCCAAACCCAAAACATAAAAAGGTTTTGCTTATAAATAAATTTACACTTATCTCTTACGTTTGCATTGAAACTATTTAGACCACATTTACGAATCACATATTTAATAGAGATGAAGTTCACTCGTATACACGGACGGGAGTACTGCTTCCTTTGAAGCAGGCCTCGCCTATGCTCAGAATGTCATGTTCTCCTTCCAGCACCACCAAACCCTTCTTTGGAAAGGTCTTAAAGACAAGATAGTATATTACACAAGCCAAAATGGGTGCAAACCAGAAAACCCAATGCCCATGCCACAATGAACCTCCTCTTACCAATGCAGGGCCTAAACACCTTGCTGGGTTAAGACCAACACCAGAATAGCCAGCCGTCCCCGTGATTGTTATTGAAATGAAAACTCCTAGCCCCATTGGTGCTGACAACATGAAGCAAACCCAGGGTAGGCCAACTTCCTTGCTTCTTTTCTTGTCAAAAGCCACTGTTATGCCCACAAAGAGCAGCAGAAATGTGCACACAAACTCCAGTAGAAAAGCATCTCCTGGGCTTATCCCATGTGTCTCTCCATTGTCATTGAGAGTGCAGCCACCTAACAAGAACTTCTGCTCTAAATCATGGCTCATGAGGGTGTGAATGAGGAGAAAACCCGGAGTCGAGCCAACATATTCTACCACCTAACAAGAACTTCTCCTAGTCTATAGTGTACTGCTTTGTTTCTACATTCTCCCATCAGAGGGAATAGGTTGTTGGCTACCTGATGCCTATTTTTTATAAACGTTTTTAGATATTGCTAAATGTTTTTTTTCTTCTTATTTTAAAACATTGCTAAATTATAAACAGTTTAGATTAAGATCCTCATGCTAGATCACTTTGTATATATGTAAATATGTGTCCACATATATATATTTCAAGAATCATACATATTATGTTGTTAGATGATCAATGAAGACCGCACATTTAAAAATGATTCTATCTAAGTAGCAACTGTGGTTCACAAACGCTAGAATTCGAACTTGTAATCTACTACATTTCCAACTGATCAAAATACCACTTCAGCTAGAACTCAGGGTAGAATATTTTACATGTTCAAATGCATTGCAGATCAGGATCTCATACATTGCCCTCTCCCTTCAGAATGTCACACTCTTCTTCCACAGATTTTAAACCCACATTGGGCAAGTTTAAAGAGACACAATAGTACACACTACAAGCCAAGATTGGTCCAACCCAAAAAACCCAATGGCCATCCCACAACCTACCCCCTTGCAACAATGCCGGGCCTAAGCACCTCGCCGGGTTCAGACCCACGCCCGCATACCCGACCCCGCCCGGTCACAGTAATTGACACAAAAACTGCGAGTGCCATAGCCCCAGCCACCACAGCACACACCATGGCCAAACCCAACTCTTTGCACCTTCTCTTGTCAAATGCCACTGTGACCCCGACAAAGAGAACCACAAATGTGCAGGCAAATTCTACCATCAATGCTGTTTGTGTCCCCACCCCAGATGTGGACCCACTTCCCTTGATTGTGCAGCCACCTAAGGAGTATTTTTGTGCTGCATTTCGATCCATCACAGTCTTGATTATAAGAAATCCCAAGATTGAGCCAATGCATTGTGCCAAAATGTAGATGGAGGCCCTAGCAAAAGTTATAACACCCTTGAGGGCAGCTATGAATGTGAAGACAGCGCTCATGTGCCCTCCAGATAAAGGGACTGTGACTAGGAGGAAGAGGAAGGCTATGATGAAGACTGCTATAGGGACAAGCAGCTTTGGATCAACCTCTCCTGATTCCAAGCATGAGATGATTGAAGAGGTCAGGGTGAACAGAAGAGAAGCTGTTGCTACTAATTCTGTAAAAGCTGCTCTCCACATCTGAAAACAGAACCCAATAGTGAGAAAATTGTATCTATATTGACACTTTTTTAATTCAACAATTGTATCTATGAGATTTGAACGCATGAGTTTCTCCGACAAAATGGAGAAAAATGAAATTTTATGATGATAATAGAATACTTGGTAGACAAGACATTATGTTGCATATCAATTGAAGCTTGCCTCTGGTGAAAAATATTCATGGGCACCAATTGCAGCAATAAATCTTAGCCTAAGTGAGTTTTTGACTCCAACTGCCTCACAACTTCTGCCAGCTGATTTGGGCAATTTTTCATGAGCTTCATTTGGGGTCATGACCAAACCCTCCATTGCCTCAAACAGAATTGAGAGCTTGTGAGCTGGAGAAGTTGCCAAAAAAAGCATTGGTTTTTGCTCTTCCAAGAAGGCAGGCAGTGACCATGCATGGTTTTATATGTAAGTTAATTAGACGTGGAAGTCGAAAACTATAAGGATGATGCTAAGCTTTATAATTGCAGGCATATTCACTCTGCATAAAGGAAGATGCCGGGCTTAGTTTAGAATAGAACAATGGAAATTATAGCCCAATAAAACTCTATATACAACGACTAGACGAAGCTAGAATTTGCAAGTTGGGATGATGACAATCTTTGTTTTGCACCATTTAAATTATGTTAAGTTTTTTTTTTTTTTTTTAATTTAAATTTTTTTAAAAAGTCAGTGAGGCATTTTGGCTTAACCAATGAGTTCTTCTCTCTAAACCGTTGATTGGTATTGGATTCCTTTTTCTTTTTTTTGGGTAACTGGTATTTGATTCGTTTATAAAGTGGGTAATTCTGAGTTGTTGATATCTCTTGTACATTATTCGTGCCAATCAAACAGCTGATAAGCTAGCATTTTCTCTTAGAAAACACCTTCCACCAATTCTGAGGACAGCAATGGCTATATTTAATTATTAAACAAGGCTCATACTCTCTAGTTTAATACACAACGACTCTCCAAATATATTACAGTTACAACAAATGTATTTTTAAGTGAGACAGTGATATTGAGACGTGGTGTTATTAATTCACGTGAATGATATAACTAATATTTCATGAATCTAGGATATAGTTCTCATAAAGTAGATACACGTATTATAAATAAGTGGATTGATATATAACACCACTTGTCAAATTTGTCACACCGAAGAATTACTCAAATCCATTTCTACTTGGGAAGAGTCTTTACGATATTGACAGTGTCGTGTGCGTAGCCATCCATGTGGAAATGTTGACGTGGAATGATCTTTATGTACAAATAAAACGCCACGCAAGCAATAATGGGCCCGACCCAAAACACCCAATGCCCATTCCAAAGGTGGCCACCGCGAATCAGTGCGGGGCCCAAGCATCGAGCCGGGTTCATTCCAACCCCGGCATAGCCCTTTACAGCTGTAACGGTGGTTGAGATAAACACGAGGAGGCCAACAACTGTTCCAACGATAGAGAAGACTACAACTCGGCCCACAGCATGGGCTTGGCGATGGTCAAACGCCATCCAAATCGAAGCAAAGAGAAACACAAAAGTGCATATGATCTCAAGCCAAAGGGCTTGGGTGGTCTCAATGCCCATAATGATTGGCCCATGCGGGCCTGGGGCAATGACAGTGAGAGTGCAACCTCCAAGTGAGAACGTTTCTTCAATGCTGCTGTTTACCACAGCCTTCAGGGCTAGTGCACCTAGTACCGCCCCTGTGCACTGGCTCAAGATGTAGACAGCGGCACGTGAGAGGGATATGAGGCCGACAAACGCTGCGGATAAGGTGATAACGGGATTGATGTGGCCGCCGGAGATGGGATTGGTGGCAAGGAGGAGAATGGCAACTGTGATGGAAATGAGGATCGCCATGACAAGGTTTGGTGTTGTGGTTTTAGTCTCATAGGAGGAGATCACTATTGTGTCTATAGCGAAAACAAGCACTGCGGAGCCAACTAGCTCTGCTAGAGATGCTCTCCAAACCTATAATTAATATATATAAAAAATTACAATTAATCAATCTTGAAGTATGAAAATTCAACATAGAAACCATCTATTTTTTAAGTCTACATTCATAGATCATCCTCGCAAAAAATTAGAGAAATCGGAAACCATTTCGATATTCAATCATGTCCTACAAGATCAATGAATAAGTGCTTCAAAAAAGTCCTAAAATTTCAATAATTCAATTTAGTGGTCAAATGATTTCGGATTCAAGTGATTTTTTGTATAGATAATCTTTGAATGAGTATCTACAAAATAGACGGTTTGAATGAGTGAAATACAATACGGAGTGAGCCCTATAAGGGTGTCCCTCAATGGAAGCTATACTCTCTATATATATATATATATATATATGAAAGTAGAATAACTTCAATATACCTTTGGATCAATTCTAGGGTAGGATAGGCACACTAGGCTAGACTCTAATAAAATTCATACAAGATATATGCACCACTTAATTATAGGTTTGACTTATTTTTGAGTTACGTCAGACATATACGTACTTTAGATTTTGATTTCATCGTAAGAACCATCTAATTAGCCGACTTAGCTATCATCTTATAAATTAATCACAAGTATGAAGTCACTAAAGTTGTATATATTGCAGTTAGATAATCATTTCCTATCAAGTCACAAATGTTAATTAACACATAATATATACCAACCTTCAAAGAAAATAGCTCGTGCAATCCCAACTTCTCACTCAAAGTGGAGGGACTGGACTTCTTCCCTTCCTCAACATTCCAATGCTCTGACCTGCAAAATCATTTGCAGAAGAAAACATGGCACAATATGACAGAAAGTATTAGAAGGAGATATAAAAAATAAAAAAAACAATTGCTGGGAAGAAGAATTTGGTACTTACACTGGTGTGGAAGAAAAAGGATGGACTCTATCATCCTCTACCACCGGCCTATTTTCAGCCATTTTTTTTCTTTATAATGGTTGAATGGATTGAGTTTGAGTTCATTATATCCAGGGATATATGTATATGTATATGCATTATAATAAACTCAGGGACGTTGATCTGTGTGAGTGGGCAGGTAGACAATAATATCTGTTACAAGTCAAAATAAATTCAATGATAACCACACTTCCGGCTGCTACACCCTACTTATTTATGGTATGATGTACACTGCTTTCTAATACCAAACTCATTATTGTTAGATATTATTCATATATTGTAATATTTGTTATATTCATGGGCACTTCCATCCTCTGAACATTTGCTTTCTTAAAGCTTTCTCTTTTGGAACAATCAGACTCTAACCAAAAAGTCGACATAGATGTTAAGTGAGCACAAATTAGTCAGAGCAGCACATGCGTGTATGATAGTTGTGCCTCCCAAGTTACAAACATAAAATGTTATGATTAAGTAGACATTATTGTGAGAAACCCATCTATTACGGATAGTAACCTTATTACATCCCTTGTAATAAGATAAATAAACTCGCCCAACTTTCAAGTACTTGACATATAATTATACTTTTTTTAATTACATATAAATATAATCAATAGTTTAAACTACAAGAAAGATGGGGATTTGAACGTTAGACCACTAGTCTGTAAGTCAAGACACTTTTCCACTGGATAGACCTTGTTGGCCACATAATTCTACAAGAAAGATGGGTCTCTCTTCCTTCCGTGACAAGTCACTCTCAGTCCCTCGCCTAACCCTTCTGAAGCCAGAGAAAACCCTAAATCCAAGACGCAGCATATTTCCTATGGACATATAGTCAGCCTATGTTCTCAGTCTCAGGCTTTAATCCTCTCAGATATTTTGACAAAATATTGCTGAAGTGTGAGCGAAATTATCGACATCGATATTTTCCGATATTATCGTCATATTGTCGATATTTAAATGATATGTACATGGATATGTTCCAAAATATCCATGATTCCAAAACAATCGAAATATCCTCAATATTTCGTCGATATTATCGATATTTCATACTATGCTTGTAAGCAGGTTGTGTTTGTGATGCAGGGTAGCGGCCATAAGCTGCTGTCCAGTGACCCAAACATACCCAAAATACAGAGAACGCATAATTTCTTAAAAGTTGTTATTGGTCATGATATAATGCTCTAATACAAGTTGTCATTACGTATCAGCTTGCAACTAGCAACCATTATGATGTAATCATTGCCAACAAAATATAATCAAATATTCAAATATGCATCCCAACATGGAAAATAAAAGTATTTTAAAACATACTTCCATTAGATTAATGTACAAATTGGTGCAGATTAGATTCAAGTTTGATGTTTTTTTTTTCTTTCAGGAAACTGTATGCATATGAGTTAATAGATTTTTTTTTCGAGGTTTTGAATGAATGTTTGAGTTTGGGAGGATTCAAAAGCAGGTTTTCGGTGCACCAAACCAAACCGAATTGAGATAACTGATTAATCGAGATGACCGATTTCCCCACCTTATGGTTCGGTACTTGTTTGGATTTTCTCTAAACCGGATCTTCAATTCGGCGCATAATTTGGGTTTAAAACTAAACCAAACCTAGTCCAGCCCTAACAAAACTATGTGTAGGTCCTTTTTTTTTTTTTTTTTGGTCAATGTTTGGTTTCAAAGAAACCAAAACGGGATAGATTGCAAACTAAGCCAGAAATACACGAACCAGGTAGAAGCAGCTAGACCTCGGTTCAAGGCTAGAACCAAGCTTCCTGCCCAGTCAAATTAAAAAAACAACAAAAGTCAAGAAACAAAAAAAGAAAACCCGTAATACAAGAAACTGAGAAATGCCGCACCACCAATAACCAATTGGCAAGGCACCCAACGCGAGACCAAAACCACCAGAGAAGTCACAGAAGCCAAAGAACCGGGAGAAAGATGGTGATGGATACGCCATCACAGCTACAGAGAGCGCTACCATAATCCGAGAGGTAAGTGCCAAATGCACTTTAAAAGCATTGATGAGCACAAAATAAATACAAGTTTTATCCTTAAATTTATATTTGTTAGTATTTTCTTTTGTATTATGTAAATTTATTAGAGTATTTGTATTGGCTATTCCAATCTTTGTTTTTGTATTTAATGAGTGGTTGTATGTAGATATTAAGTGTCTTTCACCAATGGCATGAGGAGGATGAGGAATAAGCAATGTGTTGCAAAAAGAGAGGAAGAACTCAATTTGGATTTGATGACTTTGCCTTTTACAGCTCATGCTGTACAGTCCATTTGCAGACCTGAAAAACGAATTTTCCCATGCTCAAATGAATAAATATCCTTCATGACACTTGTTCAATAAGATGTCGACTAAAACATATCCAAAAATTGGAATAATTGGATAAAAACTCAATCCACAGGCTGTCAAACACCAAGACAGGTTCATGACTTTGCCTTTTACAGCTCATGCTGTATAGTCCATTTGAAGACCTGAAAAACGAATTTTTCCATGCTCAAATGAATAAATATCCTTCATGACATTTGTTCAATAATATGTCGACTAAAACATATCCAAAAATTGGAGCAATTGGATAAAAACTCAATCCACAGGCTGTCACACACCAAGACAGGTTCTAGAAGACAGCTTGCATATGCAGCTGGAATGAAAGGGACTTCATGCTTCTATAAATAGGCAACAACTCAAGAGAGAAAGGGTGCAGAAATTCAAGAGTGATACACAGCAGAAGGAAAGAAAGGAAGAGAGAAAGAAAGAAAGGAAGTGAGGAAGAAAGAGAACAATGATGGAAAGGAAAGAACCAAGAGGTAATAACTCTTTTAAACTTGTTCTTCCTTTCCTAGTTCTCATGTAAATTATGTATTTTAGTTTCTTTGTTTTGTTTTAAATATTAATTATGTCTATTTAAAATACTTAACTAAGGTTGGATGAAACACCATCATTAAATAGAGTTCTAGTTTTTATTTTCAATTCTCAAATATTGTGGTGTTCAATGATTATAATTTTCACTTCACATGATTAATAGATTAATCTTCTTTTCACCACTTCTATCATGTATTGTGACATATAACATGTATTTGTGGTAGTTAAGAGTTTGGATTAATCTATTAATTCATCCTTGGTTTATATTTCTAATTTATAAATTTCTTTGATATTTTGTTATTCAAATAAACTTTTTCACATAGGATGCTTAGGAAACTTTGATCCTTTGTAGTTAAATAATTTTGTTTACATTTTATGCTTAGAATTTGTACTTATGAAGGGAATGAAAATTTACTTATGATCTAAAGTACAAGCTTAATTGATAAATCTTGAGAAAGCAGTAGATTGATTTCTAGATTGCTACTCCATGGGAATTGAAAGATAAATAATTAGAATCTTATGGAATAATTGTGTGGATTCTAATACCTTAGTTATTTTTTCTCATAAATTTAAATCTTAATTTCAGTTTATTGTCATTTCCATATTTGTTTCATGCTTTATTTAATTTTCTTTATCAACAAACAAATCACCATTTGAATCAACTAGGTTGGCAATGAAATTAATTTGGGTATAATTGGTTTTCTATCTTTACACGCAATCCCTTGGGTACGATCTCGCTCTTACACGCTTATGCTATATTCGATTCGTGCGCTTGCGAGTTTATAAATTTTAAAAGACACCGCTTTTGGTGAGAACAAGCATCCTCAACAGCAATAGTATTACTGAGGAGAGACACTCCAGAACGTAACACGGTGGAGAAGATCCAACATCGAGACAAAGCCGCAAGGAATCGGAGGAGAACAAGCATAATAGGAAACAAAGACAAACGCACAAAAACAAAGCTGCCGACACCTCCAATAAGAAGACGGAGGCACGTGTAGAGGGGCTTATGGAGCAAAAAGGCACCATAATATGAGGAATTGTCATAAAAATGCCCCGGCCATGACAATTCCATAATAGTAGTATCACGGACCCCTTGTGGCTGTCAAAGGCCAGCCACCACCACCGTCAACCTTACCGATCTTAGCCCTCAGCTCAAAGATTTCCAGATCTTTGGATGGGCTAACCGCCACCTCACATAGCTTTGTTTCATCAAGAGCATTGTAAGTAGTACCCTCTTTAGATGGACTCACCACCACCTCACGCAGGATTGAATTATTGATTGTAGAATGAGTAACACCAATGCAGCCTTGTGTCCGTCTACGCCCCCCTTTAGCACACGTTTTAGCCCCCCAAGGTTCCTCTTGTGAGTTTTAAAGAGCAACCTGAACTAAGCGACGGAAGGAATTTTTTTCTTTGAAGGGGGGTTACCACCTTCAAGACAGAATTTCTTCTTGCCACGCTTCTTTTGAGCAGGTTGTATCGTGTCACTTGTGGGATCAAGTTCAGGAATCAAGGATGCCAACTTGTGGAGTGCGACAACTTCCGCAACAGCCGCATGAATATTCTCCGACTCAACAACATGGGTACGGTCCTTACTGACACAAGCCAAAGAAGGTGTGGGGGCCAAAAAAGAATTAATATTGAGAGACTCAATATTAGTTTCAGTTGGCACCACGCCTAGAGCCTCCCCTCCTTGTCCTTTAGCTGGAGCACTATGGGAAAAAGCAGGTGTCATAATGGCCTTTGAATTAGAATAAATATCTGACACAGGAGGATGTAAGCCCATCACTTCATTGGGAACCATGACAGCGTGTTGTCCCCCATCCAACTGCACGTGGTCGGCAATGTCGAAACTCTGTCGGAAAGGAATAGCCGACTGTCGCGGAACCGGGTCCAGGCGGCCATGGTCGTCTTCCTCAATACTCCGCTTCCCCGGTAATACCTCCGTTACCAGCAGAGAAAGGTTTGTATTACGAGAGTGTTTAACAGGAAAGAGGGGAGAAGGCCCCCAAGTGGTACTCACCGCCAACCCTACTCCATACTTCAGTTCCTCCCGAGCAGCAACCGGACATAGAGTATGAACACATGGTTTGCCCAAAAGGTTTGCATGGCCAAGTCTGCCGCAACAGAGCAGAACCGCCGCAATCCCTCATATCTCAGGTTGATCCAGGTTTTCTCTCCATTCGCCCTGGGAAGCCAGAACCCAAGCTGAAGGGGTTTTGTCGAGTCAATCTCGATTCTCATCTGTAGAAAGCTCATGGTTCCATTGATGGCAGGGTCCTCAATACCAATAACAGTGCCAATTCTCCCTCCTATCAGTGGAGCATTTCTCCCCGTCATCAAACCAAGGGGGATCCCATGTGCTTGTATCCAATAGGTTGCTTTGTTTAGGTGGATTTCATCTAGTGCACAGTTACTTGACCATGGCTGGATGGAGAAGACGTCGTCTTGGACGTGCCAGGGACCTTTCTCCATTAGCTTCTTAGCCACCACAACAGATGCAACAGTGATAATATATACATTGGGGCTGGCCCATGCAATCTTTACATCGTCCGAGTGTACGATGTTTCGCCACTCACGTTGGAGGACAATCTTCACTCCATTGATCTGAGGTTCTTTCTCAGTGATGAGAAAGCCAGGAAGAGTTACGCTGCGCCTGCTTCGAGCTAGCACAGGCTATTTTCAAGGTGAATGGTGAGCTGGTCCGCAGCTTCCACTTCATTCTCCATGGTTGGAGAGAAGGAGAATTACAACAACAAAGGTGACATGACTAGGTGGTTGTATAGAGATTTGGTTTTGGGGTCGGGGTGGTGAATAGAGAGACTAGAGTGGCTAGGTTGATGGGTTATGGGATGGGGTAGGGAGGGAGTTGGAGAGAGAGTAGAGAGAGGGGGCAGGGATAAAAACTCCCACTGTGGAGGTTTAGGTGGTCCGGGTGGTGGTTTGGGTGGCTAGAGGGGGTGGTGGCTTGCACAGACAAACAGCACGTGCATGCATGTCATGGCTGTTAACAGGAGCCGGAAACTATGGTGGCTAGAGGTGGTGGATTGGGTGCCTCCTCTCTGGGTTGTTAGCTATGGAACACGATGTCTCAATGTGGAGTCCATGATTATGGAGCAAAATGTGCACTTTTGGTGATTTTGTTCATCTTCTTTTGGTTCCATTAACAATTCTGAAGAATGAAAAGTACAACAGAAAACAAACAAGGTTAAATTTTGAAACTTCCGAAAAGTAGCAAAAGAGGAAACTTTGAAATTAATATGAATACTAAATACAAATAATGAAT
The DNA here is from genome assembly GCA_018703695.1 of Prunus fruticosa. Lineage (NCBI taxonomy): Eukaryota > Viridiplantae > Streptophyta > Magnoliopsida > Rosales > Rosaceae > Prunus > Prunus fruticosa. Next base: position 35,489,181 of record CM031924.1, read on the forward strand.
CCTAAAAACAAATTATCTAATTAAGAGTTTGTGTCGTCCTAAATTGAAAACATGGCAGTGAAAACAAAATTAAATGTCACTTAATTAAATAAATCACTGACAGTGACATGTAATGTTACAGTCATCCAGTGACATGCAATGTTACAGTCAACCAGTGACGTATAAATTATATGTGTAATTATATAAAAAATAATGATTTCAACTTGTATCATATGGCAGACGTCATTCTTCTTAGAGATTACATTACAACTAGCTATAAAGAAGAAAATTATTGTGTAACAAATCAAATAATACATACACAAAATAAAAAATAAAGTATAAACACTATGACATAACAAGAAAAATAGGTTATGCCCAACTAATCTTCATAATTCAACAAGTTTAAATTTACTACAGTGGGTTAAGCTAGACAATTCAAACTTCAACTTTAATAGCTAGATGTTACATTAGAGAATGAAGAAAACTAGCAATTTAGTATATAGATCTTAGTGGTTCAACGAAAATCTATCAACAAAGGCTAAGCCTCAAGCGATGCATGTTTTTCTGGGTTTTCATGCCAAAATGGTAACTGAAGAATCATGGGTCTTTGAAAGTATAGAACAAGGAAGACAATATTACAATGTCAGTGTGCGATGAATTACACATGTCACTATTAGTTCATGACATGATCATTACACATGTCATTGTTAGTCCGTGACATGAATTATACATGTTGAATTACACATCAACTGCGCTTACTCCTAGTTTCTCCATGGAAGAACATACTCTGTATTTAATCCAGCACCATATTATTTTCTATTTTCCCAATCTCTCTTCAATCCATCCATTATTTTCAGTTCTCTCATTCCTCTTTTTTATCTTTGTCTTTGAGATTTATGAATTTTTCTTTATATTTATTCATATCCAGCAAACTATTTTTTCAATTTCCAATAGGAACAAAACACAGAGAGACCCACCCATACTTTACACACTCCTGCGCACACCCACAGAAGCAAACAACAAACTCTTTCCTTGGGCTCTATTGGTCGCCGGAACGTTGGTTTCTAAATTTGTAATTTCCTTTATGATATTAAATATCTAATCCGAATTTCATTTTTTATTTTTTTATTATGGAGATATATCCTCCTATATGCATATTACCTTGTTTATTCATGCGCGCTACGCGCGGCGTAAAATTATTTTATTTGTTGTTTTTCCACAATTGTATATTAAGGGAAGGGGCCTCATTTAGTTTATCGCCTAGACTCACCTAAAAGTCAGAATCTGCCCTTATATATTCGAACAAAATATGCAACTCTCACTTAATCCCATATTTTTTTATTATATAAAAAATCTTTAGAAGTGCACCCCTCAATTATAAAGATGGGTATCAAATTGTTGGGGATAGCATGATTTCACAGGATGTTCCTTGCATACATTTCATATGTCTGGATGATTACAGAGATGCATTTTGAACAAATTCCTTGAGACCAACTAGGGGCAATACTAGGGCTCCGAGAAGTTGTTAGGTAGAAATCAAGTCAACACTTTACTAAAAACAAAATTGTACCTGTTATTACTTGTAGACATTTGACTTCAGATCCATAAATTGGAGGGAATGTGCAGATTGGGCCTTTTTGCACTTCTTGATAAATTGGTGGGTTCTTCGTTGCAATTACCTCCAAAGCTTCGAAAATGGATAGATATTTTGTTTATGAGTGCGTGCGATTCTTCCGATTTTCAAGTTGTGGAAGTATTCTCACTAGAAATGTTTAAGAATCTTTTGATCTAGTGAAGATGTCAAATATTCAACTAATCAAATGGATCTTAAAAGAATTAAGGTGTAGGAAGTTGCATGGATCTCGGGGGTTGATGAGTAGGGTTGGGTATTCAATTCCGGACGGAAAAAATCGGAAAAAAATTGTGTTGACTAAAAAGGCCAACAAACCACACCAACCCGGATCGGACCGGTTCAAACTAATTTCGGTGTCAGTTTCACACTTTACAAAATTGGACTAGACAAGATCATATCGGATCTGTGTGTGTATGTGTGTGTGTTTTTTTTTTTTTAAAGAATTATTTAAGTCTAATGGTAAATTTCTAATCCTATAATTAATATTTCCTTAAGCCCAACTTCAAAGCATCTATCTTTTCTTGGCCCAATCGATTCTCGTTGCATGAAATTGGGTCATTTGTGATTTTTTAAGCACAATAAATTTAATTTAAGTTGGAATTTATTTTTTTTTAAAATGAAATATATATATATAAAAAATCTGATCCAAAATTGGAAAAACTAGAAACTACACTGCAACCGATTTTAAATTGGACTGGCCGGTTTCATAATTTTTTCACCAAAACTGGACTGGTTGAACAGGATTCCAAAATTTCGATTTCGGTGTGAGGTGAAAACCAGACTAAACAAATTGCGCTTACCCCTACTAATGAGTAACAGATTGTTCGCAAGGAAGCAGAAGATCAAACAAGAAGGAAAGGGAGAGGAGATGTGATAAGACGACTGAGGCCATCTCCAACAATGGGCAATGCTCTCACATTTAGCCATTTCACACTCAAAACTCATCTCCAGCAAATGAGCTATATGTGTCATATAACTGGCCAAATCCAGTCAGCATGCCAAAAGGCCCAAATGTGTGATTCAATCTCAACTTCTAAACTCTCGATTGCGGCATGACTAGGCACAAAAAAAAAAAAGATGGCATTTTTGCTTTGTCTTGATTAAGATATATATCTAGAAGTTTGGAATATTGAAGAGGTACGTGCCGCGAAACTATTTGTACGGACAACGGTAATATTTCTTTCTTAACTTTTCATTTCAAATCTACAAGTACAAAGCTAGAAATTATACAGAAAGCTGCTTTCATAAATAAAGAAATTCCATTAAAGTAGCTACCTCTGCCATCTAGAAAGGAAGAGGAAATTTTTTTTGTTTTTTATATGTTTTTTTAACAGGTGTTGAATACCAAAAAAACATCATGAGGAAAGAGGGAAGCCCTAAAGAGGCAAAATCTTAGCTGGTAACAGGGTTGACCCATGCCTCCCTGGGGGGGGGGTTATATCTTATTTTATTATTTCTTGGGTGGGTTAGTTGTTGTTTTTAAAATTATTGTGGTGTTGTTGTTTTAAAATTAATGTTTTAATTTCTTGGGTGGGCAGTTGTTGCTTTTAAATTAATGATATCATATTCGAAAATATTTTCCTTTTCTAAAATCCTATCCAAAAAAATTTCTCACTTCTAAAATAAATTTTAAATAGGGTCTAAGATAGTACTTTAATTAAATTATTTAATATATTTAAAGAATATATTAAAAATTAATAAAATATTAATTAGCCTACACTACTGGGTACTGTAAAAAAATAGTCCAACACTATTCCTTAAAAAAATATAAATTGTGGGCTAAATTTTATGGGTGGACTATGTTTAGGCTATTTACAGGTGGGGAGGTCTATATTTAGCAACGGGCCATATTTAGCATCTCATAAATAATTTTATAAAGTATAGTATCATGCTACATTTCAACTGTCTCCAGCGAAGGGCTCAAATTTGTCCTAATAAAAAAATAAAAAAATATAGATGGGAAGCACACCGTACTTGGATTTGTTGGAAGTGGTAGAAGAGCGGACCTTTCCGCTTTTGATTGTAAACCCAAAACAAGTCCGAGTCGGACTCGGACTCAACTCATGTCTTCACATAATTTGTTTTAAAATTTATATATGGATTTAACTAGGCCTCGAATTGCTAAAGGGTGGTGTGCTTGCTGCTTTCGTGGTGATTATGGATCAATCTGACTCAGTCCCAATGGTGGTGAGTTCTGATAACTTGGGTATTTGTTAGCATTTAGTCTCAGAAAATTGCTAATTGGTTTGAAGTCCTTTTGATTTCCCAGATATTAAACCGGTATAAAGTTGGCACCTTTTTTTTTAATTACCCAGATTTCTAAATGGTTTAAAATTTACATCCTTTTTATTTCTCCATATCTAACTTGTAGAAAATTTTCATCCTTTGTTCTTTCTCTTGTATATAGTTGCGTTCTGGTTGGTTTTATTGTAGTTATAATTGTTTTATTTTGATTATTCTATATGTAAGTTAAATTTAACAATGTGATTAAACCATGAAGTTAAAGAGAGATGATTAACCAGTAAAATTCCTATCCTTGCTTTTTTCATGTTTTTTTTATAAAAAAATTTGTAATTTGTTTGTTTTTCTGGGCTGATTCTTCTATTAGAAGTATGAGCGCAACTTGGGAAAGCGACGCAGGCGTAGTGAAGGAAAGTACTTGGGAAAGAATGAAGGGGAAAAGGGAGTATGCAACTCGGTGGTGAGTTCTGACTGATAACTTGTGTATCTGTTAGCATTTAGTCTCATAAAATTGCCGATCTTTGTTATCAACGATTTTTTTTTTTCTGTTGTTTCATGATCTCTCTTATAGACTATGTCTTTATTTCTCCTGTTTGATGCTTTAATTTTCTCTCATACTCTAATTAATTTTCTGTTTCATGCTCACTGAATTGTCAAATGTGAATACGCTGGCTATGCTTGCTGAATCTTTAATGTGTTGGGAATCAGTGAACTTAGATGACCCACAAATTGCATATTCTGTATATCTTGGATATCTAATTGGTTTGAAGGTTGCATCCTTTTGATTTCCAAGATATTAAACCGGTATAAAGTTGGCAACTGTTTTTTTTGGTTACCCAGATTTCTAAATGGTTTAAAAGTTACATCCTTTTTATTTCTCCGTATCTAACTTGTAGAAAATTTCCATACTTTTTAAAAAAAAAAAAAAAATTTGTTTTTCTGGTCTGATTCTTCCATTAGAAGTACGATCGCAACTTGGGAAAGCGATGCAAGGTTGGGTTTGACTGGACTTTTTATGTTTTGAGAGTCAGTAGCAGGGTCTGTAAATGTAACAGGAGGTGGAAAAAATGGATTTGGGTTAGGCCCAAACCTACAAAATCAAACTGACCGACAATGGTTTTGTTTGGTTTGGTTACCCTTGAGGTGTTAGTCAAAACCGAACCAAACCAATCTGTTGTAATGTAATCAGTTGAGCTGTGGTTTTGGGGAAAAACCAAACTAATCCAATCCTTGCACATTGTCTGCATCTGGAATATCTAATTGGTTTGAAAGTTTGATCCTTTTCATTTCCCAGATATTAAAGTTGGAACTTTTTTTTTTTTTCAAGTTACGCTGGTATCTAAATGGTTTAAAAGTAGCATCCTTTTTTATTTCTCCATATCTAACTTGTAGAAAATTTTCATGTGTTGTTCTTTCTCTTGTATATAGGTGCGTTTTGGTCGGTTTTATGGTTGTTATTATTGTTTTGTTTATTATTCTTTATATAAATTGAATATAACAATGTGATTGAATCATGAAATTAGAAGTTTGAGTGCAACTGGGGAAAGCGACGAAGATGTTGTGAAGGAAAGAATGAGGGAAAAAAAGGACTGTACAACTTGGTGGACAGAATTAGTGTGATGCCAGATGAAATTCTTGTCAGTATATTGTCTCTCTTGCCGCTAAAGGAAGCCGCAGCTACTAGTATCCTTTCTAGACGTTGGCAGTATGTGTGGATGTCCACTATGGTTCTCAACTTTGATGCTAACTTTGATGTTGGTAGAAATATCTGCCGCTTCGGAGCCCTCAAACGAAAATTAAGAGACCTGGAAAGTGGTAGATATGTCAATTGGGTGAATCATGTGGTGGAACAACATAGAGGCCCAAACATCGAGGAATTCAGGGCTTGCTTTCAACTAAATGATCAGTTTACAAGTTCCATTGACAAATGGATTCAGTTTGCAATGGAAAAGGGAGTTACAACACTTGTGTTGAAGTTTTTTTCACAATTGGACAGTGCTTCATTAAATTTCTATGTGTTTCCCCACAAACTATTAGGTCTCGAAAAGAAGTGCTTGTATTCTTGCATTCCAAATCTACGCCCTTGTGAAAACAGAGTTGGATTTCAGTTCCTCAAAGTTCTTCGTTTCCAATGGGTTGATGTGACTGATGAAGTTCTTGAATACTTCTTGTCCAACTGTCCAGTTCTTGAACGAGTAACCGTGAACGGAACAAAAAGTTTGGTTAATTTAAGAGTTGTTCGTCCATCGGCTGCATTGAAGCATTTAGCGATAGGAGATTGTCTTGGACTTCAAGGCATTGAGATTTGTGAGGCAAACCTTGTTTCATTTAAATATGACGGAGATGCGATAAACCTGCTTCTCAGTAATGTACCATTGCTTGTGGAGGCATCCATTTCCTGTATTCCCAACCCCCGTGTTTTCATAGAGATTTTCTCTAGCCAACTTTCATGCTGTCTTTCTCAGCTGGAGATTCTCATGCTGGATATTACTGGAGCGGTTAGTATATGTAATTATGATGTGTTAGTTTTCTTTTCTTCTTTTATGGATTATGTAGCTCATTGTTCCTTGTTTGGTTTTCAGGATTACAATTCGAAACTTGTGTTTCCTATGCTGGCAAATCTCAAGCATTTGGAATTAATAGTTCATGCGGATTACCGTCTGTCTCTTCATCATTTAACTTCTTTTCTGAAAGCATCTCCTTTCTTGCAAAGACTTGTGTTGAAGGTATATGTTTGTACTTGGTAGATTACATAGTAAAACTATATGTAGGTCTTTGTATGGGCACTTTTGGTTCCATTAACAAATCTGAAGAATGAAAAGTACAATAAAAACAAAAAAGGTTAAATTTTGCTGTGTGATGAAGCATGCTAATAGACTTCATATTCCTTCTGGTTCTTGTTTTGTCATGCACTTTATTTTTTTTCTTGGTGCAGTTGGATTTCATTGTATCCCTGGAGGACATAGAAAAAATAAAGAGAGCTGCGAAATGCCCCCATCATTACCTCAAGGTAGTTGAAATAGTCGGGTATCGTGCTCGTGCATCTGCTGTTGAACATATCTTGTTCTTAATAAAGAGTGCTACTGCTTTAGAGAAAATTGTTATTGATCCTCTCCGACGTTGGGCGTATCCCTATGAACCGAGTAGTGAAGAACTCGCTGATGAGGCGGAGGCAAGAGAGCACGCTATGCAACTCATTAAAACAAAATTGCCTTCAACTGTTGAATTTGTATGCCTGTAGTTGGTACAGTGCTTAATTATATCGAGATTGTGCAAGGCTTAAATTAGCTCGAGATTGTGCGAGGGTTTAAAAAAATTGATTTTTTTGGTGTGTTAAATTATTTAACTGGCCCTGTATATATTCGAACCAAATATGCAACTCTCACTTAATCCCATATATATTTTTTATTATATAAAAAATCTTTAGAAGTGCACCCGTCAAGTATAAAGATGGGTATCAAATTGTTGGGGATAGCATGATTTTTCACAGGATGTTCCTTGCATACCTTTCATATGTCTGGATGTTTACAGAGATGCATTTTGAACAAATTCTTTGAGATCAACTGGGGGCAATACTAGGGCTCCGAGAAGTTGTTACGTAGAAATCAAGTCATCTAAGAACAAAATTGTACCTGTTATTACTTGTAGACATTTGACTTCACATTCATAAATTGGAGGGAATGTGCAGATTGTGCCTTTTTGCACTTCTTGATAAATTGGTGGGTTCTTCGTTGCAATTACCGCCAAAGCTTCGAAAATGGATGGATATTTTGTTTATGAGTGCGTGCGTTTCTTCCTATTTTCAAGTTGTGGAAGTATTCTCACTAGAAATGTTTAAGAATCTTTTGATCTAGTGAAGATGTCAAGTATTCAACTAATCAAATGGATTTCAAAAGAATTAAGGTGTAGGAAGTTGCATGGATCTAGGAGGGAGGAGGGGAGTGGGGTGTTGGGGGGAGGGACTGATGAGTAGGGGTGGGCATTGAGAGCGGAAAATCATAACATCAAATTGCATCGGATGGAAAAAATCGTGTTGATTGAAAAGGCCAACAAACCTACACCAAATCGGATTTGGACCGGTTCAAACTGATTTCAGTGTCAGTTTCACACCTTACAAATCAGATTTTTTATAAAAATCTTTATAAAATAAATTATTTATGTCTAATGGTAAATTTCTAATCCTATAATTAATATTTCCTTAATCCTAATTTCAAAGCACCTATCTTTTTCAGGTCCAATCATCCATCGTTACATGAAATTGGGTCATTTGTGATTTTTTTAAGCACAAGAAATTAAATATAAGTTGGAATTTGTAAAAAAAAAATTGAAAAATATATAATATAAAAGATCCGATCCAAAACCGGAACTCCAATTTCATAAGTTTTTTAACCAAAACTTTACCAAATTGCATCGGTTGAACAATTTCGATTCCAGTGTGAGGTGAAAACCGAACCAAATGGATCTGCGCCTACCCCTATTGATGAGTAATAGATGGTTCGCAGGGTAGCAGAAAATCAAACAAATGAGAGGGAGAAGAGATGTGATAAGACGACTGAGGTCATCTCCAACAATAGGCTATACCCTCACATTTAGCCATTTCACACTCAAAACTCATCTCCAACAAATGTGCTATATGTGTCATGTAAGTGGGCCAAATGTGTGATTCAATCTCAACTTCTAAACTCTCGAATGCGGCAAGACTAGGCACAACAATTACATAAAGGGAATGAGTGGGGAGATGATCATCTGCACTGCACCCCATAAATAAAGAAATTCCATTGAAGTAGCTCCCTCTGCCATCTAGAAAGGAAGAGGAAAAAAGTTCTGTTTTTTCCATGTTTTTAAACAGGTGTTGAAACCAAAAAAACCATCATGAAGAAAGAGGGAAGCCCGAAAGAGGCAAAATCTTAGTTTGCAACAAAGTTGACCCATGCCTCCCTCTCCAACAATCAAGTACATATGGCACAGGGACGTCACTTCATATTCCTCTACAATAGCATAGCTAGTTCAGGGATCCGCGAACGTCATCTTGATTTCAAGGTTGGGCGATGCCCCGGTTTCTGGGTGGGTTACGTTACATCTTATTTTATTATTTTTAAAATTATTGTGTTGTTGTTTTAAAATTAATGTTTTGATTTTTTAGGTGGGCTGTTGTTGCTTTTAAATTAATGGTATCATATTTGAAAATATTTTCCTTTTTAAAAATTCTATCCAAAAATATTTTTCTCTTCTAAAATAAATTTTTAATAAGGTCTAAGATAGTATTTTAATTAAATTATTCAATATATTTAAAGAATATTCTAAAAATTAATAAAATATTAAGGGGGTTATGATTTAGCCATCCATTACTGGATGACGGTACAAACATAGCCTAACACTATTCCTTAAAAAACTATAAATGATGGGCTAAATTTTATAGGTGGATTATGTTTAAGTTATTTGCAGGTGGTGAGGTCTATATTTAGCCATCTAATAAATAATTTTATAAAATATAATATCATGCTACATTTTAATTGTCTCTAGCAGCGAAGGGCTCATATTTGTCCTAATATTTTAGGAGGGAAGCACACCTCAGTTATCCCGTAGGTTCCCTATTTTAAGCCATAATTCTACCGTACTTGGATTAGAAGTGGTAGAAGAGTGGACCTTTCCGCTTTTGATTGTAAACCCAAAACAAGTCCGAGTCGGACTCGGACTCACTCATGTCTCTCTCACGTTCGATTCTTTTTGTTTTTGTTTTTTGGTCTAACATAACTCAACCGAATCCTCTTCCTCAGTCAAGCATCTCAGTCTCTCTCTCTCTCTCTCTCTCTCTGCCGCGATGCCTCACTTTCAGTCGCTCGCCTAACCCTTCCGAACCAAGTCAGCCGATCTTCTCAATCCCCTCCCTCACACTCTAATTGATCAGTGTCTCAGTCTCAGAGATTTGGTAAGCCTGTTCAACAATTTTTAAATTAATTTTTATCTTTCTTCACATAATTTGTTTTAAAATTTATATATGGATTTAACTAGGCCTCGAATTGCTAACGGGTGGTGTGCTTGCTGCTTTCGTGGTGATTATGGATCAATCTGACTCAGTCCCAATGGTGGTGAGTTCTGATAACTTGGGTATTTGTTAGCATTTAGTCTCTTAAAATTGCTAATTGGTTTGAAATCCTTTTGATTTCCCAGATATTAAACCGGTATTAAGTTGGCACCTTTTTTTTTAATTACCCAGATTTCTAAATGGTTTAAAATTTACATCCTTTTTATTTCTCCATATCTAACTTGTAGAAAATTTTCATCCTTTGTTCTTTCTCTTGTATATAGGTGCGTTCTGGTTGGTTTTATTTTGATTATTCTATATGTAAGTTAAATTTAATAATGTGATGAAACCATGAAGTTAAAGAGAGATGATTAACCAGTAAAATTCCTGTCTTTGCTTTTTTTCATTTTTTTTTTATATATAAAATTTGTAATTTGTTTGTTTTTCTGGGCTGATTCTTCTATTAGAATTATGAGCCCAACTTGGGAAAGAGACGCAGGCGTAGTGAAGGAAAGTACTTGGGAAAGAATGAAGGGGAAAAGGGAGTATGCAACTCGGTGGTGAGTTCTGACTGATAACTTGATACTCTTATTAACTTTCTGTTTCATGCTCACTTAATTGTTGAAAGTGAATACGCTGGCTGTGCTTGCTGAATCTTTAATGTGTTGGAAATCAGTGAACTTAGATGACCCACAAATTGCACATTCTGTATATCTTTGATATCTAATTGGTTTGAAGGTTGCATCCTTTTGATTTCCAAGATATTAAACCGGTATAAAGTTGGCATCTTTTTTATTTGGTTACCCAGATTTCTAAAAGGTTTAAAAGTTACATCCTTTTTATTTCTCCGTTTCTAACTTGTAGAAAATTTCCATACTTTGTTTTTTCACTTGTATATATGTGCGTGTTGGTTGGTTTTATTGTTGTTTTCATTGTTTTCTTTTTATTATTCTTTATGTAAGTTAAATTTAACAATGTGATGAAACCATGAAATTAAAGAGAGATGATTAACCAGTAAATGTCTTTACTCTTTTCCAGTTTTTTGTTTTTTTAATTTTTAAATTGTTTGTTTTTCTGGTCTTATTCTTCCATTAGAAGTGCGAGTGCAACTTGGGAAAGCGACGCAGATGTAGTGAAGGAAAGAACTTGGAAAAGAATGAGGGGGAAAAGGGTGTATACAACTTAGTGGTGAGCTCTGATAACTTGGGATATCTGTTAGCATTAGTCTCATAAAATTGCTGATGTTTGTTGTCAATGATTTTTTCTTTTGTTTCATGATCTCTCTTATAGATTTTGTCTTTATTTCTGCTGTGTCATGCTTTAATACTCTCTCACACTCTAGTTAATTTTCTGTTTCCTTCTTGCTGAATTGTGAATATGCTGGATATGCTTGGTGAATGTTTAATGTGTTGGAAAGTAGTGAACTTAGATGAGTTATTGAAGGTTTGATATGCTGGAAATTAGTGAACGTAGATGAGTTATTGAAGGTTTGATATGCTGGAAATTAGTGAACTTAGATGAGTTATTGAAGGTTTGATATGCTGGAAATTAGGATTGTTTGATGAAATGTTGATGTTTTGAAAATTTTAAATTGATAGAATGCTTAGTACTTGTAAGCAGGTTGGGTTTGACTGGACTTTTTATGTTTTGAAAGTCAGTAGCAGGTCTGTAAAAATGGATTTGGGTTCTGCCCGAACCTGCAAAATAAAACCGACCACCAATGGTTTTGTTTGGTTTGGTTACCCCTGAGATGTTAGTCAAAACCAAACCAAACCAAACCAATCTGTTGTAATGTAATCGGTTGAGCTGTTGTTTTGGGGAAAAACCAAACTAATCCAATCCTTGCACATTCCCTACATCTGGAATATCTAATTGGTTTGAAAGTTGGATCCTTTTCATTTCCCAGATATTAAACTTGTATAAATTGGAACCCTTGTTTTTTTTTTTTTTTTCAGTTACGCTGGTATCTAAATGGTTTAAAAGTAGCGTCCTTTTTTATTTCTCCATATCTAACTTGTAGAAAATTTTAATGCGTTGTTCTTTCTCTTGTATATAGGTGTGATTTGGTCGGTATTATTGTTATTATTATTGTTTTGTTTATTATTCTTTATGTAAATTGAATATAACAATGTGATTGAATCATGAAATTAGAAGTTTGAGTGCAACTGGGGAAAGCGACGCAGATGTTGTGAAGGAAAGAATGAGGGAAAAAAAGGTGTGTACAACTTGTTGGACAGAATTAGTGCGATGCCAGATGAAATTCTTGTCAGTATATTGTCTCTCTTGCCACTAAAGGAAGCCGCAGCTACTAGTATCCTTTCTAGACGTTGGCAGTATGTGTGGATGTCCACTATGGTTCTCAACTTTGATGCTAACTTTGATGTCGGTAGCAATATCTGCCGCTTCGGAGCCCTCAAACGAAAATTAAGAGACCTGGAAAGTGGTAGATATGTCGATTGGGTGAATCATGTGGTGGAACAACATAGAGGCCCAAACATCGAGGAATTCAGTGTTTGCTTTCAACTAAATGATCGGTTTACAAGTTCCATTGACAAATGGATTCAGTTTGCAATTGAAAAGGGAGTTACAACACTCGTGTTGAAGTTTTTTTCACAATTGGACAGTGCTTCATTAAATTTCTATGCGTTTCCCCACAAACTATTAGGTCTCGAAAAGAAGTGCTTGTATTCTTACATTCCAAGTCTACGCCCCTGTGGATACAAAGTTGGATTTCAGTCCCTCAAAGTTCTTCATTTCCAATGGGTTGATGTTACCGATGAAGTTCTTGAATACTTCTTGTCCAACTGTGCAGTTCTTGAACAGGTAACTGTGTACGGAACAAAAAGTTTGGTTAATTTAAGAGTTGTTCGTCCATCGGCTGCATTGAAGCATTTAGCTATAGGAGCTTGTCTTGGCCTTCAAGGCATAGAGATTTGTGAGGCAAACCTTGTTTCATTTAAATATGACGGAAGTGTGATAAACCTGCTTCTCACTAATGTACCATTGCTTGTAGAGGTGTCCATTTCCTATATTTCCAACCCCCGTGCATTCATAGAGCTTTTCTCTAGCAAAATTTCATGCGGCCTTTGCGCAACTGGAGATTCTCATGCTGAAAATCACTAGAGCGGTTAGTATATGTAATTATGATGTGTTGGTTTTCTTTTCTTCTTTTATGGATTATGTAGCTCATTGTTCCTTGTTTGGTTTTCAGGATTATAATCCGAAACATGTGTTTCCTATGCTGGCAAATCTCAAGCATTTGGAATTAATAGTTCATGCGGATTACCGTCTGGCTCTTCATCATTTGACTTCTTTTCTAAAGGCATCTCCTTTCCTGCAAAGACTTGTGTTGAAGGTATGTGCTTGTACTCAGTAGATTACGTAGTAAAACTATATGTAAGTCTTTGTATGGGCACTTTTGGTTCCATTAACAATTCTGAAGAACGAAAAGTACAAAAACAAAAAAGGTTAAATTATGCTGTGTGATGAAACATGCTAATAGACTTCATTCCTTCTGGTTCTTGTTTTGTCTTAACACTTTTTTTCTTTTCTTGGCGCAGTTGGATTTCATTGTATCCCTGGAGGACATAGAAAAAATAAAGAAAGCTGCGAAATGCCCCCATCATTACCTCAAGGTAGTAGAAATAGTCGGGTATCGTGCGCGTGCATCTGCTGTTGATCATATCTTGTTCTTAATAAAGAGTGCTACTGCATTAGAGAAAATTGTTATTGATCCTCTCCGACGTTGGGCGTATCCCTATGAACCGGGTAGTGAAGAACTCTCTGATGAGGCAGAGGCAAGAGAGCACGCTGTGCAACTCATTAAAACAAAACTGCCTTCAACCGTTGAATTTGTATGCCTGTAGTTAGTACAGTGCTTAAATTATATCGAGATCGTGCAAGGCTTAAATTATATCAAGATTGTGCAAGGCTTAAACCATAGTCGATTTTTTGTTCCCCGAAGTTTTTTTTTACTGTTCATACTATACTTAGAATGTTGCATTTCGATTATTTTGCACTGCATGGAATTGTGTTGATCTAAAAATTATGTGCATTTGATTTGAATCGTGATCTCTGTTGGTCGATTTCAAATTGCCTATTATTCATCAACTTAACTGTTCTGGATTTAGCAAAACCGCAATTAAACAATGTCTTATTTGTTTTTCATATAACATACTTGAGCTGCTACAGAGGGAAACAAGATGAAAACACTATTTTTATTAAAATAACTGTAGTAGTACAGTCAGCAGGTATTAGATTAAACACTTAAACAATAGAATAGAGAAGAATATAAGAGATCGAGGAGAAGAAAATATAGATTGAATAGACGAAAAAGAAAGGGCAGAACCAATGGCGGAACCATGAATTTTTCTGAGGGTGTGCTAAATTTTGTTTTTGTTTTTTTTATTGTATGGGAGATAAACAATGAGAACCTTTTTTTTTTTTTTTTGATATGCTAATTGATACAGTGAGAACCAAGTGGGAATCAGAAAACTGAAACTGTGGGAAGAAAAAACACAAACAAAAGTACAATTCGTAGCAGTAGCATATTATAAAAAATTTAAACAGAGGCTTAAAAACTAAGGAGGGTGTATTCAATTTAGATTTTAAAAGAATTTAAAGAAGTTTAAAAGTTTAGGTGTATTCAATCACGATTTTATAGAAGTCTATATAATTCTAGGTGTATTCAATTCAAACTTTTTAAACTCCATTCAAATTTGGATGTATTCAATCACGACTTTAAAAGACTTCATAAAAGTTTGGGTGTATTCAAAAACTCATTGATTTTAAAGGAAATACAAAAAGTGCTGGATTTCGTTTGATTATAGACTAATTTTAGGCCATGAAAAATCTTTGCTTCCCCCCAGAGATTTTGATACATGTATTATTTTTATTTTGAAGATATGATTTCACCACTTCTCCTCCAGTCTACCACCATCTTATCATGGCTATCACCACCGTCGTCGATGCCATCACCACCACCACCACAATCATCGTCGTCCTCGCCACCCCCAACACCACCATCATCACCCATTGCTGTCCTCACTACCACCCCCACCACCACCCCCACCGTCACCATCACCATCACCACACTACCCCTGCCACCACCTCCACCACCACCACCTTTATCCCCACCTCCACCACCATTACTACCCCCTATTAGCCCCACCATCACCCCCATCATCACCACCACCAGAGCCACTCCCAGCATCATCACCATCATTGCCACCATCGCCTCCACCACTCCCACCGCCACCACCACTACCACCCCTACCTCATCCACCACTACCTCCCCCACCACATCACCCACAAATTGTCACTGCCACCGCCACCGCCATCACCACGATCATCATTACCTGTCGTCAAGATTTTAGACTTCCATCCAATTTTTTGTTATTTATAAGGGTAAATATGTCATTTTACAAGGACAATACCAAAAAATAATAAAGAAAATGTAAAATCTTGATTTCTTCTCTCTTTCTCCTTCTTTGTTTTTTTTTTTGGGTCAATTGTAGCAATAGTCTCTAGACTAAGACCAAATTTTACTCTTCGTCCCTTATATTGCTAAATTGTTACGTTGTACTTTAATTATGCCTCCACTTTTAGAAATCGTCATTTCCGTCATCTTAGTCAACTTTTCTGTTAAAAATGAGGGCATATTTGTCTTTTCTTGTGCTGGATTGAACAGAGACGCCATTGACATTTTTTTTTCTCTTTCCTCTTTTGCTTTCTTTCTTTTTGAGGCCTTTTTTTTATTTTGTTATTTTGTTATTTGGTTTTGTTGGAGGATTTAGGGTCTGTTTGGGCCAAAATTCTGCACACCCAGCCCAACATGAAGAGCCCAGAAATGAAAAAACAAGCCACAGGGCCCAAGCAGCCTGGACTTTGCAAATAAACAGGAATCGAGGGCCCAAAATCCAGAAGGCCCAGCCCAGGATCTGTCAAAACCATGACAATGAACTTGGGCTTCGAAAGAAAAAAAAAATCAGCTCATAGCCCTGAAAAACTGGACCTGGGCTTGGCATGTTAAAAGAAAAGAAAAGCCCAAAGTTAGAAGCAAACCCACGTGACCTCCTGACTTGGAAAAGTCAGCAATTTCAACTGGGATTGATAAGGAGTTAATAAGGGCAGGTATAAAAGGACACCTCTGAAAACTCTGCCACCGGAAGATCAAATCCCTTTTGTGTATTCAGAGATATTTTCTGCTCCAAAGAAGGCACCATTTTCAAGGGATTCACAGACTTTGTTTTCTAAAAAGGAGATAAGTAGGAAACAGAGAGTTGTTCCAAACTGGAAAATCAAACTTACCATCACATTTTGAAACTCTTACAAGAGCAGTTAAAATTGAAAGTAGGGTTAGGTTCCTCATAAAAAATACAAGGAAGTGATTGCCTCAGGAACTGACTATTGATGGCTTATCTGGTAGAATTGATAAAACCCCCTTTTCCTTTGCATTTAAACATGAAAGATCTTTTGAGAATTTTTGCCGCCCATTATTAAAAGAATTAGAAACCCCACTCCAAAACACTTCTTATAAATATAGGAGAGGGTGAACAGAGCAAAGGACAATCAATCAAACAACCAAAAATCAGTCAAAAGACAAAAACTCAAAATGATCACTTGATCTCAAAGAACCTTCAAACAAACTGGAGCAACCAAAAGCTCATTGAGCCACAAGAAAGAAACCAGCATCAAATCGAAACTTTCAGTTTTAGACTTAGAAAAAGTCATTCAAAACGAGATTTCTCTCATTACAAATTTGGTTCAACAAAAGCCAAAACAAGCAGAGTCTCGGGTTTTTTACAAATATGAAAACCTCAACAAATTATGGAGAGCCCTCACCAAGCAAAACATGTACCACAGTGCAGTTCCAGCTCAGTAATCCTCAAGTCCAGTCACTTATGCCCCTTTCAGATTGAAAATGCCGTAATTCTACCCGTTCAAAAAGTTGTTATAGAAATAGTATTGCAGTTTAGTACTCTGTAGTTACATTCTTAAAACAGTGTTAGTTCCTATCTTTTCAATTTTTACAATCACATACTCCGATCTTTTAAATTTATTACAATGTGGTTAGGTTCACCTATCCTTCTGCCAGATCTCTCCGTTAGTTGCCTATATGGCATTTATGGGTCCCATATTTTTTTATTTTATATTTAGTGTGTAATAAAATATTCATATAATTTTTAAAAATCAATTAAAAAATTAGGGCAAAAAACCTACACTACCCATTTTCTTCATCGTCCAATGGAAAAAGAAAGAAACAGGTGTTTATCTTCATCGCCAACACCACACCACCCATTTCTCTCCTCATATTCTTCTTCTCTACCAGTTGCAACCTTTTTATCAAGACCTGATTTTCCAGAGACTCTTTTTTATTTCCCCTATTTTCAAGCAATGGAGAAGCAAAAACTAAACCTAGAAATCAGAGAATTTGGGGAAGGGAACAAGAACCTTGCGACATAGAGCTCTTCATTTGTGACACAAAATCAAAACTTGAAAATTTTTAGAACTTAGAAGTTGATTGCAAAAAATTTCAAAGAGGGAGGTCAAACTCTTCATCCTCCCTTGGGAACTTAAACTCCAGATCCCATGGTCGTTGATTCGTTGGGTTCGTGGGGCTAGGTGGAGATTGAGGGTTGCGAAGAAGAAATTCGGAGGTTGGGGGGGTGGAGAAGGGCGGAGGGATGGGTCTGGGTTTGTGATGGGGGAGAAAAAATCGCAAGAAAGTTGGGGGGGGGGGGGGGGGGGTGAGAAAGAAGGGGGGTTTGTGATCGGTTCTGCAAATTAGTTGAAAGAGAGATGGGGAAGGTCTTCATGGTTGGTATAGATAGTGATGGATGGAGGCTGGTCGGGATAGAAAGGGAGAAGGAAGTGGGGAGGAGGGTGTGGTGGTCATGGGGAAAGGAGGAGAATAACTAAGATAATATTTTTAAATTTTTGGTCTTCTGTATAAACTACGATTTTTTTTTCTCTTTTTCCTCCATTTTTCCAATAAAACAATATTTTATTCATACATTAATCAATTTAAAATTAAAAAAAGAAAAATATGGGATCATAAATGACACGTAAGCAACTAATGGAGAGATCCTTGCAAAAGCCTTAATCACAAAATCACATTGTAACAAATTAAAAAGATTGGGGTATGTGATTGTAAAAATTGAAAAAGATATTGACTAACATGTTTTAAGGGTGTAACTACATGATACTAAACTGTAATTAACCCTAGTTATTATGTACAACACAAACTAGACAATACAACTTACAATAGGCCCTCACGGGCCTCCAAACCAAAAAGTAATATATAAAAAAACAACTTATATTAATGGAGCTGATTTTCCCACTTATCTTTTGTCTACTTAAATTTAGGGGTGGACACTTAAACCGCAAACCGGAAATCCAGTAGAATCGCATTCGAACCAAACCTGAAAAAAAACGAGTTGACCAAAAAGTCAAAAACCGATTGATTCGGTCCATAATTGTATATCATTTTGTACCCTTCTAGCTTATGATTTGGTTATGTTTTTGAGTTAAACTTGTGCTTTTAATCCTTTTTGTGTGTATCTTTCAGTTAATTGAGATTTAGGTAATAATGATGGCTTTGGATAGGAAATGATGCAATCCAAGCATGTGAAGGCCTGATTTGGATGAAGGGAAGAAGAGCTTAAAGACAAACTCATTTTTTGCTACAGCCCCCTGCCAGTTCCAGTTTCGTAGGTCATATTGCAAGCTTTGTTTCAGCAACCTACATAGCTCGAATGAGGCCACATTCTTCATGAAAGTTGTTCCAATGGGTGTTTACTATAACATATACAAAATTCAGCCCCATTGGATAAATCTGGAGTCCGTTACCTAGCAAACACAGAACCATGCTCAGGATGGATCTTATCAGCTCGGAAAATGAGTTAGCAATTTGTTTCGGCCTTAACTTTTTCCTCCGACCTTGGATTGGCCCAAATAACATATGGCTGGAAAGAAGACATTCTGAACTTAAATTTCGAGTGCTTAAAGTCCTAATTTGATTAAGAGAAGCCCAAGTTGTAAGCCCTTGAAGTTACTGGTCATGCTGACCTCAGCATGTGCTGGTTGGATGCTTGGTCATGGTGAGCTAGGCATGAGCTATCATTTCTGGTTGGAAGCTTGGTCATGGTGACATGAAGATGACCTAGGGCTGCTAGTGGGATTAATTGGTGAAGTGCATCAACCATTCAAGATTTTCTAATACAAGTGCATCACCCATTCAAGATTTTCTAATTCAAGTGCATCAACCAATTCAGATTTTATAATAAAAGTGTTGTATGCATTAGCCATTTTGAATTCAGATTTTCACTTCCCTTAGGCCTATAAATAGGGAAGTTCTCTAAGCTTGTAAACACACCCCAAGGGGGGAGCTCTCAAACACTTCTCTAGAGCTCCCTTCCCTTCTCTCCCTCAAATTCTCTTAGTTTCTCTTTCTAGTTTTCAATTGTTGTAATGAAATCTTTTGTGCTGAAATTTTCTTTAAGTCTTTCCAAGTTCTACTTTACTTTTCCTTATGTAAATTCTTTTCTTTAGTTTCAAGTTTGATTAGTTTCCAAGTTTCAATTATGGTTTTTGTTCTTATTCATTATGCTTATAAGTTAATATGCTAGTTTGAATGATTGATCACCATTTAGGCTTGCATGTTAGCTATCTTGGTTTGAATTAAGAGTAGACACCATGCTTTAATTCGAATTGAACTATGAATAGGAAGAGTATGTATGGACATTCGACAACAGGGATTAGATACATGCTTGGTTGTTTAAATTGTTCTTCTATGCTTAATGGGTTCCTAATGCTTAGTTTTAGGTTAGACAACAAATGATCAAATTAGGGAATTAGGAACACAAGGTTAGAACCAGACACCATGGCCTAATCATACTTTAGCTAGAATCAATCCGTTAATCTAATTGAACTTGGGAACTTATTTGCTTGAGTTATTTCCTTTTTCTTGTTTTATTTATTTTCTTTTCCATTTCTGTTTTTTTTAGGGAAATGAATTGGATCATTCAATCACCAATCCTCGTGGGATCGACCTCGCACTTACATATGCTATACTACCGAACGGCTCGTGCACTTGCGAGTATCACAAGTTGAGGATGCAGCTGAATCCATTTTGGTGCAGCTGAATCCGACACAACAAGTTTTGGCGCCGTTGCCGGGATCGGTAACATTGCTTGATTCTATTTTGTTTTCCTACTTTTTATTTATTTTTATCTTTTGTATATAACTAGACAGTTTCATGTTTTAAAGTTAATGACGTTAATTGACAAGTTGTGTTTGTAGTCCAACGGACAAGGACAATTGCCTGACAAGCAAGAGAACTGGGTTTGAGTCCCAGCTTACACAACACAAAAGAGGTTCAAGTAGCATGTTGGTTATTTCTTGTTGATGGTTTCATTCACTTGTTCTTAATTAAATATCTTGTTCAAGTTTACATAAACACCATATGACTCTTGGACTGATTAGTGAATGAGTAGGTAGATATTGAAGACAAACACCATGTTTAAATTCTACTTGGTTCTTTATTGTTCTTCTTGTTCTTAATGGGTTCGGAATTTGTGTTTAGACTAAACACCATAGCTAAATACTTTTTCTGAATACTTGATTAAAACCACACACCATATGGATAATCATATTTGAGAAAGAACGAACTCCATAAACTAGTTTAATTTACCTTGCTGCTTACTTTGAAGCATGGAATTGGATGTGTGTTTTTCCTTTTATTTCCTAACCCTTTTGATTCCATTTCAAGTTTGTGTGTTTGTTTTAGCAATTTATGACAGCTTAATAAAAATGGAGAGAGATGGCAACCTCAATCATACGAATGGGAAGTGTGGAGCAGTGGGAGAAGTCGCGACCTCCAAATGCATCCATACTCGACCTAATCGCTTCAAGGGGGAGCATTTCAATCCTTTCTCTTCTTTAAATTCAGTTTATTTCTTGGTTTGTTTCTTTTAGTACAACAATTTATGTCGTTTGTTTGAGTTTGTTTAGAGTACTTAGTTCATTTTCATTTATGGTTTGTTATCTTAATTTTTTTTTCTCTTATCTTAAAAACTAAAAATTCAAAATTCAAAAATTCAAAAAGATTTTTCATATGAGCTGACTTATGGTAACTCCAGGAAGCACTTCCGTCAATAGTGTCTAGGAGTTCTTTAGGCGACACCTTCGGTGTCTAAGAAGTTTGGGTTTTAAGCGGGACCATTGTGACCCCTCCAACCTTCCCGGATCCCCTGGCTGTGTTTTCTGAGGCACTTAACTGGTCATCCGTGAGTTGCTTGTATATTCGTGTGTTTTTAAACTAAGTTTTTTTTTATTTTCTTTGTTTTATTTTTTGTTTAGTCTTTGTTTTTATTTTGTTTTTGTTTTGTTTTGTTAAGTTAGTTTTTGTATTTATTTTGTTTAGTCGTTGTTTTTATTTTGTTTTTGTGGTATGATTAGTTAGTTTATTTCTGAGTGTTAGAAACACATTTTTATTTTATTTCAAACACTGCATTAAAAAAAACAAAAACAAAAACAAAAACATTCAAGTAAATTTAAAAAAAAAAAAAAAAAAAAAAACAAACAAACAAACAAACTTCTTCTTCTTCTTCTTCTTCTTCTTCTTCATCTTCTTCATCTTCATGGCTTACCTCTATTGTCTCGTACTTGTAGGATCTGCAGCAGTTCTACATGGTCATCATTTTTCCTCTCCAGTGCTTCCACATGCTGAGTGGCACAGGAGAGCCGCTTCTGGAGGTCCGCCATCATAGCCTTCAAGGAAGCCACTTCCTCGCTCAGAGCGGCACACTCCCGTGTCCTCGCCAGGAGTCGCATTCCCAAATTGGTAGCCGAGACCGCTTGGAGCACAGTTAAATCGTGGGACTCATCCACCGCCATCTTGTCAGACCTACGTGCCACATGCAGATGATCTGCTGGAGTTAGCTTACTGCCAATCAATGTTCCCAGCAGCACTGACCTGTTCGGCATTACCTCAGAAGGTTCGGTATTGCCTCAGCAAAGTTTGAGGCCGTGCCGTGATGATATGAAGAGTTTGGGAAGACAGAGGTTGGAGGAGCCCTTATCTGGGCATTTGGTGGTGCAAGGGATAGCTCAAGGTTGAGATCATCAAGGTGAGTGCATGAAGATGCCATTTGTTTTGCTTCTGAATTTTTTGATGTTTTTCCTTGAGTTTGCAGGAAGAAATGCTGGGTATCATCCGCTTGGAGAGGTGTGGTTTAAATAGGCATATGCTGATGAGAGAGAGCCAACACCATTTCGGATTTCCCGGGCATGCTCGACCTAATCGCTTCAAGGGGGAGCACATTAACTTTCACTTTGCTTTACTTTTTTTCCGTGTTTTCTGGTGTTTTATGTTTTTGCCCGTTACTTTCGGCTATCTTTGTCTTATTTCAGTTTGGAAAGTGTGCTTTCTTTTCCCGTTTGTCGTCTTTGTTTTATTTTAGTTAGGAAGTGTGTTTTCTTTTTCTTTTTCTTTTTCTTTCTGCAACCTTCCTCTTTTATTTCCGAAACAAAATAACGAAAATACAAAAACAACAACATAAAATAAAAAATGCAGTAGAAATCATTTCTTCATAGCACTAGTTGTCTCGACCATAGGAGCTTTGAGTTTGGCCCTCTGGCTATCCTCTTCCTGGGCTTCTTGCACAGCCTCTTGGGGCTCATCACTTGAGCTCCCAAAGATCGCAATCTTAGCTTGAGCGTAACTACTCTCGCGATCTGCTTGCTTGCGTTTACCCGGTCGGTCTAGGTCCTCCAGCTGCTTTCGCATGTCGCGAGAATACAACTCTACCATCTTTGATAGGTTTCTATTCTCGTCCCGCAATACCTCTAGCTGGTGTCGATTCACCTCCACTATCCTTGACCTCTCCCTTTTCAAGCTTTTTATAGCAGTCTGACACTCTTCAACCATACTTCGCTCCGCCGCAACTGACCTTTTAGCACCTCTACCTCATGGGACTTCGCAGTAGGCGATGTCCCAAACTTGCGACACATGCTGGACTCTGCACGCTCAGTGCCAGGGCATCACTCGTGACCTGGTTGTCATCCCTTGTCCTGAACACATGTATATCTTTGGGAGTCACTAAATTTCTGCCAACTCCAATGGCAACATCGTTGTCCAGGAGTATTGAGTCATTGACAGTCACATGCCCTCGTGAGGAGGCAAAGTAGGGCATCCATACCTGGTGCCGCCGCTTTGGCCCCGTGTCTAAGTCGGTGGAGCTAGGTTGAGATCCAACGAAAATGGGTAGTTAGAGGCCATTTGATTTCTCACTCGCTTTTCTTCTTTCTTTCGTTTCTCTTTTGTGTGTTTCTGAGTTTGTGTTTTTCACCATTTCTTTTTAGCTTTTTATAGACTTAGTCTGCTAAACCCTAGCCGATGCGGTTCTAGTTCTGTGCGGCCCTTACGACTTATCTCTATATGTCGCCGCACCCATTTCCCAACCTCCCTTAAATGCATTTTCACCTTTCACCACCTTCACATGAAAAAGTCGTCGCGCCTTCCTACGAGGCCAATAATTCTGGCTTGGGGGATGTGACAGGCTGCCTCTGCGCGCCGACACGTCCCTCGCCCCTTTTACCCGTGACTTCCCAGGAACCAAGGCATTAGGGACCACACTCTTTCTTTTTAGAAATCCCGCCTTCGCGCTCCTAATTCACGTTTCATTTAAAAAAATAAAAATAAAATAAAATAAAAATTTAACATGTGGGCTTCAGACTTCATTGTGGGCTTCGGGTTTTCACCGTTGTTTAGGTTTCAATGTGGGTTAACTTTCTTTTGGGTTGGGTTTTCAATCGTTTGGGTTTTGGTTTGCGTAAGACCGTCTATTTAGGGCTTACCTTTTTTGAGTGTTTTCAATTCTTTTTATTTGTTTGTTTGTTTTGTAATTTTTATTTTGTAATTATTTTATTTTTGTATGCTATTATTTTTATTTGCTTTAATACTTTCATTTCTTGTTATGACATTGCTTGTTCCTAATTTTTAAACATTGAGGACAATGTTCATTTCTAGGTTTGGGGGCATTGGAGTTTAGCATGTAAATTTATTTATTTATTTTTTTTGGTGAGTCACTTTCCGAATACATATGATGAGATTGTGATAAGTGTTGCATGACTTAAATGAAAATTGAATTTTATTTATTTTTTATTTTTTTGTAACTTTTTATTGTTTAAAAAAAAATTAAAAAATTAAAATAATAATAATAATAATTTGGCATTGTTCTAGCATGATATGTTTGAAACCTTCTTTGCACTTACCATTTGTTTCACAATTTTCCAATTAAAGGATTTGCATGATCTAAAGAATCGTATGAAGCATAAATTAGACTTATATAACCATATAATGTGAGCTTTTGAGCCTTGTGCTTCATTTCATGAGTGTTATACACATACTCTTATTTTCTTGTCATCAAAGTTGTTGTTTGATCTCATTATTCATTGATTTGGTTGAACACTTAAAAGTCATTCATTCTTTTGTAATTTGATTTCATGACATTTAAGAAATGATATTAAGGTCACCTTTGGATCGTTTGTGCCTTTCAAGCTAACCTTATGCATGCTTAAGCATGATTTTCCATTGTTAACCATTTTGAGCCTACATGTAAACTTTTTCTTTCATTTTACCGATTGCAATTCCTAGCTTTAGCCCGAAAAACAAGAATTTACCTTTCTAAGGAACTCATGAGCTCTAATTCGGATGTGTTTTTCATGCTAAGTTTGGGAAGGGATATTACATTAAAAAAAAAAAAAAAATAGAACTTCACACAATTGGTGAAAGAAAAGAGAAAAGTTCTGATTAAATGGTAGTTGATTGAAATTTCATTTTTGGGTTTCATTGGTGTTTGGAAAGGAGTTTAAATCATTGTAAATGAAGGTATAAGGAGTTTTGATCATGTAAAGAAAATATATAATCCTGATGATTTGAAGTCTTGTAAATAATTATTTTATGCTCTTACATTTTTGAGTTCCTTGGACTTTGTATTATCCATACCTTTCATTTCTTACTCACCTTACACCCTTGGCCCCATTACAACCTATGTTAAAGACCTAAATTGATCTTACATGTCATATGGTTGAATTGCATTCATTTTTCTACTTTTAAGTGTTTGACATCCTTCTTGAGATCATATTAATGCAAGTTTTTCATCTTCCTATTTTGAGTTAAGTCCCTTATGGTTTAACTCTAATCTCATGTTTATAACTGAGTGATGCATTGTAGCCCTCTTCTGAGTGATTCATTTGTGAGAGGACAACTTTGGTGAGATTTGAAGTTGCATTTGTGCTTGTTATGATTTTTTGAAATTGTGTGAAAACTAAGATTGGAGAATTTGTTGCATTTGGCAATCACACTACTACACTTTGAGCATATTATGTTTTGAACTTTGCCGCCTTGTAAATAATGTCTAAATTGAGTTTTTGAGTCATGTGCATAAGTCATTTCTCTTCAGAAAATGTTCGGAAAGATTGTTTTGAGTTTTATTTTTATTTTTATTTTTATTTTTGTAATTATTTTTGTTTTTGTTTTTTGTTTTATTTTGCTTAAAGACTAAAAAATTAGTAAAGTTTTCTAACCACTTTGTTTTGTAGAGTTAGAAAAACGTTTGTGGGTATTCGATATTGTTAAACCCTCAGGAGACACAACTCCTCCTCCTAGGGATGCCTAGAGGTTTAAAGGCTTGTTGCATACGCTAAATGCAATCGAGTTACCTGCGGAAGTGGTTTAGTTAACTTCTTATTTTGTTTTTAACTTTGTTTTGTGTTGTTTTGCTCGAGGACTAGCAAAATCTAGGTTTGGGGGTATTTGATCGGTCCATAATTGTATATCATTTTGTACCCTTCTAGCTTATGATTTGGTTATGTTTTTGAGTTAAACTTGTGCTTTTAATCCTTTTTGTGTGTATCTTTCAGTTAATTGAGATTTAGGTAATAATGATGGCTTTGGATAGGAAATGATGCAATCCAAGCATGTGAAGGCCTGATTTGGATGAAGGGAAGAAGAGCTTAAAGACAAACTCATTTTTTGCTACAGCCCCCTGCCAGTCCAGTTTCGTAGGTCATATTGCAAGCTTTGTTTCAGCAACCTACATAGCTCGAATGAGGCCACATTCTTCATGAAAGTTGTTCCAATGGGTGTGTACTATAACATATCCAAAATTCAGCCCCATTGGATAAATCTGGAGTCCGTTACCTAGCAAACACAGAACCATGCTCAGGATGGATCTTATCAGCTCGGAAAATGAGTTAGCAATTTGTTTCGGCCTTAACTTTTTCCTCCGACCTTGGATTGGCCCAAATAACATATGGCTGGAAAGAAGACATTCTGAACTTCAATTTCGAGTGCTTAAAGTCCTAATTTGATTAAGAGAAGCCCAAGTTGTAAGCCCTTGAAATTACTGGTCATGCTGACCTCAGCATGTGCTGGTTGGATGCTTGGTCATGGTGAGCTAGGCATGAGCTATCATTTCTGGTTGGAAGCTTGGTCATGGTGACATGAAGATGACCTAGGGCTGCTAGTGGGATTAATTGGTGAAGTGCATCAACCATTCAAGATTTTCTAATACAAGTGCATCACCCATTCAAGATTTTCTAATTCAAGTGCATCAACCAATTCAGATTTTATAATAAAAGTGTTGTATGCATTAGCCATTTTGAATTCAGATTTTCACTTCCCTTAGGCCTATAAATAGGGAAGTTCTCTAAGCTTGTAAACACACCCCAAGGGGGGAGCTCTCAAACACTTCTCTAGAGCTCCATTCCCTTCTCTCCCTCAAATTCTCTTAGTTTCTCTTTCTAGTTTTCAATTGTTGTAATGAAATCTTTTGTGCTGAAATTTTCTTTAAGTCTTTCCAAGTTCTACTTTACTTTTCCTTATGTAAATTCTTTTCTTTAGTTTCAAGTTTGATTAGTTTCCAAGTTTCAATTATGGTTTTTGTTCTTATTCATTATGCTTATAAGTTAATATGCTAGTTTGAATGATTGATCACCATTTAGGCTTGCATGTTAGCTATCTTGGTTTGAATTAAGAGTAGACACCATGCTTTAATTCGAATTGAACTATGAATAGGAAGAGTATGTATGGACATTCGACAACAGGGATTAGATACATGCTTGGTTGTTTAAATTGTTCTTCTAGGTTAGACAACAAATGATCAAATTAGGGAATTAGGAACACAAGGTTAGAACCAGACACCATGGCCTAATCATACTTTAGCTAGAATCAATCCGTTAATCTAATTGAACTTGGGAACTTATTTGCTTGAGTTATTTCCTTTTTCTTGTTTTATTTATTTTCTTTTCCATTTCTGTTTTTTTTAGGGAAATGAATTGGATCATTCAATCACCAATCCTCGTGGGATCGACCTCGCACTTACATATGCTATACTACCGAACGGCTCGTGCACTTGCGAGTATCACAAGTTGAGGATGCAGCTGAATCCATTTTGGTGCAGCTGAATCCGACACAACACCGATCAAAAACCGAATCAGACCAGTTTTGGATTTGGTTCCATGTCTTCAAAAATCGGAACTTGGTTCAAACCGAACCGGTCAAATTGAAAAATATATCATTTCAATATATATTTATATTTAATGCTATATTTTTAATTTCACCAAAAAAAAAAACTAATATTTTTCCAAGTTCAATTTCAAAATATCTCTCTTTTCTAACTTTAATATTTATTTTTATATGAAATTGAATAATTTGTTAATTTTCAAGTAATGATAATAATATTTCAGTTGAGAATTATATTAAAAATTAATTTTTATAATCCAGTTCAAAATTCAAAACCTAAGGAATCAGTTCAACTTTAACGGAACAATTTTTTAATTTTTTTATTAAAACCAAACCGGATGAATAGTACCAGATCGGTTCTAATTTGGGGCAAAAATCAGTCCAACCAGAACCGTGCCCACCCCTACATACATTCCCTTAATTGGAAATTGTATGTTCTCACTCATTTTTTTATCTAGTTACACTCCCTTTTATATTATAGTAAAAAGTATTTAAAAAAAAACAAAAGGGAATATAAGTGGACAAAAGGGGAATGAGAAAATCAGCCTCCAATATTAATATCTATACATACCTTATAAAAATGGTGGTAATTCATGGGAGTAGGAAATACCTTATAAAATTTGCACCAAATTTGTATTTTACTTATCAAATCTTGCACTAGGCTGAAGTCCAAGTCTAATCTACATGCAAACTAAGATAATATTTTTAAAAATTTGGTCTTCGGTATAAACTCAGATTTTTTTTTTCTCTTTTTCCTCCATTTTTCCAAAACAAAATTATTTTATTCATACATTAATCAATTTAAAATTTTTAAAAAAGAAAAATATAGGACCCATAAATGCCACGTAAGCAATGACGGAGAGATCTGATGGAAGCCCTAATGGCGAAATCACATTGTAATAAATTTAAAAGATCTGGGTATGTGATTGTAAAAATTGAAAAAATATAGACTAATATGTCTTAAGGGTGTAACTAAAGGGTACTAAACTGTAATTAACCCTAATGTTTATGTATAACACCAACTAGACAATACTACTTACAAGAGGCCCTCACGTGGCCTCCAAACCAAAAAGTAATTAAAAAAAACCAAACCCTAACATCATCCCAGCCGCACCACTGTCATCCCTGCAGTACTAGATCTGCCATGATTCAACCATTGACAAACGTCTATAGATCCAATAAGGCTTTTCTCTTTTGCTGGTTCCTCATGTCCTAGAAATCCCAAGTTTATTTGAGGCGATATAACACTACAATGTGATGGACAAGATGATAGATAAGATAATCATATTACTTCTTCCAAATTGGGTGTGAGTGTGACAGAGGATTTGCCCCAAATTTGGGTGAAAAGACCTCCACTCTTTCCTTGATCAAGTTCATGATATACGACCAAAAAAAAAGTTCATGATAAGTGACGACAAACCCACAATGAACGGGGCTTGAAATTTTAGGATAAAGTCAATTCTACTAATTTTTTTTAAAATTAGATTTATATTCTTTGTTCACTTGCCTAGCTTGATGGTTATTATATGGCTCCTTGTGATAAAGTGTATTAGGGTGTGCCAAGAGTATTTTTGGTAGTTAAATAGGGTGAACTTAGTTAATTTTACATTTTGATTTTAATATTAGGGTGTACTTAGATCATAGGGTGTGCTAGATTAATTTTAGGGTTCGTTTAGCAACACTCAATAGAAATCCTAACCTAAATAAAATAGAAAACTTATACAGTAACCCATGAAAATAGAGTGCTGTTATTTCTACCCGTTATCCTATTACCCCATTTATTTTATCTTCAAAATTTTAATGACAAATTTATTCCTTTATAAAATGACTTCTAAGAACACGGAAAAAACCCAGTATTCATAAAACGTCTTATTTTGTTTAACCTTTGCCTGCACTATTGTGCCCTTTTCCGAGGCTTCAAATTCTCATACAATATCTACTTGATCGATCAAACACAATTTAATATCAAAGGCAGGCATAAGATGATTGGAGATGAATCAAATTAACTGCAGGCATAAATTAGTCTCTCCTCTTTTGCTTCGTCCATGGCCCAATGTTATAAAACCTTGGAAACAGACCCCAAGCCTTCTAATGGGTCAAGGGAGGAAACCAATCTAAAACCTCGAACATATTGGGCAACACCA
Organism: Prunus fruticosa; assembly: GCA_018703695.1. Lineage (NCBI taxonomy): Eukaryota > Viridiplantae > Streptophyta > Magnoliopsida > Rosales > Rosaceae > Prunus > Prunus fruticosa. Next base: position 35,518,733 of record CM031924.1, read on the forward strand.
GAATCTAATCACTCAGAACAACTACAACTTTTTAGACTGAGAAAAACTTACCTCTGATTCCTTCAATACATCACTTTGAAAGATACTACAAAATATGTCAAAGATGGATAATCAAGGGCTTGACGAACATAATCAACATGATCAGTTTCCTGGAAAATAAGATTAAAACCCAGTACAGTAACCATTTGTTACTTTCATACAGCCCGGAATGGTAGGAGACATCATCTTCACAGAACCACATACCATTAGTACACTGTTTTCTCTTTTGTCTGGAAGTGATGAAATCAGGCAAAGAAACCCAGCCCATGCTAGAATTAATGGGCCTGCTTCTTTTGTCAAAGGCAATGAAAGTTTAAATCTCTTGGACATCAACCCAAGTAAAAAAAAGAGGCGCATTACAGGGACAGCCAGATAGATGTTCTTCAGGCTATTGCACATCATATATGAGCAGGCACTTTTTAAAACCTCCCCGCTAGTAGTTGTTAAAGCAGCCCTCCCATACTAGTACTACCCCAATTTTGGTTAACATAACCTCCTTCAAACAAACCATCAAACATCAATACGCAAAACCTAATAAATAATAGAATACTGAAAGAGTTATTCCGTCCATTGTGTCAGATTCTTATACCCCACGCTATCCAAATTGTAGCCAAAGATGGTCCATGAAGTGGAAAGGAACACACTCAAAACTCATTTATAACATAACAAAGAGACTTTGAAATTCCTATCAATTACAAAATTGTCATCGATTTCTTAAAACAAGTCCAACCACCAAACCTCATGAAAAAAACTCAAAACACTTTATAGGCGCGTCAAAGTAATTTAATAATCAAAATTAAATTCAATATGACCAAATGTCATTTTTTGGAATTTTTGTATATTTGTTTATAGAAATTAAGTATTGTAAAGTTTATCTATATCACTGGTGTTAAAAAAGGATATATAACTAAATATCTCTTATTGATTTTACAGCAAGTCACCAGTTGAGAATCCGAAATGAAAATCAAAGTTCACGCAGACCCCAAAAGCAACCAAATAAAGTGGCGAAGGTTTATAGATTAAAAGTTCGAAAGTGAAAGCGGCATACTAAGAACTCACCAAATAGCAGCCCATTTTCAAAGCCTCATCTTTCCGTTTCTTCTGTGAGTAGATTTTCTGTCACTGTTGCAGAGGTCCACCTCCAAAGTTTTGGATATGGAAAAAAAAAATAAAAAAAATAAAAAAAAAGTTATCATTTTTCTTTTTCTTTCTTTCATTTAACAAGAGGTGGTGTTTTATTTAGGGTGCTGTTAAATGAACCCTAAAATTAACTGAGTACACCCTAATAGAAACTAGTAGGTGTAACATAAAATGGAGCAGAAATTGGTAGGAGTTCTGATGATGAGCATATAGTTATTGTGATATATTGAATTGTGAAATAAAGATCCGATAAAAATGGTAGACCTTTATGTGATTTAGAGTTTATTAGGGTGTACAATTGGTATTTTAAGTAGTTAAATATGGTGCACTTGGTTAATTTTATATTTTGATTTAAATATTATGGTGTACTTAGATCATAGGGTATACTTAGTTAATTTTAGGTTTCGTTTAATAACACCCTTTATTTCATCATTTTAAAAAAAACACTCTTTATTTATTTATTTAGACCCGGCATTTTTAATTGTTTTTTCTTTCCAATTATACCCTCTCTCGTGTGTAGCGTACTTCCTATTATAAAGCTCGACTTTTCCCAATTCTTTCCCTCCAGACTCACATTAAGCCCTAAAAAGAAATGGCTACTCTGAAAATTCCTCTCCGCCATTTTCTTTCAATTTCTCTCATCGTTGAAAGAGAGATTGAAAGAGAGATTTAAATATTATGGTGTACTTAGATAATAGGGTATACTCAGTTAATTTTAGGTTTAGTTTAACAACACCCTTTATTTGTTTATTTAGACCCGGCATTTTTAATTGTTTTTTCTTTCCAATTATACCCTCTCTCGTGTGTAGCGTACTGCCTATTATAAAGCTCGACTTTTCCCAATTCTTTCCCTCCAAACACATTAAGCCCTAAAAAAAATGGCTACTCTGAAAATTCCTCTCCGCCATTTTCTTTCAATCTCTCTCATCGTTGAAAATCGATCCTCTCGTCTCCAATATTTTCAATCTCTGTCATCGCTAAAATCGATCCTCTCGTCTCTCAACATTTTCAATCTCTCTCCGCCATGTTCAATCTTGATCCCATGAATGTTTATGAACTCGCGAATCATGACCGCTTAATTTCGTGGTTCGAAGATTGTTGTATCCTAACCAAGGACGAGCTTGACTATCCTTCTAATTGTCTATGTGATAACTGACTACGACGAATTCAAAGCGGCAGTGTGGCTGAAACGAAAAAGTCATTTTTGGAAACCAAGATCATTTTGGGTCTTCTATTACCGATAGAATGCTAGTTAGAATACTCATAACACAATCATGGCGAGGAGTGCCATGAAGCACTTGGCATTTTTCAGAGTATGTGCGTTGTTTCAACAAATGGAATGATGTGTTTCAGGCTCTGAAACGAACAAAGGAAAAGACAGAGGAGATAGCTCGATTTTGATTACCCTCCAACTGTTGGCATAATACCATGGGTCCAGCCCATGATGGAAAAATATTCTTTCGGTGGTCAAAAGTGATGAAACCAACATGAAATGATGATGTCTTTAGCCAATGATGATGTCTTTAGCAAATGGTGCAGCCATCCGTTGGAAGAAAAAATCTAAAGGCTTCCAGGTTTTTCCTTTCTCAAATATAAAAGGACATGCAAGTGTGCATGCGGGTGACTGAGAGAGAGTTTTGGAAGTATTGTGTGTGTTGTGCTGAAGAGCCAGAGAGAGTTGGAGAAGCCGAGAGCAAGAGAGCGAAGTGAGAGAACACCATCCAAACAACATCAGTATTCCACTCCAATTCCTGTGAGAGTGAGAGAGTTTATTGTGTTCCACTCTAAGTGTGTGAGTGAGATAAAAACAAGAGAGTATAGTGTGGTGTCATTGTACTTTCTCTGTGTGTATCATCAAGCCCTGGGCATTGGCTTGGTAAGATCTGTCTTGTTGTACCCATTATTTGTTATAGTGGAAGAAGTTTATATTGTTGCCCCGTGGATGTAGGTATTGCCGAACCATGTTAATTCTCGGTGTTCATATTTTTCTGCTTGTATTGTTGTTTGAGTTGTGAAGATTCCCATTCTAGCACTAACCAATCCTAACAAGTGGTATCAGAGGAAGCAATTCTGCTCGTGAACAGTGCTGTGAATAGTACCCGTGAATAGTGCTCGTGAACAGTGTCAGAATGGAAGGAAGCTCTATGATCAAACTCAACAACTCCAATTGGGTGACCTGGAAACCAAGGATGGAGGATATTCTTTACTGCAAAGACCTACATGAACCAATTGAAGGTGCAAAGGCCAAGCCAGCAACAATGTCAGATGTCGAATGGACAAAGCTGAACCGTAAAGCTATCGGCAACATTAGACAATGGGTGGATGACAGCGTGTTTCACCATGTGTCTAATGAAACAGATGCACACTCTCTTTGGGAGAAGCTTGAATCCTTGTTTGAGAAGAAGACCGCAGCCAAGAAAGCCTTCTTGATCAAGGAGCTCATCAATATGAAGTACAAGGACGGTTTGAGTGTGACCGAGCACTTGAACAATTTCCAGAATCTGGTCAACCAATTGGCAACTATGAAAATGGTGATTGACATGAGTGGCAAGCTTTTTTGCTGCTGGGTTCCTTGCCAGATAGTTGGGAAACCTTTGTGGTGACTGTAAGTAACTCTGCTCCCAATGGTGTTCTTACTATAGATAGTGTTAAAGATAGCATGTTTAATGAAGAAACAAGGAGAAAAGTTTCAGGCATCGAAAGCAGTCAGGTACATGTGACAGAAAACAGAGGAAGGAACAAGAGTAGAGGGCCAAGAGGTCGTGGAAAGAACCCAAGTCGCTCCAGATCAAGATTTAGAGGAAGCTGCCATCATTGTGGCAAAGAGGGCCATATGAAGAAACATTGTCGTGCATGGAAGAGAGAGCAAAACGAAGGCCACAACCAAAAGATAAATGAAGGAGAAAACCAAAAGAGAGAAGAAAGCAACAACACCACAGTAGTCTTAAGCGGCAATGAAACTGAGATTTTCTCTGTTGAAGAATGCCTAAACATGGGTCATCATGATCAAGGCACCGAATGGATCTTTGACAATGGCGCTTCGTTTCATGCCACTTCCGAAAGAGAGTTCTTCAGGACATACAAAGAAGGAAATTTTGGCATAGTAAAGATGGGAAATAATAGCTATTCCAAAATTCTTGGAATTGGTGATATCCGTCTCTAGACTAACCTTGGGTGCCAGTTGCTGCTGAAAGATGTGAGACACGTTTCAGAAGCTGCGTCTCAATCTGATATCTGTTGGTGTTCTTGACCGACAAGGTTTTGAGCATTATATTGGCCAAGGAAAATTAAAGCTTACCAAGGGCTCTATGGTGATTGCTAGAGCACATCTTTGTAGCACCTTATACAGGTCATATGCCAAAGTTTGCAAAAATGAGTTGAACTCAGTGGAGGACTCTTCACCAGATTTGTGGCACAAGAGGCTAGGCCACATGAGTGAGAAAGGCCTACAAGTTCTGGCAAAGAAGTCTCTTATTCCCTTTGCCAAAGGTACGCATAAAAATTCTTGTGAGTTCTGTTTATTTGGAAAGCAACATAGAGTTAGTTTTTCTACACCATCTACAAAGAAAGAAAATCTGTTGGAACTTGTTTACTCTGATGTGTGTGGTCCTATGGAAGTGGAGTCACTAGGAAGAAATAAATATTTTGTTACATATATTGATGATGCTTCACGAAAGGTTTGGGTGTATTTGTTGAAAACCAAAGACCAGGTGTTCCAGACATTCCAGGAGTTCCATGCCATGGTAGAGAGAGAAACCGGGAGATCACTCAAGTGTCTCCGCAGCGATAATGGTGGAGAATATACGTCTCAACAATTCAGAGAATATTGTGCAAAGCATGGCATAAGGCACGAGAAGACAGTTCCTGGTACACCACAACACAACGGCGTAGCTGAAAGAATGAACCGGACCATCATGGAAAAAGTCAGGTGTATGCTAAGGACTGGAAAATTATCCAAGCAGTTTTGGGTGAAGCCGTGACAACAGCCTGTCATCTGATCAACAGATCCCCATCAGTTCCCTTGGGTCTTGATGTTCCAGAAAGAGTGTGGACTGGAAAAGATGTGTCATACTCTCATCTGAAGGTGTTTGGCTGCAAGGCGTTTGTGCATGTCCCCAAGGAGCAAAGATCAAAGCTAGACTACAAGGCCACACCGTGCATCTTCCTTGGTTATGGTGGTGAAGAATTTGGCTACAGATTATGGGACCCAAAGGCAAAGAAATTCATAAGAAGCAGAGATGTGATCTTTTATGAAGATCAAACACTAGCAGACCCTGATGAGAAGGCTCAACCTGAAGCTGTGATTAAAGAGGCTGTTGACACATTAATTTCAGATAGAGAAGCACATGGTGACATGCCAAAAGAAGCTGCTGAAGGGACATCAGAGATTACTGGTACGGGGGGAGCCTGACCAGGAAGAAGACGAAATGATGAGGAGCTTGATCAGGGGGAGCATTCAGCCTTACAAGAGACTTGAAGCCCAGCCTAGAAGATCCACCAGAAAACGGACGTCCAACTACCAAGTATCCTTCATCGGATTATATCCTGCGAGAGATGATGGAGAGCCCGAGACGTATAAAGAGGCCATAGATCACAAAGACAGTAACAAATGGTTGAAGGCAATGGAGTCTGAGATGGATTCCTTATTGAAGAATGATACTTATGAGCTGGTGAAGCTACCGGAAGGGAGAAAGGCACTCAAAAATAAATGGGTATTCAAACTGAAAAATGATGAGCAGATGACGAAGTACAAGGCTCGCTTGGTAGTGAAGGGTTTTGGTCAGAAGAAAGGCATTGATTATGACGAAATTTTCTCACCAGTGGTGAAGATGACCTCTGCCGCGTTCTCTTGGGAATGGCAGCTAGCATGGATCTTGAACTTGAACAACTAGATGTGAAGACTGCATTCCTTCACGGAGATTTAGAAGATGAGATATATATGGAGCAACCTGAAGGATTTAAGGTCAAAGGGAAGGAAGACATGGTCTGTAAGTTGAAGAAAAATCTATATGGACTTAAACAAGCTCCAAGGCAGTGGAACAAGAAGTTCGAACTCATTCATGGTGAGTCATGGATACAAGAGAACAGTTGCAGATCCATGTGTCTACATCAGACAGTTCGGGAGGTAAATTCATAATTCTACTGTTATATGTTGATGACATGTTAATTGTTGGTCAAGATGCTTCTATGATTAGGAAGCTAAAGGAAGAGTTGTCCAAGTACTTTGACATGAAAGATTTAGGACCAGCAAAACAGATTTTGGGCATGCGTATTGTTCGTGACAGGAAATCCAGGAAGTTGTGGTTGTCACAAGAGAGGTATGTTGAACGGGTGCTTGAAAGGTTCAACATGAAAGAAGCCAAACCAGTGAGTTCACCTCTAGCAAATCATTTCAAGTTAAGCAAGAAGTCATGTCCAAGTACAGATGCAGAAAAGGAGAAAATGGCTTCTATTCCTTATTCTTCTTCTAGGGAGTCTTATGTATGCCATGGTGTGCACCCGACCAGACATTGCTCATGCAGGAGGAGTTGTGAGCAGATATCTCTCCAATCCAGGAAAGGACCACTGGGAAGCAGTTAAGTGGATTATGAGATATTTGAAGGGTACTTCTAAAATGTGCTTGTGTTTTGGTGGTTCCAAACCGACTCTAGAAGGATTTACTGATGCTGACATGGCAGGAGATCTTGATAGCAGAAAATCTACTTCTGGGTATTTGTTTACTTTTGCAGGGGGAGCTGTATCATGGCAATCCAAGCTGCAAAAGTGTGTTGCTTTATCCACAACAGAAGCTGAGTACATAGCAGCTACAGAAGCATGCAAGGAGCTGTTATGGATGAAGTGGTTCCTTCAAGAATTGGGTTTGAAGCAAGAAGACTATGTAGTCTCCTGTGATAGTCAGAGTGCTATTGATTTGAGCAAGAATTCAACATATCATTCCCGCACCAAACACATTGATGTACGATATCATTGGATAAGAGAAGCCATTGAAGACAAGTTGCTGCAGTTAAAGAAGATTCATACTGACAAGAATCTATCAGACATGCTGACAAAGATTGTTGCTAAACAGAAGCTGAACTTTTGCATCAAAGCTACTGGAATGGACTCCAATTAAATTTTTGGTCATGCACGGTATCAGTACTTCCACTCCAATTCCTGTGAGAGTGAGAGAGTTCATTGTGTTCCACTCTAAGTGTGTGAGTGAGATAAAAACAAGAGAGTATAGTGTGGTGTCATTGTACTTTCTCTGTGTGTATCATCAAGCCCTGGGCATTGGCTTGGTAAGATCTGTCTTGTTGTACCCATTATTTGTTATAGTGGAAGAAGTTTATATTGCTGCCCCGTGGATGTAGGCATTGCTGAACCACGTTAATTCCCGGTGTTCATATTTTTCTGCTTGTATTGTTGTTTGAGTTGTGAAGATTCCCATTCTAGCACTAACCGATCCTAACACCAACATCCCTTCACCACAACCATCCCAAAAACCATCCACATCTCCAAAACCATCCACATATAATAGAGGGAAGAACTATGGCAACCATCCACTTGCAGGTTGAACTATATATAACTTAAATATCTATTATCTTTGCTTATGGCACTAGATAAGCGTGACTTACAAACTAACATGCGATATACATTTTGTACAAGACTGAAAATCCCGCTGTTCGTTGAGTAAGTCCATTTGCTCAGGCGTTTCTTTTGGTGGAATTGCAGTCCAACTAGTGAGTGAGACAGCTGAAAATGTTCAAGAATTCTATTGCAATTGATCAAGAATTACTAGGGTTTGATGTGTTTGTGATTAGACTTGTTTTGTAGTTTAGGGTTTAGGGGGATCAATAGATTGTGCAAAAGAAAAAGAAAGACTTGTTTTGGGGTCATTAAGATTGTGCAGTTCATCCAAAAGACAACCGAAAGTTACTTGTGTTTTGTTAAGCGTTCCTATTATATGTAAATGATCCCACTGGAAATTCAGCAATGTGAAGTGTACCCAGATTTACATCAATTGTATCACTTGCAATATGTTACAGGATGCAGTCCAACAAAATCATTAGCACAAGTGCAACCTAATTACAAGAACAGGTTTTTAACTTTTGTTATCCAGTAAAAATGATCACATGCCTTGGAGATAATATTAAGCTTCCATCTCTCAAGATCATAAGAAATTCTCACAGTCGATTTGGGGAAGTAATTCAAAGCTTAATCAAACACTTGGGGAGCTGGGGTGACAAAAATGGAGGGAAGGGTCGGGGGTTAATTGGCTAATTTAGTGGTCCTATGCAAGTCATGTGATCACTTTTAATTATGATTTTAATATATGGATATGTCCTTGCTAAAACACACCACTTGTACAAGGACCAAAACAGCTGCTACTTAAGAAAGCTAATGGACCCTTGTGTGTGAGAGAGCAATCCCCTCTCCTGTAGTTTAAACTATCGTTTGTATTAAAAATAAAAAAAACCAGACTAAGGGATCCCAATGTAAAAACAACATTTACGGTGGTTTATCTAAAAAACCCTAGCCCCCCTCTCTCTCCCAAGAAAACACTCCTAGAGCCATTTTCACTTTGAGGGGGGAGGAAGTCATTGTTCTTCCTCCCCTCTCCCTTCTTTTTTTCCTCTCTTCTCCTCTTCCACCACTTTCAGAGACAGAAGATTTCCCCTCTTTTGTCTTCGTTTTGTTATGATTTTTCTCTAACTATCATAGGCGGCTACGTCTCTTGTCTGATATTCACATGCATTTCGGCATCGGATCTCTACCACCATCCATTTTGCGGTTTCTTAATGTTTGGAATAAGTCACAGAGACTCATCAGGTTTTCTGTGTGGTGTTCACCTCTCCTTTTGTAAGAGTTTTTCACCTCTCCTTTATGAGAGTTTTTCATCTCTCCTTTGTGAGAGCTTTATTAATTTGTATTGTTATGGCTTGGCTTTTTCAAGCTTATCTCTTTCTGTTATTATTTTGAGTTTGCAATCTTAGTTGGGATGCATATGGCGGAGTTTCTTCGATCCTATGGGATCATTAGTGGAGCCGCACTAGATTGTCTTAATTTTGATGTTAGATTGCTTTGTTATTGTAATGACCCTTTGTAGCTAGTTTATATTAGTCATTTGTGGCAAGTGGCTTTATTGGCTGACTTATGAATGCAATCATAGAATTTTTCAACAACAAAAAAGGGACCCAAATGTAACAATGGTCAATAGGGGTGGGCACTCAAACCGCGAACCGGAAATCCAGAGCCGAACTGCACCGAACCAAACCGAAAAAAACCGAGTTGACCAAAAAGTCAACAACCGGTCAAAAACCGAATCGGACTGGGTTTGGACCGGTTTTTGATCCGGTTTCATGTCTTCAAAAATTGGACTGGACCGAACCGAACCAGTCAAATTAAAAAATATATAATTTCAATATTTATTTATATTTAATGCTATATTTTTAATCTAATAACTAATATTTATTCAAGTTCAATTTCAAAATATCTCTCTTTTCTAACTTTAATATTTATTTTTATATGAAATTGAATAATTTGTTAATTTTCAAGTTAAAATAAAATAAAATTTCAGTTGAAAATTGTATTAAAAAATAATTAAATAATAATAATTTATATAATCCGTTTAACCCGAACCGGATTGAAAGGTTCAATCCGAAGCCGGACAGTTTCTGAAATTTTTTTATTAAAACCAAACCGATCCAAACCGGATAAATAGTACCAGATCGGTTCTAGTTTAAGGCAAAAACCGGTCCAACCCTGAACTGTGCCCACCCTTAATGGTCAAAGTTCATCGACATCGGCATAAATGTCTTCAAAATTAAAAGACTATTTTTCTGAAGGAAGCTAAGATTGGGCCATTAATTTTTTCTTTACCAGAAAAAATAAGACCCTTGTTTGTTCTTGTGACCACTTTACCCTTTTCACTATGTTGTGGAGGTATTGTGATGGGTTGAAAAAGTATCTTGGTTTCTTCATTATATGAGGTTGGGTTGAAAACTTGGCATGGATGCTGCAATATGTGAGTCAATTTTGTTTTTCAAGTAACTATAAACAATCAAATACAAACCAGGGCACTCATGTGGATAATCCGTGGGAATTAGGAAATAACATATGAATTCTTGACCCCATCCAAAAAAAACCATGCCTCTGCGTCATATATAACGACATCACCTTTGGCATCTATCCAGACCATATGTTTCCTTTCATAGTTACATGAAATTAATATTGGTGTGCAATATATTATTGTTTAAGCAAATATTAGGAGAAGAGAATGAGAAAAAGCGTTTCAACATTCAAGAACTGAAGGCTTTCTCGGCCACATACATGGATATCCATTAAAAGGTCACCATTACCCTTCAATTAATTATATGATTAACAGAAACAGTCTGAGCTTTTTTTCATTAATTAAATGGGAATCTGAATGTGACAAGAGGAATGTGTTCTGTAGCATGGGATCTTCTGTTTCATCTCCGAGGAACCAGGCCGTTTGGATTTGTCTGCTCATATCCAGTTGATATTTCCAATGTTTCTTGTTTGATTCGAGCAACTGAAAGATTGAATGAGCAGAAATTTGGGTTTTTTGCCTTTTTTTTCTCGATTGATTCTGAGCATTTCTTTCTTGTTTATAAAGTCAAGTTTGGGGAACAGGTTTGTCTCATTGCACTATAACAAGCTCTATCCATCTATGCCTTGCTTCTCATTCCCAAACCCTAAAATGACTTGCATCCATTCTTGTTTGTGGCCTTTTGCACTGGTGTCCATGTTGTTAGTTGCTATGTGCAGTTTCTCAGGCAGGAACATGAGCCATCATTATATTGATAGTCATATGTTGCTTCTTGTTTCAGGTTTTGGGAGAGAATGTTTGTTGCTAAATTGGATGCTGCTTTCTTTGCTTTGCAGATTGCTATGATCCTTTGGACCCAAATGGAAACTTTACGATTACTTTCGACACTTATGATTGGACAGATGATGGCTATTTGGTTAGCATGCTGTGATTCTGCTCAAACCTTGATGTTGTTTGGTTCAATTATATCATCAGGAACAGATTTTTAAAAACTACTAGAAATTTTTTTGAAGCTGCACTTTAACATCCACAACTTTATGACTGCCAAGTATTCTGAGGCAATTGGAATCCTGTTAAGCCCATACTTTCATCATATCAGTGTACCTTTGTGTAAACTGTATCTCCAAAACACCAATTTTCTTAGTACAAAGCCTTTATAAACTCTGTTTTTTTATTACAGAACACAATTTTTTTGGGACTTCTAAAAAACTTGCACCTTCATCATCCCATTGAAGATTTCATCATTTTAATCTTCTTAGTTAGACTTTGTTTGCACACTCCTGCCTGTCCAACGACATTTATAGTTGTTCTGCACAAGGTTGAATGTGTGAACAAACTTTGGAGTGTCACATGTATGTTTTTTATTATGAAGTCTTGAAATATTTGTGAGCAAGCCTATACACAATGTGCAACTACTAACAGAAACTTTTGCAGGCAAAAGTAACCATCCAAAATTTCTTTCAGTATCGTCACGTGGACAAGCCTGGTTGGCAGATTGGGTGGATATGGCAGCAGAATGAAGTCATTTGGTCAATGAATGGTGCCTTTGCCACAGAACAAGGAAACTGCTCAAACTACAAGACTGATATACCACACTCCTGCAAGAAAGATCCTGAAATACTTGATCTCATGTCTGACGCTTCCTCAGAAAACAAATCCGAAGACTGCTGCCGCAGCGGTGTTCTTGATGCCCTGGCTATCAACCCCTCCAAGTCTTCCTCTTCCTTTGGAATTAAAGTTGGCAACTTGGGAGGAGCTCCTTTTTCAGGAAATCCACCTCTGAATCTTACTCTGAAGGCACCAGGTCGTGGTTACACTTGTGGGCCACTTAAGAGTGTTGATCCCACAGTTTCTTTGGATTTTGGGGGTAAAAGACAGCGCCAAGTTTTCAGTAAGCACTTTAACCAATACATATATACAGAAATGTTCTCTTGTCATACCGTTTGGTAACGTAAAACCATTTTTTCAGACCACAAGCAACAAAAGTCTGTTAACAAAACATTATCCTACGTATGCATACGTATAAAATTGAGATTTGCTCCTGACAGTTTGTGAATCATAACCGTTGATTATATACAGTTATGTATGAAAGTGGTTCAAATTCACAGTTCTGACGTACAGTTAACGAATGCTATGTCGGGATTCTTTTTCTTGCTTTGGAGGATGATTGGAAAACCTTTGATGTTAACATTTCATCAATTACTTGTCTGCAGGAACATGGAAAGCAATATGCACTTATTCCAGCTTTTTAGCTAGTGAGACTCCAGTCTGTTGCGTTTCACTCTCTTCATTTTACAATCCTGAGATCACATCATGCCCCAAGTGTAGCTGTGGATGCAGAGAAGTAACAGACAAAAACTTCGGTACATGTCTAAGGTTGGGCTGCTTTTTTTTTTTTTTTTGCTGCATCCATAATAGTGAGAGCTGCTACTTATGCAAGTTAATTTGAACTCAGCTGATCCTCTCTTTCTTTCTCTGTCTCTTCCTCTTTGTGATAACAGGCCAGCTTACCCCTTCACAGCAATGTCATCAACAGGGGAAAATTCAGGAGCTAATTTTATTGGTGCTCTAGACCGGTGAAATGCACAGATCATATGTGCCCTATTCGAGTTCATTGGCATGTCAAGACCAGCTATGTAGATCACTGGAGAATTAAACTTACAATTACTAACTACAACTATCAGAGGAACTTCTCAAACTGGAATGTACTGGTCCAGCACCCTGGTCTCTCCATGAATCCAATAACATATAGTTTCAACAGCACATTGCTTCAGCCTGGCTTTAGAGGTACTTACTCTATTTCATATCTGTTGTTCAATAACGTGGGAAGTACATAGAAGAAATGTTGAACATAATCAACTTGGTTGTGTAGATTAATCTTTAGTAGAAAGGATAATGTAACTTTAACTGTCACAATCCAATGAAGTGATCCAATAAACCCTTACAACTCTTTTCAACTCTCTCAAATGGTGCAAGGCCTATCAGAACCTAAAAATCTCGTGTGAGAAAGTTGGGAAAAGAGTTGGGTCCGAAACTAGACTGTCTTGCGACATAAGCTTGTGAATTTCTACGTACCATTAGGTTAATTGTATATGTGATCGTGATTCACGGTCTTACAACATAAAAACACGTGTCCGGGTAGTCTAGCAATACAAGTCTGAAATGGAACAAACCCTTATTCTATTACCACTGTGATTAAATAAGTTCTAGTTTCTCAAACATTGGAAACTGTTGCAGATGCAGTTGCCCTCTTCTGGGGTATAGCCTTTGTTAATGAAGAGCTGATTGCTACTGATAAGGATGGAGTGGGTTCAGTGTCAACAGAGATACTTTTGGAAAAAGACTCAGAATCATTCACATTCAAAAATGGATGGGCTTTTCCAAGAAGGGTATATTTCAATGGAGAAAACTGTGAGATGCCCTTACCAGACACTTTCCCAATGTTACCAAACGGCACCTCCAAAACACAACCACCAACACATTGGCTCTTCCTTCTTCTCATCTTTTTTATTTCCCAAACCCTACTTTTACATGCCCTTTGAATTTGAAATCTGATCAACTCACCCCATAAGCTTGCTTTTAGTGTTTTCCCCACAATTTTTAAGCCATTTTATTCCCCCGTGGTCTTAATGGTTTTTATTGAGTACAAATTCTTTACTTTCTAAATACATTGTTTGCACAGGATATACATGAATTGCAAGATTTTATTTTGTTTTTGTTTTTTGGGTAGATGTACAATAATTATGTAACTGTCTGATGCGAATTGGTGTTGATAATTACAATGTTGATCATGCTTATTTGTCATAATCTGTTGAAAAGTCTTCATTAAGATGATATTGATTTGATAAACTTGGTCTTTATTTTACTCCATATGATCTAATTAGTGTCTACCTCAGCTAGTCTTTTTCCCTTCATTATCAAAGACCCGTCCTGTATCAAATTGGGTTATGTGTGTAAATTATCATAATATCTTAATGCCAAATTTATGTTAACAATTGAGGTATCACTTTGGGGACTTCTCATACAAAGATCATTTACCACTCAAAATATAAGCTCCCGCAATTTAGATTGCCACTCAAACTATTTAACTATATATGACATTATAGTTGACTTGTAAATCCAATGTTCTACATTTGTAAATCACTATTTGATTCCATCATGAAACATGGCTTGTTGTCTTAACTTGTTTGATCGACAAACCAAGCAGCCCACAGAGAAATATCCCTGAAAAGTTGAAACCGTGCGGATTAGAACACGTGGACCAATGCCCTCTAATCATAGATCAGCGTCAGCAATCCACGGTCAGCGATCCAATTCGATGCATCGGCTTCTAACTCATTAATTACGGAATTGTCCTCACCCTCTGCCTCGTCTTCTCTAGTCTCTCAGCCGTACAAAGTCACTCTTTGATTCAGAACTTAAATTCTGTTTGGTTCGCAAGAAAGAAAATCGGAGAGAAAACAAAGGAAAATAATCCAAAAAGAAAAAATTATGTCTCCTCACGGCGACAAATCGGACGCTGCAGAGGAAGCCTTGGTTGCTGAAACTGAGAAGCGCCCCATTTCCACCATCCTCATCGTCATCGGTACTTTTTCTCTTTTTCTTTTCCAATTTTGATACTTCTTCTACTCTATCTTTTTCAGATATTATTACGATGTTTTTGAATAAAAATAGTGATATTTCCAAGTAACTTAACAGCTATGCAGACTGAAGCTCTTCCTGTGGTGAACAAGTTCAACCTCACAGAGGACCCTGACTCCGTGTGAGTTCATCTTCTTCTTTCATCCTCAAGCTTGAATCTTTTTATGTGCTACTTTCAAGTTTTGGAAAATGGTTTTTTTTTTTTTTTTTCTTTTCTTTTTCTGTGAATTGCCCCCATTACCAAACACGACCTTGGTTCAAAGTTCTTGCTTTGCAAACTATATTCTACGTCTTAACTGTGGCTGTACTTGGCCTTGTTGCTCCCAATACACATGTTTTGTTGTGGCATGCTCTTTGTGATTGTTACATTTTTTTGTTTCCTTCCATAGGCTTTCATCTTGTGTGCAAATATGGTTTATTTCTTTGAAATGTGGAGATCATCGTTTAGAATTTTGAGCATTATATATCGGTTCAAAGATTTTAATTACTCAGTTGGTTTCAGTTTTTTGATATGTCAATGTATGAATGATGCAGGTTCCCAAAGGGGGTCCCTTGGGTCCGGTATCATGGGATTTACAAAGATCTTCATATTAATTTAGTTTGGCCTGGAAAAGATCCATCTTTAGGTGAGTTTTTGACTCTCATGGGCTTTGATTTCTCTTGTCAGGAGATATAGAAATAATTTGTTATTATACTTCCCTTCATTTTCTATGACCTTGTCATATCTCACCAGGACATTATTGAAAGGGTTTACATGGTTGTCAGACTTAAATGTGATATAGGATCTTTAAGATTCTAGAACTAGGCTGCATGAACTTAAGGATATTTGTGGCTGGTTTAGTGTAAAAGGTTTGAACTTTTCTGTTTCAACGGGTATATAAAAGAATAGGCTTTCAGTATGCTAGGGATGGAAAACTGCTTGTGTTTGAATTGCCACTCCTCCTTCAAAAGCCTCATATGTTATGGTTGTTTCTTCCTTTTGGTCACTATTGTTTAATTAGGCAACAACAAAAAAGTGGTTTTTGTTTCATTGTCGTGTACCTCATCCTCAAATTTTCTTTCAGGAGTTGATTGTGTAGGCACAGTTTCTGCGTCTCTTGTGACCTATGCTGCCATTCAAGCGTTGCAGCCAGACCTAATTATCAATGCAGGCACTGCCGGTGGCTTTAAGGTATTACCAACTTTTCTCTTGTTCTTGTACAAGAAGAGTTCAGCTCCGTTTTCATTATTCTCTCTCATTTGAATATTAATTGGAGAAGTTGTTAGTATAAGGAAAATGTGGAATCCTCTTCTTACAAAGGACAGTGAAAAGTTTGAGGATTGAACTATTGCGTTGCAGGGACCATGATATTAATAAGGAACTATTTATGTACACATACGAACTACTATTTATGTATGCGTTCTTGCACGCACACACACACGAACTAATTGAGTATGAAGTATGTGGACGTGCAGATGTGTGAAGCATCTTGAAATATTGCGTATAACTAATTAATGTATATTTTCAGGCCAAAGGAGTAGGCATTGGTGATGTGTATCTCGCATGTGATGTTGCTTACCATGATAGAAGGATACCCATTCCTGTGAGTTTTCCTTTGTCTTTCCATTGAAGTACGTTTCATGCTTGGTCTACAATTTATTGGAAGTTCTTAACAGTTCAGCCATACCCCTTCTGATACTTCATCAAACATAGAATTGAAAGTTGACACCACTAGAAACCTTAATCAAACTTTATATCCTAAACCAATAATAATATCCCTCAACACTGTTACGACTCAGTTGAAGATACAATATATTTTGCTAGCTGATGGAAATAATGTTTCTTTAAGAACCACTTTCCTGCTTCCTGCTTCCGCTTAGAAAATTTCTAATCAATTATTCTCTATCTTGTATGTCTTCTACAGGTGTTTGATCTATATGGAGTTGGTTTACGACAAGCCTGTGTATCACCCAATCTTCAAAAGGAACTTAACCTAAAGGTAATTATCATGCAGCAAAATGCTTGGACTTATTTAACACTTAAAACCCTTCTTAAATTGAATAGCGTCCGAACCATTTGATATACTGTTGGTCACTTTTAAGTTTTAAAATGGAGTTCTCCATTATCTAGACCAGTGCACTTAGGCATGAGTGTGTAACCTATGGTACGGATGTGCATTACTATGATACTTGGGTTTCCTTTTCTTTGTATTTGATAGCTTCACAAGTATTGGCAATGTCATTTATGGTTTCCCTCATGCTTCAGGTTGGTAAACTGTCTACCGGCAACTCTCTAGATATGTCCCCGCAGGATGAAGCATCAATCATTGCAAATGATGCTACAATTAAAGACATGGAGGTAACCTTAGCATTCTTCTTAGCATTGATCAGATTATCCCCGCTTTTTCCTGCAAAGAGTATTGAACCTATTTGCACCTCTCTTAGACCTAATATTGGATAGCTGCAAATTTGGTCCTCTTTATACATTGCCCAACAGTCATTTTTACTTTTTACTTCTATTGAAGCAAATTTCTTTTGCCGAATTTTTTTGGCTTTCAGGGTGCTGCTGTTGCCTATGTGGCAGATCTGTTGAAAGTCCCAATCATATTCGTTAAAGCTGTGACTGATGTAATAGATGGTGAAAAACCAACTGCAGAAGAATTCTTGCAAAATTTGTCAGCAGTAACTGCTGCTCTTGAAGAGAAGGTCACCCAAGTTATCGAGTTTATTAACGGAAAGTGCCTCTCTGATCTTTGAAGCATTGCATCCAAACTTAATGAAACATTTATGTGATATTAGCATGTACCTGGACCGCGGTTTATTAGATATCTACAGATTTTGGTAATACCTTATTTGAAAGGTCCAACAGCAACAGTTCATGGTTTGTGTAACTATATTTAAACAGTATCTGGTGGTTTAATCACATGCTCTCATTTGTAATTTAAAATGTTTTGTGATAATGTGTCAATAACATTCTCGCCAATCAAATATACCTGCATGTTACCAATACTCCATGCGCCATAGTTGTGTGTGTACTCAATGACCCTACTCAGCTTGTGAGTGTGACCAAAGGAGAGCAAAGAAAATAGACCAAAAATAAAGATTAAAATTAATTTTAAATATTATAGATTTTAGGTTTCAAAGAAAAGTTTTAAAAGTGAGTGAGGACAGCATGAATTGATATATGAAATTTTCAGCAGAAATAACTTGTGAAACATACAAAAATAAAAACTATAACTGTTCAAAAATAAAAATAAAAATAAAAAAAATACATGAATCAAACTCTTATTTATTTACAAGGAACTTAATATAAACAAAAATGATTGGCACCAAACAATATGATGTGGCATTTGGCTGATGTGTTGTACTACGGACTTGCCATGTGGCACTGAAGAGTTCAATGGAGGACACGTGGCAAGGGTAGAGTAAGAATAGATTGCCACATAAGCTCCAAGTACACTTGGCTGCTTGGCACCAAACCAAAGGCCTCTTCTTCTCTCTCTAGCCTCTCAGCAGTAAAACCAAGTCACAGACTCACACGCTTTTCTATTGGTTTGATTGCGAGGGAGAGCATAACATTTTGTGTTTGGTTGGCAAGAAAACAGAAAACCCAGAGAGAAATCAAAAGGAATACATACAGAAAAACAATAAAATAAAAATGGCTCCTCACGGCAACAAATCGGACGCTGCAGAGGAAACCATGGTTGCTGAAGCTGAGAAGCGCCCCATTTCCACCATCCTCATCGTAATGGGTACCTTTTTTTTTTTCCCCCATTTTGATATTTCCACTCTCTCTAGTTTATAAATTCCACTCTTCTTCAGCTACTATGACTAGTTTTCTTGGATAAAGTAGTGATCTTTGCAAGTAACTTAACAGCTATGCAGAGTGAAGCTCTTCCTGTGGTGAACGAGCTTAACCTCTCAGAGGATCTTGAGTCTGTGTGAGTTCATCTTCATTCATTTTCAGTTTATAATCACTTTATCTGACTTTGATTAGCAAAGTAACACATCAAATAGGAAATGCCCTCATTAATTAACGAACACAAGCTTTATCTGAAAGTACTTGCATTGCAAACTATACACCACATGTTTAATTTAATTTTTAGAATTATATGAGTATTGTAGGATCTGCTTAAAAAGTTTAATTACTTGCGTGGTTTTACTTTGTTTGATATGTCAATGTGTTAACAATGCAGTTTCCCGAAAGGGGTGCCTTGGGTCCGGTATTCGTGGTTTTTACAAGGATCTTAACATTAATCTAGTTTGGCCTGGAAAAGATTCATCTTTAGGTGAGTTTTTGAGTCTTCTGAGTTTGGATTTTTCTTATCAGTTCAGTATATTTTGAAATAATTGATTATTTGTTTCGGCTATTGCAAAATCACTCCCTCAAAAGCATAATATGTTATGGTTGTGTTTTTTCCCTTTTGATCTATTTTAATCAGACATAAAAGAATGTAGTTGCTTGTTTCAATGTTATCAATTTTCTTTCAGGGGTTGATTGTGTAGGCACGGTTCCTGCATCTCTTGTGACCTACGCTTCCATTCAAGCATTGCAGCCAGACCTAATTATCAATGCAGGCACTGCTGGTGGCTTAAAGGTATTTTGTTTTTCTACCAACTTTGCTCTTCTTCTTACAATAGAATTTCATTTCTGTCCCTCTGTGAGATGTTAATTGGAGAATCTGCATTACTGAAAAATTAGGATCCTCTTCTTAGAATGGATATTGAAAAGATTGAAGATTCAAATAGTGAATTGTATATAAATGAAACAAATGCACAAGTGGACTTGCACACAAAACATTTATGTATAAAGTATGTTGACATGTAAAGATATTGTGTGAAGCATCTGGCATTAATTATTATGTATGACTGGTTAATCGATGTTTTCAGGCCAAAGGAGCATGCATTGGTGATGCGTATGTCGCATCTGATGTTGCTTTCTGTGATAGAAGGATACCTATTCCTGTGAGTGCTCCGTAGTTTCTTCATTCAAGCACTTGTCAATGTTTTCATGCTTGATTAATTGGATGTATAGCCTAAGGAACTTGTTTTCTTAATTGGATAATAGGAATTCCTGTTCGCAATATTTGCTGATAATGACCAATCCTTTATCAAATATGTTGCGGCAGAGGTTCCAAAACAATTGCATCTTTCTCCAGTGTCTTTAGTCATTGTTGAATGCAAATACCATGAACTTTGCTAGATCTGGTAGGGAGAATTGAACGTTTGTTGCTATTACATGGCCTAGAATTGTTAAAAACATCAAACGTTGGAATGGAATGGATTAAAATACTCATTATTCATTAGAAGATAAACACTTGCCAATACCTCTTCATTCTTTTGATATCTACATTTCTGATACTCCAAACATATGTGATTACTTGGAAATTTTTTACTCTATTTATCTGTGGCGTGTATGTCTTCTACAGGTTTTTGATCTATATGGACTTGGCTTGCGACAAGCCTTCTCAACACCCAATCTTCAAAAGGAACTTAACCTAAAGGTAATTACCGTGCAGCAAAATTCTTGGACTCAGAAGCTTCCAAATCATTTGATAAATTCTGGTCAGTAAATTTTTTTAATTTGGAGTTGTCCGTTATCTAGAGCAAATGCAGTTAGGCATCTGTCTGTAATTTATGGTTGAGATTTGCATTATCATGATTCATGATACTTGGCTTTCATTTTCTTTCTATTTGATAGCATCACAGATATCCACAACGGGATTTATGGTTTCCCGCATGCTACAGGTTGGCAAACTGTCTACTGGTGACTCTCTACATATGTCCACACAGGATGAAGCATCAATGGTTGCGAATGACGCTGTAGTTAAAGACATGGAGGTAACCTTGTAACTAAATCATAGCTTTTTTCATAGCATATAAGATAAGGGTATCCCTACTTAGTGCTGTTGTATTCTACAATCATTTTTACATTGCATTGAAGCTTTTTTTTTCCTTCCAAAAAACAAAAATTGGGTTTCAGGCTGCAGCTGTTGCCTACGTGGCAGATCTGTTGAAAGTACCCTCAGTATTTCTTAAAGTTGTAATTGATATAAAAGATGGTGAGGAAACAACTGCAGAAGAATCTTCACAAAGCTTCGCAGCTCTTGAAAGTGCGGTCACCCAAGTTATTGATTTTATTAATGGAAAGTGCCTCTCAGATCTTTGACATTTCATTGAAACCTATTATAGTGATGGAAATTTGACATGAAAAAAATGGCCCCTGGACTGCAGTTATTAGATATCTGCAGATTTTGGTAAGTTGTTATTCTAAGTCCAAAAGAAACAGTTCGTAGTTGTGTCACTATATATTATAAACTCTATTGTGCTGACTAAGTTGGCATATTCTTGGTGAACCGTCTGTTACCTGCTCGGAAGCAGTTTGAAGGTTTAATCCTTGTTTAGATGGTCATTTTCTGAGTTCTTGTTGTCTGAGGCTGTTCTTCCACAGTACAATGTGACTTGAATAAGCTCTATTTTCTTAACAATTCCTGGCTTCTGAAAATTAAAAATCAAAACTTACTTCAAATGGATTTTTAGTTTTAAGAACAAAAGTATCAAAATTTAACAGCAAATATTGACCTGAAATATTCTGCTCAACCAAATTGGTCATTGGTCCTTGAGGCTAGTCGATGTTTTTCAGCTTCACACTATGCCACATGCGTGGTGACCAAAAACAAAATGTTACATGTGTAGCTTTTGTATTTGTAACATGTATTGCAGACATTCAGACATGGATGGGTCATGCAGATTCAATTTTAATTACTTCTCTCAGCCAAAAGGACATGCCAAACCAGTGGGTTTTATTTTTATGATTCTGTGAACAGAATATAAGTGATCTCGAGACCAAAAGTATAGACAGAGAAAATAAATATTTGATTTCAAATGAAAAACACCACCAGTGCAACAAATCTACATGAACAGCTTGCTTCTCAACCCCAGACCAACCCTTTATCTGCATCCTTAAACATAGTCTACATGAACACCTTACTTCTCAACTAAACCACTAACCTTTGTATAAGAATTGCACACCGCATGATGTTTCTCCCTATATGAATATGTTTAACACCATATGTCCCTTGAGTTTAATATAATGTCATAAGTATGCCGTGGAACTGTATATATATTAGCAGCCCAATAGTTGTTTTACTGCAAGGTTCAGAAGTTACAAGACCTCTTATGCTAGTGACATATCACCAAGTGTTTTGAAAGAGAGACCAGAGAACTACTAGACATGGGGAGTGAGCATGTTGGGCAGGGAGGTTCCATAATGAAGGCCAACGGCGGCAAAGCAACGATTTTGGCTCTTGGCAAAGCCTTCCCTCATCAGCTTGTCATGCAGGATTTTCTGGTTGATGGGTATTTCAGAGATACCAACTGTGATGATCCTGAACTTAAGCAGAAGCTGTCTCGACTCTGTAAGTCCATCAACTAAAGTTCTTTTTAATTTTTCTATTTAAAACATTGACACACCAATAATTGCGCAAAGCCATTAACCAAAATATGATCATACATTGTAAAATCAAGCTACTACACATATAGACTGCGCATGTGGATCTTGTGAGGGGGAATATTCTCTTGCCAAACCTTTTATCTGTATCATTAATCAGGTGAATTTTTTTTGGAACGTATGATCTATAGTAACAGTCTAACAACATAACATACTAGATATCTTGATAGAGCATAGTGTCCTATGTAATTTAAAGGCAACATTATATGGTTTTAGTAATTCTTATATGGCAATTCACAGGCAAGACAACAACAGTCAAAACTAGGTATGTTGTCATGTCAGATGAGATTCTAGAGAAGTACCCAGAGCTTACAACTGAAGGCACACCCACTATAAAGCAAAGACTGCATATTTGTAACGAAGCTGTAACACAGATGGCAATTGAAGCTTCACGAGCTTGCATCAAGAACTGGGGGAGACCTACTTCAGATATAACCCACTTAGTCTATGTCTCATCCAGTGAAGCTCGATTACCCGGTGGTGATATTTACCTAGCAAAAGGACTTGGCCTCCGTCCCGAGACTCAAAGGGTCTTGCTTTACTTCTCAGGCTGCTCTGGTGGTGTCGCTGGCCTTCGTGTTGCCAAGGACATTGCTGAGAACAATCCAGGGAGCAGAGTTCTACTTGCTACTTCTGAAACCACTATTATTGGCTACAAACCACCAAGCGCACATAGACCGTATGATCTCGTTGGTGTTGCACTATTTGGGGATGGTGCTGGAGCCATGTTGATTGGCTCAGACCCTGACTTAATCTCTGAAAAGCCTCTGTTTGAGCTTCACACTGCCATACAAGAGTTCCTGCCAGACACCGAGAAGACCATTGATGGAAGGGTCACAGAAGAGGGGATTAGTTTCAAGCTAGCAAGAGAGCTTCCTCAGATAATTGAAGATCACATTGAAGGGTTCTGTGGGAGGTTGATGGGAGTTCTTGGATATGATAACAAGGAGTACAATAAGATGTTTTGGGCTGTTCATCCAGGAGGTCCTGCAATCTTGAACCGGTTGGAGAAGCGTCTTGATTTGTTCCCAGAGAAGTTAAATGCCAGCCGACGAGCTCTGACGGATTATGGAAATGCTAGCAGTAATACCATAGTGTATGTGCTGGAGTACATGATGGAAGAGAGCAAGAAGATCAAGAAGGAACAGCAAGAAAGAGATGGTGAATGGGGATTGATACTGGCTTTTGGACCTGGTATTACTTTTGAGGGAATTCTAGCAAGGAACCTTGCTGTCTAAGTATAAAGCCAAATCTTAGATAGCTCACTAGAACTTTTATACCTGCTGTCATCAGGCCACATGAGGTGCTCTTACGTTTATGTAATTGTCTTTCCATTGATTTCAATTGAATATATAAGACTGAAGTTCTCAAAGTCTAACAATCCTTAAAATCACTCCAAATTTATTATTTTGTTTTCGTTCCAACCAAAACCCAAAATCAATTTGTGATGATTGTTGTTAAACCGTATAATCTAGAAATTCTTGCTTACAACAGGGTTGTACACGTGTGAGGTTAGATACGAGGGTGTTGTATTCAAACCGTCCTATGCAGGAATTTTTTCCTACAATCCTTGATAGATACGAATTTTCTTGGGATTATTAGCTAAAGTGTCACAGGACAAGTGTGATTAGTAACCTTAATTTAAGGTAGGACCAAGAAAAAAGACCCAAAAGTCGGACAGAAAAACTGAAGGAAAGACCAAAAAATTGTGGTGGAGCCGGTGATGTAGGCACCTGGCAGA
Source organism: Prunus fruticosa (assembly GCA_018703695.1). Classification (NCBI taxonomy): domain Eukaryota; kingdom Viridiplantae; phylum Streptophyta; class Magnoliopsida; order Rosales; family Rosaceae; genus Prunus; species Prunus fruticosa. The sequence continues at coordinate 35,542,832 of CM031924.1, forward strand.
AACAGGAAAGCAGTTTGTGGTTTGATAGTGCTGTAGGAAATTGAATACTGAACCAAAGAAAAGAAGCGATGTGAATCCACTCAAGTTGGTGGGCAGATGGCAGACAAGTGCTTTACACTGTCCTGCATCCATTGTTAAATATATGCTTGAGCAAATTAACTGGATGTGGAAAGAAACGATTCTGTAGTAGTAAACTTTAACAAATGTTAGCACCTAGTAAGAAAAGATGAAGCAATTCAGAAAAGTCATATCTAAATTATAAATATAAATTAAATTCACTCCATCTCCAACTTTACAAACAACCCACTTCACCCCCAGTCATGATTTTTTTTTTTTCATTGAAAGAGAGAACTAGAACCTTGTGGAGAGCAAAAAGGGAACTTAAACAACAGTGACCAGCCACATGCCTAGCTAAGTCTTGTCTTGATGGCAGTGCGCTTGCAGATCACAGCGTAACTGGAGTGAACTCATACAACTCCAGAAGGGAGACGGAGGACTAGCTGCCCTCCAAAAACACTGCCAAACAAAAACATCCATAATAGGTAAAGGTTGAATGAAATAAAATATACATTTGGGGGAAGATAATTGTGATGCAAGTAAACTTGGCAAAAAATATAATGGATTGAGGCCCAACCTTTTGACATAGTAGTAACAGAAGTCTGCTAATATGAAAGTCTGAACAATTTCTGAAATAAGAACCATAGAAGGCCATAACCCGTAGCCCAAGGCTACAAGCAAGTGTCCACGAGTATCTAATACCTGTTGGAGCAATAGATAAAATTTTATAAGCAGCAGAATGCAAAGAACTCATACCCTTCAACAAAACTAAAATAATCGCAGCAACATAACTTGCCTAAGACTTTGATCATTTAAGCGCCCATATACAGTACGATATAATTAGTACAAGTGCCAAAACATGGACAGATGGACTACAAAAATCAAAATATGAAAAATTGTTCTATACTGTTCATCTCATCATCAAGATGCGACTTCCAAATATGACACTAAAGCAACTCATCTTGAAACATGCAGAATGACCATTTTTTTAAAATGCCACAAATAAATCAATCCAAAAAATAAGCAAACATATACAAAAATCAAACCTGGAGAACCCAATGGGCACAGCTGAGGAACCTTGCGACACCCAATGCAAACACATAATGAGCTGTGAATGGCTCAACAATCTGAAAAGTAACAAAAGAAGATGAATCATAGGGGAAACTAGTAGTATGCAGTCAAATTCGTCAAACCCATAAAAATATAAGTTTTTCATTCTATGAAATTAGACCTTCGTGTTCTGCATGACGCGCAACTGGGGCAGTACGGAAACAGCTTCCAGATACACACAAAATGCCCAGGAAATCCTGTTCAATAAATGATGGGACGTTGATGGATGAATGAACAAAGCTAATAGAGCACATGGTACCACCTGCATCAAATAAAAAAATAGATATTTATAAAAATACCCAATCCTAGACATGTATTTATAAAAATACCCAAGCACTATTTAAACATAGAAACATACCCAAAATCAACCCCACAATCAACAATTGTATATTTTTTGGGTATGTTTATAAATGGATTTTGAGTGTGTATATTGATGGGTTTTGGGTATGTTTATAAAGTGTTTTGAGTGTTGGGTATTTTTATAATTTCAGCCCCCATTTTGGGTATTTTAGTGAAACTCCCATTAAAAAAAAGTAAGGATATTGCTACTAGAAAGAAAGCAACTTCATTAATAGCAATAGCAAGCAACAAAATAACTTCGGTCCAGAATAAACTTCACAATGCATCATGACTGAAAGAGGAAGTCAATCAATTTGCCCCCTATAATTGTCCAACATGTAATAATGCAAACTGACAAGATCGGACACCCCAATAAGCATTATTTTTCTTTATCACTTTGATCAGAGACTCGAGCAACGAAAAAAAATAATGCTTTTATAATCTGTGAGAATTCTCCTTCACATACACACTTATTTGAAAAGAAAACAGTGATGAAGAGAGAAACTCACGACATAGTATATTGCAAAATTGTCTTTGTCCTCCATGTAACTAGACTTTAAGTTGAAGCGGATCATATAAATAACCCAGAGGGTCGTCACCAGCGTAGCTAAATCAAGCAGGGTGTGTATATCATATTCCATCACAAAACTGCAATACAATCTCACAGCTAAAAACATAGCTGTTAACTCCTGGGATTTGAGTGATAACCCTGCAAACAATTCCAATATTTCCCAATCAAAACATGAGTTTCATAGCATAAAACATATTCAACAGGTTGGTGATAAAAAAAAGGAGGACAATTTAAAACAGAAAAGAAAAACATAACGGAGGTAAAACATGTAAAAAATAAAAATACAACTAAAACTTAGCCTTATTAATCTTCTTTTTTTGAAGGATAAGCTTATGAATTTCTGTTCTAACAATTACATCATCAAGCCAATAAATCCCAGATTTTTCCACCGTTCGTAACAATTTCTCATCAACCAAACAAAACCCAATAAAGGATTTGCATGTGAAATTCCAGTCATCCTAATATTGAAGAACCTCCATTCGCCACAATAGAAAAGTTTGTACCAAAATCGAATCAACACTATCCAGCATTCCTAAAAATTGCTCGGAAAGCCAAACAAAACCAACAAAGGGAAAACAAACAAAAAAACCCTAAAAAGTTCAATACTTTACCAGCACAAGTCTTCTCCTTCGTGAGCTTGTAGATTAGGACCATGATTCCAATTGAGTGCACAGCCTCAGCTGCAACAAAGAGGTTATCGTGATCGTGAACGATAAATCGGAGCACGACCAGAGCCGCCATGCCCGTTACGACGGCCAGAAAGGCCTTCACTTTCGGCGGCTGGCGTCGAACCCATGTCGATACGGTGTGGATAGGCCTCTTCGGAGCCCTCATGAGGTTTTCCGTTGTTTCTCTTTCCCTTTTTTTCCTTCTCTGATTTTCTCGGGCTCTTGATTTTCCCGGAAAGTGTGATGAGGTGGAGAGAAAGTAAGGTAACTTATTAATGCGAGTAGTTGTGGTGCGGAACAGCCTCTGTTAAGAGCAACTCCACCCACAAAGTCTAAGTCTAAGGCAACGGCAAGCAAGGGCTGACACTATTCACGTAAATAGTATCAGCATTTGCATTTGTGGTTCACCCACAAGGGCTAAGTCTAGGGGCAAGTCTAAGGCAAATACTATTCATTGTACTTTATTTCATATTTTTTTATACTTTAACCATTAATTTTGATAATCTTTTGTAATTAAATTTTCGGATAAGATTTTTGGTTGTCACGTGTCGATTATTTTTCTGAAACGATTTTCCTAATAGAATCTCGTTGCCACGTGTCTTATTCCAGATAAAATTTTCGGATATTCATTACAAAAAAATTATAATCTCAGATTTTAGAGAAAATTTTCATCCTCTAAAATTGTGCCACGTGTCCCATGTCAGATAAGATTTTCAAATACGTTTAAAAAATTATAATCTCAGATTTCAGATAAGATTTTCATCCTCTAAAATTGTGCCACGTGTCCCATGTCAGATAAGATTTTCATATATGTTTAAAAAACTATAATCTCATATTTCAGATAAGATTTTCACCCTCTAAAATTGTGTCACGTGTCATCTCTATCTTCTGAATCCCTCTATAAAACTACACCATCAACTCATACCTCTCACACCATCTCTTATCTATTCCTTCATTTCTCAAATTTTACAAAACACTTTCTACTCTCAATGTCAAACTTGAGGAAGGTGTTGGAGAGGCAACAGAAAGAAATGGAAGAAATCCGGCGTAGACGTGCTGATGAAGATCAAGATGCCGATGAAGAAGAGGAACAAATGCTTGCAGCGCGGTGTGTATGCTTGATCAATCACACCAACACCGTCGTCGTGCCCCGAATATAAACAGGACGTCAGGGAGTCTCGGGGTAAGAATCTCTTGGAGGATTACTTTATCCCAAATTCCTTATATCCTGTTTCTAAGTTTCGAGAGAGATATAGAATGCAGCCACATTTGTTCCAAAAAATCATGCATGATATTTGTAATTACGACACATACTTCATTCAAAAGCATGATGCTGTTGGAGTTTTGGGTCTTATCCCGAAGCAAAAACTTACAGCTTTTTGCGGATGCTTGCGTATGGGGCATCTCAGAGGCAGGTGGATGAGATTGCGAGGATGGGAAAATCTACTATCCTAGAGTGCTTGGTAAGATTTTGTGATGCAGTGGAAAATTTGTACACGAGGGAGTACCTTCGCAAACCCACGACGAGGTTTTAAGGTGTGTTTTTAATTAATCTTTGTGTTGATGCTCAAAGGTTTTAAATAAATAGTCATATTATTGAATCCTTTGTTTATTGAATAAAAGGAAACAACACAACAAAGTAAATGATAATACAACAATACAACAAATTAAAGGATAATAGAACAACACAACAAAGTAAATGATAATACAACAATACAACAAATTAAAGGATAATAGAACATTACAACAAATTAAAGGATAATACAACAATAGCTAATGGTTTTCATCATTTAACCAATCCGTATTGCTAGGTCCGTCGTCTTGGAAAAGTTTTCTTCTCATCACATCCCTTCGTCTTAGCTTCCAATAGGCCTTTGTTTCAGGAGACATATGGCTAGTATCCATCGCCATGACTTTCATCTCTCTATCCTCCATGTCTTTTTCTTCAGCTTGCTTCTGTTGAATTGCAAATGCTTCTTGTCGTGCCTTGTCTAATTCATCTCTTTTCAAGTCTCTCTCAATTCTTAGTGCGGTGTTCTTAGCTATTTGCTCCAATAATTGTACACATTCATTGTTCGAAGTGCCACCTCTCTTGGCCTTTGCCGCCTTTCTCCCAATAGGTCTTGGTGGACGTAGGAGTGGTGACTCCGTTTCCATTGGGGAGTCCAATGGCGAATCGGTTGATGGCGAATCGTGGAGCGGCGTCTCATTCAACACAACCGCGGACCGGTGGAAATAATTTTGAATCTCGAACACTCCTTCACAACTTCCCAACATTGGAAATGCACGAAACTTTTTTTGCCTTGCCCCATGGCACCGAACCACATTTGTGCTTGTATGATCTATTAAAAATAAATAATTAGAAGTGCAAGAAAAAGAAATTATTATGCAAGAAAATATAAACTATTTTGAAATGCAAGAATAAAATTGATTATGCAACAAAGTATAGACAAATTGGAAATGCAAAAAGAAACAAAAAAGGATTATGCAAGAAAAAGAAATATAATATGCAATTAAAAAAAATACATTAAATTGATTAAAATGGAAATTATAAATATTTTACCTCATCGGATAGATTTTGACCGCTTCGAATGTTCTCCCTTGCTTTTGTCAAGGCATTTCTCCATTTCCCTAACTCTTTATTTAGAATTTTCCATCTACTAGACAAAGCCATTTCGGTCCAAATGGAACCCGATCTTTGACAAAATTCTCCATGAATTTTGTTCCACATATGATGGAACTTCATCTCATTACCCGTGATAGGGTCATGACTAATGTTCACCCAAGATTGACACAGCGCAATATCTTCTTGAGTTGCCCACGAGCCTCCAGTTTCGCAGAAGATGCCATTTGTTTTTTTTTTTTTTACAAATGGGAAGTAGTAGAAAAATGTGAGTGGAGAGGAAAAAAAAATTGGAAGGAGAAGAGTTTGTATGGAGAATTGGGATGGAAAGTGAAAAATGTGAGTTGAGTGGAGAGTAAAAAAAATGGGAAGGAGAAGAGTTTGTATGGAAAATTGGTGTGGAAAGTGAATAATGTGAGTGTAGAGAAAAAATATTGGATGGAGTAGAAATTGTATGAAGATTTAGTGTGGAAAGTAGATGAAATGGTTAGGTATTTATAGGAAAAAATTACAGAATTTTTGGGTATTTTTTAAAAAAAAATTCAGAATTTTTCCGATTTTTTTTGCAATTTTTTTTGCTAAAAAAACGAGGACCGTCGAAATTTCTGGAAAAAAATGATCGGAGAGTCTCGGTGGCGACACGTGTCACTCGACCGTTGGAAGTCAAATTTTTTTGCCGTTGGCGCGTGTAACTCACGCGCCAACGGTAAAAAAATTTTGAATTGCCCGGTCAACGACGTAGCGTGACGTGACGTAGCCCTGGCGTCAGGAAACTGGGCTGAAGCCCAGTCGATTCTTGCCCTTGGGCTTGCCCGGGCTGGTGGGACCCATGCCTTGCCCGGGCTCAAGGCGCTGCGCTGGAGGGGACTTGGGCTGCTTGGGGGGGCCTTTGGCCCGGGTTTGTGTTAGCGCTGGAGGCGCTCTAAGAGAGAGAGACTAGGACTGTTTTTGCGAGTAAAAAAACTATTTTGCAAAGGCAAACATTTTCTTCTTGTGATTTCGGGTGGGTTATCCAGGCACCCGAATTAGATATCCGGACCTGATTTTAATAAAAGAAGACGTACTAAACCCTTTGCATGTCGTTTTTAGCACGCTTCGGAACTCTGATGTGTCGTTTTCACTGAACGTGAGAATGTGACGTGTGGACTGGATGACAAGGCACCGTTTTTTGCTTTTTTCATTTTTTTTCATTTTTTTATTTTTTTTAGAAACAACTTTTACGTTTCGTTGCTTACCAACCAGACCATTGTATACGTATATACGTAATATAATAAATAATTATAAAACTATAAGTCAAAAAAATTTCGGTATCCAACACAAGTTGGAATTTGGAAATTCTATTTCTTGTTTTGTTTTGTCCAGAATCATATTTCAAAAAAAATTCCGCATGTCCAATAATAAATAAATAAAACAAGAATTCTACATGTTCAACATTTCATCACGGACGTCATTGGGAAAGTATCAACCTTGTCGTCCATTTATATTATAATACGTTTATAATATATCTGATAAATGCATGTATTATAAATATATTATTAATGAATAAATACATGTATCATAAGGGGACTGTAACACCACCTAGAGGAGTATTTTTAGTTTTTTTTTAATAATTATAATGAGGATTTCTAGATAGACAACCAGAATTACCGAATAGGCAACAACCGATGATATATCACACACCAATCAGAATATGACACCTTGACCTTGTGGAAGGTTAACTTCACAAAATTTGGTGAACTAAATTCCTACTTTCCTAGCAGTTCTGAATGACGGCTTTTTGGGGCTGACTTGTGCTCAAAAGACTTCCAATGAACAATAAAAACTCCAACACAAAAGCAGGCAGCAACAAATTGCTCATTTTCATTAGTGTTTTAACCAAAATATGAGTTTGGGCTCAAGTCTTTGTTAAGGGAAAGTCCCTGCATCACTCTCATCTCTTCAAGGTGGTATGACATAATATGTTTTTCATCACAAACACGCACAGATGGAGAGAGAGAGAGAGAGAGAGAGAGAGAGAGAGAGAGAGAGACTAAAAAAAAGGGTTGTGTACTAGGAAAAGACATATTACAAGAATACTACATACAAGTAGCTTATTTAAAATGAAGAAGCAAGAAGCTAATACTTCATTGTAGTTGGTCCCCTTCAACCCCACCTAACCCCTAAACCGACAACCCTTATGCTGAGTAGGTCAAAGGTTGACCAATCGAATTAGCAAGTCCACGAATTTGATCTCTTCATTGCCGGCTTCATCTGTTTGTCTTCCTCGAGCGCTATCATACCCAAATGAGACGGGTCTTCCAACAACATCTTTGCTACCAAGTACCCCGCTACTGACCAGGTCTGGAATTTACGGGCCTGCTTCCCAACGTAACGGCCAAGTTTCCCATCATAGTATTCGGGCCAATTGTCTTTCAGCAATCTGCTCTCAGCAAGTTCAATGGCACGTCGAGCAATCTGGGGCCGCCCAGTCTTGATGCATGCAGCAGTGAGAAGCCATAACAGCACTGTATCAACCACAATGACAACACGTAATTGGCAGGAAAATGAAGGAACACACTAAAAATAATTTATCATTACCGCATAATTTAATTATCATGGCGCGAAGTATAGGCAGGTATATATGTAGAGTATTCAAGCTTTAGGCAGAGTAAAAAGACTACACTTTTTATCTCAACCCATCGCTAATAACTCATGATCAAAACCTTCAAAACCTTTCTAGTGAGAAAAATGATAACTTCTCAAAAAATTTATGGAGTAAAATAGTTATGAAACTTCCTACTGTACTTGCATCTGTTGCTCTGTCCTATAAAACCCCCATATTCTCTCATCTCGTCTGCAATTAATTTGCAGACATTCAGTCCATGCCAAGATAGCGTTGATGCTGTCTTGAAAATTTTCAACCACTGAATTATAGGGTAAAAGAAATTTGCACCATGGATAGAGAAATGTGGACAAAGGAGGATGAAAGGGAAATCTACAAAGTAGTGTATAATAAGGGTAGGTTGAGTAAGGCTTCAATATGCTTTTATGGACTTGCAGAATGGCCATGGCACTGGCCTAGGCCAAAGGAGGGGCGGAGGAGGTGGCATGGGAGGAGAATGGGGAGGGAGGGGGGAGGCATTCTTTTCCAATCTTTTTCTACTGATCTATTGTGCAGTTTCCATAACGCCATCAGTAGTTACGGTATAATTTTGTGCAGAGAAGGCTATAGTGAGCAAGCATACCTGGCCAAGACCCTCCGTTGTGGTAGCTCCATCTCGTATTTTTCGGGTCGCAGCCTGTTACAATCCTCCATTCATGACTTTCTATAGCTGGATAACAAACCTTTAGTGGCATTTCTCCTGCCAATTCCTCCCATCGTGATTCTATGAGATCCATTATTGCCATGGATTGTTCGGGGGTTGCCAAGGATGAAAGAATTGCTATACAATTACCCAAGCAAAACCAACGGAAATCCATTCTGGCAGGACTGATATTCCCAATAAAGTAACCACCACGAGTTGGCATAAAATCAAAGACCCATTCTGGAAGAGAATCTGGTATCACATTGAACTTGTTGACTGCTGTATGTGAGTACTCTTCAGTTTTATATCGATATATGTCATTTAACTGCTTAAAGTCTAGCCAAAAGTAACTTCTCATGTGATAGCTCAAGGCATGAAGGCGTTTTACTATGCGCTCTACAAACTCCTTCCCCTCATCATCATGCTTAAGCAAAAGCAAAGCACATCTTAAAGCCATGAAGAAAAGAGCCTGAATTTCAATTGGGTACCCATAGACACCCTAAAAACACAAAACCAATACAAAAGTGAGCTTAAGGAATTGAAAAGATAGGCAACACATAACCAAAATATAAAAAAGCAGGGAGATTCTTGGGGTTAACATGGCAAGTAAGTGACTTAGCTCATAAGCCTTTACAACAAACCTGAGTTACTATATAATTTCAAATGCTGCACTCAGATCATGAGGAAGAAGGCACTAACTGGGAGATTCTTTTGTTTTGGCAGGCAAGGCAAGAAAATATCGACTCAAATTAGAATATGTTAGATCCAAGTAATTAAACAAATGAGAAGGCTGACCAGGTTGACAGGAAATTCAATATTAGAGTTACTCACAGAAGGATGATTTGATTTTTCTGAATGCCATAGACTTAAATTACTAGCTCCAAAACTAACAACTTATGCATATGCTAGTATTTCAAGGGCTTTGACCGTGGATTCGTGATATCAGGCATATATGGCCTGCTTCATACCAGATGATAAAAAAACAGAAGTCAACATAATTATGAAAAGCTTACCATTCTACGATCAATCATGCAGCATCCATCAGCACAAAGAAGGGTTGGAAATGTGTCCAACCCCTCCGATAGACATAAACTTAGAATAAGCCGCATACCCTTCTGGCATTCAGGAAGTTCCGCCAATGAAGAGTCTCCAGTGGATTTTGTGTATGCCCGAAGCAATATGATCCACCAAAATCCAGAATCAACAGGAGCAACTCTTCCTATCGCACTCTCGCCAAAATCTGCTATTAAAGTCTCACTGTTCCTGACTGGATCATGGAGTACTTTGAAACTAGCTGGCATTACTCCTTCTCCAAGCTGGAACCTATCAATCTTTTTCTCCCATGACTGAAGACGAAGAGTCTTCAAGATAAAAATTTTAACTATTTCAGGTTCACCATTCATCAGAAAAGCCAATCCACTGGGGACAAAGTCTCTGACAAACACCTTCACAGATTCATAAGAAGAAAAAAATAAGAATAAAATTTGTGATTGCCAACTTCATGGAACAGAAACTCTGTCTAGTAAAACTGGATAAGTTGAATCTATATAGTTTGTTCAACATATAAAAAAATATGTCCTGCATAAAGAATATTTAAGGCAGAGCAGCACTTTAGACAGCACATATCCCACAGATTGAAACATAGTAATGGAACATTAAATCAGCAACTTAATTATAAGGCTTGGAAACTCGGGTACCCAGCCTCCCCCTGCCCCCGGGCAGACAATGTGCCAAAGCTTGTTTGTATGCATGTATCAAAAGTCCTAAGACATGTATGCATATAAACATGGTGGTCATCAGAAACGGAACATGTGGCTCCCCAATACGACTAAGGGATTGATAAGAAGGATAACACAATGCCTTTCAAATTTGTTTACTATATGGATGTGCATCTTGCCTTCGTCGCAAAAGCATCATAAATGTTCCTCATGTGTGTGAGTATTTGTAGGGTGATACTATAACCAAAAGATTGAAAACATAAACAAAATGGAGATGTACAAAAAATGAAGTCTTAGGTTCTCTCTATTATTACAGATGCAAAATTCCAAGAATATGTACAATAGGACGAACAAGGACAGAAGGTCTATACCTGATCATAGTTAAGTTTTTCTTCAGAGGTATCTGTTGCAGCAATTGTCCCAACTGGCTGACCACGGAAAAACACCAACGAACGCCTCAAAGTTTCCCAAGCTTCAGCAACCATTGGATGTGGCTCAAAGCCAGTCAGTGACCTAGGGGTGCCAATGAGTGACCTTCTACTGGGCGAAAATACATATTCAGGATGGTCAAAAAATCTGGAAGAGTTATCAGCATTTCTTGATGAGTGACGTGGGGACAACGCAACAGATAGTTCACTGAGTGACCTCTCATCAAATGATCGTTTTCTCTCCATATTCAGAAGGCTTGGTCTGTCTAATAACTTTGAAAAATCAATTTCTTCAATTTCTGCCACACTACATAAGGGATCAACATGCCTTATATTTCCATTCTGAGACATGTCTGAATTGGGTATTGACATTGCCACAGATTTCAGCACTTGACACTGACCCAATGGTTAGTTTAGTGCTCAACACCCTGCAATTCAACCACCAGATTTGAACCATTCATCATCTGCAAAAAGGCAGTAATCATCTATTTCCACCTCTCCCAGGTGACCAATAACAGATAAGAAGAACCCATTTACTTTACCACTCTATCCAATGAAACCAAATAGAAATATTCCAACCACCCAAATAAAGAACTGTAAATGAGGTCAATTTACAGAATGAGAATTGAAAATTAAGAAGTGGTTTAAAAATCAAGTTTATTGTATACAGTTTCCCAATTACAAGTAATAATACATATCATTATAACAATGCTCCAAAAGACTATAGGAAACCAAATATATTACTATGTTTCCAATCCTTCAAAATTCAGCAGTTGGTATCTCAATAATTTACCAAACAAAATGAAAGGTGGGTTTTCGATTTCTGAAAAGGCAAATAAAAAGTAACCAAACAGATATGAGACTAGCATGTAAGAAAATACTCGAATCTGTTTGCCGCAAGAAGAGCAATTCCAGGAAAACAAATCCAAGAACTGACAAAGAATGCTTCAAGATCCAATCAAGTTGAATTCTTTGATAATCCAAACCCATCAAAAGATGCATGCATTATGGAATGGACATTGATTAATTGGTTTTCAAGAACAGAGAACTAACCTCAAAGGAGTCTCCAAAGGCCAAGCTTGAGATATAAAATCAATTGAAAGAAAGAAAGAAAGAACCAAGCTCACTACTGAGAGTGTATTCTTATAAAATCTTTGTTGGGTACCATGAGGCGGTGGTGGGCCACTCAGTACTCAACCGAGCAAGCCGGTAAAGGCTTCCTGTGAAACGGTAGAGATGACTGGCAGGTGGGTTTGGGGTTGGAATGCCTAAACATCACTGCTACATCATTAATATACATGAGATGAGACCTCTTCAGCTTAGCATATGAGGCTCTGTGAATCGTGATGTACGGAAGATGTTGACACTTTGGTGCAACGTGGATGATTTTGATTGACTGTGATGGACAACTTGGTTGCGTTACATGCCGAAGTAGTGTTACCAATGCGTATTAATATTATACCATAAACGTATAAATCAGTTACGTATCAAGATGATTTTTAATCAAATGGGTCTTATTTACCAAAGTTGAATTTTTCTCCATATTAAAACATGTCACCATATGTTACTATAAGAAGCATGACATGATTGCATGGCATGAAATGTGAATGTGTTGATATTATGATGTGGGCGGCTTTGGGACTTGGACCTTGTAAAACAACAAGAACATGCCAACTGGGTCTTGGCCTGTGCAGCAATTTAAAATAATGCAATCGCAAATGCAGAGAAGATGTCTTTCAGTCTTTGTCTTTGAGCAGTAGATCCAAAGTGGCTGGTGAATGCTTAAACGGTGATCCTTTGTTGATTCTGTTCCTCCTTTTGGCATCAAGTCAAAAAGTGGGCACTTTACCAACGACAAAGAGAAAAACACACTTTTCGACCAAAAAAAAAGAGAGAGAGAGAGAAAAGCACACTCACAAAGTCACGTGAGCAACCCTGGACATCTTGTGATTGTGTACAATCAAAACAAAATTGCAAAAACTCAGCCAAACTTTTGACATTTCTAAGATTAATCAGAAAATTGGCGTCGTAAAACCTTGTGTGACGTTGACCTAATTGTTGTAAGTGTGTGGATTGATCACCACGTGCAAGCTACTTGGCATGGTTAAGTAGTGCATGCCTACCTCATGCACAAATGTTTTAGGTGTGACTTCAAAAAAAAATGAAAGCATGGATACCTAAGGCTAGCGTGTGTGTCCACCGAAGATCTTCCGATATATATATATATATTGGTATTGGTTTGGTGGGATATTTATAGTAGTATGTCCTTTGTTTTTCTGCTCACATTTGGTGAGGTCATGCGATGTGAGTTTGGACTAGAAAGGTGGTCTCCAATGCAACTATCAAATTCTATATTTGAGACAAAGTAAAAAGTATAGGCCTTGCAAAGGAAAATTTAAATCCAAAACTACACCTATAATTCAGGTTGGTGTAACTCAAAACTCAAATTGTGGGCCTCAAAGGGAAGAGAAGAAACAAAGAATGTGAGTTGCTATATGAAAATAGTGTTAAACCCATATTTGAGTTTGGGTCCAACCATATTTGATTAGGGATCTAGAAAAACAAAAAAAATATATTTATATTAGGGTTAAGAATTTGGGTTTAGGGTTGGAGAAGAAAAAAAGATTATAAGAATTCGGATCTCACATTTGGACTCAAATATAAGAAATTGAATATATAATTTGGATCTTTCCATTTAAAGATGTATGAGAAATATATATACATACAGTCTCCTTCTAGCGAGGGATTCATTAAATAATTTTATTTGAGGGACACCTTTTAGGGTACTCTACAAAAAAAAAAAATTAACGATTTGAAACCATCTATTTTTTAGGTCTTCATTCATAGATTATCCTTACAAAAAATTAGACAAATCGAAAACCGTTTATACATCTAGTTGTATCCTACAAAATCAATGAACACGGTACTTCAAGAAATTACTAAAATTTTAATAATTTAATTGAGTGGTCAAATGATATCGGATTCAAATGTATTTTATATATATGATCTTTAAATGAATATCTATAAAATAAACGATTTGGATTAGTGAAATACAATGCGGAGTAGGCCCTACAAGGGTGTCCCTCAAAGTTTATTTGAGGGATCCCTTAATGGAAGCTCTCTCTATGTATGTGTATATATATATATATAATACAAGTGATTGTCTTAATTACAATGGGAAAGAGGGTTTCTCACACACATACACTAATAAGGTGTCATAGAGTTTCGAACATGAAACCATTAACTTGAAAGTCAAAGGGTTCTAAATTACAATGGAAATGAGAAAAAGGGTTTCTCATACACACACTATTCTGATGCATTAAGGAGGTTCCATCGTATTGATTTATTTCACTGGGCTTTGCCCAACGCTTTTGGAGGTAAGGCCCAGGCAGTGCCTTTAGGGCTTCGCCCCATGAATGAAACACAAAGTCAAAATTATTTGGCCTACATCATTTTTGTGAGTCATAAAATAAGGGTAATGATTTCCCCACTCTAAAATAAAACGTTAATTAGACGACGATGTTCCGCCCTTTCTTCATCCCTCTGTCCAGGCATTGCATTGCATCTACTAAACCCTACAATTTACAATAAAAAATTTAAGAGGAGCGGATCCTTTTTCCCCAAATTGTGTGTCCCTCATGTATCCCAATAGTTTTTTTTTTTTAATTTTTTTAATTGCTAAATAAAATGTTAACAGTGTTAACCCTTTGTCAAGTTAGTTGACATGTATTAATAAAACTAAGTCTCACCATGCGGCTATACTATTTAATATATATATATAGTCGATCCCTTATACTCTTTATATATATATAGGGATCTTTTTTATCTTTTAAATTTTTTTCCCCCGATTTTCATTTATCGATAAGAGTAGTTTAGAGCATTATCCATTACTATTAGGCCATTACCCGAGTCTCTATTGTACCCTTTTCATTTTTTACTTCTCTATAATTATTACATGTATAAAGAATTTATCACTTTCATGTTGAATACACGTATTTTTATATAAAAGTGTAGAGGCTTTTTTCTTTCGCCGCAGGTGAGTTTGGCTCATGAAGTTGTCCCCTTTGTCTAAGCTCGAAAATTAAGCCCCAAAATACTTCGAAAGGGCAGCAAGGCCTTAGGAAGTATTTTGGTTATCTTCACCAACAAAAACAACAGCAACTTACAGATAATTTCTTCATGCTTACAGATAAAATCTTGGGCTTGGCATGAGAGGCATGTGGCATGGAAGCAAAATCAACATGAGTTTAGCACTGAGGGAAAATTAAGTGTTTCTAGGGGAAAGATGGGGTATTAAGGTAGGAGAGGAAAGGGTTTTGCAGAGAGGTTTGGTTGAGATTGAGGGAAAGAGAGAAATGGGTGACTTGAGTATCACTTCCGGCAGCTCGTCAGTGACTTCTAGCAGCCTCCCAGAAGAGGAAAAAAATGAAGGGAATAAGGGTGATAGACCAGCAAAGCACGAAAATTACTGAGCTTGCAGGTAGGAGAGGAAGCTTGCTCTCCCCAGTGTGTGTTATGTTGGGTAGAGAGGGGTCCTATTTATAGCTGCTGGGATTTGCTCTTCTCCAAGAAACCATGGTTTCCTCCCAATCTAGCTAAGCTTTCCTCCTTCTTTCTTCTCCTCCCTCTTGACTTACCTTATGGTGGCAACAATTAGCTCTGCCCAATCCCACAAAATCAGAGACTTTTGGGGGCTCAAGGGTCCCTTCATTGGCTGCTTCAGAGGAGAGCCTTTATTTTCACCCATCTTCATTATCTTCTTTCTTCCTTTTTCCATGGCCAAATTAGACAAATCGAAAACCGTTTATACATCTAGTTGTGTCCTACAAAATCAATGAACACGGCGCTTCAAGAAATTACTAAAATTTTAATAATTTAATTGAGTGGTCAAATGATATCGGATTCAAGTGTATTTTATAGAGATGATCTTTAAATGAATATCTATAAAATAAACGGTTTGGATTAGTGAAATACAATGCGGAGTAGGCCCTACAAGGGTGTCCCTCAAAGTTTATTTGAGGGATCCCTTAATGAAAGCTCTCTCTATGTGTGTGTATATATATATATAATACAAGTGATGGTCTTAATTACAATGGGAAAGAGGGTTTCTCACACACATACACTAATAAGGTGTCATAGAGTTTCGAACATGAAACCATTAACTTGAAAGTCAAAGGGGTCTAAATTACAATGGAAATGAGAAAGAGGGTTTCTCATACACACACTATTCTGATGCATTAAGGAGGTTCCATCGTATTGATTTATTTCACTGGGCTTTGCCCAACGCTTTTGGAGGTAAGGCCCAGCAGTGCCTTTAGGGCTTCACCCCATGAATGAAACACAAAGTCATAATTATTTGGCCTACATCATTTTTGTGAGCCCTAAAATAAGGGTAATGATTTCCCCACTCTAAAATAAAACGTTAATTAGACGACGATGTTCCGCCCTTTCTTCATCCCTCTGTCCAGCATTGCATTGCATCTACTAAACCCTACAATTTACAATAAAAAATTTAAGAGGAGCGGATCCTTTTTCCCCAAATTGTGTGTCCTTCATGTACCCCAATAGTTTGTTTTTTTAATTTTTTAATTGCTAAATAAAATGTTAACAGTGTTAACCCTTTGTCAAGTTAGTTGACATGTATTAATAAAACTAAGTCTCACCATGCGGCTATACTATTTAATATATATATATATAGTCGATCCGTTATACTCTTTATATATATAGGGATCCTTTTTATCTTTTAAATTTTTTTCCCCGATTTTCATTTATCGATAAGAGTAGTTTAGAGCATTATCCATTACTATTAGGCCATTACCCGAGTCTCTATTGTACCCTTTTCATTTTTTACTTCTCTATAATTATTACATGTATAAAGAATTTATCACTTTCATGTTGAATACACGTATTTTTATATAAAAGTTTCAACAATACACACAAAATTCATGTATTATACACAAAAATTTCAAATATTATTCAATAAAAATAATATATATTAAAAAAATTCAATATATTATATTAAAATATTATATAGTGACCAAACTTTTTAGTTGTAACTTGCCAAAATTGATAAGGATTACTAAACAATTTATTATACAGCTAAGTTTTAATAGTTTGTAGAGTTGAAATAGCAAATTAATATCCACAAATTATAAACTAATGCAACTAGGAGGTCCTTTTTTCTTAATATTTTTATATTAAATAGTCTTGTCGCGCGGTAATGATCGGTTCATAATTGTATATCATTTTGTACCCTTCTAACTTATGATTTGGTTATGTTTTTGAGTTAAACTTGTGCTTTTAATTCATTTTGTGTTTATGTTTCAGTTAATTGAGATTTAGGTAACAATGATGACTTTGGATAGGAAATGATGCAATTCATGCATGTTAAGGCCTTATTTGGGTGAATGGAAGAAGAGCTTAAAGACAAACTCATTTTGGCTACAACCCATTTCCAGCCCAAATTCGTAGGTCAGTTTCTTGGACTTGGATCAGCATGCTATAGAGCTTGGGTGAGATGAAGATCTTCATGAAACTTGTTCCAATGGGTGTCTAGGACAACATATCCAAATTTCAGCCCAATTGGACATTTGTGGAGTGCTCAATCCGTCCAACACTCAGCCTTGCTCAAGAGGATTTCCAGCTGCCAGCTTTTGCCATGTGCCTCTCCCTAGCTATAATTGACTTTGTACTCAACATAATGAGTGAAGTGGGGAGGCATTCCAGCTATTAAAGAGAAAGCAAGAGCATATTTGTGAAGGCAAAAATACATGATGGCAATGGGGACAACATATCCAAATTTCACCCCAATTGGACATTTGTGGAGTGCTCAGTCCGTCCAACACTCAGCCTTGCTCAAGAGGATTTCCAGCTGCCAGCTTTTTGCCATGTGCCTCCTTTTAGCCATGTGCTTCTCCCTAGGTATAATTGACTTTGTACTCAACATAATGAGTGAAGTGGGGAGGCATTCCAGCTATTAAAGAGAAAGCAAGAGCATATTTGTGAAGACAAAAATACATGATGGCAAAGGGGACAAGGAAGAGACAAAGATTAAAGTGCCATGGTGGAAAGGAGAGAGAGAAGAAGGAGGAATGATGAGAGGCATTTTGCTTCAGCCTTTGAACATGGGAATTGAATTCGCAGATCACTTTGGAGCTGAAGATCAGCTTTTGAGCTACTAAATGGAAGCATGTGCATGCATGTGAAGCAAAAGAATGAAATGAAATGAAATGAAGTCAATTCCAGTCCCTGTTTCGGCAGCCAACTTTCAGTGGCCAAAACGTACACTTCTACTGCTCTAATGTGAATACTTTCTTCATAGAAGTTGTTCCAATGGGTGTCTAGTATAACATATCCAAATTTCAGCCTCATTGGATACGTTTTGAAACCTGTGGCCTTCCTACACCAAGTCTGGTTCAGAAGAATCGTTTTTCAGCAAGTAAAAGGCAACCACATGGGTTGACAGCAAAAGGCAGCCACAACACCTTTGAACCCATGTGAAGAAAGCTGGAAGTGCAGCAAAAGAAGTATGAGATGAGATTGATTCCAACCACACTAACATGAACAAGATGAAGTGGGAGTTATGGGTTGTATTAAAGGAGGAATGGTGGTGTTGCATTTCATCATGATGTTCCTCCCTCTTAGTCCTATAAATAGAGAAGCCTTCAAGCTTCAAATCACACCCCAAAGGGGGGAGCTCTCAAACACTTCTCTAGAGCTCCCTTCCCTTCTCTCCCTCAAATTCTCTTAGTTTCCTTTCAAGTTGTCAATTGTTGTAACAAAATGGGTTTACTAAATTTTCCTTCAAGTTTTCTTATTTCCACTTTACTTTTATTTGTAATGTACATTCTTTCTTAAGTATTCAAGTTTAACTAGTTTCCAAGTTTCAATTATGGTTTTTTTTCTTATTCATTATGCTTATAAGTTAATATGCTAGTTTGAATGATTGATCACCGTTTAGGTTTGCATGTTAGCTATCTAGGTTTGAATTAAGAGTATACACCATGCTTTAATTCGAATTGAACTATGAATAGGAAGAGTATGTATGGACATTCAACAACAGGGATTAGATACATGCTTGGTTGTTTAAATTGTTCTTCTATGCTTAATGGGTTCTTAATGCTTAATTTTAGGTTAGACAACAAATGATCAAATTAGGATATTAGGAACACAAGGTTTTGACCAAACACCATGGCTTAATCATACTTTAGCTAGAATCAATCCGTTAATCTAATTGAACTTGGGAACTTATTTGCTTGAGTTATTTCCTTTTTTTCTTGTTTTATTTATTTTCTTTTTGATTTCTGTTTTGTGTAGGGGAAATGAATTGGATCATTCAATCACCAATCTTCGTGGGATCGACCTCGCACTTACATATGCTATACTACCGAACGGCTCGTGCACTTGCGAATATCACAAGTTGAGGATGCAGCTGAATTCATTTTGATGCAGTGAATCCGACACAAAGAGGTAATACTTATTTTGACACGTGGGCGCCTAATCGATGAGGACCTCTCTATTTTTTCCATAAATAGTATAGCCGAGCGGCTATACCTGATTTGCACACATGAACATCTAATCGAAAGGAATATATAAATAGTATAACCGGTTCGGCTATACTCGGTTTTTTATTTTTTTTTTAAAAGGTATAGCCGATCGGCTATACCCATTTTTGACACGTAGGCGTCAAATCGCTGGGGTCCTCCCCTTTTTTTTTTTAAAATAATATAGCCGGCTATACTCGGGTTTTTAATTTTTTTTTGTATAAATAATATAACCATGCGGCGATACTCTTTTTTTTCTCCTTTATACTTGATTTTTAATTTTTTTAAACTAGTATAGCCGTCCGGCTATACCTATTTGGACATGTAGGAATCGAAAGGCGGGTCCTTTTTTTTAATAGAAATAGTATAGCCGGTCGGCTAAACTCGGTTTTTATTTGTATTTTTAAAAAGTATAGCCGAACGGCTATATTGATTTTGACACATGGGCACCAAATAGCTGGGGTCCTCTCCTTTTTTATAAATAGTATAGCCATGTGGCTATACTTGGTTTTTTTAATTTTTTTTTGGTATAAATAGTATAGCCACGTGGGTATACTCTTTTTTTCTTTTTTGTAAATAGTATAGTGGGTCGGCTATATTCAGTTTTTCAAAAAAAAATTCAAAATTAGTATTGCCGCGCGGCTATACATATTTGAACACGTGGGCATCTAATCTCAAGGCGGTCCCCTTTTTTAATGGCTATACGTGGTTTTTTATTTAAAAGAAATAATATATCGGCGCGGCTATACGTATTTTGACACGTAGTCGCCTGCGTACGCAAGAGAAGAGAGCGTACCTGCGCCTTTCTCTCTTTCCCCACCCTTCCTCAAACTCCAAAACCCTTGCAAAACCCAGCCATACAACTACAAGAACTCCAAATCCCAGAAACCATTTTTCCCAAACAAAAACGAGACAGGGACTGAAGGAGTTCAACAATGGCCGGCTCCGAAGCTACGCCTAAAGAGAAGCGGACGAAGAAGAACAAAAAGAGAAATCAAAGGAGCTTTGGAGAATCTGAAAGGCCTTCCAAAACGCACCGGATTAGGGTCTCGGAGAAAGAGAGTGAACCACAAGAAGTGGAAGTAAAACGAGCTGAAAAGGCCCAGCTCAGAGAATCCAATCAGGAGCTCGAACAAGGTGGTCCATGGAGGAACCTGGAGTTAGTTTTGTCCATTCAGAACAAAGAACTTGATCTTCAGAAGTGAGTGCCTTCCTCTTCTTTCTCCCTGTTTTCTACTTTTTCGTTGTTTTCATTTGCTTAAGTTTGTTTGGCTTCCGAGAAAGTTATTCAATCAATTGATTATTCCGAAGGAAGATTGGAGAGCTCAATAGGCTTGAAAGCGCAAAAAGTTGATTACATTGAGCTTGATAAATTTGATATTTTTTTTCCATACATGTTTAGCCAAAATGGAGCATTTAGTTTTAAAATTTTATAAATGGAGTTTAATTCAAAATGTTGTGATCAAAGGCTGCTTCCCGGCTAAAATATTTCGATATTTACAAGTTGATAACAAAAATAATGAAATGGAAAGGTGACAAAGATAGAGTCTTTGTCTTACAAAGGAAACCAAGGGACTATAACCCCATTTAAGCCAAATTGGTTGAGTTAGACTCAATTTATTAGATTTTATTTTGTACTTGAGTTCTTGTGTGTCTGTATGTGTAAAAACAAAGATTCGAAGTTTCATCTTGTCTTCATTTCCTCATTAAGTGATCAAAAGGAGGGTTAAGCTTTAATTCTGATGAATGTAATTTATAATCTAAAAGAATATTTAATTCTGATGAACGAGGGAATGCAAATGCAGGAAGGTGGAACTAGCTTATGGCTTTGTCATATCGAAAGTGAAAGAAGAAGGCAGCAAGAGTGATCAGGATAATCAAGCAGTGAATATGTCTCGTTTAATAATTTTTTTTAATGATTGGATCCAGTCATTGTTGATTTCTTCAGGAAAGAAAATTCAGAGTGGCGGAGAGATGCATCAAGCTGAAGTGATTGAGACATATTTGGATTTTAAATGCTGGGAGATTTTCAAATTCTGTTTGGAGGAGTCTTTGAAATTGAATGTTTCTCTAAGTTTCTCCCGGAACCTTTTACGCTCTATTTGTTTGATTGCAAGAAATGCACTGTCCTTATTGAACAAAACACCTTCACATCAAACAGATTTATTTTCCATTGGCGAAGGGTTACAATTGTACAATACTGTGCTTGATTGCATTTCTTTGGTATTTTCATCCCATGGAGGCTTGTCGAATGAAAATTTAGACCTGTGGGTTTCAACTGTAGGTGCAGTGCTTGATCTTGTACACGCATTTTACATGGAAAATCTTGTTAGTGGCAATGAGGGTGACTTTGTTTTCCGGTTTTTGTGCTTGATTCTTGAGCCATTTGCCAAGTTTTTTAGGGCCCACCCAGCTCGGAAGAATGGATTTCGTGATTTCATCGATAAACTCCTTGAGCCTCTGTTGCATCTCTTAGGTCTCTTGCATCTTCAGATTGGTGTAAGTAATCCTGGTTGGGCAAGAAACTTACTGAAGCTAGTTGAAGAAGTACTATCTCATGGGCTGTATCACCCAGTCCACATTGATGGATTTTTGAACTTATGCAGCAGTGAAAGATATTCCACCTCCAATTATGGGAAGTCAAAAGACTCAAAAACAATGCTGAAGAGTTATCACAGACATTTATTTGATAAGCTGGAAAAAATTTTGGCTGCAAAGAATGCTTTGGCAGTGGAAAGCATGGGAGAACTTTTTCGCTTGCTTATTGATCAAGTTCAAAAGCTAAAAAGGGCTTCAGTGCCTCCCGAAAATACAAAAATGATGGGTAAGACTGAAGCTTCAAAGCAAATAGAACATAATTTAATGGGTCATACTTCTGAGATGTCTTCTGGGAGTAGAACTGCACTAGTTGAAAAGAATTACTGCTCAACTAGTTTCAATGCAGAAACACGAAACTCACTTCTTGATTTTTTTGTACTGATTATGGAGCCTCTTCTGCTTGAGATTAATGGCTATCTTGAAACTAAGCTGGAAGTGGGACCCATATTGTCGGATGTTCATTGCACACTTAAATCTATTAATAATTTACTTTCTGGCTTTATGCATGAAAAGGTTTATGTGAGAACAGAGGACACGTCAGAGGGCGCTTGCCTTAATTTCTTGAAGAAGGTCTATAATATGATTATATCATTGTCCTTCAATTTAATTCAGTCGTCAAAATATGGTGTAGTTAACGGAACACACATGGATACGTTAACTTTAATAGCCAATGAGGTACTTTCTGCTGTAGGGTATCTTTTGGAAATTGAATATGAGGTTATCGAGAATGATTTGGTAACCTTGTGGCTTCTGATGCTTTCTTACTTAGCCATTGGTCTTTCTCTTATGGAAGTTCCGGATCGGTGCTCATTATCTTTCAAGATAACAGATATTGGATGCCAATTAGTTATTCTCTATAGTCAACTTCGCCAGGTTAGCATAATGCTCTTTGATCAAGCATTTGGCTGCGTTTTAACTTCTGCATGCATATAAATGTGCATGATTATATATGTGTAAGCTGTTTCCAAAATCAACTCTTTTCTAATTCCACTCATGAGTTTTAGGGTGCAGGTAGTGAATTGCATCATTTCTAGAAATGACATTCTGCTTTGTTCTTTACTTGTGGTTTTAATCCCATCGTTTTCACTATGGCACAAATGCAGGTGAATAATATTATTTTTGCATTGTGTAAAGCAATAAGGCTTCTAAATTCACGTAATGGTGATGGTGAACTGAAATATACTAGATTTGAGATTTCTTTACATGGTGAAGCTTATGCAAAATCAGTGGAAATGCTATTATGTGCACAAGAGTTTAAGATTGCAATACAACAAGCTGTTAAGCCCATACCAGAAGGACAAGCAAGTGGGTGTATTGGGCAGTTAACTTTGGATATATCAGAATCTCTAGAGTGGATGAAAATTAGTTGTTTGAAAGCTGATGAAAAAGAATTTGGCCAACGGGATGGACAAAGTAGCTTGCATAACTTTAATCTAGAAGCTGAACTTTTGGGGAGAGGGTTGTCTGAAGTGTATGCACTAGTGCTAGACTCGTTGTTTGTTACACCTGGAAACTGTAACCTCCTTGGAGTTTCTGTAAAGGATCTTATAGCAGTAATTTGTCCTTGCATGAGTAGTCTGGTAGGACCACAGCCAGATGCTTTAAATGAGTTCCTCTTTACTGTCACAGGAAAAGGTTTTAACAATGAGACAGCCGAAAACAAAAATCATCTTCAGATATTTGGATTGTCCACTCATTGGGTGTTTGTGTTCTTCTTTCGATTGTATATGTCCTGCCGAAGCTTATCTAGGTCAGCAACGAGCCTTATGCCTCCAGATTTATCAAGAAAGATGTCAGCAGCAATGGGAGATTCATTCACATCATACTCTGGTAGCGATTGGATTGATATGACTGACTGGATCAATGGGGAATATTTTTCTTGGATCGTTCAACCTTCAGCTTCTCTTCCTGTTGTTATTCAATCCATTTCAAACATCTATTGTAAGGACAGTGCAGCCGATTCTTCTCCTTTGACTTATGTGATGCATGCTATGGCTGTTAGACGGCTTGTCGATTTGAATAGGCATATAAAGTCTTTTGAATATTTGATGCAAAATAATGAAAATCTGGTGCAAGTCAGGTTGCTTGATGATGCTGGCTTGTCAAGGTGTCATAAAAGAAGCAAAAAGTTGGAAAGGCACATCTCTGTTTTGAGGGAAGAGGCTTCAGGTCTTGCTGGTTTTATGATGGAGCACCTATCATTAGTGCCCAAAGATCAACAGCCAATGTCCACTTCTGATGATACAACTTGTAATAAGATGATTTCCCATGAAAGTGATGAATGGGATTTCAGTGTTTGTGCTTTGAACAAGAAGTCATTGCCAACCGCAATATGGTGGATTCTTTGCCAGAATATTGATACTTGGTGCACTCATGCCACTAAAAAGAATTTGAAGAAATTCCTTTCTCTTTTAATCCATACTTCCCTTTCCCGTGTAAGAAGCAGCTTTGGGGTGGTTAGAGAGTACAATAACCATGCAGCTGACAGGCTGAAGAAAGTAACCTTGCATCAAATCTCATCACAATGCTTCATTGACTCCATTCTGTATGAGCAAAGAGTAAGCTGCTATCAAACATAAAATGGTGCTTCCCCCCATCCTCACATGCACACGCAACACACATATACACAACTCATACCCCTGCTCACTATTTGACTTTGTCTGAGTGGTTGTGTTAGTTCTTGTTCGTTTACAATTTTTCTGCTCTTATTGATGTCAATAAACTGCTCTTTGAGCCTTTATAAAGACTGTTTCAACCCACGTATTTATTCTATCTCTTCTATTAGTTTTTCTGCAGGTATTTTGCATCAACGTTTTGCCGTGCATTGGAGAAATCTACATTACCATTGATCAGTGACTTTTCATCAGGCAATTTTGATTTCAAATCATCACCTGATTGGCCAAAGGTTTTAAATTCCCTGGAGAGCTCATCAGTGGTTGTGTCATGTAAGAATCACTACATATTTGATTGTTCCTCAGCAGCAAGCCCGGTCACTCATTCTTCTGATGAGCTGCGTAAAGGAAGTTTCAAGGAACAAAAAGATCTACAATTGACCATCATGAAATTTATAGCTTGCCAGAGTTTACTTAATCTTTTGTGTTGTATGCCAAAAAGTCATTTCAACTCAAGAGCATTTTCACTTTATGTCACTTCTATTCTCAACCTTGAAAGGTACGAGCTTTGTTCTATTAACATTTGATTTTATGGTGTTATGCGGTACCATGGTTCCATACGCGAAATAGTTCTTGTTGGTTTCTATTTTTTCAATAATAAAAATTAGAACATACAAATTCTTCTGGTGAGCAATTAGGTACACAAATTTGAATATTCAATAAGACAAGATTAATTGAGTTGAGCTCTAAGGTGAAAAGCTATCTCAGATAGTATATTATGGTTGTTGTCCTGTTTTTTCTTGCACATAATTCCATTGAATACATGTAATTTAGAGTGAAGTGTCTGAAGTCTTGTTTTTGTAGAATTGTTTCAGAAAGTGTTGTGCGCAGAACTACTTGTCATTGACAAACTAGTTTTGCTTCAGAACTTTCTTTCTGTAATTACCTGGCTGACAATAATAGTATCTCATTACTTCTGTGTGCACCTGTGGTTCCCAGCAGCCTCAAGAATTCATATCTCATTATGAAAAAATTATTGTGTGCATAATAATTGAAGTTCTCTGATTATGCATAATCTTTGAAGCCATTCAATCAAGTTTATTAATATTACCCATTCTGCGTTTTTCAGGCTTGTTGTTGGCGGCTTATTAGATTATCAGAATGCATTATACTCGCATCACTATGATGAGCTCTTCAGATTGTTTGTGTCTTGTCGGAAGGCCATGAAATATATAATTCTGGCTTGTGAGGAGAAGACAGCAGATAGTCAAACCTCACATACTTCAGTGTTCTTTGAGGATTCGTTTCCTATTTTATGGCTTTACAAGTCAGTGTATGCGGTTGTTGGGCTTGAAGAGTCATTGCCAAAAGATATTTTCCGTCCAGTTAGTGATATGATCTTGTCCTTGATGGATCACACATTTTATGTGTTTCTCACATTAAGTAAATATCAGTCTAATCATGCTGTTCATTTCTCTAAAGTTGCTGAACTGAATGCAGGACTTGTCCATGAACGTAGTAGTTTAAGTGAATCTGATATGTGCTTGGATTCTTCTGACTATATTGAAGCTTGGAAAAGTGTAACCATTATTGCTAAGAGTTTGAAGGAACAGATGCAAAGCTTACTGGTAAATTTGAAGGATGCCCTTTGTAATCGAAAAGTGGGGATTGGTGTTGATGGTTTAAATTTGAACAAGTTCTCATCCTTAATTTCTTGCCTTAGTGGGTTTTTATGGGGCCTAGCATGTTTTGTGAACCATACAGATTTGAGAAGTAGTGATCATAAAGTAAACTCATCAAGGCAGAAACTTGAACCCATCTCTGAACTTCACCTCTGTATAGATGTTTTTGCAGAATTCTGTAGTCTGCTCTTACCAATGTTAGTTTGTGACAGTAGTCAACAGTCCAGAACTTTATGTGACGCTCAAAATCTTCAAAAGTCAGACTTAAATGTAGATTTGTTGGGTGTGCCTGAAGGCACTGATGTTGAGACTGATATTGCACGTGTTGAACTGCATCATGAATCTGGTGCTGCAATGACAGCATCATCTGACATCCATGATTACTCTGGGTCTGGTAGTGTTCATAGAAGAAGGTTGCACTTGGAAGGTGCAACTTGTGTTGCCAGTGCACTGAATGACGTTGATTCATTTATATTGCGGTCTTTGAATAGGCCTTTGTTGAGACGCCTGCTAAATGGTGATTACCCTGACGCAGCATTTTTGCTCAGGCAGTTGTTAATTGCATCTTCAGCTATTTTGAGGCTAAGTTTGCATATGAATAGTCCTCCCCTGTCTTCAAGCTTGGTGCATACTTTTACTGGCATTACACAAGTCTTGTTATTGGAATCAACGGACATGAATCATGTGCCATGCTTTTCTTATTTTGTGTGTTTAGATGGTGTTCTGAAGTATTTGGAAGAAATAGCAAATCATTTTCCTCTGACTAATCCTACCTTATCCAGAAGTTTGTATGACAAGATGGTTCAGCTACAGTTAAGGGCTTTAGGAAAATGCATAACTTTACAGGGGAAACGAGCCACCCTAGTATCTCATGAGACAGAGTCAAGCACCAAAATGCTCCATTCTCCTATGGAATTTTCTGAAGCATCTCTGTCTAGCCGGCCATACTTATTGGATGAACTTAAAGCTAGGTTGAGGTCATCGTTCACGGTGTTTATAAAGAAACCATCAGAGTTGCATCTTTTATCTGCTGTACAAGCTATAGAGAGAGCACTAGTTGGTGTACGGGATGGGTGCACCATGAGTTATGACATACATACTGGAAGCGTAGATGGGGGAAAAGTTTCTTCAGTTGTTGCAGCTGGCATTGATTGCTTGGATTTGATTCTAGAACATGTTTCAGGTAATATTTTTATAATTTTGGATGAAATGGTTCTACTGCATTCTTGATGGTGTCTATAGTGATTGAAAACTTCACCAGCATTTAGAAACTTTTTTCTTTTGAGCAATAGGAAGATTCTTCTCTCAAAAGGTTCAGCTACTGCATGCATACTGTATGTTTTTAGGAATTTTTTCACACATTTATCGATGTTATCCTACTCGTCTTATAAAGTATTATTATCCACTTCAGCTATTACATGGATTCAAGTGCATATGATTGAAGTTTGTTAGAACTTGCTTTTCTGACCATTTATTTGCCTTTCAGGACGCAAACGTTTGAATGTGGTTAAAAGACACATTCAGAGCTTTATTTCTAGCTTGTTCAACGTTATTCTAAACTTGCAGAGTCCAGTAATATTTTATGAGAGATCGGTCCAGAATAAAGGGGATACTGATCCAGATCCAGGAACAATCATTCTTATGTGTGTTGACGTACTGGCAAGAATTTCTGGCAAGCATGCTCTGTACCAAATGGAGGCCTGGCATGTGGCACAATCTTTACGAATACCATCAGCACTTTTTCAAGACTTCCATCTTTTAAAACTGTCTGAAGCTCCTGTTCCCAATGATTCTTCAACAGTTCTAAATAACCAAATCTCTAATTCAGTAGCAAGTGAACATTTCTCTGGCGTAGATAGGCAATACTCAATCGACCTATTTGCTGCTTCCTGCCGGTTATTGCATAATGTTCTGAAGCATCACAAAACGTAAGTGTATTCTTTTTGTATGAAAATCCTCATAATAAGTATTTGTAAGGTGTTTCAACGGAAAAAAAAGAAGAAAAGATTTGTAGTGTGCACTTAACCTTGGGCCAAAGTTGAAAACATAACAGTAAAAAGGTATAGATATGGTATGAAGAGGAGGTTTAATCTTTTTATATTCAGTTTTTACGAAATTGATTGAAGAGGCTTCAGATGCTTATATTCCTCTGAAGTTATTTTTCGTTTTTCAGCTTTCCTTCCTCATTAAGTAGACTCCACATATGATTGCAACTTCTTTTTTTCGTAATTCTAGTGAATGTGAACGGTGCATTGCCATACTTCAAGCTTCTGTTGGTGTTCTTCTTCATTGTTTGGAGACAGTGGATGCTAATGTAGCCGTCAGGAAAGGTTTCTTTTCATGGGAAGTGGAAGAGGGAGTCAAATGTGCAGGTTGTCTCCGAAGAATTTATGAAGAGGTAGGTGACTTTTCGTAAATATGCCTCATTAAAATATCTTATTATCTTAGATTTTGGGTATCTTCCATTATATCCCAAGTCTTATATTTTAATTTTCTGTTGCCTTTTTTTTACTGGTAGGACCAAAGGCCCCAACTGTTTCTCCTCCTTAAACAATCAAGTTTCAGCATGATATGTATAATATATAAATGTATTCCTATGACAATGATAGAGCTCACCCGAACCCAGTTACCATAGAGAACATATTGTTAATATATATATATATATATATACTTCATGTTTATTTTTTTCTCTTGGCCATTTAAATATCTTCTTGGGAGTGGGAGTTATTTAAGGCTTCTTTTCAAATTTCATGAAGGGTTGGTGCTTAGTGCATGGGCACCTTTTGGCTCACCAGATCAGCTTTCATGTTAAAGAAAATCCTTGCATTTAGAAAACGTATTTGTAGGATAATTGATACATTATTTGCATACAATCTTTGGCTTGTCCATTGCTGAAAACCAAAAGGAGAAAAAAAGAGATCTTTCTCACCTGGTTTTATCATATCTATTTTGCAGATAAGACATCAAAAAGATGTCTTTGGTCCGCACTGTTCCCAATTTTTATCCAATTACATATGGGTTTATTCAGGACATGGGCCCCGTAAAACAGGCATCAAAAGGTAATTTCTGGTACCTTGGACTATTTGTTGTTATGATGTTCATGAGTTTCCTAGTGAACTCGAATAGGCATAACAGATTAATTATATTATGACAACAGTGGTGTATCAATTGTATTTGTTAGAGATAATACAATCCAAATTACTTTTTTACATCAATTCCCGCTGGCCTTTAGTTAAGATGGAAAAGAGGCGAGGTTCGTGTAGATCCTATGTTCATAAGTCACTTTCTCCTTCCCATTTTCTCCCCTTAAAAAGTTTTCTGGAAACCTTGAATTTGTAATTATACTATCACCTTCCAATTTTTATACAATAAGAGGGTAATATTACATAAAAAAAGTACCTATTACAATCTCCAAAAGCGTTACCTTTTGGCGTGGACAATCTTGGGGTGACAGAAATGCATTGGTTAGCTGAACTATTGTATGTTTTATTTTCAGGGAAATAGACGAAGCTCTAAGACCAGGTGTATATGCTTTAATAGATACTTGCTCAGCAGATGATCTTCAACGCCTTCATACCTTATTTGGAGGTGAATAATATTGACTTTGTCAGGGCTACAAGGTGTGGCTGGAAGGAATTTCGACTCGGTCTCACATTTTCTTCTTGTTTGTGCAGAGGGTCCTTGCAGAAATACTCTGGCCACCTTGAAACATGATTACGAACTCAATTTCCAATACCAGGGAAAAGTCTAAAGGAAGCTTCCTATGTGGGCTGTACCGGCATCGTCATTTTTATGCCACTTATACAACTCCTCTAACATGTAAGTTGTAACAAATATTACATGTAATGTATGTGATAATAAATTTTGTAGTCATATCTTTCTCATTTTCGAAGCTACAATGGGTGGCATCCTCATGGAATGGAAGCGGGTAATTTTTGTGTAGCTCTATTTTGAGTGACTTGAGCCTAACATATGTACCTTCATTGGTTTGGCATTGTTCCGTGTTAATTTATACATTCAAGTGTAAATGGATTTACATTACTTATAAAGTGCAAGTTCTAATGTTTCTTATCAAACAGGTTAATTCTTTTTTTTTCGTTTTAAAGTGCATTATATCTAACTGTGGGTTATTAAATAAGGTCTCCATAGATGACCATGATGGATTTTCAAGTAAAATGGCCTATACACCCACCACCCCATTCGGCTGGTCCCATGTCATTTGGACCATTTTGTGGTATTATATTCCTAAACGGAATAATTAAGGCTGGTATGACGAGGATTGATAGAACAACTACCAAAAGCCGAGTCCAAAAGCAAACACCAATACTTGTGTGGGTGAGATTAGACTAGGATATATAGAAGTCTTTGTTTATACGTCAACTGGGTTTTCAGTTTCCATCTACATTTTTTCCCTGTAAAACAACTCCCATTGACAAAGCCCCTTGAATCGTGATGGGCTGTCACTGTTGTAGAAGAGAAGCCCCCTCATCATACCCAGTTCTGCTTTTCTTGGCAGTGGTCGCTGTACTTCTTCTTCTGTCATCTTTGATCTCTTTCGAGATCGAAGCCCCCAGTTTGCAGATAAATTGGGGGCTTATTGCAGTGCCGTTGCTTTTGCTAGCGGTTGTGCATTGGTTGTCATCAATGGAACCTCCCAAGAAGCCCTGTATGATGCCTCGGCGGTGTTGCAAGTGTCCGTATGCTTGCAAGTGTGCCTACTTCTGAACTGATTGTGCTGGTGTTATTCACCATGGTTGGTGCTGTTATATTATCAGATTGATAAGCTGGTTTGTCTAACACCTATTTAAGATACGAGGATCAGTGTGTTTATTGGTTTATTTGTTGTATGTAATGAGTTGAAGTTGTTCTTACAACATCAAATATTGGCAATCAAAATAAATAATATGATTGTTGTAACATGATCGAAAATATCATTGTAAATATTGTGTGTTTCTGTTTCTTGTATTCTTCTCTATCCTTCGTGGTAGCACAACCCAATCAAAATACCAATATTTCTGTCTTTATGAGAGCCCAGGAGAGTTCAGAATCTCATAAAAACTAGCCTGTGATTTTCTAATGAACCCACATTATTTTTAGTTAGGGATTTAGGTGGGATGACTCTGATTAAATATCAAATTGATAAGAAGGAAAGAAAGATTGCTCAAAGTTGCAGAGCTTCAATGCAGAAAAGTATTATCGGCTGCAAACTTTCCATTCGATTTCTAAAAAGATTACTAATCCTTAACTTTTTGAGGAATCTTTCATCTCCACAGAAGATTTTTTTTTTTCTTATTCAGGAAGAGGGAAAATTTGAACACACGTGTGCAGAGATAACTGCTCTTTAAGCTACGAGCTCTCACTTATGCACTGAAGTTTAATAAAACATTGTTAAACTTTTATATTATAGACAAATAGTTGAACCCAAATTGTTTCCAATTGGGAATTTTTTATCTTCCATTACCGACAAATCACACAGGCTCAGTTAATGTCGACACCACACCAGATTGTTTTTCAATATTAAAATTTCATGTCGGGTGGAGGGTTGGGATTGCAATTATCATTTGGGCTGAGTGGATGATGCTTTAAAGTTGCACTACTGACTGTTGTTAAGGCTATAAAGTGTACGGACCGCCCACCTCTGATGTGGATGCATGCCCCAATAGAAAAGTGACCATTCCCGCTTTGGTCGACATACAAAACTAAAGGGATGTCGATACAAATATCTTTAACATAACTTAGCCCTAATTACACTAGTGCATCCGAAAATTCTGGTCAAATATCAAATGATATATCACCCTTACACACGGCATAGATTGAGTGGATTAGGTGGATTGGATTGAATCACTTACGTGGCATACATTTCAACAAACTAATTTATATCGTTCGTGCCACATCAACGATTTTAACAAAACAACAAACTTGATGAGGGACAAAACGTAAAAAGTCAATTAAGGGGGCAATGCGATCATTGTAACTTCATGAGTATTGTGTGATTTGACCATAATTCAGGTGACATTAAATAATATTTATATAAATTATTTTAAAATGACTTTTACCAAATCTATTCTTATTGATTCGCTGTTGTTTTAAAATATGCAAAGTTTTATAGATGTATTTGTTTCTTTTCTTACTTTTGATTGTCATAGAAAATTCGTAGTCTAGATAATATATACCAAAGTATATGGATCTCTTTTGAAGTGAGTGAAACTACAAACCCTCTTTTCTATAACAATTAAAAACTATACTAACCTTAGTGTTGAACATGAGGTTTCGATTCTATTTTAAAACTTTAAATAAAATCTTTAGTATTGAAAATACCACATAGTTTCCGTAGATGGATCCATTAAACAAAGTTATTTAAAGGGACGGTTCACTCTACATTATAGTTCAATGATTCCAACACTATAATTTTGTTAAATAAAAAGCTATTAAGAAATAACAATTCAAATGGTCAAAGGTTATTTTTCCCTCTTTTGCAGAAAAGATGGTAAAAGCTTAAAGTACGTAAATACATGGTATATTTCTTATCAATCATTGAGTTTTTATCTTAGAATATTACAAGTATTTTTTTTATTTTTTAATACAAGCGATAATCTAAACTACAAGAAAAATAAGATTTCTCACGCACATTACCAAAATGTCATGGAAAATCTATGACCACTCAGTGGACTAGACCCATAAATATCCTTGTTTTTGGATAATTACAAGTACAAATCTTTTTGGCCGGTTTAGATATCTCATTAAAGTACCTGAACACAAACAGTACATGCATAAGTTAAGAGCTCTTCTTCTTATCTTATGTGCCTTGTTTTTTTCTTGTGGCCGCATGCATCACCCTTCATTGCATAAATGAACTCCACAAAGCAGACACTTACCTGTTTCTTGGCTATAAAACGCAATCCCTTCAATTCCGAACCACCTCTTGAACTTGTCCATTTGAACACTAAAACTTCTCTCCATAATCAAGAAAAACCATCCAACCAATATCCATGGCCTATGGACGAAGCCCAACCAGCTCTTTCATAGATGGGTTCTCTCTAAGTCCTCTGCCATATCCAGTTCTGCTAATCCTTGCAGTAATCTCAATCTTTTTTGGCATATCCTGGTACTCATCCTATGACTCAGCTGTGGAAGAAGCTGAAACGCATTTCAGTTGGCTGCTTTTGTTTACAGCAATAGCACTTCTGCTTCTTGTTAAGCTGCTGTCTTTTCTGGATCCTGATTGGTTCTTCTCCTTGTGTCCATGGGGAAGCAACAGGATAACCTACCATGAACCTTCAGAGGGAAGCTCACCATGGGGTGTTGTTGCTGTCATTGTGCTCATGCTAGTTTTGCTGCAATACCAGTCTATTTTCCGGGACAGCTGGCACGTTAAAAAATAAAAAATAAAAAAAAAGTTGTGTGTATATTTATGTAGTAGTTGATGTATATAATGGAATATGATCTTCTACTTATAATTTCTGTACTGATATTGTGAAATATATTATACTCATGTTTATTTTCACATCAAGAGCCATATGTCGAGTTGAAATTGAATCTTCAATGATTTTCCATGTGGGTTTTGAATCCTCTATGTGATGTTTCTTTTTTCCTAGTGGTTCATTAGGCTAATTTGATTGCTTGGAAGTAATAATTCAATGTCCCAAGCTACAAGTTACACAAACTTGAGATTCAAGCTAAGTGGTCATTGACTTCTAGATATATAAATTCTTTAAAAATGCTTTTATTACCAAAGCTATTCTTATTGATTCACTATTGTTTTAACATTTGCAAAGTCTTAAAGATATATTTGTTTCTTTTCTTACTTCTGATTGCCAAAGAAAATTTGTAGTCTCCGATCGAAAGTAATATATGCCGAAGTATATCGATCTCTTTTTTTTTTTTTGTATATAATTTGCCTAGATAAATCGATCTCTTTTGGAGTGTAACTGCAAAATGCTAAAATTATGAGAGATTTCTTGTTGAATTTTATGTGTATTCTTCTTCCGCTAGGAGGCCATATTTATAAATAAAGCTTTGGAGCCCAAGTAAAGCAATAACTCCTAATTCTATTTTATATAACACTTAAAAACTATAACTTTAGAGGTCTAAGAAGAAAAATATAACTCTTCGTAAACCCTAGCATCTCTCTTCTCTCTCAACTCTTTTTGTGATGTGTGTTCCTGGAGGGAGAAAGGAGGACACTTCTTCTCCTCACTCCCTTTCTCTTCCTTAGAGCATTTCCACTCATTTGCCATGTCAAAGGGCAAGGGGAGGCAATGGCTATTACTATTTATGTGAATAATGGCAGCCCCTTGTAAAAAGCTTGTGGTGTTTCCACCCTTGCAAAAGGCTATGGCAATTACTATTTACATAAGATATGAAGAGAGGAATTTGTATATAGTTTTTGTGTGGTAAGTGAAAAATATGACTAAGTATTTATTTATTTTTTTTAAATCTGAAATTTTTAGTTTTTTTAAGATTTTCTTTGGTTGCTAACGTCAGCAAATCCAGGCTAGAACAAGGGCTGATTTGCCTAAGGGCCAACCCAGTCACATGAGATCCGCACCTTGCTCTGGCTGTCTTGGCCCGCTGGAAGGACTCGCCTGGGCTTGGGCTCTGTCCTGCCCAGGCTGGAGTTTATTGGTGGGGTTGCTCTTAGAGCATCACTAATGATTGGGTGTATAACGGGTTATATAGCACATTTACACCTCATTTGTCCGGAATCGACTGCAATGCAAGTCGAGTGTGTATCATGCTGCAAATACAGCAAGCCACCGTGAGAAGGGAAAATAGATGGAAATGTCCATCTTTTTTTAACATCCAGCTAAGTGGGACCCGTTGTTGAAAAATCATGAGAGAGAATCAGCTTTCAGCGTGGAAAAATGGGAGAAGCAGAAGAAAATGTTATGTGACGTCAAAGCACTAATGGGGTTGTATGATCCAACGGTGCTAATGCGTCCATATTTGATTCCAATGGTGCTAATGCTTTCATACAAGAAAAAAAAAATTACATCTTCTAATTTACATCACCCATTGGAGCTAAAAACGTATTTACACCTTAGAGAAGTTCCACCCATTTGTCATGGCAAAGGGTAAGGGCAAGTCAAGGGTTATTACTATTTATGTGAATAATGACAGCCCTTGCAAAAGGCTTGTGGTGTTTCCACCCATTGCCATGGCAACCACTATTCACATGAGATATGAATGAGAGGAATTTGTATAGAGTTTTGATGTGGGAAGTGAAAAATATGACCAAATATTTATTAAAAAAAATTTGAAATTTTTAGTTTTTTATTAAAAAAAAATTTCATTGCTAACATTAGCAAACCCCAACAACGCCTAGGCTATTCTTGCCTTTGGGCCAGCCCAGGCTTGTGGAGCCAACCAACTGCCCTGGCTACATTTGCCTGCTGGAAACACTTTTTGGGCCTAGGCCCCCTTGCCCGACAAGGGGTTGCCCACCGGAAGAGCTCTTACGGAGGTGTAAATGGGATGTAAAGGTGGTTTTACACCACCCGAAAATACACCATCTCACTGGTGATGCTCTTATCTCCCTATTATTTTTCCCCTTCCCCATATAATGGATTTGGGGTTTTAATTGTGGGGAGATTATTTATGCCTAGATCCTTTTTTGGATCTTGGTTTTTTACCTAGATCTACTTGGATCTGTAGTTTTGTTGGTTGATTTTTTATTGTACGGTGATTGACTGCAATCTAGGTGGTGTACTCTGTCTCAAAGGAGGCGATGGCAGCTATGGTGATGGAGGTAGCAACTGTGGTGGTGGCTCAATTGGTTTTTGGTTATTGTTTGTTTGTACTTTTCTTATTTTGTAATAATTACATAAACTCTTTGTGAGTTTGGTGTTTGATTGTTTTCTAGTCTCAACTTGTGTTTTGTACTTGTGAGAATTTAAAGTTGTATTAAAAGATTTGGGCGATGTAATTAATGTCTGGTTTGTTTAGGCATGCGGCTTTTAAATGCCGAAATTTCTTTGTCATTTTGTGGTATGTATCTGGGTTAACCATGTGTTATTTATATAATCTCTTTATACGTATTTGCCCTTATAGTTTATGATATTTGTGCTTAATTTATTAATATATTTCTCTATAAAAAAACTATAACCTTAGCTTCCATGGATGGATCCATTAAACAAAGTTATTTAAAGGGACGTTTCACTCTATATTATAGAGTTCAATGATTCAAACACTTGTTAAATAAAAAGCTACTAAGAAATTCCTAGTTATGAAAAAAAAAAAAAAAACAATTTTAAATGGTCAAAAGATTTTGTTTTTCCTCTTTTACAGAAAAAAATGGTAAAACTTAAAATATTTTTTGTCAATCACTGGATTTTTATCTTAGAATCTTAAAAGTATCCTTTTTTTTTTTTTTTTTGAGAACTACAGGTCCTATCCTTCTTTTTTGGTAAGTTACATTTCTTTTTGGCCGGTGTAGATATCTTAGAGCTCTTATTCTTATCTTCTGTGCCTTCTTTTCTCTTGTGGCCCCACCCACGCGTCACACCTTCTCCATTCCATTGCATAAATGAAACCCCACAAAGACTTTATTAAGCAATAAAAACCCAAGCAAGTAAGATTAATTTATTAGTTGGCTGTAAAAATTAAAGCAGTCACTTCCCTGTTTTTTGGCTATAAAAACACAGGCCCTTCAACTCCTAACAACCTCTTGAGCTTGTCCATTTGAACACTAAAACCTCTCTTCATGGCCTATGGAAGAAGCCAAACCAGCTCTTTCCTAGAAGGGTTCTCTCTAAGTCCCCTGCCATATCCAGTTCTGCTAATTCTTGCAGTAATCTCAATCTTTTTTGGCATATCCTGGTACTCATCCTTTGAGTCAGCTGCGGAAGAAGCTGAAACGCAATTCAATTGGTTGCTTTTTGTTACACCAATAGGACTTCTGCTTCTTGTTAAGTTGCTGTCTTCTATGGATCCTGATTGGCTCTTCTCCATGTCTCCACTGGGAAACCGCAGGAGAACCTACTATCAACCTTCAGAGGGAAGCTCACCATGGGGTGTTGCTGCTTTCATTGTGCTCCTGCTAGTTTTGCTGCAATTCCAGTCTAGTTTCCGGGACAGCTGGCTCATATAGTATGTTCAGTATTCTGTTTAAAAAAAAATTTAAAAAGTTGTGTGTATATGCAGTAGTTGTATGTCATGGAATATGATCTTCTACTCATATTGTGAAAATAGATTATGGTCTGTTTATGTTGAGTTGAAACTGAATCTTCAATGGTTTTCCATGTGATCTTTGTTTCGGTTTTTATGTCTAATGGTTTCGTTAGGCTAATTTGATTGCTGTTGTAACTTGTAAGTGAACATATTTACTTAGGTAAGCATGAATTGCTGTGATCAGAAGTAACTCCTTCCTTGAAGGTTTACTTTGAGAGTTTCAAATATATAAAAGTTATTTTATATGAGAGTTATATTATATATGAAAAGGTGGAGCCGCCCAGTGAAAGCAATATATTTGTACTTCATACATATAGACAGGAACATCCCGGTAATCAGGGGATTTACAGTCTCCAAATATCTATTTTAGCTGATTGTCTGTGTTTGGTTTCTTGCACAACTGTAAGCAAAGTTTGACAATAGCCCTCACCATATCCGAACCTACCACCGGCCCTTGTTGTGGCCCAATGCTAACCAAGTATGTCAAGCAAGTTCGATAGGGCTTGTTTGGCGCGTATGATATCTTACCATTTTGTGGGGATTAGATGGGATGAGTTTTCTTCACGAGTAATCCATCTTCTACCTTCAATGTAGTCAATAAAAATTCATTTCTTCATTTAACATGCTAATATAGGGAGCTATCTTATTCAATCCAATCCTAGATACCTCATAATTTATTTTAGATTGAGATTACAAGAATTCAAGTGGCATTATTTTCATGGTAGGCCCTACAAATGGAAACTTCATGATGTGAAGAAGTCAATGACAATTTTCATGCGTTTCTTGTCGATGGTTAGGTTATATGACATCCAATGTGTACCATTGAATTGTTCAAATGGCTCAATTCTCAGCCATACAACTTTCATTTCTCCCAACTTTTGAAAACACTTGATGGAACAATAGAGAAACTACTAGGTCTTTTGTGGGGCAGGAAAAGTTCAACATGTCATTACTAGTTTTGGTAGCATCTGCAGTGACAGTAAAACTGCAAATGAGCATCTCTGGTTGTAGGTAGTCTTTATTGATCAGATGAGGGAAATTTTTTTAAAAAAAATCACTGTTTCCCTGAAATCAGGGTTAAAAATTCTACTGTCAATTTCATTCATGTTTAAATCCATAATTTCTGTCATTTCCGTAAACCATGTAAATTTAGCATGAATTTTGGAAACATTATGAAGAAAAAGAGATTGAAAAAAAAAATAAAAGATATCAAAACCAACAAGTCATATAAGTCTGGAGAGCCACACAAGTGGACCAATCAGAAGAATGAATACAAGTGGATCAACTACAGAGAAGCATCGATTATAGCTCTCTGACGACCTACCAAGATGAAAAACACACTTGAAGATAGTTATAACTTATTGACAGTAAGTCTTGCCACAATAAAACCTATTGTCTAAAACGTCACAATGCTTCCTTTTATTTTGTATCTAATAAACATAATATTTCTCTGCACAGCCTACTCCATTTGCATCCAGACAAGGAAGAAGAGGAAGAGGAAAGAACCAACTCCTCTTCTTCTTCCTTCTTATTAACAATGGGTTCCTGTTTCCCTAAACAGATAGAACGCCGTAAGGCGATCTCAATGGAGAGGAAATCGATGCGTGATCTTCATCAAAGCTGTGGTGAGGACTTTCCAGCTTGTGCCCTTAGGCCTACAGATAGAAAAAATTGGATGGCAGGCCTCAACCCTGAGAAGCTTCACATACACAATATTTTATGGCCAGGAACACATGACTCTGCAACCAACAAGATTGGATTTCCATGCATAACTAGGCCTTTTGCACAATGCCAAACTCTGTCCATCTACCAACAGCTTGTCATAGGCACCAGAGTGTTTGACATTCGGATTCAAAAGGATCGTCGCGTCTGCCATGGAATTCTTGTCACATACAGCATTGATGTTGTGATCAGAGACATCAAGAAGTTTCTATCTGAAACAAAGTCAGAGATCATACTCCTTGAAATCAGGACTGAACATGGTCATGATGACCCTCCTGATTTTGAGCAGTATTTGGTGCATCAATTTGGGGAGGTTCTCATCCACCAGGATGACAATGTGTTCAACAAGACCATTGCAGAATTGTTTCCGAAGCGAATAATATGCGTTTGGAAGCCAAGGAATTCACCTCAGCCTAAGACAGGGGGCCTTCTATGGAGTTCTGAGCACTTGAAGGATGACTGGATCAATACGGATTTGCCATCGACAAAATTCGAAAGCAACTTGAAGTATTTGAGTGAGCAGCCTCCAATTTCAACAAGGACATTCTTTTACAGGGTGGAGAACACAGTGACACCTCAGCCTGATTACCCCATTGTGTGTGTGAAACCGGTGACCGGTCGGATTCATGAGTATGCAAGGCTGTTTATAACTCAGTGCTTCTCTAGAGGTATTGAAGATAGGTTGCAAATCTTCTCTACTGATTTTATAGATGAGGATTTTGTTGATGCATGTGTAGCTGTTACATATTCAAGAATTGAACGGAAAGCCTGAATTTCCATTTTTGAGTAATGTCTTGTTCGTCTTCTTGGTTCTCTTGTGGATTTGCTAAAGAAACATAATGCAACAGAAACAAAATATTGGGATGAATTTGAATTAAAAACTTACAAAAAATGGTTTTCATACTAAATATGTGATCAAAAAATTCAAAATTAATAGCAACGAAACCCTGCACACTTCGTTAAACACTATTAGTATGATGTTCCATATCACAAAAACAAATTCAAGACATTTGCATGATTTCAGAATTTAAATGCGCCTCACTTTTCTTATTTTCATGATTATTCATTGAAACTTAAGCTTCTCTGAGTTTTTTTTAGCATTTTTTTTCCTCTTTTTGTTTGATAAAAACACACAAATAATTAGTGGTTACAACTTTAATAATATGATTGAACTTTCAGATGTGATTCTCATGAAAAGAAAAAAAAAACTTTCACATTTTATAGACAAAATAACGAGATATTGGAGGAAACTTGTGTATGTCCTATTAGAAAAGTTCAAGGATTTGTGTTTGGATCTTCTGGAGGAATCCAATTATGTTTTGGATGTGAAATTTGGAAAAATTTCGCCAATGATGTGAGAGTAATCATTGAGATTGGGTTTATCTGCGGACCAAAAAAATTCAAAAGTTGGGAAAGTTTGAAAAAGAGCTAGAATTATTGGATTTGATGGGAAGGTGACGGGGACGAGTCAATTCCGAAGAAGGCGCAATCGGATGGGAAGGTGACGGGACGAGTCATTATGGCTCATTGATTGTCTTCAAATATGTGTAGGGAGTATTGGCAATCACACAGTACTTGCAGCCTATGATTTCTCTAACTCAAATGGGGATAATTTTAATGTAAGCATATGGTACAATTCAACCTTTAAGAATGACACGGGCAGTGATCCTATTGCTTTGCTGCGGCTTCCGAGTTTAGTGAATCTGGCATCCAATGTCTACCTTGAGTTTTTACAAGGATCTGTCAGGATGATTTCCTATACGTATTTTCTTACAGTATCTTCAATCTACATGCTATGTTTTGTTATATTTGGCTCACTTATAGGTTAAAATTCTTCACAAAGATTTAGGGCCAATCATGCCAAAACACTCTCCCCGAGAAAAAGCAAGAGACAACCCTCTCACTGCAAATTTCTCAGGGTTTCCATCTCTTCCAGAATACACCTTTTTGACACAGTTTAGGATGCGTAGTTTGCGAAGACAGGGATCTAAAGTTTCTATTGAGATGGAGAAACCTGATGTTGGTCAAGAGAGAGAAGGTTGAAAAGTTGCTACTGGATTCAGATACAACTCATGCAGTCATCTGTGACAACCTCAAAAAGGTGTATTCTGGAAGAGATGGAAACCCTGAGAAATTTGCAGTGAGAGGGTTGTCTCTTGCTAGAGTGTTTTGGCATGCTTGGCCCTAATGGTGCTGGGAAGACCTCTTTTATCAATATGATGATTGGTCTCACAAGTCAACCTCTGGGCACTGCTTATGTTCAAGGTCTGCACATTCAGACTCAGATGGATGAAATATATATCAGCATGGGTGTTTGTACACAGCATGACCTGCTATGGGAAACCCTCATTGGAAGGGAGCGTTTACTATTTTATGGAAGACTTAAAAACCTCAAGGGTTCTGCATTAATACAAGCAGTGGAAGAATCTCTGAAAAGTGTCAATCTATTTTATGGTGGGGTTGCAGACAAACAAGCCGGAAAGTATAGTGGAGGTATGAAGAGAGGGCTTAGCGTTGCCATTTCACTTATGGGGATCCCAAAGTTGTTTACATGGATGAACCCAGTACTGGACTTACCAGCTTCAAGAAACAACTTATGGAATGTTGTGAGTGTGTGTACCATGTGATTGCCAATACTCCCTAAACATATTTGAAATAGAAGCTGGACTTTATATTTATCTTCATCTTTTTTTGAAATAGAATATATATGTGCAGGGTGTGATAAAACAAATATGCATGTGAATTAATAACCAAAACACACAAGAATCATGAGTTTATTTACAAATAATTAAGCCGGTCGGAACTTAGATCTAAAATAATTAACCCAGCTCGAGCTTGATACTAAGCACAATCATCAGAGTTGGCTCAATCTTGTAGTAGCAAGTCTACGGTGATTGATGACATTGCATGGTTAAAGCCAAATGGAGAGACATTCGTTTATCCAACCCACTACATCTTCACAAAGCACAATTCTCTCAACAACAATAAAAAAAACCAAAGCACAATTAATCTGACATCCCAAGAGGTCCAAGCCACTTGGAATGAAAGGATGATTGGTAAGATAGCAAGACCAAAATCAGCACCAACAAGATGGCAACACCCCACGGTGAGCCTGAGCCACCACTGCCCCCGGCCCGGTGAGCTGGCTCACGCTGTGGACGTTGGGACCGAAAGCTGAACCATCCACTAGAAGGGACAGAAGAACATGAAGCTACCACAAATATCAACCAAACAGGCAACACCATTAGGAAGAGCTGGAAATTAAAGGCTGTGTGTTGCATTTGGGCCTTGTACTCTGTGTATTGAGAAAGCCACAGCAAGCCAATGACAATGGCAAAGATGGTGAGCAAATGCAGAGGTGGTGCAGAGATGGAGGACAAGGTCTGGCAACTCCACCCTTGTTTCCACTCTGGACCCCTCCTCCTCTTAGGGTAGAACCACTCCATCTTTGTCCTCTTTTCACTCCCAAGTCTCCTTACAACAAGGTTTATATAAATAAGAATGAAAGGT
Organism: Prunus fruticosa; assembly: GCA_018703695.1. Taxonomy (NCBI): domain Eukaryota; kingdom Viridiplantae; phylum Streptophyta; class Magnoliopsida; order Rosales; family Rosaceae; genus Prunus; species Prunus fruticosa. The sequence goes on from CM031924.1 coordinate 35,585,466, forward strand.
GATTAGGGTTTGGCTTGCTCTTCACAGTAGGTTGGCTTTGGCATATATGCTTTGAGTGTAGACTTTGCCTGCCTCACAAACCTTTTACTTTGTACTAATATGCTCTCATTCACGTGAATGATACCAAATTAGCTTCTTAATTAAGGATGAGTCCATGGAATTCTCTTTTCTCTTCCTTTATTCTTCAATTTTAGTTTTTAGCTTTTTATTTGCCAAAGATATTATTAATTTATTCATTTATTTTCGAGTATAACGGCGAAGGCAGTTATTTTCAATTACCAAATTCACTATGGGATATGAGAATTGAGAAAATGAGAGGACCCCTTGATGTTGATTGCATTATGAGAGAGGACCCTTTTGTTCAAAATGTTTTAAGCTTAAAATGACTTGTATTGCTCTAGTGTCCACCAGACAATAAGTGGCCCATGGAAAATGGATAGAAGATATTTCCTATCTTTATGAAGGGAGGAAAACTTCAAAAATGACCACACAAAAAGAAGAAGAAAAAAATCCGTATGATAGATTGGCTCATACATTTGTTACAACAAAGCTTCAAACTCAAAGTACCTTCGCATGGCCCTTTATTTGATCCTGGTGCCAAAACAACCATAATCAAGCTGCAACTTTCTTGGCTGTTACGGAATTAATGATGGTAGCGAATTCAGGACCCTATGTGATGAAAACTCAACTTGTTAGTGTCATTTGCAAAAAAATTACAAACCGAAAACAAAAAGGTTCTAAACTACATAGTACTCTCAAGGCAAATAATTGCGGTAGTATACCTTTAAGGAAGCACCACCAACGAGAAAACCATCAATATCTTCCTTCTTTGCAAGCTCAGCAGAATTGCCTCCATTTACAGACCCTAAAATTGGATCCCAATTTAGTTACAATACTACCGGAAGTCGGATATTCACTGAGAGCTAAGACTAGAATATCCCAACTAGCTGAGCATTGAGCAGAATCATTATGTTCAAATGATTCTACGACAAGGGTCCAGGTTGGATGTTTCTAAAGTTCTTTACATCTTACAGTTAAAATTCATAGATGATGCCATTATTGCCAATATATTAACATGAATTGGCCTCCCTTGACCTATTTTAAGAACATGCACAAGTGCCTTCTGTTGCTTAATCACAGAGGTGAAATTTGTAAGAAACTGACGACCAACCAAAAAAAGTTGCAGGAAACAAGTTACCTCCATAAATAATTCTTGTTTTGGATGCAACTTCTGGTGACACATTCTTTTTGAGCCAATCACGAACAGCTACATGTACTTCCTGAGCTTGTTCTGGACTGGCCACCTTACCAGTTCCAATGGCCCAAACAGGCTCATAAGCAATAACTATATCATCCCAGCTGGGTACCGCATCTGCACATAATAGACAAATTAGTGTTATACACAAGGGACAAGCTATTCATCTTGAAATGGGACTCCAAAATTGGCTGCACAATCGTGAAAAAGAAAAAGCATTTAGAAGTTACCTGCAAAAGCCTTCAGTTGCTGAAAGCAGATGTCAAAAGTTTTCCCTGCTTCCCTTTCTTCTAGCTTCTCACCAATGCAAGCAATAACTCCAAGACCCTCGTTCAAGGCATAGGCAGCTTTCTTTCCTATAAACTGCAATTAATAAATTTCAGTTACATTTTAAATACTTATCATAGATCAGAATATACACTAATCATTTTCTCTAGAGACCTTCATAAAAATTTAAAGAAATATTTGGAACATTCACCTGATCATCTTCCCCAATTACATGCCTCCGTTCTGAGTGTCCAAGAATAACCCATGTGGCCCCAATATCCTTCAATTGTTCAACGCTGCAAAATGGACATGGTAATTATATGAGTTCATTAAACTGAAAATGCAACCATAACAGAACTATGAGGGGCATATGTCAACTCAGAGCTTATATATACTACTATTACAAGATCTGTTTCGGATTTTTAAGCCAGAATCTTGAAAGGACCGCTCATTGTCCTTGCAGTACAATGAACAAATAACCTTTTTGAAATTGATGCCAAATTCAAACAGGATTCTTACAATGTTTGAGAAACAGTTTTCGAGATATAATTTTAGAGGAGCTTCGAAAGGGAGGGGGGAGCGCAGAAATATAAAGTATGAACCTACCACCCAGCAAGTTTAAGATAAGTCGTAAAGAGAATAGTCTCTAATCAAGGCAACCAAAGATAAATTTGTAATAGCAAGATGAAAATGTATGTATCTGTGAAGGACAAACTACTAAGAAATTTAACAAGGCAGAGTAAACTAACCTGATTTCTCCCGTGAAAGCGCCACCTTTTCCAACCCACGAATTTTGACCAGATATTTCAATACGATCTGTTAACGAGTTCTTCACCTGATCGATGTAAAGAAATGGTGGTGCAACAACAACATCTGTACATATCATAAGAAAATCAAAATTTAAAAACACTATAAATTCATATTCTTAAATGATATATAAATGAGATCAATACAAACTGACTTTTACACAAATGACTCCATTCTGTACCTACAAAGTAACATAGTGGACTTGCCACCCTTAACCACCTATGCCCAACACCTTTTCGCACGTTGCATACAGTTCCAAGTTTCTTCCCTAGCTACAATTATATTACTGCCTACTTTTCTAAATAAGTCATATACACTCAAACTTATTGATCAATTCCAGTCACGCAGAGTTTCCTTCCCACCAGATTTTGGTCATTCATCATGTATAATGTATTGGCAAGACTAAAGCAATCTAGTAAACCTACTGCAAATTGAAACAGGTATATACTGAAGATCAAACATAACAATATCTCACCAACATCTGCTTCCAATTTGGCACTGTTCAAGTCAGAGACTAGCTTGCTGATAGAGTCTTTTGTGCCATTCTGAATGAAACAGCAAAGATGAAAACGTCACAAGAAGAACTGAGCCATCTTAAGAGTTTGAATGCGTATATGTCTTCAATATCCAACAAAAGCAGGCTAAGAAAATACATTAGAGAAAACAGATTCTACAGAGTTTAAAATACTTACTTGTAAAATATATACCATTGGAAGTAACACTAGATTAACAACAAATTTAAAATTTAAAATCGAATTGAAATTTCAAGGGCAGTGGTGCGCTGGATTTATGTTTGAAAAAAAAAATGGTTGAAAGGTGGTAGCTTTCGAAAGATGATATAATGAAACTTCAAAATTGAGAATGTGTTTGAGTGGAAATGTTCTGAGCATTTCAGCCCCTTTGCTCTATGAAGGAAGCATAAAAATTCTTTTAACACAAAGAGAACAATTCACTAGAGGTAGTGCAAACAGACATTGAAGTCAAAAGAGTACTTACACACTTCCAGTTTCCACCAACAAAGAACTGCAAACACAACAAAAGATACAATTAATTACAAAAAATATATATCCAAAGAGGAGAGAATCCAAAAATATCCAGGCATTTCTAGTGAAGAACAATCGCATTCTGAAACTAAGGATAATTTCACCATTTTCTTAATACCTTTAATCAATTGAGATCCAAGATTTTTCCTTTCATTTCCACATTTTCTAGGAAACCAAACAAAACACAAGGAGAGATAAAAACAAGGAAGTTCAAATAAATAACAGACCTTTCCAGTGCCGGCCATGGCGACGATGCCTCTGGAGGCTTTGCGGGAGGAGGAAGAGAGGCGGAGCTGGGAGTGAAGGTGTTGGAAGAGGGAGAGAGACTGGGTGTGGTCCAACTTGGAGCACGATCGTCGCAGACCGGAGTAAGAGGAGACGGATTTAGGGCCAGAGAGTTGAGATGCGAGAGATGTGGAGGCCACCGCCATGCCTGACTCAGTGATTTGGAGCTTCCGAGTTTGGGTTTGCTTGCTCTGTGTTTTTACTTGTATTTCACGAGTGAGAGAGTGAGTCACTGAGAGAAAGAGGGTGGTTGGGTTTTATGGTAACCAGAAGGATTGTTAGGATAGGAGGGATGGATGGTTCACGCTGTTATTTAGAACGTCAAATGCACGCGATTTTTTTCCTTTTTTAAAAAAAAAAAATTTACCAACCAACAATCTAGGGTTTGGTTTTTTTAATGGTTGTTTGTTTGTCAGGTACCAACCAAACCATCACCTACCCTATTCCTACCAAAAATTTGCCAACGGCTAGGATTCCCTCATTGTTGGTTGCCCTCGTGGCTTTTCCTTGTAATTTTTGCTTCAATACAAAAAATATATATATAATTCTATTTAAATTTACTTGATACATGAGGTTTATAAACCGAAACGTACTTAGGGTTTCGTTTGAGGTGCTTCTGGATTGGCTAAAAGCGTTTTTAACAACGTTTAACATAAAATTTTAGAAGTGCTTTCTGAGAAGCATCTGTCATGTGCTTCTTTAAAAAGCACTCCCAAGTGCTTTTCCATGAAGCACTTCAATTTTTTACAAAATTTTCAGCAACTTTATAATAAAAGCGTTTTTGTTAAAAGTGCTTCCTAAATAAGCAGTCTCAAACGAGCACTAAAACTAATCTCTAAACATTCTACTCAAATTTTTTTCTCAACAAGTGAGTGAGACATGATATTTTCCTTCGTTGCCAATAAATAAATAATTTTATTCTTGTGTAAAAACCAAGAATTAACATAGGTTTCATCTGAAAAGAACATAGGTCTCATCTATGATGACAATCTGTGGCTATTCAAACCTATATAGGAACACTCCACCATTAGTGAATTATTATAATAATAAGTAGAGCAACTGTTGCCCATTCATTTTCTATGTTTTAAAATTGATTTCTGACTTTATGCACCACCAAGTATGTAGAATTGGGGTGAATCTTTGGCTCACTAGAACACTAGGACAAACGTTTATTTTGATTTGAAAGTGGTTTAAAACCTAGAAAGAAAGGGCTGGGAGAGCCTTGAGGTTTCAGTACAAACTAGCCGCATTATTTTGTCTTTCATTAAGCATTTGTTGGTCAAGCATGCCAAAGAGACAAAAAGGCATATTCATTTTGGATAAATTTTGGTATGGTTGCATCATATTATGCACCCAATACACACATACATGCACTCAAAATACACATACATGTATATATACGAGCTTCAGTTCAATAGCAAACGACATATGGTCTCCACTCTTTCGAAGTCCATCTTGAGTTCAAATCTCATAAACGAGAACGACAGTAGTTGAATCAACAAGGATTCTGCTTAATGAAGCAACTGCAATTATATTGAGAAATCTACGGCATAGAAGGCTCTCTCGCCAATTTTCACCATTCACTCCTAGTCTTGGGTTGGATGCTAATCATTTTATCCGTTTATCTAATTTGTGGCTTTCATTGGACATTTCCTTTCTATTCATGCCCATGAAATGAAAGCACCCCACTCAACATCCCTTTCAGCAATTGAGTCCTTCAAATGTTTTCACCAATCACAGCCCGTGCCATGGCGTATTGGCCTTTTTGGACCCCAACCGCAAAGATTCAGGATTATGACATAGTTCGTTTTTATACGAAAAGATCTTCAGATTCGTCTGGAGAAAATGCAACACTTTTAACTGCAGCCGCTCATCTGGCTTTCTATGCCAAGAGATCTCACAGGCTCTCACTTTACTAAGACGTGATAAGTCTTAATCTCTTACACTATACAGTCTACAATTTCATGCTTAAAAATTACGTCCGAAATCATATCCATGTACAGTCGGACGTATTTTTATACTCAGATCAGATGCACTTGCAGTGAAAAATTGATTGGTGAGAAGGAACAGAAATGAACATTGTATTATTTCATCTCAGTCATCTCCATGACTCATGAGTAGCCCAACATTTCCCCTAATTCACCTTCACCCTCAATACAAAAGAATCCCTAAATATCCCTGCAGCAGCTTCCATCCACTACAGCTAGATGCAAAAGCCACAATAAACCACATACACTGTTGTTTTCACATTTTCACTGAATAAAATAATCTCTTTCTTGAATATCAAGACTGCTATTTACAACAACAAATACATATTCCTGTAGAATAGATAACCCTATCTTGTACATTTCCCTGCAGCAATATCAGTGTCTAAACATGCTACAAAGAGAATATGAAAATCCACTTAACGCCCCATACCTTGCTAATGAAAACCAACCAACATCCTTTGCCACCTTCGTGCAAGAAGACACCTGCAGAAAACAAAATCTTTATATTTAGTACTAACACCATAAGCATTCTGCCACAATTATACAGTAGTTTAGTTCAGAGCTATGTCGCATGTTCAAGCAACCTTAAAAAACAGTTCACTAAAATCAAACAAATGGAGCACTTTGTTGACGTTATTAAAGAACAAAATGACCTGCCTTGTTCTGTTCTTTGTTACCTTTTCTCTTTTTCAGTCATCAGCCTTTGTGCCACCAACTACGCTATTAGATGAGCTATCCTGTACACTACGAGAAGAAGAACATCTGCTTGAAGAACTCCCTTCTGTAACCTTGATTTCCTTCCTCGCTGACTTCTGAGATTTTCTTCGTACTGATGATAAATCCTACAAAACAATCAAATTACGTCAATGAGGACCCAAAAGGTAAGATAAAGCCAATAAGCTCCATTATAATTTACTTAAACATGGTTGAAAAGCTTTATATCATTCTTTAAACAACTTAGAAGGCTACTACTGACCTGATCAGTCATAGATCCAGGAGTTTTTAATTCTAGTTCTGTCGTAACATCATTTGAATCTTCACTTCTGTCAATTTTACTCTCCCCGGATAATTTGTTTCTGGAATCTTGTTTGCTTGAAACATGAGACCGACTTCCTGGATGCACTACTGGCGATACATATTGGGTAGACTGCTGTTCAACCAGAGTATTAGGGGTAACATATGGAACAAAAGTTGAACAGGGGTTAGGAATGACCCCAGGATTCTGATTTGGGAAATAATGGTATGGCTGCATATGTGGATGCATGGGAATTGGACCTGGAGGCATTGGCATTGGCATTGGATATGGATATGAAGGTGGGGCCATTAGAACTGAGTGATCCATAGCACCCCAAGGGAACATAGCCCTGAGTCTCTGCTGATACTGAGCATTAAGGTTCTCAATGTCAGATTTAAGAGATGCCTTCTCTTCTCTGAGATCATTTTTCTCATGCGTCAACTGTTTATAAACAAAATAGTGATTAGATGCCCTATAAAAGAATCCAGCATTGGGCATTGTTCACCAGGATATAAAAATAAATAAATAAATAAAACACTAAATCACCTCACGAGACTCTTCGGTTAGTGAAGCACAATCAGCTTTAAGTTTGTCTACTTCCGATGTCAAATCCTTCAGCACTTGAATTGTATCAGCTAAAATGGTTGCTTTGTCATTTTTGGGTCTGTCTGGATCTGCGTTTTACAGTAACAAATGTAAATCAATACAAAAGTGTGGGATATTCATGTATCCAGCAGTTATACAGGAAAATCCATAAACGTGCACCATAATGAAAGTTGCAAGCAGTTATACAGGAAGAATACTACACATTAGTAAGTTGAAGGTAAGTCCCATAAACCAAAAGAAGGAACTTGTGGAAATATGCAGTGGCGCAAAGAATTTTCAAATGCAACTCTATATAACGTAGTGGCAGATAAATCGTGCCATATGGCACTCAGCTCCATAAGGACATTCAAACATAAACAATCTACTCATGCACAGTACTATAATGAAATGATACAAACATAAGACAATAAGATTTGACAGTAGAAATAGTTGTAGATGCCAAAATCTCTATCTATGATATCTATGCCAAAGAGGTAGCCAAAGCCCATATGATAAATGGAGTACCTAAAAGATATAAAATCCAAAAACAATAGAGTATGAACAATTCAATTGTACCTAAAACATTCCCCAACTCAAGAAACTGCTCGTTCAGTCGATCCCTCCTCAACTTCTCCCGGTCAGCCTTCTGAATCTTTCTAGCAGTTAGACAATCCTTAGTTTCCCCTTCAGGCCTTTGGCTGCATACAGTAATCCATCACAGATTGACTAGAGGGTAACCCACCAATTCTAGTGTGCAAGAAAGTCAACTATTGAAAAGGCATTGTGCACACATTGATTCGATAACTGGGTTCACAAACTTCACATCATAGAATTTGCACACAACAAAACATACAATGTCTCATTAAACCATTCTCTAAATTAAACTTTTAAATGTGTTTAGCCACAGTTCTCAATTTGATTGTAAGCCCATTTACACTGAAAAATGCATATGAACCTTGAGACAAAACAAAAATGATTCATAATTAGCTCAATCAGAAACAAACGTTTACACTTAAAAATGCATACGAACCTTGAGACAACACAAAAATTATTCATAATTAGCTCAATCAGAAACAAACCCAGAAAAGATAACACCATAAATCCAAGACTCAATCGTTTTAATTGGACCCCCTGGTGATAAAATGCCAAAATATACAAAATTTAACAACAACAAAAACCAGAGATAGAAAGAGCACGACGAACCTTGAATTGGCGCGGAAATCGGGAGGGGGCTGAGGAAATTCTATGGCGGAAGGAAATGGAGGTGGCGCGGATTGGATGAAGCCTTCGTGTTTGAGCTGCTGATCCATGAGAGCCTACACGAATTATCTGGTGGAAGAGGATGAACATGTAGAAATCTACGACTTGCGAATTGCACCAGCGAATGGATTTCTCTAAAGTGTCGTAGAAGTGGTTACGAAGCGCGAATCTTATCTGCGCTTACAACCAGAGGGAGTCGTTTTGTGCTTCCTTGGTGACGGACTCGCTGTCGTTCGGAGTTAGAGTTACCGGTATTTTATTTTGACTGATTTATAGGATGATGGTAGGTATTTTATTTTGACTGATTTATAGGTATTTTTATATACAATCATCCTTTTGTTTGTCCAAAAAAAAACTTTATTTCAGTGATTTTTTACTTTTTGTTTCTTTTTATAAGCATCTTTCATTTTATGAATTGTAATGCAGACAGTGTACTGTTAAATAAAGGGTTATTCGTAGTAATGGTACCTCAATTATACTGAAGTTACATTTTGGTCACTCAACTTAAATATTAGTTGCAGAGGTCACTCAATTGAGTGTTGTGTTGCACTATTAGTCTCTATCGTTAAGTTTGTGACTTTTTATGTTTAAAATAATGACGTGACAAACATCTCTTAGATTATTGATGGGCAAGTGTGACTTTTCAGTTATGATTATTTGTAGTAATGATTCCTCAACTATACTAAGAGTTACATTTTGGTCACTCAACTCCAAAAATAGTTATAGAGGTCACTCAATTAGGTGTTGTGTTGCACCATTAGTCCCTACCGTTAGAGAGACTTGACGGTATGAACTAATAATACAATACAACACCCAATTAAGTGACATTTGCAACTAATATTTGAGTTGAGTGATCAAAATGTAACTTCAAGTATAGTTGAGGGACCATTGCTACAAATAACCCTCAAATATAAATAACCAAATTTGATACCATAAACGTATTTAATTAGTATTTAACAAGCGTTTTTTTTTTTGGTCAAACAAGAGTCATTTTTTTTATAGCTAATATGGATGGAAGTACGCTCAAAAGTAGGGATTCTTGACATGTCGATTGCTTAATATAAAAACACTTAGAATAATAAATAAAAAATGTTTCTTTCTGGAAATAACTAGGTATGTTTGGGATTGCTTCCAAAATGTTAAATTTCACTTTATAACAACCAAAAAGTGCTTTAAAAGAATATAGTCGCGCGCAGCTATACTCTTTAAATAAATAAATAAGGAGCCGCCTAGCCATTAGGTACAATAGTGTTTTAAAGAGTATACCCGTGTGACTATACTATAGTGGATTTTTAATTAATAATATAGCCGCACAGATATACTCTTAAAATAAAAAATCAACCACGTAATGCTAGTCGGGTCTTTTTTAAAATTAAAAAAAAATAGTATAGTCGAGCAGCTATTTTAGGGTCCTCTTTTCTTTTTTCTTTTGTTTTAATAAATAGTATAGCCTTGCATGCACCTATAATCTTTTTAAAAAAATTAAAAAAAAACAATAATATGTCGTCTATACACTATTAGGCTGGTCTTTTTTTTTAAAATAAATAGAAAAGCTGGGCGGCTATTCGGGGCTTTTTTTCTTAATTTTTGTTCATAAAATATAATATATTTAATTAATATACTCTTCATGTAAAGTGTTGTTTGAAAAGTGAAGCAATTACCAAAACCACTCCAACTCAACATGCAATTATGTACGACAAATAATGTGTGCACTAGTAACATCTATAATAATGTTGTTTGGCTATTCAAACCTATTTCTAACAACCAAAAGTGTTTTCATGAAGCACCTGGTACCTTAATAAAAATTTGAATAAATTTGATACTTGTTTTGTTCATGAATTGACTTTCTCGTATAGTTAGATAAATAGTTTGTTTAAGTATTTAATTTATTAATATATTTGTATTATATTAGCTTTCTTTTTCATATTTGTTAATATTTTAAAAGTTTCAATAAGTCTTTTTTATTCAAGCGATATTTTATAATATATTAAATTAATCCAATTTACAGTGATTGGAATTCAAACTTGAGTGCAAGAATTTTACTCAGGGCTCTAATCAATTGGCTTAATCCACTTATGTTATCTCTAATATTCTATTTTGGGATAGGTGGATAGCTTAAAATGGTATGTCTCAAACCTAAATAATTCAGATCTAGTTACCTCACACAATTAATTAAGATATTTAAAAAAAAACAATTGAGTATATCAAATTTAATTTAATTATTTTTTTGTCAAATAATTTAATTAGTATTCAATAAATAAATAAAACCAATTAACACGATCCGAAACTCCGAATACATGTCACAGACAATTCCATACTTTTTATACGAGACTAATCGTGCTAAGATTAACGGAAAGAAAACCAAAACGACGACGTCACGTCCATTTGTGTCCTAAACACAATTTCCAGTATTTGGGTTAAATGTTAAAATGGTCCCTGTGTTTTAGTCAGTTGGCAAATTTAGTCCCTATGTTTTCAATTTGGCCAATTTAGTCCTTGTGTTTTAGTTAATTGGCAAATTTAGTCCCTGTGTTTTCAATTTGGCAAATTTAGTCCCTGTGTTTAGTCAATTTGGCCAATTTAGTCCTTGTGTTTTACATTGTTAACCAATGTTGTCCATTTTGTTAAATTATTGTTAAAAAATTCATTAAAATTTAAAATTTAATATAAAAAATGGTTAAGTTTATAATATTAATACAAATAACAAAATAAATAATAAATAATAAAATCTGGAAAACCACACATCCAATGGTATAAAGCCAAATGGCTTTAAATAAAATAAAAATATATTTTAAATATTTTAAAACTTTAAACCCAAAAAAAAAAACTACACCATGACCGTCCCATCTGTCTCCTCCTTCTGCCGGCGCTTCGCCTCCCCCTCACAAACATACTCTTTGCCTTTCTCTCTCTCTCTCTCTCTCCTCTTCATTCACTTATACAGTCTAATCCAACCAAACATTATCCCTCCTTTTGGTTCTGCCAAAGCATTGCAGCCTTAGCCAAAGCAAAAGTCAAAGCCTTTGGCTTTGTAGAATTTTTAAAGAGAGAGAGAGAGAGAGAAGGAAGGAAGATGAGGGAGAGAGAGGCAAAAGGTGGGTCTGCAAGGGGTGATAAAAAGCCTATTTATTTTGTTATTTGTATTAATATTATAAACTTAACAATTTTTTATATTAATTTTTAAATTTTAATGAATTTTTTAACAATAATTTAACAAAATGGACAACTTTGGTTAATAAAGTAAAACACAAGGACTAAATTGGCCAAATTGACTAAAACACAGAGAGATTAAATTTGCCAAATTGAAAACACAGGAACTAAATTTGCCAATTAACTAAAAACAGAGGACTAAATTAGCCAAATTGAAAACACATGACTAAATTTGCCAATTGATTAAAACACAGTAAACATTTTAACATTTAATTCATATTAATTAATTTAGAACCGCGATAAATTCTGAATATCGTCGTCATTTTTGACCCATAAACAGAAGCTTAATAAGTCCCTGCTTTGGCACTGTGTCGAAACCCACGCGTTCCTCACTACAAACAATCCACACCAACTCCACCTAAAATAACCAAAGCTCGCACCCATGGAGACCAAGGCGATTAGGGTTTTTCTCTTCGCTCTCCTCCTCATCGCAGCCCCTTTCCTCCAAGGTCTCTTTCTCAATTCCCAGATCTAGATCTATTTCCTTTTTGTATTGTCTCATTCATTTCGTCTGCTGAAATATGATTTTATGCATCGAAACAATTTACTGGCTAGTCTATGGTGGTTGCATGCTGGGTTTGACTTTGTTGATCCTTGCAAATGAGATCTGATTCGATTGTCTTTCGTTTTGATCGATCATGCGCTTTCAATTCGATGTTGCATTGTTTTATTGGTTTGTGCTCGAATTTAAAATTTATTATTGATATGTAGCTTTGGGATGGCTTAGTTTAGTTTGTTGTTGACGATTTAATTAGTTGAAAGCGAAAATTCACCTTAAAAGTCGCCTTTTTAGCTAACATGCAATCGCTTTCGTGAGTTTTCTGAAAGCAACTTTATATTTGTTAATGAACTTTTTTTTCCCATGCCTTTTCTGCCAAAACATATGTAATGCTTGCATGCTGGGTTAGATAAGCATAAGTTGGGTCTTGAGTTCAATTGGCAGTTTTGAAGTGTGATCTACGTGTTTGATGAGGCTTTGCTGATTTAGATTAAGGATATTGGTAATGGTGGAATGCATGATGGTATTTACATGGATTTGATGTGAATTCGAAGCCGGTTGTACTGAATTTATGGTTCTTCCTCTTTATAGTCGCCAGGGGTGAGTCTGATTTGGAAGTGGATACTTCTGAAACCGTAGAAGAAAGCAGTGATCTCGGGATTGTTGGCGAGGATGTACAAGATTTTGGAGATGGAAATTTTAGCCCAGCTCCCGGTGTTGATACGATCTGTGTCTTCCCCAAAAACAGCGCTAAATGTAAGAATCTCATCAATATTGTACATACAAAATTTGTCCCTTTTGTTTGGTTTTGAGAAGCGTGTTTTTACTGTGATCTTGTTTTTGCAGCGGTGACAGCAGGGGAAGAGACTGAACTATTGGTTGGACTGAAAAATGATGGTAATAAACATAAATTTTCTTATGTGATCGGACTCCCTCTTTCTCTGAGTGCAATGCAATGCTATGTTCAAAATGTTTTTGTCACCTTTATGGTGGTTCTGTGTTGCTGTATCCCTTTGAAGGAGCAAATTCTTGTTATGTGGTTGTGTTAGTGTACTTTTTTACTTAATTTTTCACAAATGTTTAGAGCATAGCTTAGTTGCTGTTTTGATGAAAAACCAGGGGAGTCAAGCTTGAATGTGATTGCAATCAAAGCCAGTGTCCATCTCCCTTTTGATCACAATCTACTGGTTCAGAATCTTACTGCACAGGTAATTTTTATTTTTTAAACATGTTTTTAGAATGTAGCAACATTTTATGACGATTTGTCTTTTCTATTAACGATTGAAGATTTTTGATTTCCATATTGCAGTATAATATCTTTTTATTGGCTTGCTTCTTGAAATATTGCTCTGTAGTTACATGTAATTTATTTTACAAGTGAAGGATATGTATGTTTAGCAAATAATAGTTTGTTAGTATCACTATTTTCAACATTGGCTGGATATCCATGTGCAGCATAAGTTTGTTATATGAATATCTTATTGATCTTAATGAGAGATCTTTTTATAACTGACTTGATAAAGATCATGCCCTTCAATGCCGCACCTGACATCGGGCCTGAGATGTGGCGTCCATTCATCTAATTTTGTAAAAATTCCTATCCTCCATTTGGATCTTAAGCGGATGAGGGCTGATGATCACATTGAATAGATGTTCAATGTTGCAAATATATTTCGAAGCTCAATCAAGAACATTGTGAGTGATGAGAGAGCAGTTTTGGTCTTTAAGTAGAAGATTCACGTTTTGCCCTATATGAGGCGTTGAACTGATTCATTTGAAGGCATGGGTGCTTCATTACTTTGTGTGGTTTTGACATGTTTCATAACCAAAAGCTTATTCCTTCATTTGTTTGTAATGGGCATTACCATTGGGTTGGTTTTATATTTTTCCTGCACCATTCGATGCTTTCTAGGTTGTAAACCCTGTCTCTTTGGTTTCATCTTGTGAATTTTGTGTTATGCTTTGCATTAAAATTGCTTCAGGCTATTTTTTTTTTGTTGTTATTTTGTTAGTTGTATTTAACAGTGTTGGTTTAATTGTAGGCTTTTAACAATGGGTCAGTTCCAGCTTCGGCTCAGGCTACTTTCCCATACATATTTGCTGTCAGCAAGTTCTTGCAGGTACTTGCGTTCCTATGGAAGTTCTATGCATTTCTATTTATTAACATCTGAAATTGCTCGCACTTGCAGTCATCTTTACTTTCAAACGCATTTAAATATATGGAGAGGTTAAAAAGTTATGGTTGGCCTGAAGCGATTTATTTGTATTGTGCAGCCTGGAACTTTTGATCTTGTGGGTACCGTATATTATGAGATAGACCAGCAACCATACCAGAGCACCTTCTACAATGGTACCATTGAAGTTGTTGAGGCTGGTGCTTTCCTGAGCATTGAGTCTGTTTTTCTTGTCACACTTGGATTTGCCCTTCTTGTCCTCCTAGGTCTATGGATTCATGGCCAAATACAACACCTTTCCAAGGTATTGAAACTTATTTGTAAGATTGTTTTATTGCTAACACACTCTTGAGATAACTATAAGAATACACGTATAATATCCCATGGGTATATATGCAATGATGAGAAAAGACAGGAAAGCTCGTCAAATTTTATCCTTTCATCTCCTCATGGCTCTTAGTTCTCATAGTTATGTGTTTATTATCAACTTTGTTCGTTTTTCTCAATAGTTCTGTTTTTTGTGTGTTTATGGTTAGAAAACCAAGAGGGCTCCCAAGGTGGAAGTTGGAACCAGGGCTACAGATGCCTCAATGGATGAATGGCTTCAGGTATGCAGTTGATGCTGAATCATTGTACTAAAAAGTTTCCCACAATTTCTTATCTGTTCACTTGTTTCATTAATTTTCGGATTTTGTTTTTCCAACTGTTCAAACATGGGCTCTTACAATTCAAAACATTTTTTTTAAAGATTTAGATCTCTCGTTGACCAAGTAGTGCCCTCGTATAAATTTTTAAACTTGCTTTTCAAAACCACATTATGTGTGTTTTAAATCAGTTGCTTCTTGTATAGCTTCAAACATGTGTTTATAACCTTAGTCTATATTTTGAATAGGGGGATTCGGCTAAATTTTTTCATGTTGAGCTACAAGCATCTGTTCTTGTAATTTAGGATATGTCTAGAATCAATCCTGATATGTTTCTCTTTGCCGCTTTTGATGGTCAGGGAACTGCATATACTCAGTCACTCAACAAATCATCAAAGAAGAAGAAATAGATTACAGAATTTGGCGCAGTTCATCTGCACAAGACATTACAGTGAAGTGCAGACTCTTGTAACTCACGCTAGGGATGTGGAGATATTTAAGAGAGGCGGAAAACTTGAGCTAGTTATGGAAATTAGACCAGAAAAAACGGAGAAAAAAAACCTTGCCTTTTTGTTGTAGACTTGAAAGAATTTTTTACGTTTCATTTTTAGAGATGAAGTTGAGAAGTAAAACTAACGCAGATTTTATGTTAGGAATCATACAATTTTGTTGAAGC
Organism: Prunus fruticosa; assembly: GCA_018703695.1. Taxonomy (NCBI): domain Eukaryota; kingdom Viridiplantae; phylum Streptophyta; class Magnoliopsida; order Rosales; family Rosaceae; genus Prunus; species Prunus fruticosa. The sequence goes on from CM031924.1 coordinate 35,601,174, forward strand.
TATACAATTCTCCTTGAGATCTCTCATTTTGTTCCAAAATTTGCATGGATTTGGCTTACTTGTGGGTGAAATTAAAATTGGTTTTTTGCTTCATATATCTTTGCTGATATGTAAAAGACCGAATGAGGTTTTCTGGTGAGACTGCTGCAGCATGGAAGCTGAAATACTTGCAGCTACTTTCTGTGTTTCAACCGTGGAATTTATGCAATAGTGGCAATACTTTGTTGTGAGAAATTTTATTTAATTTTTCTTTTTACAAAGCTGTATTCTAAACATGATCGAGATTATATCCGATACATTGTCTGAAGTGGTGGTAAATTAGATCAATTAACGTTAGTTGGCCTGCCAAATATTAGGAACAATTGAGTTGAGTTGTCCTGACTGATGTATCAGGATCAAGATTTTAATGTTGCTCACCAATCTTGTCCTAACTGAACAGAATGAACATTTTATTGCAATAGTACTGAGGACTGTAAAAAAAATTCACGTTCTACGTTCAAACTTCGGGGCATAAAATGTTGCAGGTTTACTTGATACGTGTAGTTTATGAATGATCATGGGCGAATAGGGTTAAACAGTCTTGTCACCTATTAAATTGTTGAGAGATTCACTATTATATGATATAAGGTTTATCTATATTCTTAGTGCTAAGAATGGGTATATGACTAAATATCTCTAAATTGTTCTAGCAATCAATTTGTTGTTTTTTTTGGGCCTTCTCCCCCTCTGCCCTCGCTCTCCACCCTCTCCCCCTCTGCTCTCCCTCTCTCCTCGTCCTCTCGTTCTCCCTCTGTTTTTTTCTTGCACACTGCCACCCGCAAGAAAAAATTTAAGATAACAGTGGTACAGAGAACGTATAGTTATAAAATTACAGTCGTATATCATACAAAATAATATAATCCATTTTCAATTAAAAAAAATATAACCCATATATCTTTCTACATCTTTGTATAGTTGTATATCACAACCCACAACCTAGGAATCTCCCTATTTTTTTTCTTGCTCACTGCCACCCGCAAGAAAAAATAGTCTCTGTTTTTTTTTAGAGTGGTGATTTCCCCACTCTAATTTTATCCACTTACATTCTATCTTATAACTAAAAAATGAGTGTAAGTGGATAAAAAGGGAGTGAGGAAGTCATTACCCTTTTTTTACACTGCCATCGGCAACCCACGCCGAACTCCCCCACCCTCTCCCTCTGTATTTTCTCTCCTCCTCTACTCTCTCCCTCTCTTTTTAATTATTTTAAGTTATTTGAATAAATGTTTGTGTGAAAGGAAATGTGAAACTGCCTTGTGCAAGTGATTATTTTGCAAAATATACAGAGGGAAAGGGGTAGGGTTGGGGCGTGGGTTGCGAGTAGGGATGAGATAATCTAGTTGTAGAGGCAAGAAAAAAATAGAGGGAGAGGGAGAGGGAGAGCACAGGGAGGACAGAGGACAGAGGGAAAGAGAGAGAGGTAAAATGGATTTTTAATGGATTTTTTTTAAAAAATATTTATTTAATTCACTTGTCACGACGTGATTGGACATGTGGGCTCCACTTATCTTCCACGTCCACACTTAACATAATTTCTAATCGCTGGACCATTTGTGATAAAAAGTCTTTACGTTAAGGAATATTAATATCACAAAAAAAACCTCAAGGACCGTTCGTGACAATTTCTTAAACCTCAATGATTATTTGTGATAAAAAGCCAAAAAATTAAGGTGGGGACGTTCCTTTGAGAACTTCCATCTTGTGTTCACAAAGCAAAATTTATGAATCCGCCGCTGCCCCGAAATTGTTAGGAATTCGAATTTGATCTTGAAAGCTGTGTTTGTGTAAAACATTGTTATATCAGTTCTAATATAACTTTTTCTTGGCAAGTTTTCTGGTGGTGGTCCTTTACCTTCTGTAACCTCATAATTGGCAAGTTTTCTGTTTTTGGCCTTCGAAGTTAATAACTTAATACTGTAAGATACCTCTCAACTTACCTTTCCCACTGGTCTGATTGCTCTACTTTGAGCAGCCCCCTACTTTTTTCCCATCTGCCCTATGCTTCCACAGTTTTGGAACCCCACCATCATGCGCGTATGCAGTAAAGTAACCATTTAAAAAATAAAAATAAAAATACAAGCGATATTGAGGATGGGAAATCAAATCTACGACCTCGGTTGCAAGAGTAAATGTTCTTAACGCTTGAGCTACAAGTCCCTCTATAATAACTAATTTTAAATTCGACGAAGAGAAAAAATGGGGTAGGCTGCAGGCTTCAATTCTATTTTCCAACTGCACCAGTCTTCCATTTTAATTCATTTTAATTGGGATATGATGAACGTGTACACATTTAATAAACATGGACTTGGACTTGTGATATGATGAACTTCGCTGGTTTTTGTAGTGTGAAATGATCACGTGAAGTAGATACGTGCCTCAGATCAATATGCAAATGCTACAATTTTTTTCTCCTTTTAGGCTTCCCAACTGTGAGAAATTAAAGCAACCCAATGAAACAAAATATGGGAGCTAACAATCATATACAGAAAATACTTGTCTTTCTTCTTTCGAAAATAGAAACTCATACTTTCTTATCAATCATAGTTAGATGCGTGTGCCGAAATTTTTTTAATGTATTTTTTATGAACTACTTTTGCATATATGTGACTTGTATTACCGTCGTCAAATGGCAAGTAAAGGGTACGGATTATATTGGTAATTTAAACATGGGTTTGTGTAAAAAGGACGGTATTAATGTGAGCTGAATGAGTAGGTTTAGACAGCTAAGAACACAAAACTCATTAAGCTTTGCAGTTGGGCGGTCATTGAATGAAAGATAAATGGCATATGGGGGGATGAAGCCGCTCTGCACGTTACTGTCATTTTCTTCCTCCCCTAAACGTAAGGTCATCCCTAAAAGGGAGGGTCCCTAACCTCATGTGAAGCCCTTAACTTCAGTGTCGGTGTGCCTTTAAATCAAAACCTTAAGGACACTATATATAATATGCTTGTGAGCTTTGTAATACCACAAGCTTATAGAATTAAGCTGTTTTCTTTTCCTTCTTATTCTTTGTTGGGGTGTGGTTCCCAATGAAGATTTTTCCTCTCTCTCAAGAAGCACTTTTGCAGAAGTGCTTCTTGTTGTCTTTGCTTTTTGTGAGCTTTTGTTATGCTGAACATAAGACAGTTGAGGTAGTTGGGGTTGGAGAATGTACTGACTGTGCTAAGAATAGCATTAAGACTAGCCAGGCCTTTTCAGGTAGTATAATTTCTGGTTGCATTTCGCTGTCTAAGTTGCTTAATACTCTGATGAATTCTTCATTTGCCATGCATTTCAAAATTTGATAGTGTTAAAAATTATCATGTATTAAATTGCTGTGTCTCTGTGAAACTTGAAAAAGGGTCAAACAAAGTGACTGGTCCAGCTGGTTTGATACTGGGGAACAATTTTCCTTTTTATTTTGGGATTTCTTGGGGTTACTTGTTTGGCTCAGATGGTCCCTGATCATCAAGAGTTTGATCCCAAGTAACCCAATTCTTGTAGCATCAAGGTTTTATTTCTGCGGGATATGTCATGTGGTAGAACACTTACACTAAACTCTCGCCCTCTCTCTTGAATAAAGAAAACAATACAGGCTCAATCAAAATTAGCATTGTTATTAACTTATTTATAATCAAAAGCACCTCTTTCAAAAATCTTTTGATGAAGAAATACAATAAGTGACCTTTGCTAATTTCTTTTGCAGGTCTTCATGTGACAATTGACTGCAAGCCAGCAAATGGGCACTTCAAAACAAGAGGGTTTGGGGAGCTCGATGAAGAGGGAAAGTTCAAAGTGTCCCTTCCCGAGGAGATTGTAAAAGAAGGAGATGATGAACTAAAAGAGGAATGTTATGCCCAACTTCACAGTGCATTGGCTGCACCTTGTGCTGCCCATGATGGTCTAGAATCTTCCAAGATAGTCTTCAAGTCCAAGACCAGTGAAGGAAAACAAACCTTTGGAGTGGCTGGTGGCAAACTTAAATTCTCACCAGTAACATGCACTTCTGCCTTCCTTTGGCCTCACCCACATCCCAAATTGCCACCTTTAAATTTGCCTCCATTTCCCAAATCACACCCACTCTTTGGACACCCATTCCCACACAAGGTCTTCCCTCCTTTCCCACCTAAAGTCTTCCCTCCAAAAGTACCAATCTTTAAGAAGCCTCTTCCCCCACCAGTCCCAATTTACAAGCCTCTTCCTCCACCAGTTCCAATTTACAAGAAGCCTCTTCCTCCACCAGTTCCAGTCTACAAGAAGCCTCTTCCTCCACCAGTTCCAATTTACAAGAAGTCTCTTCCTCCACCAGTTCCAGTCTACAAGAAGCCTCTTCCTCCACCAGTTCCAATTTACAAGAAGCCTCTTCCTCCACCAGTTCCAGTTTACAAGAAGCCTTTGCCTCCTCCAGTGCCAATCTACAAGAAACCACTTCCACCAAAACCACCAAAGCCAGTTTGTCCACCAGTTCCTGTGTTCAAAAAGCCACTTCCACCACCAGTCCCCATATACAAAAAGCCACTTCCACCACCAGTCCCCATATACAAGAAGCCACTTCCACCACCAGTCCCCATATACAAAAAGCCACTTCCACCACCAGTCCCCATATACAAGCCACTTCCCCCACCAGTCCCAACTTTCCAAAAGCCACTTCCACCTCCTATCCCATTTTACAAGCCAAAGCCACATCCATTCTTTAAGCCTCACCCTCCATTGCCAAAGATTCCTCCATTCTTCAAGAAACCACCACTCCCACCACTCATTCCTAAACACCCTCTTCTTCCCAAGCTTCCTCCTATCCCCAAAATCCACCCAAAATATTACTTCCCCCACCCAAAGCCCAAGTTTCCTCATATTCCCAAAACCCACCCAAAATACTTCCCCCACCCAAAGATTGGCAAGCCACCTTTGGTTCCTCAATATCCTTAGGCTGTTGCAGACTTGCAGTACTATTTTTTCCAGTTGTAAGTAGGATCATGGATGTTGTGTGATGAAACAAAGTGGAAGGTCAAGTATGGAATTTAATTATCAAAATAAGTTAAACCTTCAAGCCTTATATAGAAGTCAAGATCAGAGAGAGAACTCAGAGAGTGGAACTGAAACGTTGTTTCCCTTGCTCTATTTATTTATGAAATCAACTTGTGTGGTAATCCCAGTGTTTATAAATTTTCAGATGCTAATTAATCGTGTCATTTCGGGTTCATATCGAATGCTAGTTAATCATGAGCCGACATGATTAATCACTCATAATTAACACTAAATCGAAGTTTGTTTACTAATTGGGGTCATTATCGATGTAATGTCTCATAAATTAGAAACTTCATACTCAAATTTGTGTCAAGTAAGATGAATTCTAGTCTCATGCTATTGCACGTGCCTTCTAACTAATCACCAACCATGCACCTACATAAACAAACACATAATTATATAAGTGATTTTGCATCTCAATTAGCTTGTGCTAGTAACTGGTAACCAAGAACCCCTCACGTGCATGTATAGTTAAGAAACCAACAACCTCAAAAGGATCTATCTCTCTCTCTCTGACAAAATAAAGCACAGTTCTCATTTATTGAAGATGTACTCTTTCCTGCGAAGGAAGGAAGTACATTTATTTTCAAAGAAATCCTTCAAAACCAAAAACCCCTCAAAGCAATTGTGAATTTTTTTATGATATGTCGGCGATATGTCGGCATGACATTACAAATTCACTCAAATTATAATACGGACATAACTGTTACAACCCTGAAACTATAAATCCTATAATAAAAGCATCATGTATATGCAAATTAATCTACCTTTCATTTTCATTTGAGTTTCTTCTCCATTGACGAACAAAGCACAGGATCCAAATATCAGATATTGTTGTCGTTTTCAAAGAGGCTCATTTCGCCGAGCTATATTTTTAGTCGACTTGTTGCGTGTCTCAACTCAAACCAATTATTTATGGGTCGTTTTCCATACTCCATAAAGAAGTAGCTAGATAGGATAGTGACCGTGCAACATAATTTATAGTTGTAGACTATCAATTATGGAACCATCGAATGACACAAGTTAACCATCTCTTGCCATAGCACATGGGTGGCGCCACAGTGGAAAAGTGGGCAAAACTCTATTCTACCCCCAAATGCATCCGGGGTTCACGTAGGAGACAAACTTAAGGCAACCCCATATGATACTCCCTCCCTCCCCTTGCCATATTTTTTTTCCCTTAATGAGAATACATATAGACAATTAATCAGCGTTGTAATATACAAAGAAGTTGTTATCGGCAATTCAAAAATGTTTACTCCTCTCATGAAAAAAATTAGTTAACATTGATTACAATGAAAAATTTATATTTTAAAGAGTTATTTACACAAACACCCCCTCAAGTTTTCTGCTTTTTCACAAAACCCCTGAGATTTCAAAAATTACACGAACACCCCCCAAGGTTTTAAATTGTTTCCACAAAACTCCTTTTCATTGATTTTTCGTCCAAAGATGGATGATTTTATATATATAAAAATAATCCAAAAGACAGAATTGACCTTTGAGATTAGATTTCACATACATTCACTAAGGTTGCTTTTGTCATTTGCACACATTTAAACAAAAATGAAATCATCAAGTGTTGGAGGAACAATCAACGAAAAGAGATTTTATGAAAACAATTTGAAATCTCAGGGGTGTTCATGTAATTTATGAAACCTTAAAAGGATTTTGTAAAAAAGTCAAAAACTTTAGGGGGTGTTAGTGCAAATAACTCTCTTTTAAAATATTTTGTAATAAATTTTATGCATTGTGTACGACTGTCCTTTTACACATGATAATAAAAGGATCTTATAGTAAAACTACAAATGATAACATTTTTACACACCCACACAAAGAAACACGAATATAACAAATTTATTTCTATAATACTTCAATCAACAAAATTTTATTATTAAAGATCATTCTCCTAAAAATTGACATGGTTGTCAAGAAAAAAAAATTGACACATATATTTCTTGATATGTTAAAAAAAACAGTTATTGAACATTATCAACTAGCTATTAGTCTGTATTTCTTGTAAAATGTCTCAAATTCGAATTATCTTCTCACTTTGATTTGAAAAAAAAAAACTCAACACTTTCCAAATTATATTAAAAAGTTCAAAAAACGAAAATCATTAGAAAATTATAATTTAACTCGGGCTAGTTAGACTAACCCAAACTCAACCCAACAGAGCCCAACAGACTTGGACTGAACCGAAGGCTATCATAGTCAAGTTCGAGCCCAATTGAAAATCTGCGTTCTTCTTCTACTGACCCCAAAAAAATAAAGTCCAAATTATTGCCAAATTCAGGTATATTTTTATTTTATTTCTTCAATCGCAGGAAGCGCGAAAAGAATCAAAATTCGTAAAGGAAAAACCCCATAATTTCTGTGTTTCTGCTTCTGAAACTAAAAAACTGAAAAACCCTCTTCTAGGGTTTAAGTTCAACGGTCAGAGCCTTCAGGCTCTTCAATGGCCACCCCTAAGTCCGTCGACGCCTCTCTGTGGTGGGACCCTTTCTCTGTTTTACTCACTGAGCTCGAAAATGCGTCTCTCTCGTCCGACCTCCCTCCCAATTTGGTAATCTCTCATCTCTCTCTCTCTCTCTCTATCTATATATATATATGTATGTATATCTCTATCCCTCTATTCATGCATGCATTTGTGCGAAAGTAAGTAAGTGTTTTGAATTTGGTTGGTGTTTTGTTTAGGTAAAGAAATTGAAGGACAATCATGCTTGGTTTGTGGACACATTGTCTCACTTCAAGCCGCCCAATGAGAATTCAAGAGAGGCTTTGAATTCACAGCAAGTGAAAATCGGGTCTCACCAGTTGGATATTAAACCTGAATTGAAAGATAAGGCTTTGAAAATCAGCTCATATTTGGTGAGTTTGTACTACTGCTTTCATGCCATTTTCACAATTTAAATATGTATGCGTGTGGTGTTTATATATGTACGGATGTTGTATTTTTTATATTATAAATATTATTTTCAGAAATTGTGTTAATCTATAAATTTGTGGCAATTTTTGTTTCTTGCTTTTGGGTTCTCTGTGAACTTTTATTTGGTTTTGGATTCTCAATTAGTGACTTGCAAAACTAATCATATGAATTATAAAGTTGATTCAGAAGAAACTTATTATGGGTTTGGCAAGTTCCGCATGCAAATTTTCAACCAAAGTTACTGCTTGGTTGATTTAATAGTAAGTTATTTTCTTCATGTTATGGGAAACAGATAGATAATGATGTTCTCCATAACATAAAGCAGATGCTACTGATGGTCTTATTGATTGCCCTAGATAATGATGTTCTCTATAACATAAAGCAGATGCTACGGTGGTCTTATTGATTGCCCATTTGCTACTAAACTTACTTTTTTGTTTGTTTCAGTGTCTAGATGAGGTGCAATCATACATTCTTGTTGAGAGGTCTTTCAAGAACAACAATGTAGCTCTTGACTCTATAGTTCACGAGTATTTTCATGCGGTTAGTATCTCACTCATATTGTCTGACTGATACGTATGTTGAATGCTATAGTTCTTATGTTCAACATACCTGGTGTAAGGGGTGGATGAGTTGAGTGTAAATGTCAAATTTTTGCTGCTTGCAGAAAGTGGACATTTTTTGATCAAACAGAAAAAGAAATTGGACATTTACTTTGTTGCATTTAGTGTTAGTGTATCATTCTCAGTTTTTTCTTCTGTTTTTCCCACTTCCCTTCCCTCTTATGCAGGTATGTATTGACTATTACATTGAGCGACAGTACCTGCTGAAATGTACCAGGAGAATTCTCGCACATGCTTGTAAGTCAATCATTAGTCCCTCCCTCCTTCTGTTGGCATCATGTTTTTTTCGCTAAGGCTGAACTTCAACAACGTTTGAGAATTGATCATTAATGCAGTGTCTTTAGGAAGCGTCTCTGGAGAAGGTAATGCTATGAAGGAGGAGGCGCTAAAGTTGATTTCTGATGGATTGGAGAGGAAGCTGTTATCCGTGCTGCAAGACCTTTTATCCTCTAATCACCCTGAACAAATGGTATGTTCAAATGCCAATTAGGCGTAATAATTACCCCTTTAAGTTTATAGTTCTTTGCTCCGTAGTAGACCAATTAGGTTGTTTTTGTCCTCTTCAAACATCCTTTTTCATTCTTATGGGTTGTGCTGTGCTAAATTATGAAGTTAATTGAAGTTGAAATTACATCTCACTGCATGCTTGACCATCTTTGGCTACAATGTGGATACTTAGGTATTGGAAGCTGACGAAAAACTCTTTAGTATATTATCATTTACCAGGTTGCGTATTTATATTTGATAGCATGTTGAAGAAGGTTATGTTAAGCAAAATTGAGGTAGTAGTGGCCTAGTGAGAGTGGTTGCTATAACAACTGCTGGAGGAAGTTTTAAACCAGTTATTGACAAATAACAAGTCCCTGTGGCTGTGCGATGTGCAATAGCCTAAGAAACATGTATTTGGGTGTGGAATATCTATTTGGTCGTCCCCGCATTACATTCATATGATTCTTTAGGACAGAATAGGTGAAATTATCCTCGTTTATTCTGCTGAATTGCAATCTTATGTTTCCTTAATTACATTTGAGATTGTATGTCGATGCCCATGTAAAGGGATGTTATTGACATAGGTGTATGCATCTCCATGCATGCTTTTATTTGAAGAATATAGAATTGAATCATTTTGTATTTGTTTACAAAGCCCTAATGTTAACTTGTCTGGGTGCTTTATTAGGATATTGACCTTTTCACTTTGTGGGCTGAGGAGACACTAGTTGAAGACAATTTAGTTTTGGACATTCTTTTCCTTGTTTATAATGAGTCAGTTTGTACTTGTAATGGTGCAAGGTGGAAAACGTTGTGCTGGCTATATAAGGTATTTTGTTATCTTTCTTGCTGAATTCGTTTGTAAAGTACTATCTTATCCTAGTCCAAGCTCAAAAGCTTTCTCCTGCAGGGAATTCTATCTGGGTCTTATAACTTTGGAAAGCTGGCAGTATCAACTGAAGCACTATGTTCTGCTTATCAAGCCAAAGTTCAGCTGCTTCTAATCCTTATAGAAACCTTGGACCTGGAAAATATTCTCCAAATGGTTCACGATGAAATCCCTTTCAGGTTTTTATCTAGTTAGGATGCATCTACATATTTATTCTGCAATTCATAAACTATCAAGAGCAAAACATCTTAGGCCATATCAATGATTTATACATTTAAATATCCAGATCACGAAGATCACATTTGTTGCGCAATACAGTGCAGCATTTCTTATGTCGTTACTCAATGAAGATGCCTTTTGGTCTATGCTAAGGGACAAACTGCCTTTAGGTGGAATCCACTTGTGAGGCAGATATGGTGTGCCTTTAGTTAGCACATGTGTTGTAAATTAGACAAGACAAAACTAAAATAACAAAATTGAACTTTTTTTTTTGAATAGAAACACTTTTTATTCAAAATTGAATGGAAAAAATGATGACATTTAGGACACAGACCCAAAAGAAACACTTGCCAGAAAAACAGACTCAACAACACTCAACACAGAAAACCAGCCAAACATAAGACACTCCTTAAGATACTACAGCTAAAAGATTTCGCATAATTGTAGGATAGGATATATCCTTAAAAGCGTGAGAAGTTGATGCCCAGATAGCAGCCCAAAACTTCACTCTTTCCCATAACTCTACCACTTCCACTCCCTTATAATCCTCGAAAATTCTCCTATTACGTTCCAACCAAAGGTTCCAGACCACTGCCTGCATCAAGCTGCCCCAGAATTTTAGCCTTCTTTCCCCTTCCCAAAGCATCAAATCTGATGGAAAAAAGATCAAAGCATCCTTTCGGTATTACCCACACTGTGTTAACTTCCTTCAATAACGTCTCCCACAACTTTAGAGAGAAAGGGCAATGAAGGAGGATGTGGTCCACACTTTCCCCAGCCATATTACATAAAACACACCAATGCGGACTAAGGCACATATAGGGACAGTGTCTCTGTAGTGTATCACCTGTATTTAGTTTTCCCAACACCGCTTGCCAAACAAAGATCTTAATTTTCTGAGGAGTCTTGGCCTTCCAAATTTGGGTGTACGGAGAGAAGCCCTCCCTTTCGCCCCTATTCTAAATATGAGTAGAGAGAGAATGACAGGGAGAAACACCGGATGGATCTAGCTTCCATCTCCTCTTATCCAATCTGGAAGTGGCCAATCTCACTCCCTCTAATAAGTCCAACAATCTAGCCACCTCCACAATCTCTAAATCATTGAGATTCCTTCGAAAACCAAAGTCCCAAGTGAGAGGGGATCCAATCGAGTCCGTAAAGGAGGAAATATTGTGGTTTTGCTTCCTGGACAGGTTGAAAAGTCTTGGAAACACGTTTTTCAAAACACCCCCCGCTCCAATCATCTTCCCAAAATCTGACTCTAACTCCACCTCCTACCACGAAGACGCAGCCTTGAAGGAACAACTCATAGCCACTAGAAATGTCTCTCCAAGGGCTGCGACTAGATCCTCGAGTTGGGTTTGGCATCCCACCCATTTGAATCCATTCCATAAATACTTCTGATTACTTTATGCCAAAGAGCATGAGATTCGATAGGAAACCGCCACAGCCATTTGGCCCGCAGAGCCTCTCCCTTAGCTTTCAGCGAACCCACCCTAATCCTCCAAAGAGTTTTGCTTTACCCACAACCTCCCAGCTCAGCGTGGTTTTTTTTCCCATCCAAACCTTCCCACAAGAAATCCCTCATAAGTTTCTCAATTCTATTGGCTACTCCAATGGGTATCCTAAAAAGGGACATGTAGTAAATCGGAATGCTACTCAACACTGCTTGAATCATTGTGAGTCTTCCCCCTTTGGATAAGCAAGCTCTCATCCATTTTTGTAATCTATTCTCCACCTTTTCCACAACGGGATCCCAGAACTTGATTGCTCTGGGATTCCCACCTAGGGGAAGGCCTAAATACGACATAGGCCAGGTCCCCACTTCGCAACCCCAAGCCTCTGCCAGCCCATTCACCAACCCGTCTTCAAGATTAATGCCAACTAGAGAACATTTCGATTTGTTGATTTTCATTCCCGACATGAAACAAAACAAATCCAGGAATTTGAAGTAGATTATTCCAGGACTCTTCATTATCCTCTATGAAAAGTATGGTATCGTCGACGAACTGAAGATGGGAAACCTCCACTATCTCATGCCCCGAAAAAAGACCATGAAACTGACGCAGCTTGAGCTTTCTCCAATATTCTGCTTAACACGTCTATTACCAAAGTGAACAGGAATGGGGATAGCGGGTCACCCTGTCTCAGACCCTTTGAGGCCCTAAATTTACCCCTCGGTCTTCCATTAATCATCACAGAGAAATTAGCTGACTCAAGGCATCCTCGAATCCATCTTCTCCACCTGTCCCCAAATCCTTTCCTAGTCATAACCTCATCTACAAATCTCCATTCCACATGATCGTATGCTTTCTCAAAGTCAATTTTAAGCACCAATCCTTTTTTGTTTAGTTTTCGACTCTCCTCCACCACCTCGTTTGCAATCAAGGCCGCATCCAAAATCTGCCTACCCCTCACAAAAGCACCTTGATAGGTAGATATAGTGCTGCCCAAAACTTCCCGCAATCTAGAAGCCAAAACTTTCGACACTATTTTGTACAAACTTGTCACTAGGCTGATAGGCCTGAAATCACTAACTTTAATGGACTCCTTCTTTTTGGGAATGAGGCAAATAAATGTCTCGTTAGTGATTGCATTAATTATACCACTATGGAAGAAGTCCACCATGACTTTCATAAGATCCTCTTTCACAATATCCCAGCAAGATTGAAACGAGAAGCATGGAAAAACCATCTGGACCTGGTGATTGTATCCGTTCCACTGTCAAAAACAGCCTTTTTAACTTCCTCCTCTTCAAATGGCCTTTCCAGCCATTCAGCCTCCTCCACACTAATTGCATTCCAATTCAAACCTTCTAAACACCACCCCGCCTCTGCGTTGCTAGTGTAAAGATTTTTGAAGAATTTAATGATCTCCGATTCTATTTCCCCTTCACTGACAACCACGCCAGATCCCTCTACTTCCAGTTTCTGAATAAAATTCCTTTTCCTTCTCCGCTTGCTATACTATGAAAAAACTTAGTGTTGCTGTCCCCGTCTCTTGCCCATCTAACTTTCCCCCTTTGTCTCCACTTCATCTCTTCTTTGTGGATTAAATCACTCACCATCATGTATAAATCTTCCCTTTCTTTTCTCAGATTATTGTCTAGCCCACCCTGCCCTTCCAACAAATCGAGAGCCGCAATTCTAGCCTCCGCCTCAATCTTTGCAGCGACCAAATTCCCGAATACTTCTTTATTCCAGTTCTTCATTTTCTGTTTTAGAGTCTTCAACCTTCTAGAGAATTTGTAGCCCTCCCACCCGATGATTTGGTCTTCCCCCCACCACAGTTTGAAATTCTTCTTAAATTCAGGGTGTTCAAGCCACATGTTTTCAAAACGGAAGGCCCGGACCCCATTTCAAATTAGAAGTGTCCAGCTGAATGGGCAGTGATCAGAGGTGACTCTTGCCAACGCCAATTGTTTAACCTGGGGGAAAGAATCTTCCCAAGCTTCTGAAAAGAGGAATCTATCAAGTCTTCTGCACACAGCAGTTTCTCTAAAATTAGACCATGTAAAGGCAGCATTCAAGAGACATGGGTCTCGCAGATTTGTGTCGTCAATGAAATCATTGAAGTTCTTCATGCTACTTGTCATCCTTCCTCCGTTAGATTTCTCAGAGACAAACCTAACCACGTTGAAATCCCCCCCAATACACCACTTATGACCACACAAGCCAAACAACCCCGCTAATTCCTCCCAAAATCTTCTCCTGTCTCTAGGATGACAAGGGCCATAAATACCTGATAACCACCAGTCCCCCCAACATCTATAATTCTTATAGAAACAGAAAATTCTCCAATTTCATAGTCAGAAATGGAAACATTTTGAGAATTCCACATTACCACAATCCCACCAGACCTGCCCTTGAGGGGGCATACACCCACTCTTTGAATCTAGACCCCCAAACACCAGCTGCAAGCCTTCTGTCAAAGACTTCTTTCTTAGTCTCCTGCAAAATAACAATATCTGGATTTACACGTAACAATTGCTCCTTCATCACCATCCTTTTCCTCCTGCTCCCTAGACCTCTCACATTCCAGGAAATGATCTTCATTGATTTAACTTGGCCTCCCTCTGAAGCAAAGTAGATTGCACACTATCCATTTCCAGATCAACCCTCGTCGGAACTCCGTCTCGCCTTCCTACCAGATTCACCATTTGATCGGCTCGATTTCGAGAGACAACCACGTGACAGCTGCTTCCTAATGGGAACAATCGTGAGGTTCAGTTTGGCCATAATCCGGGAATGTTTCCCCTCACCTAGTTTTTTTCTTCTGCCTGTAACTTACTAAAATCAGTTGCTTTGGTCGTCTCCCCAATCATCCCCGCATCTTTCTCCCTCTCAGAGTCATGTATAACCAAAGGTACAACATCGCCCACCTGGTTTTCGTTGTCCTCTCCTTCCATAGTCTTCCACTTCTCCGCTTCATGTCCGCACGGTCCTCCAAACCAAAATCGATATGCCCTTCTTTTTTCGTGTTTCTGACATCCTTCACATACCCATCAAGTTTGTGATCTCCACCCCCTCCAAATCTGCTTCTCTATCATCGTCCCCTTCGTTGCCTCCACCAGAATTTTTTTCTCCCAGCCCACCTTGCCCCTCCAAGGCAATCCCTTCAATCTGCCCAGTCAGAATTCCAGCGCAGACCCATCGTCACATTCAATTACATCAATTGACTCCTCCACCTCAGAAGGGAGGTCATCATCTTCTGCGCAACTGAGGCGATCGATCTGCCATCCACGGAATCGCATGATTCCTCCCCTGATTCGCTTCAGCCATGGTAGCAAACTCCCCTCCGTGTCCAGGTCGCACTTCCTGAGTGAATGAGGCGCATGGTCTTCTTGATAAAGAACTCTTTTCTCTAGAAGATTTAAACTTGGAAAAAAATCTGGTTCCATTTTGAGAGGGTCCAGCCCAACTCCCATTACCCTTAAGTTTTGGTATTGGGTTGCAATTACCTCCAGGCCCAAAGATAGATAAGGAAGGTTTTTCAGGTTTAGGCTCAGAAATAGTTTCCAAAGGCCCAAATTTTGGGCCCGATTTAATAGCCCAATCACTAGATTTTTTAACAGCCACCATGGTTGACTTTCTGACCAGATTTTCTGGAAGAAGTTCCGCAATTGTTTCCATCTGATTTTGTGGAAATTGACGAAGTTCCTCATTTGTCTCCGTTCTGTGCAGCCTGCACCCCAGAAAATCTGCCGATCCCGCTTAACCTGCTTCCGCATTCCAATGAATTAGCCGTCAAAATACAGTTCTCTCCCTCGGTACCTTCGAAATCCTCTTCCCGAAGTGATTGCCCCGCTCCACCCCACGTGGGGATGCAAAAATCCCTGGGATTGACAGTCCGTACCGACCCATCTCTCGTCACTTGTTTTCACTGGTTTCCGGTCACCCACCGTTTTAGGCGGAGGAGTCCGAGATTTGGTGGGCATAATCGCCGAGATAATGGTCTGATCTTCACAAAATAGCTATCTGATCCTTCATTAATAATCACAATTTCGGGAGAAATCCGACGTGATTTTTCCTTGTTTTGATTCTTGCTTCGAAGAGATACTTGAAGTTTTCAGTTCTCTGGTCCAATTCAACGAGCCCCCCACATTCGTTTCCTATACGTTCGAAGAAATCTTTTCTCCACCAATGCATAGGAAGACCAGGAGACCCCAAGCCAACCTCCATAGCTTACAATTTTAGGGATATTATTTTCCAGACCCCGTTCCCAACTATACAAAAGTACATCAGTTTGTCCCTCCATCACCAATTTACCGATGCTACTAACTCTCATGGCCTCCGCTTTACTTTCACAAACGAAAAAAGCCCTATTAATCTGGTAGGGAAATAGTTCAACCTCTTCATCTAACCAGCTTGATAAGGCCATTCTGATATCACTCCAAGCTTGATGTAGAACTTGCCTCTCACAGACCACCACCCAACTCCAGTTTCAATTTCCCAGCCATAACATTGTTCCTTTCTGGCTCATTCTCATTTTGTACCGCCTCCTTGTAGGTTTTGCCCAACTCTCTACCTCTGCCAATTGAGGTGTAATAATCAGCTTCTGCCGATGAATTGACCCTGTTTGAGTTGCTTCTTCCTGTCAAAATGACCTCTAGATTTTCTTTCATCAACACCCAACCAATGTTGTCTCGACCCTGAGGGACAATCACAGACCTTAGTGCTCCATGAATACATTTCGTCAATCGCATGTGAGTGCCCTTCCCATTATTAAGCATCTCCACCCACACTTGATAAAAGTCTCCCTTATACCTGTCGGAAAAATCTCTGTTCTTTATTTTCCACCAGCATCTGCAGCTCTTTGACCAGCCATTTCACACATCTAAGTTCAAGAGAAACATGGAACAACCGCGCTCTAGCCTTCTCTGTAATTAGAATTGACCCTCCAAAGGATAGGTCATCTACCTTAATTCGGAATTCCTTTGCTTCGATGTTAAAGAGTCTAGGAATATGTCTCACACTCACCCCTCCCCCTCCCTCTCTCTCTCTCTCTCTCATTTTGTTATTTAAATTGAACAAAAGTAGCGGACCTTAACAAAATTGAACTTAAGTATTGGTTTCTATTGGATCAGAAAATTCTACTAACTATAAAAAGCAAGAGAAACTGTGATTGCTTTTTTTCTTTCTTCTTATTTATTATTATTTAATTAATGTGAATGCAATACGATCAATACTCTTATATAAATGCAAACCACTCAGACTCATAACAAGCAGGCCTAGAGATCTTTGAAATAATATGGGCGTTTAGGTCTAACATTTACACACCCAAAAAACTGCAGATTCCCAATTCCCTTGAAGCTTGAGTACTATCTCTATGCATGCTGTTAGCCAAGCTATTTATCTGCGAATATAGGACCTTAAGACAATTTGATTTGCAATTTTAAAACGCCGTGATTGCAACTATGGATATAATATGCTTGTTAATGCTATGGTAACTTCCCTTATATATATTTGAATGAAAAGTGTTAAGCTTCATCAGTATAATTCTAATCAATGATTGATTCCTTAAGGTTAATATGGTATTGTTGGTTTTGTTATTTGTGTCCATTGTTAAAAATTTTCATGGTTATATATCCTTACCTCCATCATCTTTATTTGCCTTTTTCTGCTATTCCTTAGGGAAGGCAAATCCGTTTTTACTTTGGCTGATGTCCAAGAGATGGAAGCAATAATTTCAACTTTCAATGTTTTTGAAACAAAAGAAGCAGGCCCATTAGTTCTAGCATGGGCTGTGTTTCTTTGTCTGATTTCATCACTTCCAGGCAAAGAAGAAAACAATGTAGTAATGGTAGGTTGTTCCGTGCAGATGTTGTCTCCCATCCAGGCTGTATGAATGATACAAATGATTATTGTGCTTAGTTTTTCTCTTATTTTCCAGGAAATTGATCATGATGGTTATGTTCGTCAAGCCTTTGAGGCTGCATCTTTGACTTATCTTGTAGAATTCCTTCAAAGTGATGTATTGAAGGAATCTGATGTAAGTTATTCACAGTTTATAAGTGTATGTGTGAAATTAGTTTCTTGTGTTGCTCAATATGCTCAAATTTGCCGATTGGTTTTCCCCCTTTACCCATTAGAAGGCTTAGGGTCCATCCTGAGGATTTAATAAGTGTTTATTTGGCCATTTAAAGTCTTTTTTTGGGTCTTTTTTCCCCAAATTATTTTCATTTTCAATCGAGTGACCTTTTTTTCTTTCTTTTTCTTTAGGGGCCTGTTGCTGGTTATCGAAGTGTGTTGAGAACCTTTATTTCTACATTTATTGCATCCTATGAGATTGGTCCTCAGGTAAATGCATAATGGATCTCTGCAAATTCCTTATTGGCATTTGTTGGATGCATTTCTCATTTCTTCTGCTCCTTATACTGTGCAGCTGGAAGATAGTGCTCTTAAGTTAATACTGGATATTCTTTGCAAAATTTATCAGGGAGAGGTTTGGACACTGTTATTATCTTTCAGCATCCGTTGCTATGAGAAAAATACTTTGTAATTATAAATATGAAATTGCTATTATCATTTTTATTAGTGTATTTGTAACTCATTTTTAAGGGGAAGGTCCGCTGAATTTTGCAGGAGTCACTTTGTATCCAGTTTTGGGATCGTGAAAGTTTTATTGATGAGCCTATCCGGTGTCTTCTTCGCAGCTTAGAGGGTGAATTTCCTTTCAGGACTGTGGAATTAGTTCGCCTTTTATCATCTCTTTGTGAAGGAACTTGGCCTGCAGAATGTGTGTGAGTATACTTATTTGGCAAGGCTGTTTCTTATTCTGGTTTTTGATAAGCCGAATGAGTTGTAGACCTGATCAGTATATGGGTGTTGGGTTAAACTTTAATTTGGTTATGGAAATTCTCAGGCCAGACTTGTTTGCTTTATTAGTTGATAATAAGAAGAGTCTTTGTAAAATTGTATTTATAAGGGGGTTGAAGGCCTAACAACAATTAATCATAAAAGCTCATCTAAACTTTGTCTCAATTATCCTTTTCAATTTGAGCAACATAACAGTCCTCAAAATCCTATATTAAAAGGGCTACAGTACTTTTACTGTTTTTATACAGTAAGCCAAAACTTTGTATTTTTATTTTCGCCTGGTTCTCTGCATCAAATACTTACAAGTATTGGTGCTGTGATTAAAGCTAATGTATATATTTGTGGTAAATAATTAAAGCAAAGTTTGTTCTAAGTAAATGTGTGTGAAAAGATATGATCAACTCCATCTAATTGATTAAACATGTTTATATCTTGTTGTAAACGTGTGTGAATTTTCTTATATATATGTACATAGTTAGCGTAGCTATTGGTTGTAATTTTTGGATATTTTATGGTGTTTCTCAAGCTTCTTTTTGTAAGATGATATTGATTCATTATATTTTCTATATTTCCACTGCCCAAGGGAATGTTCAAAATAAGTTATATTATCTTTTAATTGGTTCCCATGCAAAACATGCTGCTTATTCAATTATTATGCTGTTCTCTCATTTGTCGTGTGTTCATCCTGTCAACAGGTTTAACTTTTTAAATAAGTCTGTTAAGATATCATCCTTGGTTGAGATTAATAATAGTTCCTCTATGGATGACATCTCTACAATTGTTGAGACGCACCTCCCATTGCGTGTTCCTGGATTTGAAGGTTTAGTCATTCCCAGTAGAACTTGTGGACATGTTTTAAGATCAGTTGGTGGAAATGCTGCTCTTGTCCAATGGGAGGTAAGCGAATTACTTTTAACTATATTGGTAATTGGTTTGTATTGATGACTTTTATATATTCCTGACAAAGATCACTAGAGTTTCAACTGCTTATAAGGGCACAGGTATTTGATGATACTTTAAAGAGCATGTTCCAATGTTACTGCATTTGTCTCGTTTATTTTGAAATTTGAATACGCATTTTTAGGGATTACCATGTGACAAATTATTACCTCTCGTCAAAGGCTTTTCTTTTGTCGAATTTTTTTAATATCTCAATTATACGTGCTACTTATGAGGCATTAAAATGCAAAAACATGTATTATTTAATATTATCTTGTCTTACTTTCCTTTTTGATGCCATCTTCCTTTACGCTCTACATTATTAACAAAGCCTTGATTTTTTCTGCTATAATTCAAGTGACATGTCTAGTTTTATTTAGTGCATTGTGAACAATATATTCGAGGAGAGTAATATAAGATATCCAATTTAATATTCAATTAAATTTTTTATTGATTGCTGTTTTGTGCTAATTCATGCTTCTTTTGTACAGTATACACAATCTGAGGTGCTAGTATTGCTCATGCGCCTGGCTGAGGAGCTGTATTTTGAGAGAAATGACGAAGTTCTTCTTATCCTTGATCTGATTAGCCGGATGGTTACCTTTAACACGGTATTTTTTTTCATCATTCATTGCTAGAGTCTTTATGGATTTGGAAAAGTATTGGCTACATCAAAGAGTGTCTTTTACAATTTATTGTAGTCGTTGGGTTGTTGCTAAGAAACTTGGTGGCAGGCCTTCATGTTCTATTTTGAATAATCTCGATTAAGCTGTTAAATGCTTGTGGGTGCAATTCATGATTTCTCACCATTTCTGTAACTATCTCTTTTTTACCAACCTTTTTGTACTGGTGTTTTATGTTTAGGCTGTATGTTTTGCTTTGATGGACATTGGAAGCTCATTGCATTTCCAATCAACTGGCATTAGTTGGCAGATAGGAAGTAATATGTGGTATATAGCAACCTTTTGTTCGTGCTTATGTGTTTTGTTTCCTCTTTCTCGCCTGTCTTAGTATGTCTTGTAATATGCACTTTTGTTATTCGTTCAGGTTGGTTGAGATCATTTGCACTTTAATCAGGAAATCATCTCCTACTTCCAATGGTGCCGCTCTGATGTCATTGGGTATAAATATTTTGGCAAAAATGTTAATATGGTAACTTCATCCTTTATCCTCTTGAGTTCTCTATGTCTTGTGTACATATATTTGTCTTTTCAATTGTGGGTGTTCTAATATTCTTATTATTTGGTACATTCCCTTCCCCATCTTATGCTGTGGTTTTGTGCTATACCGAAATTGAATCAAATTAAGTATTCTGAAAGTTTGCATTAAGTCTTTGTGCTATTGATTTAAGAAATTAAGCCATCATTTTTTTTTACAACCCTTGCAATAAGTGAAACTGAAAGATTTTTTTTTTTTTGGGGGGGGGGGGGGGGGTATAAATATAGCTACACACATAGTAACAAGTTATTAATCAACAGCATGTGAAAATACTAAAAGTTAAATATGTAAGTTAGTTTCCATTTAAATTTGTAGCCTTGTCGCATGCAATTGATTACACGTAAAGATGATGTCAATTGGAAAGCTGTTCTTAGCCAGGGATTCAGTCTTTGTTTCGTTCGCTTTATTGTGGAATTGTTATTACGATCTGATGTTTGGTGGCGCATTGTTGTAGGTTTGTTTTGCTTTGGCAGATACTTATCTGCTGTGTTTGTAGTTTGCCTTTATATCAATATAGTTCTGTTTCCCCATTAAAAAATATGGCGTCAATGAGAATGACTTCTCTCACAATGACAGTAGTCGTAGTTGTACATGATATAATTCTTTAAATTAATAGTGCAGTCCTGAATGTGATGTATCTTGAACTTCAGAGTGTTATATTAGCCTATAATTTTTACTTTAAATTGATTTCGGCATATGCCAGACCTGAGCAAAACCTCTGTGTTTAACATGCATTTATTGTGGCAGTTACCCTTCTCATGTTGCTGAGGTGGCTTTAAAGGCAAATATATTTGATTTCAGCAATGGTCACGATGATTCATCAAGGTGAATCCTTAGAGAAAAGACTTATTTTCTTCGTTCTGCTGTTACTGTGCATACATATAAATGTGCGGTTTATAATCTTACCTGAAGTTAATTGAAGTATATCTGAAGTGGAGCTGTATTTCACTTCCTCTTTTTTGTTTTTTTGTTTTTCTTTCTTCGGGCTTATGTCTGGATCCTTTTCTTATAAGTCCTTTTTTTCCCCACTGTATATTGTTGGCCACATTAATTTCCTGTTATTCTTGTTCATCTCATACATATTTCCTCCTGAGGGTGCTCTACTTGTTACACAGTTGTCTTGTAGAAGATTAATTTCTCTTTATGGCTTTTGTTCTCCTCTTTCTTCGGTTTTGCAATTTCCTTTAACTTCTTGTTAAAATGAATTAGTTACTGATAAAGTGAAGCATTGGTTGGGTGGAAGAGTGCATTATGAGTATGTGGGAGGTTGTGGGTTCAACCCCCCACAACAACATTTCATTTCCTTTTTTTTTCGTTTAAAAAAAGAAATGAAATTGTTACTGACCCCAGAAAGGCCTTGTGTTGAAATTGATGAGGGTAGAAATAAGACATGTTCATCAACATGCCTCAATGCTACATTTCTAGACAGAAAAGAAGTTCTACATACCGCGATGCTCCAATGAAGTCCTTTCTTGTATTGTGCTGCACGTGGGGCAAGCCTTATACTATCTTTTTTTCGGTGGGGGGCACAGTGGAAGTTGGTTATAAATAATAATCTAACATTTATCTTGGCTTTGTTGTTTGTGTTGGCAATGTTGATGGGGAAGTTTTTGTTCTAATCCTTGATATTACTTTTTGGCTTTTTTTTTTTGCTTTTTCTAGTGGATCATGGTTGCTTTCTGGAAAATTGGCAAAGATGCTATTAATTGACTGTGAGCAGAATGATGGTGACTGCTCATTGACCATATCAGGTATATTTTGTTGTATGATTCTTTTTGCTTTCTTATGTTCTCTTTGTAATTTTTTTTTTAAGTCTTACAATTTGTTAATGTGATTTTGCTGGTATAACATCATCTAGTTTGTCGTGCTTTGTTTACTTTGTACTAAATTATGTCTATATACACAATAACATAGGAAACACTGATGTTTCGTTGTTTTTCATTTATTTATTTATTATCTTAGTTTTCTGCCTAGTTGTGTTTCAAAATTTCAAAATTTCTGTGATCTATTCCATGACATGGATGGTTTTAAAACCTTGCAGTGCTGGACTTCACTGTACATCTCATCGACACAGGACTGAAAAATGATGCTGTCTTGGCTTTAATTGTTTTCTCTATTCAGTATGTTCTTGTTAACCATGAATACTGGAAATACAAGGTGAAACATAATCGTTGGAGAGTAACATTGAAGGTACATCCTTTGGTTTCTCTTGTGCTGCTATTGTGACAAAAGTTGGTTCTATTTTTGTTTTACTTTAAGTTTACAACAAACTTGATTCCTGTTGGGGGGGGGGGGGGGTGAGCCTTTTGTTTTTTGTATAACTAGCTTAAATTCTGAGCGGGTCCTAATTAATAGGATTGCCCTATAAACCATCAGAAACAGAGAAAAGTTGATAGTTCCATACAAGGTACATACAGGAGAGTAACTTTATATTTTCTTAGTGATTATTTTACTACCGTATGAGGTCAAGTCCTTTTGCTCTGCATGTGGTTGCTGTCTTATGTGCTGTGTCCTATTGGGATGACGAGTCTGGATATGAGTCATCAGTCTTTTAAATATCTTTCTAAAAATTATGAATGAGAGCACAGTTAAATAGGAACTCGGTTTTGTTAGGGAAGTTGTTGTGTAGCTTTCCTTTGGAAAGAGAATCTCTATGGCATGTTGTCATTCAAGTTATATTTGGCATTGATGCCAATGTGTGAGGCTTTAATGTGGTGGCTGGAGGTTCCAATCAAAGTCCTTGGAATGACATTTCATTGGGAATTAGGTATTTTCTTCATAATCTTCAGTTATTTGTGGGGAAGGGAGAAAATTAGGTTGGGCTTCTTCCTTTGTGCTTTTTATATCTGTGTCTAATACATGATGTTCAAATTGCCAATCTTCGGCCTCCTATATTCCAATGAGCTGGAATTTCAATTTCTGGAGAAATTTGAATGATTTTCAAATGGGTAAGCTTCCTTCATTAGTATCTGCTGTAGAGAATATCTCCTTGTGTCCATTCTGATAAAAGGTCTAGGCCAATTGAATCTTCCAGAACTGTTGAGTAGATAGCAGGCTGATATAGAATTTTTGTACCTTCAGTGAATTACTTGTTTGCTGTAACTGTAGTACTAGTTTCACGTCATTTTAATAGTGTTATTCTGTTTCTTATCAAAGAAAGGAAAATAAAAGAAGTTTAGTTGAAAGCATCATTTTCAAGACTATTTCTAGGATGATACAACAAATGAGCCCAAATAGGCAAGCTTGTAAAGAATTCATATCCAAAATTTTGTCTGCATCAATGCTTAGTAGGGAATCACAATGTGTGCATGTTTGGCTTCTTGTGGCTAGTTAATCTTCTCTATTAATTGGTTGTCTAATTTATTATATACTTGGCCCAACTGGTATTGTAAATGTAGATTATGCTGGGAAGGTGAATTTTAATATCCTTTACTGTGTCAGGTGCTTGAAGTGATGAAAAAATGTATTACATCAATATCATGCTCTGAAAAGTTGGATGAAGTCATCTTGGATAAGTTACTGTCTGATTCTTCCATCCATAGTACTCTCTTTCGGATTGTTTGTACAACTACAGAAGCATTAGAGGTGGGCTATGCTGTGTATGTTATGATCGTGTTTAGTCACAACCTGTTGTGATTTTGTTCTAATCACTAATTTGGGGACATTTTTTTGCAGAGACTTTATATCAGCCGGCATCCGACAGATATTGAAGGTTTTGAGATGGCTATATGTTCTGTTTTAGATATTCTTTTCATAATCCTCTCCAAATTTTCTAAGGTATGCTTGGAAGTAAGCATGTGGAATTTGCATTTTGATTGGCATGGTATATGTTACAATTTTTTTGTAAAATGCTATATGTAGTGATCTACTTCTGCTCAAAAGTGAGTTTTCTGGAGTGTCTGTGTAGAGACCAACTATATATCTGTGATGGATATTTTCCTTTACTTATAATATGGTGGTTGGGTTTAAGCATTGTATTTTTATTTAATACAAAAGTTGATGTTCAGCTTCGTGTATTTCCAGGATATATCTTCCAGCCCTCCATTTTTTCACCAAGCAGTCTTCTCATCTGCAACAAAACCAATTCCTGTAGTTGCAGCGCTTGTCTCCTTGATATCTTACTTTTGCAATCCTGTATGGCCTTTCTCCATTCTCAATTGTTATTGACTCTATTCTTTGCTTTACATTTGTAAACAGTACAGTTACAGGGTTCTCCCTTTTTGGTTATTGTGCATCTACATGTATATCATCAAAGTATTATCGGGACAGTTCCTCATTGCTTGCCTCTATTGTCTATATAATTATTGTTTTTTGGTGAATTGCAATGTCAATTTGTTTCTTTTTTTTTCTTATACTTATTACAACACTTTGATTCATAAGAAACTTATAGTTGCATTCAATTGTTTTTAATCCTTACTCTAAGCTTTGGGCATGATAGGCGTAATGTATTTCGGTTAACCGTCGAACTAGCATGCACTACAGGATAGAATATGGCATTGTGCACAACTTATATACATTTAATTACACAGAATTGTATAGACACTAAATAAGTCGGGAATGTTAATCCTTTGTCACTACCAAATAATTCTAAGTGGTATTCTTTTTGTCTTGGTTTTATTGACGGTATGTTGGATAATATTTCCATAATTGTTGAGTATCTTTATTAAGGTTCTTGAGTTTTCTGTGCAGGGAATACAAGTTGGTGCTGCTAGGGTTTTATCAGCGTTCTTGATGATGGCAGATTTAATGCAACCATATTTGTTTGGTAGCAGCTTCGGTCTGGATGATAAGCAGGTTTGGTGTGTTTACATTTATTTTTTAGTTCCGTGTTAATTTCTTGTAATTTCAATTGAATAAATCAACTGCTTAGTAGAAAATAAGATGCAGAAAAATTCTGATATTTGATTTATCTCCAATGGGAGGTATTTATAGCTATACAAGGGTAGAAATGCAGCTGTACTAACACTAACACAGCTGTAAAGATAGCAGCTGTACTAGCACTAACATAGCTGTACAAACAGCTATACTAACACTCACTAACACAGCTGTACAAACACAGCTGTACACTACACATTCTAACACTCCCCCTCAAGTTGGTGCATGGATATCGCACATGCCCAACTTGTCTAGTGAAGAGTAGAGTTCTCTGCTAGAAACAGCATGAGTCATCATATCTGCAAGTTGGTCTTCACTCTTTATATACGGCACTCGAATGACATTTTTTGCCAATTTTTCGCTGATAAAGTGTCTGTCAATATCAATATGCTTTGTTCTCTCATGATGTACTGGATTATTTGCTATCTCAATGGCAGCTGTATTGTCACAATACAGAACCATAGCCTTCTTAGGTTCAAACCCGAGTTCCCTCATTAGAATCTTTAACCAAAGAAGCTCAGTTATGCCATGACAGAGTGCTCTATACTCTGCTTCAGCGCTAGATCTTGAGACAACCCCCGTTTCTTACTCCTCCAAGTTACAAGATTACCACCAACAAAAGATACATAACCTGAAGTTGATTTTCTATCAAGTTTTGAGCCTGCAAAGTCAAAGTCAGTGTAACTTTCCACATCTAAATGCCCATGTTTTGAAAACAATATACCCTTGCCTGGAGTATACTTTAAGTACCTGAGAATTCGATCTCCTGCACCTTGGTGTGCTTCACTTGGATTATGCATGAACTGGCTGACAACACTAACGGCATAAGACAGGTCAGGTCTTGTATGAGCCAGATAAATCAGCTTTCCAACCAACCTCTGATACCTCTCTTTGTTAGTAGGTATCTGATTCTGGATAAATTGACAATCCATGGTTAACCTCCATTGGAGTATTAATAGGTTCACATGCCAATTTTCCAGTCTCTGCTAGTAAATCAAGAACATATTTTCGCTGAGATAAGAAGATGCCTTTCTTGGAACGTGCAACTTCAATTCCTAGAAAATACTTGAGAGATCCCAGATTTTTCATTTCAAACTCTTTGGCCAAGTAACTTTGTAGATTCTCAATCTCCTGTTCATCATTACCTGTAACCACCATGTCATCCACATAAACAATTAGCAAAGTAATCTTGCTGCCAACACGCTTAAGAAATAGTGTGTGATCAGCTTGAGACCGTTTAAAGCCATAGTTTCTCATGGAATGACTGAACCGGCCAAACCAGGCCCTAGGTGACCGTTTAAGGCCATATAAAGCCTTCCTTAACCTGCAAACCTTTCCCCCTTTAGGTGTAAACCCTGGAGGAGGGTCCATGTAAACCTCTTCTTGTAGATCTCCATGTAGAAAGGCATTCTTGACGTCAAACTGTTTTCAGCGGCCAATCTAAGTTGGCAGCCAACGAGAGAAGAACTCTGATCGTACTCATCTTGGCAGCAGGAGCGAATGTCTCCTGATAATCGATCCCATACGTCCCGGGTATAGCCCTTTGCCACAAGTCGGGCTTTATACCTCTCTATCGAACCATCTGAATTTTGCTTCACTGTGAACACCCACTTGCACCCCACAATTTTCTTGTCTTTTGGTAACTCAACCATCTCCCATGTAGAGTTTTTCTGAAGAGCCTTCATTTCTTCTACCATAGCAGATTTCCATTTAGGATCATCAAGGGCTTCCTAAAACTTATTAGGAATAGACACAGAAGACACTTGTTGTGTAAAAGTCAAATGAGACTTGGAAAGACGGTGGTATGAAATATAGTTAGAAATGGGATACTTAACATTATTGGATGAAGGGAAACCAAATTTTTTCGGAGGGTGACGATCACGTATAGGATATCTTCTCCCTCCTCCATCCTCATAATGTGGAACCAAGGGAGTTTCTAGTGGAGCTACATGATCAATATCAGAAGAAAGAGATAAGATAGGGACAGAGGCATGTACTTGAAGATCATTCTCAGAAGAATCATTCGATTGGATGGTAGTATCATGGAGAGAAGGATCTGGAGGAGGTGGCAATGGAACATCCACATGTTTCTTTTTTCTTCTTTCAAACGTTTTCAAGGTAACAAGTTTCTCCCCCTCATCTTGAGTAGGGAGAATTGAACTTGATCCAATTTCATGTTCAATCTGACGTTTCCCCCTCACCTTGAGTAGGGAGAGCATAACATGGTCCAATTTCAGCTTCAAACCACAACTTCTCTTCTTCTGGACTTTTAATCTCCCCGAAGAGGAGAAGTAGAGACTCCTCCTGAGAAATAAGATTCTTGTTCAGAATTCAACATCCATAGACACATACATCTTACCAGGAAGGAGGATGAAAACACTTATATCCTTTTTGTGATGGAGGATATCCGAGAAAGACACACTTAAGAGCACGTGGATCTAATTTGTCCCTTGAATAGAGTGAACATGGACATAGCAAAGACAACCAAAGATTTTAGGGGCAAATTAAGCAAGGAAGGGATTGAGTGGAATTGAGACAATACTTTTATGGGTGTTTGATAATCAAGCACACGAGTAGGCATTCTATTAATGAGGAAGACAACAGTCATGACAGCATTAGCCCAGGACTGTTTGGGAACTTGCATAGTAAAGCATAAGGACCTGGCCACGTCGAGGAGATGGCGGTTCTTACGCTCTGCTATACGTTCTGTTGGGGTGTGTATACCGTAGTTGTCTGGTGGATAATGCCATGCTGCTGGAAGAACTCAGGTAAGAGAAAGATTGACAAACTCACGTCCATTATCAGAATGAAAAACCTGAATTTGGACATGAAACTGAGTATTGATTAGTTGATGGAATTTAGGAATAATAGTACTAACTTCACTTTTAGATGTCATCAAATAAACCCAACACACTCGAGTGCAATCATCAATGAAAGATATAAAGTATCGACAACCTGAAGAAGTAGGAATAGAAAATGGTCCCCATACATCAGGATGAATACAAGAAAGAGTAGTACTTTTTTTAAAGCTTGGTGAAAATGAGACCCGATGATTTTTCGCATAAATGCAATGTTCACATCGAAGACTAGAAACTGAAACATTAGTAAATAAATGCGGAAATAAGCGTTCTAGATAGATAAAAGAGGGATGTCCTAAGCGACGATGCCATAGAAGAATTTTTTTCTCGATCTAAACTGGATTTCCAGCCACCTGAAAACCACGGCCAGATTGAATTTGAGATTGCCCTGCCCCCTCCAAGTAGTAGACCCCCTCTCTCCTTACCAGGACCAATCGTCATCTTCGTGAGACGATCCTGAAAGATACAATGAGTAGAAAAAAAAGGTTACTGAGCAATTTAAACTGTTGGTAATTTGACTGCTAGAGAGAAGACTATTAGAGAGGTTAGGAACATGCAAAACAGAAGATAAAGGTAAAGTAGACGAAAGTGATAGGGAACCAGCCCTTGAACTGGAGTGAGAGTTCCATCTCCAACCTCTAACTGAATGACGAGATGGATAGGTAACAGAGGTGAACTGAGATGAGTCGCTAGTCATATGATCAGTTGCCCCTGAATCAATTATCCATGGATTTTTAGAAGAAATAAACGACACTCCATTCTTACCTTTACCGAAATAAACCTGAGATGGTTGTGGTGTGTCAGGAAAAGCTGAGTTAGCCTGCGAGGACTTTTTTCCCTTGCGTTCAGCCTGTTTCAATTTGAACCATTCTGGATATCCTACAATTTTCCAGCAAGTTTCCTTCTCATGACCCTTACGATCGCAATGAGAACATTTTCTCTCTGAAAATGTTGAAGAAGTTTGAGGTGTTGTAGAAGTAGTAGTTTGCCAAGGTTGAGCCCTATGAACTGCCAAGGCTGAAGCTTCTGGGGTTCCTTCGGCAGCCATGGTGACCTGCGCTGTGCTTCTCTACGAACCATAGAATAAGTTTCATCAATATCAGGGAGAGGTGATGTGGCCAGAATACGTCCACATACTTGATCGAGATTATGATCAAGTCCAGCAAGAAATGTATAGACACGTTCTTCAGAGATACGTTTCTTCAATTTTGCAAAGTCCAATGGATTCTCCAAGTCATTTGGACGACGAAAGTCAAGCTCCATAAAGGTGGAATTGAGTTCCGTGAAATAGATGGTCAATGGTCGGCCATCTTGACGCATCTGGAAGGATTTCTTCATCAACTCGTAGACTTGGGAAGCATCAGAAGCATCATGATACGTTTTCTTGACGGTATCCCAAACATCTTTAGCGGTCTCACAATGAATAAAACTCATCATGAGAGCAAGGGTCATAGAATTGATGAGCCATGACTTCACTAGTGCATTTTCGGCCATCCACTTCTCAAATTTAGGATCTGAATCCTTTGGTGCAATCCTAGTCCCAGAGATGTAACCATATTTTTCACGGGCAGCAATATGCATCTCAAGAACTTTGGACCAAAGACAGTAATTGGTGCCATTGAGCTTTACCCCAATTGATGAAGGTGTATCTTGGTGAAAATTCATCACTGGGGCAGATGTTTCAGCACCAGGAGAATCT
This sequence comes from Prunus fruticosa, assembly GCA_018703695.1. Classification (NCBI taxonomy): domain Eukaryota; kingdom Viridiplantae; phylum Streptophyta; class Magnoliopsida; order Rosales; family Rosaceae; genus Prunus; species Prunus fruticosa. Next base: position 35,631,274 of record CM031924.1, read on the forward strand.
GAATTTTCTGGTTTTTCACCCATAATAGCAGCGGAAATTTGTGTTTATGGTAGAGAGAAATAAAAGGAAATTTCTGATGTAGAAGTTCAGTCTAGCTGCAACTACAGAGCATACTCAGAGATTTCAGTAAGGAATGATAGAGAGAACACCAAGGTCAGTATACCCTTGGTGAAAATGATAGAGATCTGTGGTAACACAGAAATAGGAAGGAATAAGAAAGTAAGAGAGCAACTTAACCTGCTCTGATACCAAGTAGAAAATAAGATGCAGAAAAATTCTGATATTTGATTTATCTCCAATGGGAGGTATTTATAGCTATACAAGGGTAGAAATGCAGCTGTACTAACACTAACACAGCTGTAAAGATAGCAGCTGTACTAGCACTAACATAGCTGTACAAACAGCTATACTAACACTCACTAACACAGCTGTACAAACACAGCTGTACACTACACATTCTAACATGCTTCTAAATCTGTTTGTTGCTGCTACACTGTTGTAGATTGGAGATCTGAGGCAGTGTGTTAGTTACATATTACTTGAGCAGTCGGAATGGAATGAAGATCTCTTTGTTGCTGTATTCAATCTCCTCACTTCTGCTGCTAGTTATCAGGTTTGTTATTGTATGGTATCAAGTTCTGTATTTTATTGTTTGAGTTTCACTCACAAAGTTAGGAAGTAAGGTTTGAATGCTAGTGGTGTTTAGGTCCAAAAAATAATAGAAAACAAAGAATGCTAATGGTCCATTTCTTCCGAATTTTAATTTAAGCTATCTTGACAATTGTTTGATTAACGGCTCCAAATTTTGCTCCTTTTTCATTTTCTTGGAAAAAAAACACTTTTAAATTCTGTGATTAGGTGCTTATATTTCACAGATATTTGGTTAGATTGGCGAGCACAATGTATTTGTTGTGTTTTCTGTTGGGTCAGTTGTAGCACTAGATTGTCCACATATTTTTGTTCTGTTTCTTTGAAGTGAATGTCTTGTCCATTATACTTGTACTTTTGTCGTTTAATCCTTAAAAAATCTCTCTTTCAAAAGAAGAAAACATTGTATGTGTGTGTGTACATATGGTGGCAATTTTAGTGCCTTTCATCCTCAAGGAAAATTTGTGTGGTTATATTGCTAGCCTTTCATTGGAGTTTTGTGATCTATACAGATAACATTTTCCTCCACTTACTAAAGCGTTTGACTTCAAAGTAGTAGAACTAGTAGCGTCATTGCTGTTGAAAAAGCCAAGTTTAGCTGGGTACTTCCACAGACCTGTTACTCATTGTTAAGCGAAGGGTTAGGTTTTGGTCTTCTACGTAGGCATCTGTGTCATCTGAGTTCAGGGGTATTTCTCTGTCTGATATTCTTCTAGATAGAAGGGCAATTGTTAATAACTCAGCAGTTAGATTTGTCTGGATCAGTGGTACTGTAGTTTCTTATGTTGTTTGAGGTGGACACCTTCTTCACAGTAATGTGTTGTTGATTCTGATGAGTCGAAGTATCTTCTTAAAAATTAGCAGTTTGGGCATCTAGTACAAATATACTTTTTGATGCAGTCAAGGCAACTGAGCCAAAGCTACTCCTTAACGAAAACAGGAACAAAGCTCTGGCATTCAAGCCAAAGTTGTCTGGTTTACTAGATCTTAGGTCATCAGTGACCTGGTTATTGCCTTTTTGAAAATGATTTGGTTTAGCTTTTTTTGATTGATTGTTTATTCATATACAGCCTGCTTTTCTTGTTGCTGTATTATCCACCGAAGTGAAAAAGGATGTTCAACAGAGTAATGCTGGTCATGTGAAGCTACCAACAAATGATGTTACCTTCAGGTCATCTGAGTCTGAAAAAACAAGTATTGTGGATGCAGTTCTGTATCAAATTGAAAGATCTAATGATCTTATCAACAGGTATTTCGTGCTCAATGGATCCTTAATTTGGTTTCTTTGTTAGTTCTTTCATCATTATCCTGCAGTCTTGAAATTTATGCCTTTTTCTCTCATTTTCTTACTTCCTTTTTTTAAATCTGCAGCAATCCCCGAATACTGCTGAATGTTCTTAACTTTCTAAGGGCACTGTGGCAAGGTGCTGCTCAGTACACTAATATTTTGGAATGCCTGAAGAGCTCCGAAAATTTCTGGAAAAAATTGTCCAGTTTTATTTCAGTAATTTCTAGTGTAGAAGCTCCTTCACCTGAAAACATAACTGAGACAGAAGCTCAAGATTTGGCTTTTAGATATCAGTGTCAATCTGCCATATTGGAAATAATGGCACATGACATGTTTCTGCACAAAAAGCTATTACATTTGGAGTCACTTGCAAAACAAGTGCCTGAATCACAAGACAGGATACAAAATACAGTAAGATTAGAAAAATCAAAAGCTTCAGATCTGGTGGATATTTTATCAGCCTGGTGCGGGAGCTCTGTTTTGGATAATCTTACCAAGTCACTTTCTTATTGTGAATATGACCTCAAGTTGTATTTACGGGCAAAGGTGACTTCTATTCTGGAATTTTTTACTTCCTCTTACGTGTGAATTATGTCTGTTGTTTTGGTCCCTGGTTTTGTCTTCAATTTGGTTGGTTAGTTATCACATATCATCTCATCTTCACTCATTCTCTGATTTTTGTTGGTTGTTTAATGTTATGTAAGTTCACTGTTCAATTTGGTTGGTTAGTTATCACTTATCATCTCATTTAGTTTCAGCTTAAGTTCACTGTTCAAAGAAACAATCATCCTCTGTATAAGAACGTTTCTCACCTATACATTACTCTGTTCAATCTGTGCTTTATGACATACATTAGTATCAAACTATTAATAAAGCGGTTCCTTTATAGGATGTGTACTGTAGACCTTTCCCAATAGTTTTCTTAATTTTTAGAATGCAATAATCGTCGCTGTAACTTCACAGGTTGCTGCGAGTGTAATCACTGCCCATGTGATGGTGAACTTAGCAAATGGTGATGCAGGAAGTTTGTCTGTGTCATTACTTGAGAAGTCCAGCATCCTGTCAAATAAGGTTTGATCCTTTCCTGATTGTGTTACTTAATTCGTAACTAAATATGATTGTATGCTGATAAACCCATTAAGAGCTCAGTTTAATTTCTAATTTCATCAATTCTCAAATTTAATACTTCCCTTATAGTATTGAGATTGTAAAGTTTGCATCATATCTGATTGTTATCTTTTTTCTTTCCCTTCATTGGCAGTTCAGAAGTCATCCTGCTTTTTCTGAATTGTTAGCGCAATACTCACAGCATGGTTACAGGTAATATGCGTGTTATTGTTAATTTCTGTTGGAATTTCTCTGTTTAACTGTGCACTTCTTGTGTGAAGCATTTGTATGTCTGGATTTTTACGAGTGCTCCTTCCAGTAAATGTATTCTTATAGTGAGAATACAGTTCTTCCTGTGATATGATTGATATGTGAAACATAAGTTTCAAGTCCTGGAAGTTACCAGAGTATAAAGTAAGGATTTAAATACAGAACCTTGGAAGAGGTATCTGATGCTTTGGTCAAGCAGTACTCTATTATCTCTTGCCTGTGTTCGTATTCCCTGTATGTCGGTTGACTACTGATTACCAGTCCATTTTCTGGTTTCAAGAGTCATGTTTGGCTCTTTTTGTGTGTGTGTGGTCACCTCCGTCCATGTGCATGTAAGTTGTAACAGTGATTCTTCATGTTGTTATCACCTTATATGATTGGGCATCCCCCATGACGTGATGTTGCTTTCCTTATTACCATTGACCTTGAAGTCAATCTGTTTTCTAGCCTTTGACAGACCATCTAAGTGGTGACATGTAACCATAAGTTTGGGTGGATTCAATTTGCATAGGGTTCAACAGATAATTTGATCTGTCGTATATTCTGTTTCACGTATTGATCTTTTAATTACATATGTTATCTCTCATAAGAATTTGTTGAGAGTATTATCCCACATCCGGAAATGGAAGCAATAAATGACACATGTTGTGCATTTGGCTGCATATGAAGAATTTATTATCTTTTTCCAGTGCAGGGAAGGAGCCAAACTATTTGATTCTCAGTGATCTTTATTATCATCTACAAGGAGAGCTTGAAGGCCGTGAAGTCAGTGCTGGACCATTCAAAGAACTCTCTCGGTTCCTTATAGAATCAAATGTTTTTCAGATTTACCAACATAAATATGATGCTGATCTTTTTGTAACCGGAAAAGATGCATACTTGTTTGATCTTAAACGTGTACGAGCTGATTTGGGGTTAGATCTTTGGGATTATTCAAAGTGGAAGGCATCAAAGGCAACTGCAGAAACAATGTTGAATCACATGAAGGCTGCAAACTCAATGGCTTTGCTTACAAGTTCGAAGCTTTCTGCACTAAGGGCATTAAGAAGTGTCTTAACTGTGTACACGGATGATGTGAGTTCTCTCTTAGACTTTGTAATTGCTTTCAGTTGCGTTCTCATAGTTAGAAATTCGATATCTGTAGCTGCTTTTTATGGTTCAAGATATTTTAAGGATCATGTAGATGTATATAATGGTTTAAAATACTTTAAATCTAATGTTAGTTATAAATAAAATAAGTTGATGTCTAATATTTCAAATATCTGATTTCTCATTTCAAAGTTTTTGAAAGTTAAGCAGTGTTAGTGATAGCTCAGTTGATGAACACTGTGCTGCACCTATGCCATGTCTAATTAGGGTGCCGAAGAATGAAGTGAAAACACTAGGACCTAGAGCTAGAGGTTCAACCCTCATGATATATCAAGTTTCCTATCGTCAAAACTGGGTATGAATGGTAAAAGCATTTAATTGTACCTGATGAATACTGATTTTATTTTGAAATACTCCGGTAACTTCTATCCATTTTCTAATGAGAGTGACGAAGTCATTGCATTCCATCTAATCAAGAATACGATATGAAAAACTGAGTTGTTGAGGTTTTAACATATAGTGAAGGCCCCAATATTGTGTTGGAAGAAATCACATGATCTAAGCATCGAAATGCTGATTAGTGCGGTTTGTGGGCTGTTGTATGGCTTTATTTATCATGATTTGGTTTATTTTTTCTTGCTTTAGAAAATGCCTAATTCTTTTTTGAAATTAATTCATGTGTACCTGCTACTGCAGTCACTGGAGAAGAAAGGTACAGTGAAAGAGATCTCTGATCAACTTGTTTTCTCATGCATCAATCACATATGCCAGAGCTTCCATGACACAGTAGAATCATTAGCTTCATTACCTGGAGCTCCTGAAGATATCTTTCACTACCTTTCAGCTCAAGCAGAGTTGCTTCTCTATCTTATGATGTATGCACATAAAAGCCTGCCTTTGTCTGTTTGCATTCTTATACTAAAAACATCAGGTTCTGGCCTTAAAGTATTGAGTGATTTCAGAGCATTAGTTACCGGGCCAGCAGTTATGGGGGTTAACACTACAGTAAAGCTCTTGCTTATGTTGCTTCTCTCAGCAGTGGAGTTTAGTTGTTATAAGTCACATTTGGTTGGGGCAAGAGATATGGCATCTGTTGAAGACCTGGCTAAAATATCTAACACGAGTCTTGGTCTACTACCAATTCTCTGTAACTGTATGGCTATTGTTGAGCATGGCACCCTCTCCCTAACTACTATGGACTTGATACTGAGAAATTTCTTAACTCCCAACACTTGGTTCCCCATTATACAAAATCACCTCCAGCTTCAGCATCTTATTCTGAAGCTTCAAGATAAGAACTCACTTGACTCTGTGCCCATTATAATGAAGTTCTTTTTGACTGTTGCCCGTGTGAGGCAGGGTGCAGAAATGCTTATTAATTATGGGTTTCTTTCGTCTCTGAGACTCTTGTTCGCTGAGTACTTGGAAGGTAGGTCTTCTTCCGTTAGTACTACTAAGAGAAATCCCAACTCAACTGAAAAAACTGAGAAGCCTCAGCAAATTTGGGGACTTGGTTTGGCAGTCATCACAGCTATGGTTCAGTCTTTAGGAGACAGTTCTGCTTGTTCTGATGTTGTGGAGAATGTAATACCTTACTTCTTTTCGGAGAAAGCCTATATGATTTCTTACTATCTCAGCGCTCCAGATTTCCCATCTGATGGTCATGACAAGAAAAGACCTCGGGCTCAGCAGAGACAAACTTCTCTTACTGATCTTAAAGAAACTGAGCATACTCTCATGCTGATGTGCGTGCTAGCAAAACATTGGAATTCATGGGTTAAGGCCATGAAAGAAATGGACTCCCAGCTGAGAGAGAAAAGTATCCATCTTTTGGCCTTTATCAGCCGGGGAACTCAACACCTTGGAGAATCTTTGAGTCTTAATGCTCCTCTCGTATGCCCTCCTATCCTTAAAGAGGAATTCGATGGCTGCAAGAAACCCTCATTTGTTAACAGTAGAAGTGGATGGTTTGCTCTTTCACCGCTCAGTTGTGTGTCAAAACCAAAATTCTCGGCCATCTCTACCACAACTGCGCTGGCTATTAAAACTCAATCAACTGAAAATAGTGATCACGTATCTCAGTCATACTTCTCCGACACTGTTGCCCTTCAGATATACAGAATTACTTTTCTTCTCTTGAAGTTCCTCTGTTTACAAGCTGAGGGTGCTGCTAGAAGGGCAGAGGAGGTGGGGTTTGTTGATCTTGACCATTTTCCTGAGCTTCCAATGCCTGAAATCCTGCATGGCTTACAAGTAAGATGACAATTTTTTATTCTTTAATTAGTTTTTATTTTGCTAATCTTTTAAGATCTTGAGATGTCTCAAGGCGTGGCTTTAATTTGTTTAATTATGCAAAAAATATCTGGTCTTCCAAACACTTAAAATTAAGTTTTGAGGCGACTTTCGTTTTGAGTTGGATATGTTATCTCTGATGTAGGATCAAGCAATTACCATTGTTACGGAGCTGTGTGGGGATAAAAGATCAAATGAGATTCAAATTGAAGTGCAGAGTATCTGTTGCTTATTGCTACAAATAATGGAGATGGCCTTGCACTTGGAACTTTGTGTTCTACAAATATGCAGCATAAGACCTGTGTTAGGGCGTGTGGAAGATTTTTCCAAGGAAGTTAAACTTTTAATAAAAGGTAAACTCCATTCATTCTGCATACATGTTTTATCACTTTTTTTAATGGTAGTTCTTCAGCATTTAACGAATGGTTTTTTCCTTGTAATATATTTTGTAGCGATGGAGAGACATGCTTTCCTCAAATCATCTGTGAAGTCCTTGAAACAATTAACGTCGGTTATCTATCCCGGATTGTTACAGGCCGAAGAGTTTTTGTGAGATAAATTCTTGTGCATATAGGTGAAAACTGAAAACTGTTGGCTTTGGAAGAAAAATGTAAAAACTAGTGTGTATTGTTTACATCAATTAGAAATATTCCGCAGGCTTATAAAATTGTGCCATTTCTTTCATCCATTCCGTTTGTATATATTTTCTTTTGAGAAAGGTTGTGGCTCTATGATGGAGAAGATTTCTAAAATCCGTGGCCATTCATGATTGTCGCGTGAGAATTTCCTTTCCTTCACTTTCCCAAACAAAAGGTCCCAATAGGTATCTATCATTGCTTTTATGCATTAGTGGGACCTATGATTTCTTCATTGTGAAATGCATCTAATTTTCAGATCCAATTCGAATTTAATAAATTACAGCAGTGTTTAGGGCAGTCGCTCTCGTGGGTGACTCTCGGTTGTTGATGCATGTAAATTAGTAGGGTGTGATTACCCGTTCGTAAGCAACTGTCTAGCATTTCACAAGTCTACTTTCTCTCCATGTTGTCGCATCCCAATTCTCGACCCGAAGAAGGAAAAAATTATAGACGGCACCAATGAAAAGAATTTTTCTGGTCCCTACAAAAATGGCATATGATCACAAGTTCTGAGCTCCATAACCCATATACCGATTGTTTTGCTTATGAATGATGATCTGTCAATTGGAAGATAATCAGGAGGTGAATCCCCACAACTTTACTAAAGAAAGTGTGCTTCCTCTTTTAGAGAATAATGATCCTCCAAGAATATATGATTTCATTGAATTGTTGATTTTTATTTCATAATTAAGAAATTTTATATTATTTTCCGCGTGGAATAAATAGCAAATTAAATTAATTAATCCAATGGTTGTCATTCGTCCTTCAATCCACATTTCCTAGGTTGGACCAAGTGAACGGGTCCAGGATCGATGGACCGGGCATCCATCCATGATCCATGGATACATATATATTTATTAATTTATTTTTCATTCGGGAAAATAAATAATTTAAAAATTAGTCCTCATGATCCGTAATTTCAGATCCTTTTGGCTTTATGTGTATGTCGGCATCTGAATCCTTGCGAAATCCAGACCGTCGGATCTGCCTCAGAGGGTCAGTAAAAATCAGTAAAATTGTCAGTGTTTCACCTTTTATTTAATACCATGTGTGCCATCCAAGTGTTTACCAAATTCACAACACAACGTGGTCCAAACGGTGTCGTTTCTTTCTCCCGAAAAGTCCACGAACCCTAATACCCTATCCGAATAATGACAAAGGCATATACCAGTACAGTACACAACCACTTCACTCAGCTTCGGATCCCAAAACCCAACCCTGGTTAAAACCCGACCCAACCACGGTTAACCCATATCCCGTCAGATTCAATCCACGTGTCTTCATCCAACGGCTGAAAACGACTTGCCATAGATATTCACCTCAGAGCCCCTTTTATAAACCCCTCGTCCTCGTGACCTCGTCCACGCATCGCAAACCCTAAGCATCATCACTCTCGTTTTCCCCAAATCTCTTCGCGAACGATCCAAACAAATCCTCGAAATTCGCATCTATGGCTTCAAACCCTAAGGTCTTCTTCGACATGACGATCGGAGGCCAGCCTGCCGGCCGTATCGTAATGGAGCTCTACGCCGACACCACCCCCCGCACCGCCGAGAACTTCAGGGCTCTCTGCACCGGAGAGAAGGGCGTTGGCCGCAGCGGCAAGCCCCTGCACTACAAGGGCTCCTCCTTCCACCGAGTGATCCCAGGGTTCATGTGCCAGGGAGGTGACTTCACCGCCGGAAACGGCACCGGAGGCGAGTCGATCTACGGCGCCAAGTTCGCCGATGAGAACTTCGTCAAGAAGCACACCGGACCTGGAATCCTGTCCATGGCCAACGCCGGTCCCGGGACCAACGGATCTCAGTTCTTCGTCTGCACGGCCAAGACCGAGTGGCTCGACGGCAAGCACGTCGTGTTCGGTCAAGTGATCGAGGGACTTGATGTTGTGAAAAACATCGAGAAGGTTGGGTCGAGCTCCGGCAGGACCTCCAAGCCAGTGGTGGTTGCTGACTGCGGCCAGCTCTCCTAAACGACTCCGTTCACTCGGTGCTCTGGCGATGATGGAAACGTCGTCGTTTATCTCTCTGTTATTATGAATCAGTCTGTCTTTACTTTTTCGAATTTCGGTTTTTAGTAGGCTGGGGTCTGATTAGGGTTTGTTTTATGGACCTTATTATTATCTCTATGGTCGTCTTCCTTTTTTTTTTTTTGGGATGTCTAATTGCTCTGCTGTTTCTGATCTGAGACTCTTGTTTTGTGATAAACTGAGCTATTATCCTTAAATAAAATAGGTTTTATTCTCCAATTGTTTATCTTATTTTCTTTATGTTTCCTTTCAATTTTTTATTCTATAATTGCCTAATATTATTGTGCTCGTGTTTCATCCCAAGTGATTAGAAGTATTTATTTCTCCGGATTCAATTTATTATTGAGCCGCTCTTTAATCTTAAAGAGCGTTTATTCGATTTCTCAAGTTGGATTAAAAAGTATATAAATATTAAATGTAAAAGATAAATTAAATAAATGAGAATGGTCAAAGTTTACCTATTTATCCGAATTTCTCCTGCCAAGTTGTTTTGGTATCTTTTGGGCCACTTGAGATTTAGGCCCCATTGACGCAGTCGTGGGTTTGGACTGATCGGATTGTTGGTACTTTCTGTAAACGTGTAATTTGTGAATTTGAAAGAGAATAAATAAAAGGAACAAAGCAAATGGATGGATAAGAATTTCGTTTTATCTTTTGGATGACTCGGACCCTCTAGTCTTGTTGTTCTCATAGAAATGAATATTGTCAACTGTTTTTGTGGTCAATCAGATTCCCAAGTTCTCAAAAATTTAATCTCAAATTTTTGTTTTGTTTTGGTTTTTGTTGTTTGCTATCTTTTTACACTTGTTTTCAAGAGAAAGAAAATTTGGATTCGTATAGTGGCGCCTATGTGGCTTTGTACAAGGGAATTTTGTGTGCATGCTTTTTCTGTTTTCTTTGCCTGAGGATATGCTCTTCCCATTCCAAATTTTTTGATTTTTTGGGTTCTTGAAAGAAAAGAATTTTGTTTAGTCATCGTATGTGTTTTGCATTCCTATAAATCTTTGGTCACGTCGCCTCATCATCTAGTTTGTTTGATGCCCGGGCCCGGCTAGGCTCACAAAAGCTTTATCTTTGGTTATGTCGCTTGATCGGTTCGTCCGGCACCCTCCATGAGAGAGGGCTGCCGTTCTATATTTTGTGTGAAACAGAGATAGCATTGTTTTGCTATATCCAGTTAATCACATATTGCCATATGGAAAAATGATTACTCGTGACATATCGTGATAGGTCAGGAATAAAAAAACAGTTATATATAGTAGTGACTTAAAAAGTATTTAACTTAGGTTAGAGTAACAAACTCCCTTAACATTAGAACCGTTTACTCAAAATCACAGCAAATTATCTAGACAAAGAGGCAGAATCTTCCAACTATCTCCGGGATTCATAAACCAAGCATTTCCTACATTATAGGTTCGCTTAACGCAGTCCCCAAGGCCCAATGGGATGATCTTCATCTTCAGGTTGCAATTCAGCTCTGCATTCCACAACTTGAAAAGGTTTTTTCATATGCCGGGTGTACACATTTATGTGCGTAATTAATTATTATGGGAGAATTGTTCTTTCCTAAATCGAAAGAAAAAGGTTGAGCAAACCTAGCAAGAAAACAACTAACTACAAAACTCTTCTGCCTTGGCAGGCTAAGAGAGACGAACATATTGAGTATGAGGTAGTAGAAGAATTTATCACGTGAAGAGAGAGATATAGATTATTGTATAAGCAACATTGTATCGGCAAAATCTATGTTTTAGGATGCATCTTAATGAACCTTCCTCTTAACATTGTACAATTGGGAAGCTTCCTTCTCCTTGGCTTTGCCCCCCTTAGCTTTCTGCCGATGATTTACACTTGTGATTCATTGTCTTATTGTCCTTAATGGAATTCTTCATAAGGTTAAAATTGTCGAACAAAATAGTAAAACTGGATAGTAAAGTACATCTACAAATTATATGGATAGTTTCCATTCAATACATCCTACAATTTTTTTCTTTTTGTAATAAATGAAGTAGGGGAAAAAACCAAATAATTTTGGGATGATGCGCATATATGATATATCTAAATTTTTTTTTTCTTTTCAACTTTTCATAAAATCAAATATAGGATTTGTGCTATTTGTTTTACTTTTCCAAAAATAATAGCGCCTGAGTATGAGTGACGCTGCTTTTTTTTTTTTCATATTGGTTTAGGGATGAAATCTATCATATCTAATTCATTATTATATAAACCCAATTACTATCCATAGCAGAGTATTTTCGCAAATCCCATAATACTAATTTCTTACATTTGAAGCAGATAAGGTCATCTATCATTCCATTTTTTTCGGGTGAACTTGGCTAAAATAATCATTTTTCATAAATTCTATTCTAAAATAAACCCCTTGTATTAAAGAGGTGGGGTTAATGACCTAAATAGTCCTAAAACTATTGCCTCAGTATCATTTTGGTCCACCAATTAAAATTTTCAATGCAAACGTCCGTAAACTTTTTATTTTGTACTAAGATGGTCCATCCGTCAAAGTATATTTATTATTCCGTGAAATTGAGAGACAAAACCGTATTTTTAGATGAGTATCCTCCTGTAAAACGACCAAACATTTGTAGGAATGCATTCCCTCTCATTTCTTCTTATTCTTCTGGCAATTCCCAACCATTTCACTACTGGACAAAGTTGTGGTTCCAATGGGCCTATCATTCCCAATCTCTTTTCTAATCCACTCCATCACATAGTCTTGACACCCCACTGTCCTGTCCTCCACCACCAATCGAGAACCTTTTTCTCCAGTCCATCAATTCAGGGAACTTCCGATGCAAGAGAGCATCCTGCAAATTCCCCACAAGCAGCATACGGCATCGTTTGGGGTCAGAGGAGAATCCGAGGACGGAAATGACGGGAGGCGAGTCGAGCTTGGAGGCCAAGAAGAGCTCATTCTAGAACTCGCGCTCGCCTTGGAGCGAGCCAAAGTACATGAGCTTGATGGCGACATCTCTGGCAGGTGTGGGGAAGGGTACTGAAGAAGACAAAGCCGAGGGGTTGGGGTGCTGTGAGGGATGGGGATTGAGGGCAGTTGGGAAGGAGGAGGAAGAAGAGAAGAAAATGGGAGTTTTGTGTTAGTTTCTCAAAAAGTCGCATATACCCTTCAAAATTTAATCACATGGCCATCACATGATCAGAAGTCACGGAATTTATAACAGATTTGACCATTTTGGTACAAAATAAAAAGTTTAAGGACGTTTGAATTGAAAATTTTAATTGATGGACCAAAATGATACTGGATCAATAATTTAAGGACCATTTAGGTCATTCACCCGAAAGAGGTACTATAAGGACAATAAAGAGGGAATTATACGAATAACAAAGAAACATTGGATGAGTCATGGGCTATTATAGAACAAAAGTTGTGAAAAATGGCAATTTTAGTACAAATGCCTTGACGTTAGGGCTGGACACGGTGCGGGTTGGGTCGGTTATGGGCCCAAACCGTACGCCGAAATGGAGCATGTCGATAGGCCCAAATGTAAACCGTGCACCTGTTCTTTAGGCCCATTTTCGACTTAGTTCGAAACCCGAATTGGGCGGGTCGGGTTGGGTCGGTTTGGATGTCTGCCGAGGCCCAACAAAAACAACAATTGAAAGTTTTTTTTTTCAAGTTTCCCAGGCCCATTGTTTTGTTTTAAATCAGATTTCCAGACCATTTCAAATTTTCCAGTTTCTTGTATATACTATATTTTCAAGTTTCTCCAGCTTTTGCATATCTAAAGTTTATCATCATTCAAATACTAAAAAAATACCTTAAAATAAAACCTAAGAAAATCAACATCCACCACAAGTCCAATTATTACAGACCATTGCAGATTGTGAGAGTAATCTCAATCCCAATCTGCATATTTGCAAAGTTCAAAAGCAAATCCAAATCAAAACAAATAAATTTTCATTACATATACACATACAATTGAACAATTCCATGAGTTTCAATTCAACTCCTCAAATCAAATTTGCACCTCTGCACATAGAAAAAAAAACAGTTAGTAAACATATGAAATGAATTAATAACACCAAAAAACATGAAAACTTGTCAATAGAAAATTAAAATTTTGAAGATCCTAAAATAATGATAATGCTGATAATGCAAAACCCTGACTAAAGCAAGATATGAGACTGGAAAGGCCAAGGCAATGGAAGAATCTGATCATCATAGATTCAGGTTTTACCTCCAGGATGCATACAATAAAACTGAATAAATCTTCATCAAATAGATAGTTGAACTCAATCAACACTGAAACAGCATTGAAATTGGATATAATTTACAAACAGATTCTGATACAATTACAGAAAAAAAAAACACAAGCAAAGGCAAGTGAGTCTCATATAAAAAGGCTTAACTTGATTGCTGGAGACCCAAATAAATTTACTAGTCAGGAGCAACCAATCAGCAATGTTCCAATCATCTCTTTGCTCTTGAAGAATCAAGAGGTGAGAAGAAACTAAAGAGAACCCAGATGAAAGCATTAAAAAAAACTTACCTGGGTAAGAAGGAATCAGAACCAAAACTCCAACCCTTCACCACTGTTGGAAGCTTGAGGAGGAATATAATATTTAATGGGGTGGTGACAAAAATAACGGAAAACAGCAATCAATTATTACGAAATAGCAATCAATTAAATTATTACGAAAAAACAAACATCATGTTTCTTCAGGAGCTGCCGAACAAACAAACATCAAGCAAACCAGTAAATAAATCAAAGAGAACCCACATTAGCTTTTGCAAGCTGGTTGCACAATATATCAGTAAGTATCCTGACTACACAGAAAAAAAAAAGTACTGCCACACAGATTTAAACCTATATTATGCTCTACCATCGAAAGTTCGAAACCAATACACATACATTAGCCTAGGAATTCTCAAAGTATCATTCTCACATATGCATCTAGGCTCACTAGTATCATTCTCACACTTTATCTTTGTGAAATGATCCCAAACCCCTGAAGCACTCTTACAAGGCTTTCTTTTTCTTAAAGTGTTAGGGGCTGATTGTGGAGGGGCTGATTGTGGTGGTGGTGGTGGTGGTGGTGGTGGGGGGGTTAGTTGAAACAGGGGTTTCAGATTCTCCTTCCATGAAATTAATAATACCCTACGAAAATGAAATCCAAAGGTACATCAATCAAAAATAAATATAACAACCAAAACAGCAACCAATCATACAACTATAGATTGACAACGCATGAGCATGACAACTTTCATGGTATTTTCACATTGGAGCAGTGCTTTAATATTTAACCAAAAAGTCTATTCAAATGACTCGAATCCTACATCGCCGAAAACAAAGAGAACATAAAAATAATTTGAAGCTTCGATTTGCAGAAACAGAATTCTAAAGTTGATGTTCTGTTTTTCACTAATTAAGCAAAGGTTTGAGTTGTGTGATTTGTATTACACCAAGTTCTTCACTCACTCTTGCTTTTGTTGTCAAAATCAAGAAGGTCCTCTAACACACTGTCATCTAAATTAAATTATTATGAAATAGCAATCAATTAAATTATTACGAAATAGCAATCAATTAAATATTACAAAAATTGAATGATGCAATTCTTTACAAAAATAACAAAAATACAGCAAAATTAGCAAATAAAACAGCAACAATTCCATACCAGAAAATATGCACAAGCCGCAAGCCAATCTGGAAAAAATTTGTCTTCAAATCAATTCTGCGCAAAAAAATATATATATATAAAAAGTCATAATATATAAATAGAATTAATTCTGTGATCCCATAAACAACACAAGAAATTACCAAAATCATAGAAATCAATTCTGTGATCCCAAAATCAATTCTGTCCCAAAAGAAAGCCAATCGTTTCCTATGATCCCAAAATCAATTCTGTCCACCAAAAATCACAACAAAGTCAGATCACATAAGCAGAATTAACAAAAATTGTAAAATCCCTAAATCTTTTAATTAGGGTTTACTGATATTTAATACCTCAAATCAAACTGAGAGAGCCGCTTAGAGAAAGATATGGCGAAACCGGGTGAGGGAGATTGAGAGACTGAGTGAGAGATTGAGTGAGAAAAATCTGGAAGAAAAAAAAAGAACTCGCGAGGAACTGAGAGAGGGAGAGGCGGAGGTGAGAGAGGAGGCGAGAGACTGAGAGTGAGTGAGAGTGACGGTGAGAGACTGACTGAGTGATGAGAGAGAGTGAGAGAGGCGGAGGTGAGATAAGAGGCGAGAGACTGAGAGTGAGTGAGAGTGACAGTGAGAAAAATCTGGAAAAAAAAAAGAGAGGAAGAACTTGAGAGGTTCGTGATGAGAGAGAGTGAGAGAGGCGGAGGCGAGAGACTGAGAGAGGAGGCGAGAGAGAAAGCTTGATTGAGAGAGGAGGCGTCCTGAGCGGAAGACAGAACGAAGAAGAAAGAAAGAAAGACTGAGGGGAGGCGGAATGAAAATAAAATCGAAAACTTAGGGTTTCTCTATGACGATAGGTGTAGCAAGGAGTATGGAATGGGGTAGACTCAACGAATAATATGCTGACACATGCTTTTTTTAAATAAAAAAAAATAAAATATAAATATGCGGTCCGGTCCGGTTTTTAACGGTTTAAATTAAAAAAAACCGATCCAACTCGGTTCAATTCCGGTTCGGCCGGTTTTTTTGCTGGTTCTTTAATTTTTAAGTATTAAAACCGAACCAAACCACCTAAAACGGTCCAGTTCGGGCGGTTTGGTCGGTTTTTTTGGTAAAAATGCCCACCGTGGTGTCAATTTTATATTTTATATTTTGTTTTAACTTTCCCACTTTCAATTTTCCTAGCGTCCAAACAGCACCAGAAAAAGTTACAGAGAAAAGTAAAAGTCCAAACTCCAGGGGCAAATCTTTGGCGCATAAGCTGTCATCCAACTGATTCCACGTGAACTCAACTGTAACAACAGCAACAGAGAATCCAATCTACCCTGTTGCCCACGTAGCACCCTCTAGATGAGGTAAGGGTATTATCGTCATTTCAAGAAAAGTAGAAAACCATAGCCAATAGAATCAGATCCCGCACATTGGTGTAGCGTGAACAAGAAGCACTGTATTATTACCTCCGCCCGTACTGCCACGGGAAGCTTCCGACTAGACGACGGGCTCAAGCGTGTTTCTTCGCGTTGAGAGAGAGAAACGAGATCTCTCTCTCTCTGAAAGCTTCAGAGGGTGTATTGCAATTTACAGAGAGAGAGAGAGGTACAACTTGTTCAACTCTGGTTGGCGGGAATTCGAAATTCTAGAGAGAGAGAGAGAGAGATGGGGGTGTCAGAGAATACGAAGGGGTTGATACTAGCGATGGCGTCGAGCGCCTTCATAGGCGCGAGCTTCATCTTGAAGAAGAAGGGTCTCAAGCGCGCTGGAGCTGCCGGTACTCGAGCAGGTCATTTTTACTCTTACATGAATTCTGGGTTCTATTCTTTTAGTTTATTTTCAATGTCAATGCCATTGGCACATTAGCATTTCCCTTTTTTGGATGGTTGAGGTTGGAAATTGGAGTAAATTACAAAGATTTAACCAAAAGATTCAGTTTTTGAAATTTAATTATGTGTTTGATGATTAATAGGTTCCAGAATCCAAACTGCTAATTCTTGGTTTTGATTGTTTTTTGATTATTTAATAAGTTGCCATGTGATTGATTTGTTGTACATCTTTGATTTGGGTAATTGAAAATCTGTGTCTTTTGAGTTGTGCAGGAGTTGGTGGTTATACTTACTTACTGGAGCCACTTTGGTGGGCGGGCATGATCACCAGTAAGTACAGCTCTCTCTTTCTCTACAGAAAATGTGTGTGACTGAAATGATAAGTACATGTGAGTTATTGATCTTTGGTTTTGAATTTTTTCAACTGGGTAGTGATTGGTGGAGAGGTTGCCAATTTTGTGGCTTATGTATATGCTCCAGCAGTTCTTGTAACCCCACTTGGTGCACTGAGTATAATAGTCAGGTAAATGCACTTCTGTCTGAGTTCATTTCATTGCTGATTTCTGATAAAAATAAGTTATTGTTTAAAAGCTTTTGTTACCAACTTTTGCATGTTTGTTGGATTTGTCTAGTGCTGTTTTGGCTCACTTCTTGTTGAAGGAACGAATACAGAAAATGGGTATTGTGGGATGTGTTACCTGCATCGTGGGATCAGTGGTAATCGTGATCCATGCACCTCAAGAGCATACTCTAAATTCTGTACAGGAAATCTGGGTTCTGGCGACCCAACCAGGTTCATGACTTTAAACCTCATATTTCTTCTTCTTCTTCAATGCTACTCGTCATAGAACCTTCATTGTTTTGTCCTGAAAAATTACTTTTGTTTTTGTTTTTGTTTTCTATCCACAGCCTTTCTGGTTTACGTTGCTGCTACACTTTCCCTAGTGTTAACTTTGGTTTTGCATTTTGAACCTCACTATGGGCAAACAAATATACTGGTCTACTTGGGAATCTGTTCCTTGATGGGTTCACTTACGGTAACTAGCTTTTCTAGTTTGCCAAGTACACATAGGCACTTTGTTCCTCTGTCTTATGTGTTCAAATTGTTAGGTGTTTAGCTGTGTACCTCTGCTGTGCTACTCCAGGTTGTAAGCATAAAGGCCATTGGAATTGCAATAAAGCTAACTCTTGAGGGAGTAAGTCAGATAGCCTATCCTCAGACTTGGTTTTTTCTGACTGTTGCAGTAATCTGCGTAGTTACACAGTTGAATTACCTCAACAAGGTCAGTATTGTGCTATTAATTTTGGTCTCTTCCTCCAGAGACTATCATCATTGGCGTTTTATGTGCTGACTAGCCATTTTGTGCTAAAAATCTGTGCTCCACCTGCAATGCCTATTCAGCATTTGGTTTCTCAGATCCTGATTTGCCCATTTGTTACATATTGACTCCAATGTGTTCCTGGCCTATAAAGGAGGGGACACTAATGCATTCTGCCTCTGTCATATAACTTGTAAATATAATAACACTATATCAAATCTCAAGCAAACAGGATTTCCATTGTAATAAGTTTGGAAATTTCTCAAAATCTGAAAATTTAGTTATTGAAATTGGAAAGTAAGTTTAAGTTGGTCTACTTTATTAAAAAATTGAACTTTAAGTATCACGTGCTGCTTGGACAGTAATCTTGTTAGTACTTCAATTCAGCCATCTTTTAACTCAGACTTTCATGGACTTCAAATTATAATAATTACCTGCTGAATCTCACATCATTCAAGTTCATGGCCACTTTGTTTCAGGCTTTGGATACATTCGATGCAGCAATTGTTGCCCCAGTATATTATGTGATGTTCACAACTCTGACCATTATTGCTAGTGTAATAATGTTCAAGGTAGATTGCTTGATCTATATACTGTGGTTTTCTTCTGATGCCTTTATTGGTTGTTTTCCATGCAATTACAAAGACATGGGATTCTGAATTTCACGTTTTCTATGTTCAATACAGGATTGGTCTGGTCAGGATGTAAGCAGCATAGCCTCTGAAATATGTGGATTCATCACTGTTCTGTCAGGAACTATCATACTCCATGCAACCAAAAATGAAGAATCATCTACACAAGGTATACATGGAAATTTGCATCCTTCTATTATCTGGGATTTGGGATTTTTATTATCTCCGTTAAATTCGGGTCAACATGACAATTGAAAATTCTTATCTAATAAGATGATTGAGAATAAAACAGATGCATATTGGCAATGGGGGGAGTAGCCTAATTCCTTATAAACCCAGGCTAAGTCCCTTAACATTTCAATGTGGGACAAACACTCTCAACACGCTCCCGCACGTGTGGCGAACTTTCAAGCCTAACACGTGGACAACACATATTGGGTGACGTGGGAGCACGTGTGACCGTTGGGCCCAACACGTGAAGCCTTGCTCTGATACCATGTCAAACTTTCCAGGTAAACGGGCCGAGGGCCCACTCCAACAACACCGATCCTGCCCCACTTAACCACCTACACAATCCTCAGGTGTGGGGTTTTATCACAAAAGGCCTCGGTATTAGTTAGAGTGGGGTATTTCTATTTAAACCACTATTTTTCCTTCCCTCTATCCGATGTGGGACAATTGGTTTCCAACACTCCCCCGCACGTGAGACCCCATTTTGTGGGTCACACGTGGAGATCCACACATCGGCAACCACGTGGAGCCATGTAGGGACTCACCCATCGCACGGGGCCAAACGGGGACCCACCCATCACGTGGCACCTTTGGCCTACGTGGAGCCAAACGGGGACTCACCCATCGCGCGGGGCCAAACGGGGACCCACCCCTCAACTTCCTCTTGATCAGGATACTAATTTACAATGTTCCATGCCTACTCAGTTGCAATCCCATCATTAATTATTGGTTAGACTGAGGGGCATATTTACACTTACAGTTGGCTGTAACATTTACTATCTTTGCTTATGGCTGCTTACAGTAGTTTTTCTTTTCATAGCAGGAACTGTAACATGGTACATTAGAGATTCAATGAAGGGTTCTGAAGATGAACGTTTGCTCACCTTACACAATTCAGATTATCCTGAACCGTAACCCTGCAACAATCATCTTGGAGAATGAAATCCCCAGCAATGAAGCTGCACTGCAACAATCATTTTGAGTAGGGGTGAGTCTATGGGCATCTAGCACATTGCTCATTACACCTTCCAAATACCCGTTTACTCTTATTCATTATATAAAAAAAATATATTGGCCTCCCCTCCCCTCCCCCAGTTGGACATTTCCGTGGCCTAAGACCAGCCATAGCTAGTATTTTATTTATTTATTTATTTTATTTTATAAATAAATTCTTTCTTCTTTTCGGATATGAAATGATTTGGGATATAATGAAAAAGTAAATGAATTTTTTTAGGGACAGATTGTAGCAGTGTGTTGGGTGCCAATAGCCTTCCTTTGAGTTAGTGTTTGTAGTGTTGGGAGCTCCCGGTTTCTTCTGGACAGACCTTGGGGCTATTAGCAGATTGCAAAAGTTACTTTTTATGTGCCTTTCTTCACCAGCCAGCGGATGCAACCCTCAACCGGCTGCTCAAATTAAATTGGAGTGTGAGGTGTGGCACCGCTCTCAATGCTAAGTTCTGAATCACCCTCAGCTCAGGAATGGGGCTGCAGTTCTGTATCAATACCAGTGCATAGAGATATTTGTTGTGATATTGGCAATGCTCAATCTCTCCATGGCTGCTGATGGCATCTGTACATATCGACGCTCGGCTTCTGATTCACTAGTTTCGCGCATGATTCTTCTTAATATCTGATTCAGTTTGATTCTTTCTTTTTCTTTCAAGTTTGTTTATATTTTTTCTTATAGATGTCTTTCTAGTTTGTATTAGTCCTTTTTTCCTTGGTTAAGAAAATCTTCAGTTCATATTGGCATTGATAGATCATAGATCATAGAACACACACAGCTGAGAGGTATATTTGCCAATTAAATGGGCAAATACTGCTTGGGAATTGTATATCTTTGTATTTAACTCTTGAGTTTTTGCTTTTGCTGTCAATGAATTCGGTTGGTATAATGGCAAATAAACTGCACACTTTATTACACAGTAAACCATAAATTATATGATTCATATCATCCCTCAAATGATCAAAATTTAACCTTTTTACTTTTTGCCAGGATGTTCAAAATTTAACTCGAATGTGCAGATAGTGCAATTTTTTACTATTTATGCAATGAAATCTTCCAAATTGCTTAGCCAGAAAAGAAATAATAAATAGTTTAATTACAAGATAATTTCAAAATTAAAGAACGTGAAATTCCTTTAATTGGGAAAATAAGATTCTAGTCAAGAGTTTATAACGTAATATGATCTGATGATGCTATAAAATAAAGCCGTTTTAAGATTGAGAGATTTATTAATAATTTGGTTTGGATGGATAATTACTGAAAGCTAACCTTTTTCTTGTAAATTTGTTTTTATGGATATAAAGTCGTCTAAAAGTTGAAAATGAAAATTCCTTTCATTTTTCTTCAAAAGCAATTTTGTATCATAATTCTAACTCATTTCTTAAGCTCTCTTATCGCTAAACTAATTCGAAGTTACATCGAAATCCTCTAGCTTAATTCTAACTCATTTTTCACTATTCGAAATTGCCTAGCTTAATTCTATCTCATTTCTTACTGCAATTATAACTCCTCTGTTACTGATTTTTTTTTTGGTCATAACTCCTCTATTACTGATTTACTATTGGTAATTAGTACGGTTTTTGATTTCCTCAAAATCATTATTGAAAAAAAAACAAAGTCAGATTCCCTCTCCAGATCAAAAAAGAAAAAAAAAGAGAGAGGGAGATTCTCTCTCTGATAAGGAAAATCATAAACTTCAATCTCCACCGTCGGATCAAATTTTCTTCCCTACCCTATATATTCGTAACCCCCCTCTTCGCTTCTCAACAACGCAACGCTTCGCCAAAAAATCCATCCTTTGCGCAAAAACAAAGGAGAGACCTTTTCATCGCAGCACACAGCAACCACAACCATGGCGGCAACAGTGTCTCCTTGGGCCAAACCTGGCGCTTGGGCCCTCGCCGCCGAAGAGCAGGACGCCGAGCTCGAACAAGAAACCCAAAACGCACGACACGTCGTTGAGCCGCCATCCACCGACTACCCATCTTTGTCTGTAGCCGCCACCGCCAAGCCCAAGAAGAAGAACAAGGGCCAGAAAATCTCCCTCGCCGAGTTCACGGCCTTCGGCGCACCCAAACCCGTGGCCCAGCCCGAGGGCCTCACCCACCAGGACCGCATGCATCTCCCGACCGGTCCGCGCGAGCGAACCGCCGAGGAGCTCAACAGGAATCGGCTCGGCGGCGGGTTCAGGTCCTATGGGTCTGATCGGGGAAACAGCAGGTTTTCCAACGGCGAAGAGTCGTCGGATTCGAAGTGGGGTTCGGGACAGAGGAGGGAAGGTGGATTTGGGAAGGAATCGAACCGAGATGGGCCTTCCAGGGCCGACGAGATTGATGATTGGGGCGCTGCGAAGAAATCGACGGTGGGAAATGGGTTTGAGAGGAGGGAGAGAGGAGCAGGAGGTAGTTTCTTTGGTGGTTCACAGTCGAAGGCTGATGAATCGGACAGTTGGGTATCCAATAAGAGCTCTGTGTCGTCTGAGGGACGGAGATTCGGTGCTTCTGGTGGTGGGTTCGATCGGGAGAGGAAAGTGGGGTTCACATCCGATGGGGGTGCTGATTCTGATAATTGGGGGAGGAAGAAGGAGGAGAGTAATGGTGGGTCTGGTTTTGATCGAGAAAGAAGAGTTGGGTTCGTGTCCAATGGTGGTGGTGCGGATTCTGAGGTTTGGGGGAAGAAGAAGGAGGAGAGTAATGGTGGCCTGAGTGAGAGTACTGGAAGGCCGAGGCTCAATTTGCAGCCGAGGACACTGCCTGTGAGCAACGAGACCTCACCTGGGTCGACGGCAGTACCGAAGCCCAAGGGCTCAAACCCGTTTGGTGAGGCGAGGCCAAGAGAGGAGGTGTTGGCAGAGAAGGGGAAGGACTGGAAGAAGATTGATGAGGAGCTCGAGTCGGTGAAGATTAAGGAGGTGGCTGAGAGAGACCACTCGCCCTCGTTTGGGAAGAGGAGTTTTGGGATAGGAAATGGGCGTGCCGGTGATCTAACTGAGAAAGCTTGGAGGAAGCCTGATGTGGCAGATGCTCGTCCCCAGAGGTTTGTTGTTTCAGTCATATGATTGATTGATTGGGTATATCAATCGCTAGTAATTAGAATGCTTAGTTGTAAAGTCTGATGCTTTTTATATTTCTATGTTGAACTTGATTGCATGGATTTTCTTAGCTATGTTAATTGGAAAGATGCATTGTTGATAGAATTGGTTTCAGTTAGTTATAGGAAAGTTTGCTTGATGGAACAGTGAATTAGCATATTGGTTGTATGTATGTAAGTGTGTGTCTTTTAGTTTAACCTTTTCATAAGGGGTTTTTCAACCTTGTGGGGGAGATGCTGAGCATTGATGGTTTACATTTGTGTCCAAAAGGAAGCTTCTTAGACTCTGGTTTCTGTATTAAAAAGAAATTCACTTTGCCGAGCATTACTTGTTATCATATTGATAGGTCGAGTTTTACAAAATACTTGGTGCTCCAATGAATTGCAATTCACTTTTGAGGATTTTTTATGCTCGTCTTTGTTTTGCCCTCTTATCTTCTCATGTGCACACATAGACAAGTTTAAATTGGTGGCACTACTCTCTTTATTTTTGCCCTTGGGTAATATATTTCTAATTTGTTTGATATAACACCCTCCTTTTTCATTTTCAACCCTAACGTGTGATATTCTGAAGGCTGCCCATTCATCTTTAGATGTTTATTGCAATTTTCCCTTCTGCTGTTTGACACATACTACTATCCCTAACCCTGGCTGCTGCACAAGGAAAAAAAGTTGTTTTATGTAAGTATGTGTTAAATATGAATATTGGAGTAGAAGGATCTACCTGACTTGAATGGAGCCATTTAAAGTTAAAGGTTCATGTAACCATAGATTTCTCTTTTAGTTTTTAGGGGGTTAGTAACTTGTAATGTGTGATTAGACGTGCTTTCAACTATTTGTTGCTATTTTCAGGGTTCGTTAAAACTCTAAAAGTAATATTTTTCTTTCGGTGCAGTGCTGAGGAAAATGAGAGTAGGAGCAGTTCTGTGGAACCAGAGAATGGCCATGTTGATGAGCATGTTGACAGTCATGTTGATGGGCATGCTGATGAGAATTGAAGAGGCGTTTTACAAGTTCGGTGTAAGCCAAGGGAAAAGATTTTAAGTTGAGCTGTTGGATCCATGAGGCTGTTGAATTTTCAGTTTCAATGATTTGTGTTCTCTTCTGCGACTGTAATACATTGAACTTGAGACAATTTTTGTAGGATTTTAAATAGCTATACTAGTTTTGCCCGTAGGGCTTTGTTTGTATGTTGTATTTAAGATTGAGAAATACTTTTAACTCTAATTATTATTTTTTGATCCTTAAATTCTGGTTCACACATTTCATGGTTGAAGATTTTGGTATGTTGTGCATTTGATGCTTCATGGCTTCTGCCTATGTTCTCTGGATAATTTATTTTGTGTTTTAACAAGAAATGCTGCATAAATTTATGTATTTCTGGTCGTGTGATCGATGGAATTTTTCTGAAATGTGTAGATTTTTCGGTTATTTACAGTATAGGGTTTTCAGATGTTTAACTTTTTATGCCTTAGGGTAAGGGTCAGAATTGGCTGAACTGGAATTGGAGTTGCCTATAGTTTCAAGTTACTGATTTATAGAATGAATCATATTTGTAAGCAAGTAGACTTTTGATTGAATAATTTTTAGCATTCATTATTCTGCTGTAGGTGCAAAATTTTGTTGCGAGTAATTGATGTTTTAATTGTTTTGGCCAAAAAAAGAGACGAGAAAACATATTGCAAAGGGTGAGTTTTCAGTATCATGAGCAAAGAACAAATACAGAAGTTGCAATTCTGATGGCTCATGAGAGATTCTTGAATGTCTTCAGTCGTATAATAGTAATAGGGTAGATTTTCCCCCACAAAATAACGAAAATGGCACAGTTGAGAGCAAGTCCAGCCATCCCTCAAAACCGGGCAAAAGGCCCCCTGGGCAAGCCCAAAGTGACTCCAGCGGCAGAGATCAAGCCCGGGCAAGTGGTAGGTCCCACCAGCCTGGGCAAGCCCACGGGCAGATCTTGCCTGGGCTGCCCCCCGAAGGCGCTGATGTCACGCTGACGTCAGCGAGCAAAAAAATTCAAAAGAAAATTCAAAAAAATTCAATTTTTTTAATAAAAAAATACCAACAAATTATGGATGTTTCCCTATAAATACATAACAATTTTATTCACTTTCTAAATTGTTTATATTTTGTTGCATAATCTTTTTCTTTTTTCTTGCCCTTGCCCTAGCCTTCATGGGTGGAACCAACTAAAGCAAGGCTGCCACTATTCATGTAAATAGTGGCAGCCCTTGCCTTAGCCTTTATGGGTGGACTTGCTCTGACTCATTAGATGTCACGAGTTGTACAGATTTTATACACAAAATGACGACAAGGGCATTGGTTGTGAGCCAACCAAAACTAGGGAAGTTTGGGAGTGCTTTTGTAACTGCCAAGAGCACCTCCAACCATGTAGGCTAAGGCAAGGCAAGGGCTACCACTATTCATGTGAATAGTGCCAGCCTTGTCTTAGTTGGTTCCATTCTTGGAAGGCTAGGACAAGAGCAAATACTATTCACATGAGATATGAATAGATGAATTTGTATAGAGTTTTTGATGTGGGAAGTAAAGAATATGCCTAGGTATTTATTAAAAAAAATTCTGAAATTTTTGGTAATTTTTTTCCTTTTTTTTCAATTTTTTTTTTGACTGCGACGTCAGCATCACATCATCCTGCCCAGGCAGCAGCCCAGGCAAGATCTGCCCGTGGGCTTGCCTAGTTTGCTGGGACCCATCATTTGCCCCGGCCAATTTTCTTCCGCTAGAGCATCTTTGGGCTGCCTTGGGGGGCCTTTTGCCCAATCTTGTGCCAAGGCTGGAGATGCTCTAAAGCGCTACTGCTATAAGTGCTTCTAGTGCCAACTGGGCACTCACTGCTACAGTTGCTCTGCCATGCTACAACAACAATGCAGGTCCATTTTTACACTGGTACGGAGTTTGGTTCATCATAATGGGCCAATATTTTAAGTCCACTCTCTTAATTCGAGTTTCAATCTTCTCTCTTAATTAGTTTAAATTAGAGTACCGATTTGTTAAAAAGAAAAAAAAAACTAGACTCAAGGCTGGTCTTAGGTCATGTTTAAAGAGGTTATTATCAGATTACACTAGAGAAAACAAAAGTTTCTTCTGCGCGTGCCTAGCCTAGCAATATGTCATTAGACAAATACATCAATTTTTGAGTTAGTGTGGGCACGAGAAAGAGGTTTTCAGACATGTGTGAGGTGTAGTTGAAGAGCATTAAAGAGAAGCCATTACTTATTTCTCTGTCTTTGCATATCATGAAGCTCCATCTCCTTACAGGCCTTCCTCATCAATGCCTTTGCTACTTTGACGGCCAACCAATACCCCCCACCAGCAAAACCTTGAAGCCTTGAAGTCGTGTATTTTGGCTACAAACCGACCCACGTCTCCAATAATGGCAGCGTATGGACTTCTTGCCTTCACAATCTTGGGATAGGTACTGCTCATTTCCACAGTCTGTGTTTGCGTGGCAAAATTATTCTAAAACTAAAAACTCCTGCCCTGCAGTTATATCAACAGCCGTGGACAAAATAACATGTTACAGTATGTATACACTATTGTGTCTATCTCTCTAATCGCATGATACGCAGTGCGTATGCATCAATTTCAGATAATTAATTGTTGGATCATGACACTTGTGATTTCAACATTAGTTCTAATGAAACCAAGAATATTTGGCTACTAGCACCAGCCTTAAATGCACCTCTAGTTTGAAAATGGTGTTTTCCACACACCATAAAGGCAGGCAGTTGAGAGTTGAATGTAAGCATTACTTTACCATACTCTCTATTAATTTGATTCTTCTGGGTGTTCATCACATTCTTATTTTTACACCAAACCCTCTTCTTTATTCTTTACTCTCTCTTTCTTTGCATTTTCATTTAGTCCAATGCTCATGGATTGGCTAGAAAAGTTCATTTTGGCAGCACTTCTCATTTTGGCTGCTGCCATTGATGGAGCTCAGGCAGATACCATGGTCAGTGGCACAGTCTTCTGTGACCAATGCAAAGATGGTGAAAGATCCCTCTTTGATTATCCCATCAATGGTGAGATCCATAATCTCTAATTAATTACTACTAATCACATTCTCTATTAACACTCTTAATTGTAAATTCATATGCTTTTGCTTTTTGCAGGTGTTAAAGTACAAGTGGCTTGCAGTGACAGCAATGGGCAAATCACAATGTCAAGGGAAGAAACAACAAATTGGTTTGGAAACTATGCTGTCAAGTTCGATGGCACGCCAGATTTGAGTGGCTGCTTTGCTCAGGTTTCAAGCACAGGGCAAGGCTCGAATGGCTGTGGGGTTAGTGCTGGCCCTGCTCAAAGCCTTAGGCTTATGTTTAGGATGTTTGATATGGCGATGTATGCTGTGGACTCTTTGCTCACTCAGCCTGCTCAGCCTATGTCATTTTGCCCAAGGTCAGCTAATCCGGTAGCTCCTACACCGCCGACACCGGCTAGGCCTCTGCCTAACCCAGTAATGCCGACCAGCCCTCCGCCTTTCAGGCTTCCCCCTCTTCCAAAATTGCCACCATTGCCTCCATTGCCTCCACTGCCCACATTGCCTCCAATGCCACCAGTGCCCTTCTTGGAAGCTACAGCATGCCCTCATCAGTAAGTTATTTACTGTGGTTCGCTTTGTAGTGTCTTAAGTTGTTGGTTACCTAATTTGAATGTGGTGAGTAAAAATTGTTTTCTCCATAAAACTACCATAGAGTCTAGTATGATCTATTATGGTGTACCCCCAAACTGTTTTTCTACTTACCAACTCACTCTTGGTTTAGCGATATTTCTCTTTTCGGTGTTAAAAGAGTTTCCAAGTTTGAATTCAACGATTTTTTTTTTCATTTCTGACCATTTGATGGGGTTGTGTTTTTTCAGGCAGTGGACATTGCCAGAGCACAAATGCTACTGGAGGGCAGTGAGCCCGGACACAAAGGTAGCCGTTGTTTTCGGATTGGAGGCAGCTAGGAGATACGGGACTGACCTGACATTATTGCAAGGCCTACAAGGAAGAGGAGAACCTTACAGGACTCTCCTGAGGGAAGGGATCACTGCATTTCTCAACTCCTACAATAGTCTTCAATTTCCTTACAATTCAATTGCTGTGGTCCAGCATTTGAATTATGGCTTGATGGGCTCCAACAGAAACGTCCTTTTTACAGCCTTGCGCTTCATCAGGGCCAATTCAGGTTATGGGAGAGTCCCTTGCAAATTTACTGCTTGCAAGTGATTTGTCTATTTTAAATCTAAATTGTATTAGACTGTGTTAAGTTTGCTTCTATGTTTAGCTTAAACTATGATCATGTATTTTTTATTCTAAAGAGAGAGGGAGGTCTAGAGTCGAACTTTAGTTATGAGTGCGTTGTTATAAGTGCTCTACTACTAAAGCTATAAAGTATTGCAAGTTATGATATTTAAACAGTTACATTCTTGTATTTCTTATATGAATTAGTAGTTTATTTAAGGTTTGTTCGTCATCAATCAAATCTTCAATTGATTAAGGTTTGTTTGTCATCAATCAAAACTTCAATTGATTAAGGTTTGTTGGCCATCATTCAAATCTTCAATTAAGGTTTGTTTGTCATCAATATCAAATTTTTTTCGTCATCAATATCTAAACTTCAATGGAGTATCATATCTGCCGACAGAAACCAGATTTCGTCTGGTAAGGTTATATATGAATGGTCACACAAATCCCACAAGTAAAAAACAGTTCGGCAGAGAAACTATACCGTAAACCATGTCATCCCTAAAATGAGGAAAATAAACCATGTCATTCACCCATATTATAACACGTGTACAAGATGTATTAGGTGACCATATACTACTGTAGTATTTTATAATTTCTCCATCTTATGAACATCTGTTGAGAATTGATTGAGCTTCTGTCCATTTCAATCAAATAATATTGAATGGCATTTCTACATACTGATCAAAACTAAGGTTGTCTAGTCAACACCATGCGTATAAAAACAAAAACCCACGGTTCTCTTGCCAAGGCCACAAAATTAAAGCAGAGCAAAATGAAGCTCATGGTCAAGCAGGTACAAGTTCTTTGATTTTGGGCTCTAATTGTGTGCATGCTTACAATGCCCTTGCTTTTCCATAACCACTTAGCAAAATTCCTTAACACATACATATTTGAGAAGTAGACTGTCTGTTGTTCTCCATTTTTTCTTGCATGGCACTCCTGGGGGCAACCCTAGCGCGATCTGTGTGGTCCGACCCAATGGGACCCAATAACACCTTGCACACCCCGTTTGGCACGGTTTGGGTTGTGGATGACCCCATTGACAGAGGGATGTGACCCGAAATCAAGGGTCATTGGCAACTCTAGAGGTGTATATGTGTCCGCGGGTAAGCATGAGCTAATGATCGTGGCTTACCTTGACTTTGGATTTACTAGTGGCAAGTTCAATGGCAGCTCCATCAGTGTGCTTTTGAGGAACCCGGTAAGGGACGTTGATCGGGAGTTCAGGGTAGTTGGTGGCCGGGGGAAGTTTAAGATGGCTAGAGGGTTTTGCAAGCTTAAGTGCATTTTCTTCAATGAGACTAATGGTGATTCTATTGTAGAGTATACTGTGGTAGTGAGGCATTATTGAGCTTGGTCTGTATCTTAATATATATATATAAAAAACTCATCAAACATTTCCTAAGGTGCAGTGAAATTAGAACTAATTCAGATTATGGGACAATCCCTAGCAAATTTAGCGCTTGCAAGCGATATGTTTGTCTTGCATGTGTTAAGCTTGCTTCTATGTTTAGCTTAAACTATAATTATATATATTTTTTCTTCAAAATTCTAGAGACATATTGAGGCCGAGAACAGGTTAAGTACTCAGCTACTAAAGTTATAAGCCCTAATGTTCTTCGAAATACTAGTTACTGGCTAAAAATTTTATCAAGCTAATAACCATCATATCTTACATATGGCCGAATTAAACATCATCAGTAAGAAGTGCAGTTGGGCGTTTGATGGAAAGAAAGCACAGTTGGGACTTAATTCCAAGGAAAATCAGTTGTGCTTCAATTTAAGGAGCTCTGTTTACACTCCAGATCTTGTCTTTGGACACCCATTAATGTTGTTTTAAAAATATAATAACCCATTCATAAGATTACTATAATGGGCTTCATTACGTTTATATAAAAATTTCAATTTCTCGGGGACTCACAAAATATCATTAAACCTCACCCTTTCAATTTCTCTAACTTCTTAACCACAACCCATAAATCACTAATTCTTATGTGAAATAAATCTACCTAAATTATGTGGAAAGAGTTCGACCAAAAAAAAATTTATGTGGAAAGACTACAGTGCACAAACAACTTGTCGTCTATGATAACTCTAATAAGGAAAAAGTATGATTTTGTGTCTTGGGACACTTTTCTTTCTTCCGGTTTTGACATTGAATTTTTTTGAGTCGTGACACATGCATTGACCAGAAGTTAGGAAACCACACATCATCAAGTTGTGTGGCCAACACCAACCACATATTTTTGAGTAATAATAATCCTAGAAGTACCAAATTTTTTCAATCTCAACTGATGTGCTAATGTTTCATTTATTTATATTTCTATTCACCGTGAACATCATTTATTTAGATTTCCATATTATGTGTCGCCCAAAAAAAACTAATTTTTCCCCGTATTAATTGATATTATAGAAAGTTGCGATAGTAGAACTTGGTTTAACAAGGTGGCCTTTGAGTGAGGGTAGATCATATAGAAGAACTAAAATTTCATTGAATGGGACTTAACTTTTGGACCTTAGGGTTAGGTTACATCACGAGATTCTTGTTTTAAAATAAGGTGGTCCAATCATAAGTTGTCAAAAATATTGCCTTGTTCTAGAAATAGTGGTCCAACCTTTGTGATCATAGTATTAATACTTGCTATCAATATATGTAGTAAATTGTCGTACAAACTTCTATTCTTTAAAACAAGACTTGCGTGACAAGATACTTGGCTTTTAGTCATGACTCTTTGCATAATATCAACTCATATTTAGACCAATTGTCCATGATATGTTTTTTTTGATAAAAAAAACTGTCCATGATAATGTTGAGGCAAGTAGACGTGGGTTTTGTTTTCTATTGTTGTTCCTTTTTTAGGAACCACTACTAAATCAGGCTTTGGGCACCAATACTTTTTGTGCTCTTTGCACAGTTATTCGTATTCTATGTTAATAGTCGCAGTGCAATCACAATAAAATTGGTCGGTTTGCTCTGAAGGAGCTTCCATTCCCTCTCTCTCTCCTCCAAAATCTGCTGTCGCACCCAACCTCAGCCCAGGCCCAATTTTAAGATCCCAGCCTTAAAACCCACCCTGTAGGAGCTTCCATTCCTTCTCTCCCTCTATCTCCCTCCAAATCTTCTCTAGACACCCATCATCAATGTTCAAATTGCAACCTCTAACACCCCAAATTCGAGACCGTCACAGTTGTGAATTTGAAACGTGGGTTGGGTGGGTGGGGTCCGACTACACGTGCATAAAGGTGGAGATGGCTGGGTTAGGTGTGGCTACAGATGGCTGAGGTTGGGTGGAGGTGGGGAAACTTGGTGGGTTGTGGGCTGCTGGGGTTGGGGAGGACGGTGGGGAGTCTAAGGAAGATTGGGGAGCAGAGAGACAAATGAAAATCAAAGTAGAATGAGAATAAAGGAGGCTGGTTTTCAGTTTCTAAAAATATGGTTATGGAGAAAACAAAGGGTGAAGAAGGATTTTTAATAGCATATAAGCCTTAAAGCCACAAAATTACTTTTCATGCCCTATGAAAAGCACAATTAATCGTGCTTTCAAATTATAAAAATAATTTCATAGCCTCACTTATTACTCACAGTGAAGTGACACAGTAAAAGGTGATATTGACATGGATATTAGGCACAAATCTAGTGTCCAAATTTCAATGGGCACAAATAGATTCTTTTTGTACTCGTCTTAGACACAAATGTAGAGTGTTTTATGTGTTAAAGACATGTTTAAGACATTTTTGTGCTAAATGAAGTTGAAAAAGACATGATCCTTCTTTTGTGCTCTATAAAATGTGTCTTTAGAGCAGTTTTGAGGTAGTGAAATAAACTGTACATGCCTAATTATGTAGCATGCGATCATGTTGTTATACTATAATTGCTTAAAACTTCCATGTGGACATGAAATGACAAGAATCGTAGGAGAAAGTTGCTCCGACCAATAATCAAATACTCAAAACAAGGAAAAATCGCAGTCTCCTAACAAAGAGAAAGAATATATCATCCAGCTATTATCCACATGAATCTGGTTCTTTGTATCTCAATCCTCCATAAAGAGTATTAACCTAGAATAATGTACATAATATTAGAATCATTACCATGTTAGGTATGTGACAATAATACTCGAAACTTCATACAATCAATGGTTTTGTTGGGAACTAAAAAAGGGATTATAAA
The DNA here is from genome assembly GCA_018703695.1 of Prunus fruticosa. Classification (NCBI taxonomy): domain Eukaryota; kingdom Viridiplantae; phylum Streptophyta; class Magnoliopsida; order Rosales; family Rosaceae; genus Prunus; species Prunus fruticosa. The sequence goes on from CM031924.1 coordinate 35,663,785, forward strand.
GCTTTAAATCATAGATAACCGTCCACAAATTGAATAATTTTTGGTTGCATAGATAGAAGGCCAAAAGTAAGAGTTCATCACAATATCATCTCCAAGAGTGTTAAATTTGGATTTGATGACTTATATAGCAATTTGACACCTGTTGAGGCCCAAAAAATTAAGGGTTGGGCCCAAATAAATTCCCGGCCCAGTGCGACACTTTATTAAGAAGAAACCCAATTCGGAGCATGCGAAATTCTTCATGCACGCTTGCACGAGCCACGATCAGGTGCCATGCCAAATAAATATGCAATTTATCACGCTAAGAATTAAAATGAGCCTATAAAAGGCATTGGCTCTACAAGCTCATGCTAATTATTTTGTCAAGCATTATGTCTTTTTTCAAAGACGACAAAATTCTAGCACGCCAAGCGACATGCCATGCCAAGCAGGAAATCATTATTTCACACATAGCCACGCTACAAGCTTAAGTGGGCCCAAGCCACGCAAATGCCCGGGGCTTGCTTGAGTGGGTTGTGGTATGGATGGTAACGAGCTTTCATGAGGCTCATTCATGCCAAGAAATGGAAGTTTTGGGCTACTTGAGAGCCCCAAAACTCAAGCCCATTTCTTGAGCCCAAACACATGGGTTAGCATGAGAGAGAGAAGAATGTGGTCCAATGCCTTAGGAGAACATCTCATAGGCTGCTGTAGCATTTAGGAAAATCCATGATAGTTAGAATGCCCAAAAACGAATAAGCCACTTCCAGCGCTGGACGAAAGCGTGCGGGCCGCTGGAAAGAAGAACACCAATAACCTCAAAGCTATACACGAAGCCCAGCCCAGCAACTTGTAGAAAAGCTCTCACCGTGCTTCACCCTTGTTAGGACTCCAAAATGGTCAAATAGGAAGCCATGGTAGGAACCAACAGGAAATCCGTGCGTGAAAGACAAATACCCATCGGACAAAAGAACTCCCTCCATCTCTCTTTTCCTCTGCAAGCTCCATCTTGAAAACTCATAAGAAAAAGCAGGTGGCGCCTCACCCTTTTGGGGAGGTCCAGTGCGTCAAACCCTTGGAACCATGAAGGGTTCCTTACCCATGCGCTTTGGAAGAGAGAAATTCACCAAAGAAGTTATAGTGGGACGAAACAATGAAAGATGGGGAAAAGCTAAGACAAAATTAGGGCTCTTCGTGGCTATAAAAGAGGACCTTAGCTACCCAGAAAACGAACCCATTCTTCAGAGAGCAAGCTTCCTCTCTCACCTCCAAACCCAGTTTCAGAGCTTGACCAAGCTTTGTCAAGCAACCTGAAATTTACTCAAGCCACCCAATCCTCTTCCTCCATGGTCTTCTTCTTTTCCTGAGATAAAAAACCTTCCTAATCTTCCTTTGCCCCAGTCTTAATTTCTGTCCTCTGTAAGAAACTCATGCTTTTCTCTCTCTCAAATTGCTAAACTTGTGAAAGCTTAGCTCCCATGCCACAAGCTCCTCATGCCAAGCCATTCCATTTCTAATTTGTCACGTTTATTTGGTTCATTGGTGAAGGGAACCAATGTGTTTTCAAAGGGTTTTCACAAACCCTTTCAAAACTCTCTTGGAGCCTGGTCTTCGAACTTAGAAAAAGAGGCAACCTCCTCAGCTCGTCTTTTACAGCAGCCCAAGCCCATTTGCGTCTGCCTGGAAGAAAAAGACCCCTACAACACCTTATAAATTTTTAATTTTCACCCGAAATTTCATATAACATATTATTTTATTACATTTAAAAAAAAATTGGGGTCATATTAAAAGAATAAACGATAATAGGGCTCAACATATAAAAAGACTTTAAAATAACTTATCAGAAGAGCTTCGAGTGTGAATTGCATTGCTCGATCCACCATGTGATACACGTTGGTAGGCTGTTGAAGGAAAATGTACCCTTGATCTGGGATCAGACCAGCTATTATCAACTTTGAAGGAAAATGTGTGCCGCATGCAAGTACGGAAAAAGATAAAAAAGAAAGAAAGAAACGATATAATTTCAATCCCACTTCAGGCGGCAAAGGTTTATATTCACACAACCTGAAATATGGGAAGGTTCGGTTTGCATATATATATATATATATATATATATATATATATATTCTCTCTATTTCTAAAGCAAGCATAAAAGAATGATAAAATCAACTTTTCAATTTGGTGCTAGCCGGTTCTTCTTGTGGTCACAGACTGACCACACAACACTAATTTTCTATCTTGAGTGAGTGGCCAATGGGATCAGAGAATTTCTCATTCCAAACAACCAAAAACACATAAAATGATCAGGAAGTACGTCAAATTGCAAATTATTAAGAAGTGAATAGTTGGGTACTTTTCACTTTTGGGATCCTATATCCACGGCACAATTTCTAAGTTTGAAGTTGTAAATTAAGTTATACTGTTCACTGCTCCAATGGCACAAGCAAGCCTCTCTCACCTCAAGGCAACTTGTCCAGTTTTACCTTGGGGAAATCAGCAGGCTCAACCCTTTCCTCAAAGGGGTCATAGAAGTGAACCCGGATGCGCTTTATCTTGCGGACACGGCTGACTACGAGCGCAAGACTAAAGCACCATCTGTGTCACTGTCTAAGTTACATGGCATTCCCATTCTGGTCAAGGACAACATTGCAACCAAGGACAAGTTGAACACCACAGCTGGCTCTTATGCTCTGCTTGGCTCTGTTGTGCCCCGGGACGCCGGCGTGGTGACCAAGTTGAGGAAGGCTGGGGCTATCATACTGGGAAAGGCCAGCTTGAGTGAGTGGTCCTATTGGAGGTCCAGTGATGCACCTTCTGGTTGGAGTGGCAGAGGTGGCCAAGGGGTGGTGAGTTGAGGATCATTAATTGCCTCCTGTATACCTTGTTTGATTAATTTAAAGGGTTAGGTTCTCTTGGTAGATACCTGGTATGTTATGTTGTGAAGTTGTCAATTTAAAACATACATTCAACTAAAGTTCACATAACTAATGTTTGAGATTGACTGACAGTCTGATAATGTAACATAACAGACATTCTGAGATTTAACCCATTGAGATATAGTTCGGTTGAGTGCAGAACCCTTACAATTTCAACGCGACGCCAAGCGGCTCAAGTAGCGGGTCGGCAATATCAGCGGCAGCAAATCTGGCAGCAGTGACACTGGGGACTGAAACAGACGGGTCAATTTTAAGTCCATCCAGTTGGAACTCAGTGGTGGGCATCAAACCAACAATTGGCCTTACAAGTCGAGCAGGGGTTGTCCCAATCTCTCCAAGACAGGACACGGTCGGGTAAGTGGTGATCAATCAATGTAAATTATTTTTACATTAATTTAGATGGCAACCTTTTTCAGTCTCATTGTTTGTTGTGGGGTGTTGGATTGAACAGGCCAATTGCTAGGACAGTATCAGATGCCGCATATGTTCTTGATGTCATTGCAGGCATTGACAGCAATGACCTTGCAACAATTGAGGCATCGAGGTACATTCCCAAGGGCGGCTATGCACAATTTCTCAGACCTGATGGACTTAGAGGTAAGAGAATAGGGATAGTGAGAGCATTGTTCAACTTCGGCGGTGACGCTTCGTTGACTCAAACTTTTGAACAGCATTTCAACACTCTGAGGTAACAAAACCATGTATTAGTCTCTCCAATTCGAGACATACGTTCTGTTTTGATGACATAATATGTTGTTGGAATTTGGAAATTTAATGTAGGAAAAGAGGTGCTGTTTTGGTAGACAATTTGGAAATAGCACATTTTGATGAAATCTACAATGCAAGTAGTGAATTCATTGCATTGTCTGCTGAGTTCAAAATTTACTTGAACACGTACCTCAAGAACTTGGTGGCTTCGCCGGTTCGATCCTTGGCAGACGTGATAGCCTTCAACAATAAAAACCCAAAACTGGTGAGTAAGTAGGAGCCAGGGTTTATGTTACTTTCAAATTATAAGTTCAAAATTTGTCCTAAGTAATTGGTTGAGCTACTGGCAATGCAGGAGAAAGTGAAGGAGTATGGCCAAGGCCGACTCTTGGAAGCTGAAGCAACAAATGGGATTGGTAATGCAGAGAAGGCAGCGCTGCTAAACTTGGCAAAGCTATCGAAAAATGGTTTCGAGAAGCTCGTGACGAAGAAGAGGCTAGACGCAGTGGTAGCTCCATCTGCAGCCGTGTCGACGTTGCTCGCCATAGCAGGCTCCCCAGGTGTGGTTGTCCCAGCAGGATATAATAAAGATGGGGTACCCGTTTGGCATCTCCTTTGGCGGGCTGAGGGGTTCGGAGCCAAAGCTAATTGAGATAGCATACGGCTTTGAGCAAGCCACTAAGATTAGGAAGCCTCCTTCACTTAACTTCCAGATTTAGAGCCCCATTTTATTGGTATTGAAGCTAATGGGTGTACTATTGTAGTCTTATGATCAAGAAAATGCTAAGAATAATAATGACGGGTCTTGATCATTTAGATTTCATTACAACTGTTGTCTTGGTCTAATACTATTTCTCTTTCAAACGGTGCAAGAGATTCAAGTTCAAATGGCTCTCCCAAATAATAATAATAATAAACAGAAATTCTATTAAAATTGAAAACCATTAATGACTTGTTTTCTATGATAACCTTTTTCATGTGTTTAATAACTGGAATGCATCATGATTTGACCACAATATCAATACATTTAGCATTAAGAGTACAAATGATAGTCTGAACTATAAGAGAGTTGATGAAAGGTATGAAATAAATTTTTTTTTTTTAACTGTTTACAAGTTAGGTTCTTTTTCGCTGTGCAAGACCCAGTTGGCAAAAAATATGTATGATTTAGACATTATAAACATGATCCATAACCATAGGAAACATAATATAACTAAGTAAATAATAAGCCAAAGTGAAACTCCTATCCTATCTTGTGATAATTAACCAATTAAATATCATCTAATCAAATTGCTCTCACTATCAGGGGGCGGACGCACAGAGAGACAAGAGGGGTCATGTGACCTTATGGCAACTGGAAAGGTAGCTGTAAGGGTCTCAGATGACCCTATGGCTGGCTGGTGTGCAACCCCGAAGGTGCACACTAGATGTTTGACGAAAGGATTGAAAGACCTTGCGAATGCTCCTGCTGCAACACACGCGAGGTCTTTTTTTTATATTTATTTAAAAAAAATCGCCTGGCCAAAACAATGTTGTTTTGGTCCAGGTGTATTCAAATTTTTTTTAATGACCTGGCTTCAAAACGACATAGTTTTGAGCTAGCTTAAAAAAAAAAAAAACATAACCCACCTTTTTTTCACATTCACACCAGGTCTTAAATATGCTGATCTTTAGAGCACTTCCAGCGCGTCTCCAACCCAGGTAGGAGGGGCCCAAAGGCCACAATCCAACTCCATCGCGCCAAGTCCAGCCAAGGCAAGGTTGGGTCCCACGAGCCCAGCAAGCCAACGGACAAATTCAGCCTGAGCTGATGCCTGGGCAAAATGACACAATGCTGACGTCATAATGACGTCAGCAACAACAAAAAAAGAAGAAAAAACAAACCAAAAATTCCATAATTATATATATATATATAAATACCTAGCCATATTCTTTACTTCCCATATCAAAAACTTCTTTTAAATTCATATTCATCTTCTCATATCTCATGTGAATAGTAATTGCCCTTGCTCTAACTCATAGGGGTGGAAACAAAATTGCAATGGCTTCCACTATTCATGTGAATAGTGATAGCCATTGCCTTGCCTTTACCTTGCCTTTGCCCATAGGAGTGAAAGTGCTCTTATATCAATTTCTTCATATATTACAACTGTACTAGTACAAACACCCCTTTTACTTGCCCAGCCAGACGCACCCCCCTCATTAACACGCCCACATGAATATTTGTTCCTCCTCTCATCAACAATTGATTAAGGAATTATTGATAGTGTTTTGATTAATTGATTAGGGCTTTGTGTTTTGATTAGTTTACTAGGGCTTTTTTTTAAATATTTGATTATGGTCTTGTGCTTAGGTTTTTTTGTTTACATGTTTTGTGTTTTGATTAGTTGATTAGGAATGAAAATGCTGTTGTTCAATTTTTCAATGTTATTTATTTATTTATTTTAAAATTTTCGAAACCTGTACACTAAGACCCCACATATTCTAAGAATCTTGTATCCGCTATACCTATTATTTCTCTAACTTCTTAACCACAACCCATAAATCATTAATTCTTATGTGAAATCAATCTACCTAAATTATGTGGAAAGAGTTTGACCAAAAAAAAATTATAGGAAATTAGTTAAATACCCATTTCTACACATAGTTCTATAAAGAAACCCTACATCATTCAATATATATAAACACACCCAAAATACACCCAAAAATTGACAGCTGTCGATTTTTGAAATTCAACAGCTATGTTGGATTACTGTTTTGCCCTTTTGCTTTGTCTATTAATCAACTCAATCTTCATCAACATACATCTCGAACTTTCTTCTTCTTCTTCAACAATCGAGCTCTGCTTCTGGCTTTTCTCCTAGTCCAATTTGAAGGAATTTCAAAACATTTTTCCAAAGTTCATTTGAATATTAAATATGCATTTAATCAAATTAATCGCAGCGAAAGTCTAAGGTGGTTGTTTAAATTCAAAAACAAAAATTCTTCCAAGTATCTTAAGCCATGAACATTGATATGTTTTTCATAAATGAAAATTCAAGAGAAAGGATAAGATCTAATTGCCCTTGAAGCAATTATATGAACCAATTTGTGTTTGGTCTTCTCTTGATGATTTCCTATTTGTTGATCTCCTCTTTAATCTTTGATCTTTGCTCCTTGATCTTTCTCCTCCATGTGAGCCACAAAAGTATATGGCCTCTAAGTCTCCACACCAATGGAACCTTGAGATGAGAAGAAGTATCTTGAGAATACTTGGATGCTAGTGCAAGATTCTCAAGATTGGTTTCAATCTAAACCACTTTGAAAGATGAAAGTGTTTCACTCTTGAAAACTCTCTTTTTCTCTCTTTGATCTCCCAAACTCATTTGGTTGATGTTGGATTGTGTTTGTGTGTTAATGAGCTTATGGAAACAATTCTCATACATACTTACTTAAGCATTTTCGGCCAAAACTCATTGGGCTTCCAAAATTGGGCCTTATGACACTTAAACCATAATATTTAGTTGTCTTAAGCCCTTGGGCTTGATACCCAACCATTTGGGCTTCCCGTTAACTATTACCGAGGCCCAAATACATTTTCACACGTAGTAAATTGTTGCGTAGATACAGCTGCACCAAAATGGATTCAGATTGCATCCTCAACTTGTGATACTCGCAAGTGCACGAACCGTTGGTAGTATAGCATATGTAAGTGCGAGGTCGATTCCACAGGGATTGGTGATTGAATGATCCGATTTAGTTCCCTACACAAAACAGAAATGAAAAAGAAAGGAAATAAAACAAGAAGAAAGAATGTACATTACAAGAAAAATAAATTACAACTTAGAGAACATTAAAGAGAGCATTTGAGGAAGGAAGGAAAGTGTTTGAGAGATTTGGAGAATTTTGGAAGAAAAGGGAAATGTGGAAGAGAGTAGAGAAGTGTTTGGAAAGCTTGAGGATTTTGGAAGAGAAAGTGTTTGAGAACTTTGAGAATTTGGAAGAGAGCGTTTGAGAACTTGGATGATTTTTGGAAGGGAAGAGAAATGTGTTTGAGAACTTGGAAAATGTTTGTGAACTTGGAGAATTTGATAACTTAGGGAAGGGAGAGAAAGTGTTTGTGAAGTGTTTGAGACATGGAGACTTTTGGAAGAGAAGGGAAAATGGTGTTGAGAACTTTGTGGATTTTGGAAGAGCATGTGTTTGAGAACATGGGAAATGTTTTAGAGCATGGAGAACTTTGAAAGAGAATAGAGAAGTGTTTGGAGAATTTAGAAGAAGGGAAAAGAAAAGTAGAATGATCTTATTACAACAATTGAGAACTACAAAAGGGAAACTAAGAGAATTTGAGGGAGAGAAGGGAAGGGAGCTCTAGAGAAGTGCTTGAGAGCTCCCCCCCTTGGGGTGTTATTACAAGCTTAGGAAACCTCACTATTTATAGGCCTAAGGAGGTTGAAAATCTGAATTATACAATTGAATTATGTAAACACACTAACTTCACCTAACACACTACACTTAATTCACCAACTTAACCTAACACACAATTGCATTTGAAAACAATTCCTCTTGTCTTTAGGCTTAGTGTTGCATCATCCACTTCAACATCTTTTGGCTCATTTGGCTGCTGCAAAATTCCACTCAAATATATGTATTGAATATGCTTCACCAAACTTTCCCACAATCAACAACACTTCATCATGCATATGTCATGCATGACAATGCATTGCAGCCAGCTTGTGGGCTCCTTTTGGGCTTGTGGCTCCAGTCTGAAAAATCTGGAAAAATATGGATCTTGAAGCCCTTTGTCTTATCTTTCCAAGCATATGCAGCCCAACTCAAGGAAAAATCGGAAAGGCCTTCAAATGTGATTTTTGGCCCAGTAACGCAGATGCTGCCGAATTTGACCTTAAGTTGCCAAAACATGTATAACTTTCTCTAGAAGACTTGGAATCATGAACCGTAAAATTCTATAGAAAATAGACTTCCGTATATTTCCAATGATGTATGGCTCATTTTCTGGTTCTTCTTGAGTAAATACAGTCCAATCCGTGAAGTTGACTGATCTGCAGACACTGTTTTGAGCTAATTTGTCTCCAAAATGCAATTAGTGAGTCCATAAGCTTATTACACTGAAACAAATACAAAACTTATTAAAAGCACAAGTTTAACTCAAAAACATAACCAAATCATAAATTAAAAGGGTACAAAATGATATGTAAATATGCACCGATCAAATACCCCCAAACCTAGATTTTGCTAGTCCTCGAGCAAAACAAAAGGGAAACGAAGAAAAAACAAAACAAAATAAGAAATTAACTAGACCACTTTCGTAGGTAACTCGATTGCATTTAGCATATGCAACAAGCCTTTAAACCTCTAGGCATCCCTAGTAGGAGGAGTTGTGTCTCCTGAGGGTTTAACAATTTAAAATACCCACAAACGTTTTTCTAACTCTACAAAACAAAATGGTTAGAAAACTTAAAAGATTGTTAGTCTTTAAGCAAAACCAAAACCAAAAACAAAAACAAACATAATTACATTAACAAAAACAAAAACGAAAACAAAAACGAAAACAAAACACACAAAAATAAAAAATAATTACAAAAATAAAAAGAACTCAAAACAATCTTTCCGAACATTTTCTGAAGAGAAATGACTCATGCACATGACTTAAACGTTTTAACAATAAAAGCTCAATTTTAGACATTATTTACAAAGCGGCAAAGTTCAAAACATAATATGCTCAAAGTGTAGTAGTGTGATAGCCAAATGCAACAAATTCTCCAATCTTAGTTTTCACACAATTTCAAAAATCATACAAAGCATAAGTTCAACTTCAAATCTCACCAAAGTTGTCCTCTCACAAATGAATCACTCAGAAGAGGGCTATAATGCATCACTCAGTTATAAACATGAGAATAGAGTTAAACCATAAGGACTTAACTCGAAATAGAAAGATGAAGAACTTGCATTAATATGATCTCAAGAAGGATGCCAAACACTTAAAAGTAAGAAAATGGATGCAATTCAACCACATGACATTTAAGATCAATTTAGGTCTTTAACATAGGTTGTAATGAGGCCAAGGGTGTAAGGTGAGTAAGAAATGAAAGGTATGGATAATACAAAGTCCAAGGAACTCGCAATGTAAGAGCATAAAACAATTGTTTACAAGACTTCGAATCATCACGATTAGATTTTTTCTTTTACATGATCAAAACTCCTTATACCTTCATTTACATTGATTCATACTCATTTCCAAACACCAATGAAACCCAAAAATGAAATTTCAATCAACTTCCATTTAATCAGAACTTTTCTCTTTTCTTTCACCAATTGTGTGAAGTTCTATAATTTCTTTTTTTCTTTTTCGAAATGTAACACCTCTTCCCAAACTTAGCATGAAAAACACATCCAAATTAAAGCTCATGAGTTCCTTAGAAAGGTAAATATTTGTTTTTCGGGCTAAGGCGAGGAAATATAATTGGTAAATGAAAGAAAAGGTTTACATGTAGGCTCAAAATGGTTAACAATGGAAAATCATGCTTAAGCATGCATAAGGTTAGCTTGAAAGGCACAAACGATCCAAAGAAGGCCTTAATATCATTTCTTTAAATGTCATGAAGTCAAATTGCACAAGAATGAATGACTTTTAAGTGTTCAACCAAATCAATGAATAATGAGATCAAACAACAACTTTGATGACAAAAAAAATAAGAGTACATGTATAACACTCATGAATTGAAGGACAAGGCTCAAAAGCTCACTTTATATGGTTGGTTATATAAGTCTAATTTATGCTTCATACAATTCTTTAGATTATGCAAATCCTTTAATTGGAAAATTATGAAACAAATGGCAAGTGTAAAGAAGGTTTCAAGCATGTCATGATAGAACAATGCCAAATTTTTATTTTTTTTTAAAGAAATTTTTAATTTTTAATTTTTATAAAGAAAAGAAACACTAAAATAAAATGAAATCCAATTTTTATTTAAGTCATGCAAACATTTATCACTATCTCATCATAAGTGTTCGGAAAGTGACTCAAAAACAAAACAAGACTCAAATAGAAGAAAAAAACAGACAATTTTTAATTTTTTTTTAATTAAGAAAAAAATAATACATGCTAAACTCCAATACCCCCAAACCTAGAAATGAACATTGTCCTCAATGTTTAAAAATTAGCCACAAACAATGTCATAACAACAAATGAAAGGTATTAAAGCAAATAAAAATTACAAAACACACAAAAATAAAATAAAACAATTACAAAATAAAAATTACAAAACAAACAATCAAATTAAAAAAAAAACACGAAACAGTAAAACACTCAAAACAGTAAGCCCTAACAGATAGTCTTACATCAACTGAAACCCAAACAATTTAAAGCCCAACCCAAAATGAAATTAACCCAACAACGGTAAAACCCGACCCAACCTGAAATCTGAAGCCCACATGTTTTAATTTAATTTTTTTTCTTAAAAAGATAAAACGTGAATTATGAGCGCAAAGCGGGATTTCTAAAAAGATGGAATGTGGTCCCTGATGTCGTCTCATGGATAGTCACGGGCAGAAGGCAGGAGCCACGTGTCGACGCATAGAGGCGCCGCAGATCCACAAGCGAAAATTACGGGGCCATACAAAGTCGTGACGACTTTACTGAACGCGTCCGTTCAGAGAGGTCACATCGTGATAAGTGAGTTGGGTATGGTTGGAAAGCGAGAAGGTTGTGGGACTTGAGGAATGCTGGAGATTCAGAAATGCTGCGATGGCTAGGGTTTGTCAATGACTACATCTATAAGAAAGAAAAAGAAGGGGAAAAACACAAACGCAAAAACACACAAAAGAGAAAACAAGCAAGAAAAAGAGAGAGAAAAAAAGTGAGAAATCAAATGGCTTCTTCCTACCCCTTTTCGTTGGATCTCAACCTAGCTCCACCGACTCAAACACGAGGCCAAGCAGTAGCACCAGGTATGGATGCCCTACTTTGCCTCCGCACGGGGGCCTGTGACTGTCAATGACTCAATACTCCTGGACAACGATGTTGCCATTGGAGTTGGTAGAAATTTGGTGACTCCTAAAGATATACGTGTGTTCGGGACAAGGGATGACAATCGGGTCATGAGTGATGCCCTGGCACTGAGCATGCAGAGTCCAGCATGTGTCGCAAGTTTGGTTCATCGCCTACTGCGAAGTCCCATGAGGTAGAGGTGCTGAAAGGTCAGTTAGCGGCGGAGCACAATATGGTTGAAGAGTGTCAAAGTGCTATAAAAAGCTTGAAAAGGGAGCGGTCAAGGATAGTGGAGGTGAATCGACACCAGCTAGACGTATTGCGGGACGAGAATAAAAACCTATCAAAGATGGTAGAGTTGTACTCTCGCGACATGCGAAAACAGCTGGAGGACCTAGACCGACCGGGTAAACGCAAGAAACCAGATCGCGAGAAAAGTTATACCTGAAGCTAAGATTGCGATCTTTGGGAGCTCAAGTGATGAGCCCCAAGAGGCTGTGCGTGAAGCCCCGAAGAGGACAGCCAGAGGGCCAAACTAAAAGCTCCTATGGTCGAGACACCGAGCGCCAAGAAGAAATGATTTCTGTTTTTATTTATTTAATTTTAAAGTGTATGTGCGTTTTTTTTTTAAAATTTGGGAAATAAAAAACGTTAAGCTATCTCAAAGAGACGAATGACCCTAAATTTAAAGAACGACGATCAAACAAAAACATGAAAACCCAAACATGCATTTTTATTTTTAGTTAAGTAAACACACAAGTAACTGCTTTTTCTTTTAAGAGAAAAACTTAAGGATGACCAGTTAAGGGCCTCAGAAAAACACAGCCAGGGGATCCGGGAAGGTTGGAGGGGTCACAATGGTCCCTCTTAAAACCCAAACTTCTTAGACACCGAAGGTGCCGCCTAAAGAACTCCTAGACACTGTATAGACTGCGGTTGCTTCCTGGAGTTACCAAAAATTTAACTCCTTCAAAGAATATCCTATGAGTTTTAAATTATACTACATAATTAAATAAAAACAAAATAAAAATAAAAACTGAAATAAACACACAATTCAAACAAGAATTTAAAAGAAGAGTTGGGATTCTTGCACCAGGTGTCCAAGACGCATCTTTAATTTTGTCTCTTCTTCAACTTAAATTCTTGAGAAACCTGACAAACAAGAAGAAAACAATTGAAAAAAAACAAAATAAATAAAATAACAATTGAAAAAGCAAAAACACAAACATCAGAAAAAAGGGAGGCAAAAGTAAGTTAAAGTGTCGACATGCTCCCTTTTAAAAAAACGTGCTCGCAATTTGCGGAAGAAATGAAGGGATCCGAGAGAAAAGCACAGGATAGCACCCTAGAGATCCGAAGTGCTTTCGGCTCCCTCGTCTGTATAAGTCTATTTAAACTCATCTCGGTGAAGTAGAAGAGCACCTCGCATTTCTTCCTGCAATTAGAAGGAAAACATCAAAAAATCCAGAAACAAAACAATGGCATCTTCATGCACTCACCTTGATGATCTCAACCTTGAATTGACCCTTGCGCCACCGAATGCGCAGATAAGGGCTCCTACAAACCATGTCTTCCCAAACTCCACATATCATCATGGTACGGCCTCAAACTCTGCTGAAGCAATACCGAACTTTTCTGAGGCGGTGTCGAACGGGCGGGTGCTGCTAGGAGGCATGGTTGGCAGCAAGCTCACACCGACAGATCATCTGCATGTGGCGCAGAGGTCTGACAAGGCAGCGGTGGAGGAGTCCAACAATTTAACTGTGCTCCACGCGGTCTCGGCTACCAACTTGGGCATGCGTTTCCTGGCGAGAACACGGGAGTGTGCCGCGCTAAGCGAGGAAGTAGCTTCCTTGAAGGCTATGGTGGCGGACTCCAGAAGCGGCTCTATTGCGCCAATCAGCACGTGGAAGCACTGCAGAGAGAATGAATGAGGACCATGTGGAGCTGCTGCAGATTCTGCAAGTAAGAGATAACAGAGGCATGCCATGAAATGAAGATGAAGATGAAGATGAAGAAGTTGTTTTTATTTTTAATTTACTTGAATGTTTTTTTTTTTTTTTTTTTTAATTTTTTTACTTTTTTTTTTGTTTGTAATGTTTGAGTGAAATAAAAATGTGTTTTTAACACTCAGAAATAAACTAACTAACCACACCACGTAAATAAATACATAAACTAACTTAACAAAACAAAAAAAAGAAAACAAAGAAGTTCCAAATTGATTTTTTTTTTTAATTTATTATTATTTACAACTAACTGACCACACAAAGAAAAAAAACAAAGAAGTTCCAAATTGCAATTTACAAGGAAAAATAAATAAAAACTCAAATTTCAATTTTTTAAATTTTTTTTTTTTGTTTGTTTGTTTTTTTTTTAAAACACACAAATATACAAGCAACTCATGGATGACCAGTTAAGGGCCTCAGAAAACACAGCCAGGGGATCCGGGAAGGTTGGAGGGGTCACAAAGGTCCCACTTAAAACCCAAACTTCTTAGACACCGAAGGTGTCGCCTAAAGAACTCCTAGACACTATATTGACGGAGACGCTCATTGGAGTTACCACGAGTCAGCTCATATAAAAATCTTTTTAATTTTTTTTAATAAAAGAAATAGAAAATTAAAATTACTGAAATAATAACAAAACAACTAAAGAGAAAGGATTGGAATACTCCCCCTTGAAGCGATTAGGTCGAGCGTGATGCACTTGGAGGTCGCGACTTCTCCCACTGCTCCACACTCCCCATTCTTATGATTGAGGTTACCATCTCTCTCCATTTTTATTAAGCTGTCATAAATTGCTAAAACAAACACAGAAAACTTGAAACAGAATTAAAGGATTAGGAAATAAAAACTAAAATTGAAAGGAAAATCAACACACGTCCAATTTCATGCTTCAAAGTAACAAGCAACAAAGTAATCAAACTAGCTTATGGAGTTCGTTCTTTCTCAAATATGATTATCCATATGGTGTGTGGTTTTAATCAAGTATTCAGAAAAAGCATTTAGCTATGGTGTTTAGTCTAAACACAAATTCCGAACCCATTAAGAACAAGAAGAACAAAAGAGAACTAAGTAGAATTTAAACATGGTGTTTGTCTTCAATATCTACCCATTCATTCACTAATCAGTCCAAGAGTCATATGGTGTTTATGTAAACTTGAACAAGATATTTAATTAAGAGCAAGTGAATGAAACCATAAACTAGAAATAATCAACATGCTACTTAAACCTTTTTGTTTTTGGGTGTTGTGTAAGCTGGGACTCAAACCCAGTTCTCTTGCTTGTCAGGCAATTGTCCTTGTCCGTTGGACTACAAACACAACTTGTCAATTAACCTCATTAACTTTAAAACATGAAACTGTCCAGTTATACAAAAGATAAAAATAAATGAAAAGTAGAAAAACCAAATAGAATCAAACAATGTTACCGATCCCCGGCAACGGCGCCAAAAACTTGTTGCGTAGATACAGCTGCACCAAAATGGATTCAGATTGCATCCTCAACTTGTGATACTCGCAAGTGCACGAACCGTTGGTAGTATAGCATATGTAAGTGCGAGGTCGATTCCACAGGGATTGGTGATTGAATGATCCGATTTAGTTCCCTACACAAAACAGAAATGAAAAAGAAAGGAAATAAAACAAGAAGAAAGAATGTACATTACAAGAAAAATAAATTACAACTTAGAGAACATTAAAGAGAGCATTTGAGGAAGGAAGGAAAGTGTTTGAGAGATTTGGAGAATTTTGGAAGAAAAGGGAAATGTGGAAGAGAGTAGAGAAGTGTTTGGAAAGCTTGAGGATTTTGGAAGAGAAAGTGTTTGAGAACTTTGAGAATTTGGAAGAGAGCGTTTGAGAACTTGGATGATTTTTGGAAGGGAAGAGAAATGTGTTTGAGAACTTGGAAAATGTTTGTGAACTTGGAGAATTTGATAACTTAGGGAAGGGAGAGAAAGTGTTTGTGAAGTGTTTGAGACATGGAGACTTTTGGAAGAGAAGGGAAAATGGTGTTGAGAACTTTGTGGATTTTGGAAGAGCATGTGTTTGAGAACATGGGAAATGTTTTAGAGCATGGAGAACTTTGAAAGAGAATAGAGAAGTGTTTGGAGAATTTAGAAGAAGGGAAAAGAAAAGTAGAATGATCTTATTACAACAATTGAGAACTACAAAAGGGAAACTAAGAGAATTTGAGGGAGAGAAGGGAAGGGAGCTCTAGAGAAGTGCTTGAGAGCTCCCCCCCCTTGGGGTGTTATTACAAGCTTAGGAAACCTCACTATTTATAGGCCTAAGGAGGTTGAAAATCTGAATTATACAATTGAATTATGTAAACACACTAACTTCACCTAACACACTACACTTAATTCACCAACTTAACCTAACACACAATTGCATTTGAAAACAATTCCTCTTGTCTTTAGGCTTAGTGTTGCATCATCCACTTCAACATCTTTTGGCTCATTTGGCTGCTGCAAAATTCCACTCAAATATATGTATTGAATATGCTTCACCAAACTTTCCCACAATCAACAACACTTCATCATGCATATGTCATGCATGACAATGCATTGCAGCCAGCTTGTGGGCTCCTTTTGGGCTTGTGGCTCCAGTCTGAAAAATCTGGAAAAATATGGATCTTGAAGCCCTTTGTCTTATCTTTCCAAGCATATGCAGCCCAACTCAAGGAAAAATCGGAAAGGCCTTCAAATGTGATTTTTGGCCCAGTAACGCAGATGCTGCCGAATTTGACCTTAAGTTGCCAAAACATGTATAACTTTCTCTAGAAGACTCGGAATCATGAACCGTAAAATTCTATAGAAAATAGACTTCCGTATATTTCCAATGATGTATGGCTCATTTTCTGGTTCTTCTTGAGTAAATACAGTCCAATCCGTGAAGTTGACTGATCTGCAGACACTGTTTTGAGCTAATTTGTCTCCAAAATGCAATTAGTGAGTCCATAAGCTTATTACACTGAAACAAATACAAAACTTATTAAAAGCACAAGTTTAACTCAAAAACATAACCAAATCATAAATTAAAAGGGTACAAAATGATATGTAAATATGCACCGATCATAAATCATCCACATCAAATCAATCAAATTGATTTCCTCATTCTCATTTGTATTACTCAAAGTTAACCATTTAAGGTGTGCGATCCATTAGGTTATAATTAACAAGACAGTGGGAAAATATTAGAACTCTTTCTAACCAACTGGAATTAAAACCCCTTTTTAATTCTTCCTTTATTTGGATCGATCACAATCAATCCTAGGACTTTCACATGCCAAGAGTGACATCTAGCAATATATCAAGGCTACCCAAGCTAACCAGAATAGATGAAGAACCTATTCAGTTGGAATTGCAATGCAATACGGTCCTTCTCTTATACAATGTTTCAAATCATATTATTATGGTACAGATTATTTATGTCAAACCCCTAATATGATTTACAACCTCATGTGATTCAAAAGAACATGATTAAGAACAACTTTCTAAATCAAGCTCAAAATACTTTGGCCAAAGATTTGCTGAATCACATCTTGAAACATTCTCCTTCTTTATCGAAAGTAGAGATTCCTTATTGTACATTCACATGGCCCTATGATGAATTAAGATATCCCAACAACACTTAAGACAAATCTTTTACGGCTTGCCTTTAAGAGCTATCAAAGATCAATAACGCATCACAGGACAACCATGATGCCTCAGGTCTAAGGACTAATTTGCATTATTGCAACTATGAGTTCTCGTTTGACATATAGATAAATACTCCATACGAGAACTACGGTTGATCGTTTCAGTGTACTCATTCACTAATGAGCACCCACATACTTGTATTAGTGTCAACTACACAAATGGTTTGAGACTAACCATCCTCCCAATTGAGCATACATAATATGTGCTAATCTTGACGGTTTATCAATGCCCATTTGATAACCTATGATTAGGAACATTTTGGGATGCTACAGTTAGAGATTAAAGGTCTCCGAATCTAATCTTCTTTAGATTACTTTATCTCTTATTTAGCATACCTTGGACATTTGTTTCTTTACACGATGTAAAAGATAACAAAATAAATTTGCCCTTTATATATCATATATGAAATGTATTCTAAGGAGATTACATCAAATGTATTGGCTCTTTCTAACACAATTCCCATTTAATCTTCATCATCTCCACCACAGCCCTCGCCGACTCCATCACCACAACCCGTCGCCGATTCACCTTAGCCCAAAACTCTATCTCCGATTTCCCTTCCTCCATCTCCGTTGGACGCTCCAATGAACGCACCATCCTTCTTCATCTCCGACGCTACCGCAATCATCTCCGTCTCAATCTCCGTCGGCCGACGACACACCTCCAATTCCTTCTCCAGCGTCGTCGAATTTGAGCGATGTCAACCACAGCAACCTCAATGCGACGCGAGACGGAACGAAGAACTCATTTGGAGGAATGAGTCTGGCAAAGAAGGCAGGGATTGTACTTGGATTGATCGTTGGATAAAATTCATCGATCTCAGTATGGATACGCCGTCAAGAGAGAGATTCTGAAGAACTACTCAAGCTCTCATACACAAAAGCTCTTAGAGGTTACCTGTGAAATTTTTAATTTCTCGTAATTTTTTGTTGTTGTTAATTTATGTGTTTGCTTAGTGTATGATTGAATTGGCAATGGTGATATGGTGATTCAATTTGATTCTTCATTCTTTGGAGCGCCGACGATGGTGGAGTTGGTGGTAGTCATAATTTTGGAATGAGTTCTTGGCGTAAAATACTTAATTAGTGAATATGAGTCATTGCTGTATTGCTTTTTCTATTTTAGAATGATATAATATTTGGAATTAGAGATTTAGAATTCATTATGCTTGTTTTTCTCATTGTTGTTGACTTGTTTGGCTCTGTTTGTGTATGCTATCTAATGTTTGGTTACGGAGAAAATTGAATAAAAGAAAAGAAAAATTGATAATTACTGTTCTTTGTAATTTTAATGTGTAAAACACTATTTAGTGTTAACTTTCTATGACTGAACTTTCTGAGTTCTTGCATGATAACTGATTGCTTTTCTTCTTGTTCAGGGAAAGTCCATCAGAATGATGGGAGTGTCTGAACATGAGGTTGATGAAGTTTTACAACATGCAAAGTCAAACTTAAGGATAGCTGGATTTGATGAAGAGGAAATGAGATTGAGGCAGCGAATGTCATACAGGCCTCATACTCTGAAACTTCCACAAGGACCTTATATATTTTGTGATTTCCGAACACTTCAACTTCCAGGAATTGAGGTATTCTAAAATTAAGTACGAGGAAATGTGAAGATATTGCAATTATCAATTTTTGGTAGAGGCTTTTAACTTCAACTTCTTGTTACTTGTCTGAGTTGAACCCTCCGTTTAGAGGCATTGAAAAGAATGCACATGCTTGCTGCAAATCCTGGAATTATTTCTGTCATGAACAAGGTATCATTGAATGCATATTCTCACACTTGTATAAACAGATTGTCCAGTATGTTGTGCATATGATTCCTTGGTATACTTTTATGTCCCTGCTGATAATTTATCTTTGCATTGTTCTTTTTAAAGCATAGTTGGCGTGTGGGAATCATGACTGAGATGGCCCCTGTTGGTTATGTTGGCATAAGTCCCAAATGCATCCTCAGCTTCAATAAGGTAATCACACTCTAAACATCAGAATATATGATGAAATTAGTGGCAATAGTATTTTCTCTTTTCTTTTAATTTCTGATTGACACTTGGTTGCTGTTGTAGAACCACGGGAGGAGATATCTCTGCGCCTTCGAACTAATGACCTTAAGGGTTTCAGGAAATATGAAAGTATCATGCCCGTGTAGTTTTTTAATGTATGTCTTACGTGTATAAATCAATATGCATGTATCTATACACAAATAGCCTTAGGCTCCTCAAGCATGTTAGTTGGGTAATTGATTAGGATTACAATTCAATGAATTCACTCAAGTAGGCATCTTTCTTAGCTTGTGTACTGTTTGGATTCTTTATTGTACCTATTATGCAAATGAAATGACGTAGTTGTTAACTTCCAGTAAGTGGTATGAACAGTTGTTATACCTGTTCATACCCTGCTATGAGATGATTTCTATGGCATAGTATTAACAATGCACTTCTATGACATAATATTAACAGTGTACTTCTATGGCATAGTATTAACAGATTTTCAGTAACAAAGCATGCTCTATATTTTGCTCTATATATAGCTATGCACTTGAAGTTTATGATATGCATAATGTAATTTTTACTAGGAAGATAGTGTTATGACATAGTATTAACAGTGTTTTTTTTTCTTCTTGTAAAGGTATCGGATGTCTTTGCAATTGTTTCTGGTGAAACTTGAACAATTGGAGGTGGTTTTTGCAAAGGATATCGGATGTCTTGCTGGGCCTTTTTTTGGGTTTTTTGAGTTTTTTGTATGAAATGGTATTAACAATGTACTTCTATGATATGATATTATCAATGTACTTCTATGATATGATATTAACAATGTACTTCTATAATATGGTATTAACAATGTACTTCGAGCTTGCTGGGCTTGTTTTGAGTTTTTTGTGTTGGGCTTATTTTAAGTTAATCAATGGCAGTCATGTAATTTATAGGAACTTCAACACTGTACTTCTATGACATGGTATTAACAATGTACTTCTATGACATGGTATTAACAATGTACGTCTATGACATGGTATTAACAATGTACTTCGGGCTTGCCTGGGCTTGTTTTGGGTTTTTTTTGAGTTTCTTGTGTTGGACTTGTTTTAAGTTAATCAGTGGCAGTCATGTAATTTACAAGAACTTCAATACTCATTTCTTATGTAGTAAATGATTTTTGGGTATGTTTAAAGTGCATTCCATGTGAGGGTTTTTTATAATATCAGCCACTATTTTGAGTATATTACTAAAGCTCCCAAAAAATTATGTGGAAAGACTACAATGTACAAACAATTTGTCGTCTATGATAACTCTAATAAGGAAAAAGTATGATTTTGTGTGTCTTGGGACACTTTTCTTTCTTCCGGTTTTGACATTGAAAATTTTTTAGTCGCGACACATGAAGTGACCAGGAACCACACAACTCATAAATCTGTAGTTAGGAAACCACACCTCATCAAGTTGTGTGGCCAACACCAACCGGATATTTTTATTTTTATTTTTATTTTTGAGATACACCAATCACATATTTTTGAGTAATAATAATCCTAGAAGTACCAAATTTTTTCAATCTCAACTGATGTGGTAATGTTTCATTTATTTATATTTCAATTCACCGTGAACATCATTTATTTAGATTGTCATATTATATGTCACCCAAAAAAAAACTAATCTTGCACCATATTAATTGATATTATAGAAAGTTGCGATAGTAGAAATTGGTTTAACGTTCATATAGAAGAACAAAAATTTCATTGAATGGGACTTTTCTTTTGGACCTTAGGGGTTAGGTTACATCCTAGGTGTATTCGTATGACTACTAGAAACAATCACGAGATTCTTGTTTTAAAATAAGGTGGTCCAATCTTTGTTCAGTTGTTCTGAGTATTCTTAGAATCAAAAGAGCTTTGAGAGTGAATTGCATTGCTCAATCCACCATGTGATACACGTTGGTAGTTCATTTCTGATAATCTGAACAGGTCACATACGTACCCTTGAAGGAATATGCGTGCCGCATGCAAGTACGGAAAAAGATAAAAATAAATAAAGAAACAATATAATTTCAGCCCTAGAAGCGGCAAATAAGGTAGCTTTTATTTTTCAAATTTACCCTTATTAATTATTAATTATTAATCAAGAGAAGAAGACGTCAAAGCCTAATTTGGATCCCACCATCACATTCATTGATACGAACTTCATATCAGAAAGCTCCATGTTTTTTCCCCCTGCCCTATTTCATATGCTGCTACTTATTGGTCCCATACAGTATTCTTGGAGTTTGGCACACAACAAGGAAATATAAAAATCCATCGTGATAAAACAATTTGTACTCAAGATTTTAATTAGTAAAGCTATTTGGGTTTGAGACAACAATTAATGGCCATTAGTGGCTAAAAAAGAAGAACCATGTTTCAGTGTTGTGGAGAAGAATGTCAAATATGTGGTGGGAGAAGAGAGAAGAGAGGATGATAAGGGTATAAATTGAAGGAATATCTAAAAAAAAATTAAATTGAAAGAAAAAAAAAGTCAATAACTTTAATAAAAGTACATTTGGAAAACAAAAATTAACTTGTCTAAAGTATTAATGATATTGTTTTAAATATAAGAAAAGTGACACATAAAAAAAAAGACAAAAGGTGAAAAAAGAAAGTTAGAGAGAAGATTTCTCGCATTCTTATGTATATTCTTTCTATTTCTAAAGTAAGAAAAAAAGAATAGATATTTATAAATAAACTCAATCTGAGATATGTATTTATAAAAAAATCCAAACACGATTTAAACATAGAAACACACTCAAAATCAACTCCACAATCAACAATTGTATATTTTTTTGGTGTGTTTATAAATGAGTTTTGAGTGTGTGTAATGATGAATTTGGGGTGTGTTTATAAAGTGTTTTGGGTGTTGGTTTTTTTTTATAATTTCAGCCCATATTTTGGGTGTTTTAGTGAAACTCCCAAAAAAGAATGATAAAATAAACTTTCCAAGTGTCAGCTGGCAGATTGCAATTGGTGCTAGCTGGTTCTTCTTGTGGTCACAAACTCACCATTCAACACTAATTTTCTATCCTTTTAGGTGGGAACATTAGCTAGCTACTAGTCTAGTCACCTCAATCAAACTCAAGTGCTTGAGTGAGTGAATGGTTCACGGCAGTGGCCAAACAACCAAAAACACATCAAATGATCATGAAGTCAGTCAAATTGCAAATTATTAAGAAGTGAATTGAGGGGTACTTTTCACTTTTGGGATCCTTTATCCATGGCACAATTTCTAAGTTGCAGTTGTAAATCAAGTTCTAGCGTTCACTGCTCCAATGGCACAAGCAAGCCTCTCTCACTTCTCATCCTTCCTTCTGATTCTTCTTCTCTTTGCACTGTCACTTGGGCAACAAACAACTGCAGGACATGGACTCTCAATCAAGGAAGCCACCATAGACGATCTCCAACTAGCTTTCAAGCACAAGCAGCTCACCTCAAGGCAACTAGTCCAGTTTTACCTTGGGGAAATCAGCAGGCTCAACCCTTTCCTCAAAGGGGTCATAGAAGTGAACCCGGATGCGCTTTATCTTGCCGACAAGGCTGACTACGAGCGCAAGAGTAAAGCACCATCTGTGTCACTATCTAAGTTACATGGCATTCCCATTCTGGTCAAGGACAGCATTGCAACCAAGGACAAGTTAAACACCACAGCTGGCTCTTATGCTCTGCTTGGCTCTGTTGTGCCCCGGGACGCCGGTGTGGTGACCAAATTGAGGAAGGCTGGGGCTATCATACTGGGAAAGGCCAGCTTGAGTGAGTGGGTCAATGGGAGGTCCAATCATACACCTTCTGGTTGGAGTGGCAGAGGTGGCCAAGGGGTGGTGAGTTGAGGATCATTAATTGCCTCCTGTATACCTTGTTTGATTAATTTAAACGGTTAAGTTCTCTTGATAGATCCTTGGTATGGTATGTTGTGAAACTTTCAATTTAAAATATACATTCAACTAAAGGTTCACATAACTAATGTTCGAGATTGACTGACAGTCTGATAATATAACATAACAGACATTCTGAGATTTAACCCACTGAGATATAGTTAGGTTGAGTGCAGAACCCTTACAACTTCAAAGCGACGCCAAGCGGCTCAAGTAGCGGGTCGGCAATATCGGCGGCAGCAAATCTGGCAGCAGTGACACTGGGGACTGAAACAGACGGGTCAATTTTAAGTCCATCCAGTTGGAACTCAGTGGTGGGCATCAAACCAACAATTGGCCTTACAAGTCGAGCAGGGGTTGTTCCAATCTCTCCAAGACAGGACACAGTCGGGTAAGTGGTGATCAATCGATGTAAATTATTTTCACATTAATTTAGATGGCTAGCTTTTTCTGTCTCATTGTTTGTTGGGGGGTGTTGGATTGAACAGGCCAATTGCTAGGACAGTATCAGATGCCGCATATGTTCTTGATGTCATTGCAGGCATTGACAGCAATGACCTTGCAACGATTGAGGCATCGAGGTACATTCCCAAGGGAGGCTATGCACAATTTCTCAGACCTGATGGACTTAGAGGTAAGAGAATAGGGATAGTGAGAGCCTTGTTCAACTTCGTCGGTGACGCTTCGCAGATTCAAACTTTTGAACAGCATTTCAACACTCTGAGGTAACAAAACCATGTATTAGTCTCTCCAATTCGAGACATACGTTCTGTTTTGATGACATAATAAGTTGTTGGAATTTGGAAATTTAATGCAGGAAAAGAGGTGCTGTTTTGGTAGACAATTTGGAAATAACACATTTTGATGAAATCTACAATGCAAGTAGTGAAAGCATTGCATTGTCTGCTGAGTTCAAAATTTATTTGAACACATACCTCAAGAACTTGGTGGCTTTGCCGGTTCGATCCTTGGCAGACGTGATAGCCTTCAACAATAAAAACTCAAAACTGGTGAGTAAAGGAGCAAAGGTTTATGTTACTTTCAAATTATGCTCAGAATTTGTCCTAAGTAATTGGTTGAGCTACCGGCAATGCAGGAGAAAGTGAAGGAGTATGGCCAAGGCCGACTCTTGGAAGCTGAAGCAACAAATGGGATTGGCAATGCAGAGAAGGCAGCGCTGGTAAACTTGGCAAAGCTATCGAAAAATGGTTTCGAGAAGCTCGTGACGAAGAAGAGGCTAGACGCAGTGGTGGCTCCATCTGCAGCCGTGTCGACATTGCTCGCCATAGCAGGTTCCCCAGGTGTGGTTGTCCCAGCAGGATATACTAAAGATGGGGTACCGTTTGGCATCTCCTTTGGCGGGCTGAGGGGTTCGGAGCCAAAGCTAATTGAGATAGCATACGGCTTTGAGCAAGCCACGAAGATTAGGAAGCCTCCTTCACTTAAAAAACTTCAAGATTTAGAGCCCCATTTTATTGGGGTATTGAAGAAAATGCTAAGAATAATAATGACGGGTCTTGATCATTTAGATTTTATTACAACTGTTCTCTTGGTCTAATATTATTTCTCTTTCAAATGGTGCAAGAGATTCAAGTTCAAATGGCTCTCCCAAAAAGTGCTACAGTATCCGGATAAGTGATACAATGGTGATAAAGTAGTGATACAATGGTGATAAATAAGTGATACAATAGTGATAAAAGAGTGATACAAAATGCTGATTGTATTTTCCTTTGCTCCCCGAGTTTTAGAGATATCCAGACGGGGGGAGTGAGAATTGCGGATTAGGTTGACCAAATGTCTCCTGAATCCAGCAGGATTACAGGGCAGGACGTGTCACCAATGGTGACACGAGGAATTAATAGTTATGACTTTCCAAGAATGATTACTTGAATCTAAATACTTTTATTCCTTCATCTGAATATAGTTATTGCCATGTGCGTAATGCCAGTAAACTTGGAGTAGAAAGCTGAATTGAAATAGAAGAGCTACGTGTGGCTTGATCCCTCAGTAAGGGTACGTAGGCAGCCTTTTGTTATAAGGTGCAGCCACGAGTTAGATTCTTTGAGATTGTTAATGTATTATTGATATTCTAGAGCTGAGATAAATTTTATTAGCTAAATGATTTATTTGATTCTTTTTTAGGCCTGAGGCCAGAATAATATGATGCTTGACTTCCGATATAATTTGAATCATGCTGGCAGTTGGGTTATATTCGTGTATGCTTGTTGGACAGGTGGTATTTTTGGGAAATGTTCAATTTCCAGGGGAGACTCTGCTGAATTTTCGGCAGAAGTTGCACTTGATTTTTTTGTGGAATTTTAGTTAGAAGGGCAATTTGGTCAATTGTGCCTGGTAACTGCCAAGTGTCCGACACGCACAGGTTCGAACTCGTTCCAAAGTGGAATTTGGGTCAGGTCCTGTCAATGTCATGCTATTAGAATTTCCAAGTTGTTGAAATTTAATCACTGTGCTTATTTTCTTAACTAATGATCTTGATGCTTAGCTACCATCTAGGTTTTTGGTTAAGTAATTTGATGCATGTTAGGGTATACGCCATGCCTAACATGAGTTTTTCTTCTTGTGATTAAATTCATGAATGCACCTAAGGTAAACACCATACTCTTAGGGGTTTGTGTGATTGTGTGAAGTTTTCATTGAACTTAAGGTCTTTTTATATGTTTATATTTATGCCTCACGCCAAGGATAAATTGCGTGTAAGAAGAAGTGGTTAATTGCTATGAAAAGAGTTAATCATAATTTTGAACAACTAATCATCAACATAACTTGAGAATTGTGATAGTATGCATGCTAAGGTTTGGATAAGAGGAATTGTGGTGAAATTGTTGTCTTGGTAAGCTTCTTTAAAATCTTTCACAAACTTATTTAGTTCACGTTTTTTTTTTAATTATCTTGTTTTCAAAGTTCTTTTAAAGAAAATCTTTCAAAACCAACTTTCAAAACTCCTTGATTAAGTTTTAGTTGAGTCATTAGTTTTAAGTTTATTAGTTAGGGTGTCTAGAGTAATTTAGGATTTAGATTAGTTTATAATTCACAACAACTTGAGAATTTATTCAGTCTCTATGGGAACGACCTTGTACTTACCTTGACTATATTGCATTAACCTTGTGCGCTTGCAAGTTTATTTCTTGAATTTAACTATCTAATTTTCAGGTAGTAAAATTATACATCATGCTCCAACCAATAATCAAATACTCAGAGCAAGGAAAAATTGTAGTCTCCTAACAAAGAGAAAGAGTATATCATCCAGCTATTATCCATGAATTTGGTTATTTGTATCTCAATCCGACATAAAGAGTATTAACCTAGAATAGTGTACATAATATTAGAATCATTATCATGTTGGGTATGTGATAATAATACTCGAAACTTCATACAGTCCATAATTTTGTTGGGAATTCAAAAAGGGATTATAAAGCTTTTAATCATAGATAACCGTCCACAAATTGGATAATTTTTTGTTTGCATAGATAGAAAGCCAAAAGTAAGAGTTTATCACAATATCATTCCAAGAGTGAGGTGAAATGCAAAATGTTAAATTCGGATTTGATGACCTATACCACAACTTGACACTTTATGATAATTTTCAACCGAAATATCATATAACATATAATTTTATTACATCTTTTTAAGAAACGGGGGTCATATTAAAAGAATAGATAGTAGGGCTCAATATGTAAAAAGACTTTAAAATAACTTATCAAAAGAGCTTTGAGTGTGAATTGCATTGCTCGATACACCATGTGACAATTTTTTTTTTTTTGGTAGCATAGGGGGCTAACGCCCAAAGAGACAAAACAGCCAACTAAAAGAAAATAAGACGAGACCTGAGGTCTCCCCTTGAATCAGCAGCCAGGATGTCAGAGATGCAAGCAGGAGCCTCATCAAAGATATGCAACCCTGGGTTAAAATCAAAACTTTTAGCAGCCAAAGCATCAGCTACACAGTTCTGTTCCCTAAAAATGTGTCTAACTGAGCAATTCCAATCAGCACCCATTTTTAGTTTGCAGCAATTAATGATGCTGAAAAAGGGGTGGGTAGAAGTAGTGAGGGAATTGAGAAGAGTCACTGCAACCTTGGAATCACTTTCTACTTCCACAGCCCGAAACCCAGAATCCCAAGCTAGGGAGAGTCCCCAGAAAATACCCCACAATTCAGCCTCAATGACAGAGCCAATACCCAGGTTCACAGAATAGCCCTTTAGCCAACCACCGGTTGTGTCTCTTAACACACCTGCAGCTCCAATATGACCCGTAGTGTTATTCCGACTACCATCAGAGTTGATCTTACAGCTTCCAGGACTTGGACTACTCCAAGACAGCTGGGTCAAAGTTTGAATAGAGGTACCAAAAATTGGTTTGTTGGCAGAGTACCATTCTTCAGCATCCTGGAAAATAATTTGCCTTGGTTCGGCATGCAAAGTAAAGTTTTGGTCAAAAACACCTGTGCATCTCCATTTCCAAATAAACCAAAGAGATAACGTAAATATCAGATGCCAAGGTAGACCATGAATTACCTTCCTTTTATTCTTCAGATTCGCAGGATCCAATCATCAAAATCAAGGGAGCCAAGATCCCCAACATCAGTGCCAATGTCATTCCAAGTAGCAATGGAGATAGGACAGTCTTTAAACAGGTGCTCAATTGTTTCCATAGGAGCAGCACATCTAGGACAGTTCAGGACTTGAGTGAGACCCCTTTTTCTGTCTTTGAACATTTGTAAGTAACTTCTTGTGGCAAAAAAGCCAGAGGAAGGTTTTAGTCTTGGGAGGGAGGTGCAGCTGCCAAATAAAATCTCAAGCCCACTTACTCATGGGATCATCAAGAGAGAAAGTATTGTAGGCAGATTTAACAGAAAAGTCACCATTAGGGGTAAGCCTCCAAATATTTTTGTCAACTCCACTACCAGGGAAGCCAGCATGGGTGCTTAGGATAATCTGGATAATACTATCAGGAAGACAATCTCTCAAGCAGTTTAGCTCCCAGGTTCCATTATCTAGAAAATCACTTACATTCAACTGGAGCATATCTTCAGTCAGATCAAAGAGAGCATGTTGTTGGAGGGGGCCACAGCTTAGCCAGTTGTCGTTCCAAAATCTCACATTATCCCCAGAACCCACTCTCCACTTGAGGCCTTTAGAAAGAGGTGAAATACCATATAAGACTCCCCTCCAAGCACTTGAACAACAATGGGAATTAGAGGCCTTAGCAGTTAAGATGTCACTTTGCTTTAAATATTTAGCTTTAAAAACCTCAGCCCATAGCCCTTGCTCTTGTTGAAGGAGTCTCCAACCGGATTTTTCCAAGAGTGCTTGGTTCATCCAAGCCATTTTCTTAATGCCCAATCCACCAGCTGCCTTGGGTTTGCAGGAAGTTTCCCAATTCACTAAATGAGTTGTGGCTTTGTCCGCAGTGTGCCCCCAAAGAAAGTTTCTGTTCAACTGATCAAGCCTATCACAGGCAGAAATGGGCAGTTTGACAGTTTGCATGGTATACAAAGGGATAGCAGCAGTCACAGATTGTAGAAGAGTGATTCTACCAGCCATAGAGAGGGTGTGATGTTTCCACGAAGCTAACCTTTTTTGCACTTTAGCAATGACCTCTTGATAAGTTGTTTTGTCCACCCTAGTGTGAATAAGAGGGACACCAAGGTACTTTCCAAGGTTAGAGCTGTAGGGGGAGCCACTTATGGTAGCAATAGAGTTGGCCAAGTCGGAGCGGATGTTTGGGGAGACACAAATCCTAGATTTATCAAAGCTAAATTTTTGGCCAGAAAGTTGACAGAAATCATCCAGACAACGTTTCATCAAGTGAGCTTGATGGATGGACGCTTCCCCAAAAAGGATAAGGTCATCCGCAAAAAAGAGGTGGGAAATCATTGGTCCTCCTTGGCAAATTTGAACCGGTTTCCAGGACCTATCATGAATTTTTTGCTGAATGAGGTGAGAGAGTTTTTCCATGCAGAGAACAAATATGTAGGGGGAGAGAGGATCCCCTTGCCTTAAACCGCAATGAGGAGAGAAAGCGCAGTTAACTCACCATTGAGAATGGCCTTGTATTGAACAGTAGAAATACACTGCATTAATAATTCCAGGATTCTCCCTCTAATTCCCACCTCCCACAACACCTCCCGAATAAAGTGCCAGTGCAACCTGTCATAAGCTTTAGATAGATCAATTTTCCAAGCAATAAACCCGTTTTTACCTTTAGCAGTTTTGAATTTATGCAGCACCTCTTGAGCAATAACAATGTTATCTGTAATCTGCCTTCCTGGGACGAAGCTGACTTGATTCGGACTAACAAGCTTAGTCATACAAGGGCGAAGCCTAGCCACAAGGATTTTAGAGACCACTTTATAGAGCGTGTTGCAGAGACTGATAGGCCTAAGTTGTGTCATGGAGACAGGTCTCTCCACTTTAGGGACCAAGGCAATAAGAGTTTCATTTATGTGCTCAGGAAGGGTGGCAGTTTGGAAGCACTCATTGGTAAACGAGATGATATCATTAGAGCAAACCTCCCAAAATTTCTGATAAAAAATAGCAGGGAAACCATCTGGACTAGGGGTCTTTAATCCACCAATGTTGAAAAGGCTATCTTTAATCTCTTCATTAGACACAACACAATTCAACCCTGCAAGGTCAGCCTCCTCAAGTTGAGGAAATAATTGAGGGAGTAAGGAATAATCATCAGTTGGAACAGAAGTGCAAAAAATACCTTGAAAGTAATCAACAACAATTTGCATCATGCCAGTTTCTCTGAAATCCAAACCCCAGCATCATTGTTAAGGCCTTCCAATTTATTTCTCCTCCTCCTGATAATTGTGGACAGATGAAAGAACCGAGAATTCTTATCACCTTCTTTAAGCCAAGTATTTCTTGATTTCTCTAGCCAGAAGAGCTCTTCTTGTTCAAGAAGCAGATTATAGTTGTTGGTTAACTCAACTTCAAGGTCACAAAGATAGGGATTATGCCTCAGACACAGCTTCCTTTGGATACCAGCAAGCCGAGCCAGGAGCCGTCTTTTATTTTGGAAAAGACAACCAAAAACTTGGCGGTTCCAGGAAATAAGAGAGGATTTAAGGCGAGCAGATTTTTGACTGGCATGGCCATCTCCAGGATTCCAATTAGCATGAATAAAGTCAGGGAAGTCAGGGTGAGACATCCACATTGCTTGGAATCTGAAAGGGGTACAATTTCTCTCAGGATAGTGATTGGAATCTAAGGAGACCAAAACGGGACAGTGGTCAGAGTTCACTCTAGGAAGGTGAGAAACATGAGCCTCCTGGGAATAAAAGCCGCCATTTAATGTTGCACAGACCCCTATCAAGCCTTTTCCAGATAATACCCTCAGCATTCCTCTTGTTGCACCATGTAAATTTAGCACCAGAGAAACCCAAGTCCACAAGTTGATTACGATCAATCCAATCAATAAAGCTTCTATCACCCTGGTCCAAGTTGCCTCCACATTTTTCATCTGCACTTACAATATCGTTAAAGTCACCTAGGACCATCCATGGCAGGTGAGAGGCATGGGCAAGGCCATCAAAATATTTCCACAAGGACTCTCGAATTCCCTGGCAGGGGTTAGCATACACCACAGTTAGGAGCCACCACTGATTCCCCAAAGTCACTAAAGCAGTAATAGATTGGCTGGAGTGGGCAACAACTTGGAGAGACACAGAGTTCCCATTCCATAGTAACCAAACACCTCCTGAGAAGCCAATAGCATCAACAATGTGATAGTGAGAGAAACCCAAATTTTGAGCAACAGTTAGGGCCCTAGACCCACTTATTCTAGGTTCCAAAACAGCAAATATGTCAATGTCAAAAGCTTTTTTTAAATCCTTAATAGTGCGAGCACAACTAATTTTACCAGCTCCTCTTACATTCCAAGCAGCAATATTCATTAAAAAAGGATATTGAGGGAATGTGACCTTAGGAAGACCCTAATTCTGAACTTGCCCAGTCACGACGACTGAGGGGCATCATGATGAGAAAGCATATCAGCTTCAAGTCCAGTGACCGAGTTACCTTGGTCCAGGCATTCACTTTGTTGTTCCATGTCATCAGACGTATCTCTCATCTCTCTCAGTCTCCCCTACAACAGGTTCCATATTGTAATCATCAGGGGTTCAGGTCCAAGCAGAGTGCCACCCTTAGCCAAGGAAGGATCACAGGAGAGGGGCCCATCTACATTGAAGGAGAAGGATCCACGAACATCATCCTGCAAGTCAGCTCCATTTACTTGCATGCCAAAAGTTTCCACAACTGGAAAATTCAACGGTTTAGTACCACCTCTATTTTTCCAAAGTTTCTTCGAACCAGTACCAGGCCTATTAATATCCCTTCCCCCAGCGTTCCAGTTCGAGTTTGTAATATCCTTGAGAGGCTTTTTAAAGACCCAGGGAGAGGAGCCATAGGAGGTTGGGCGTTTGTTCCCAGGGGGTGTAGCTTTGCCATCAGGGATCACTGGGCTTAGCCACAGTTTTGCTAGCCTTGTTTGAGCTAGAAGCAGTTGCTTTGTCAGGGGGGAACTCTTCCATAACTTTTCCATTATCAATTTTTCCTTCCTCATTCAGGACATTAAACCGAGAGCCATTGTTATCATTAGAATTCTTTGGGTTCCTCTTGCTAATTTCAGCGCCCTTTCCTGAGTCGTTCAGGATCTTCTTCTTAAAATTCCTCGTCTTCATCAGCATCCATTCTCCATGTATCTTAGCTGGATTTTCAGCAGCCAGTAGCAGGGCTATCAACTTGTAGCTCAACATTTTTGTTCGTAATGCTCACTTCTATACCTTCAACAGAGTCAGCTATCTTTTGTTTAGCTTGCACAATAATAGGACAGGTATCCCTTCCATGGCCATAACATCCACATTCAAAGCAGACCAGGTTAATGCCTTCATAAACAACTCCAAATGTACGGCCTTCAATCTCAATAAAAGGGGTGAGGGGTTTACTTAAGTCAAGTTCAATGCAAATTCTGGCAAACTTACCTCGGGCTTGGCTCATCGTGTTAGCATCAACCTTGATTGTATTCCCTATCAGATTCCCAATTTTCTCCAACACATCATAGCGGAAGTATTCAACATTTAAGCCATTGATACGCACCCAAGCAGTCATATGAGAGATTTTTTCCTCCTGGGCATTAAATCCAGGTTTCCATTTTTGGGTCACCACGTATTGACCAGCTATTTTCCAGGGACCGCTAGTGAGGACATATCTCACATCTTCTTCATACACAAATTTAACTATGAAATAGTTGTTATCTAAATCAATGAGGCTCATCGGGCCCTTGAGCGCCCACTTCTGGAGAAGACGAGCTCTCAGGAAAGTGTAAGCTAAGGGGCGACCCATGAGCTTGATGATTACTGCCGTACGCCAGGGCCGATACAAAGCATTCTTGATTTTCTCAGAGAATTGGATTGAGGGAATCGTTCCTGATTTGATAATAATATCATCATCGCCAATATCCATCAGTTCTTCAGCCATACCAAAGTCTCCAACCACTTTGTCTTTAAAGCTCATAGGAATTGGGGGCAGTGGGGGCAGGAGGCAAATCAGAATCCTGTTCATCGATAATCAAGACTTCTTGGGTGCGGCGCGTTTTCCACCGCAGATGGTCCATCCATTGTAGGGCCTTCAGGAGAGAAAACAAAATCAGTCATGGTTGGTGTTGCAGTGTCGGCGATGTCGACGTTAGGTTTTGGAGGTGAAACAGCAAGAGTTGAAAAGGAAAGGGCAGGGGAGGCAAAAGGATCAAGGCACGTGGGGCGCGTTCTCTTCTATCATTTTTTCTAGGCTCTGTATTTTTCTACTTTGCTGTACCATGTGACAATTTCAATCCCACTCGAGTTCGGAAAAAGATAAAAAAGAAAGAAACAATACAATTTCAATCCCACTATTTCTAAAGCAACCTGAAATATGGGAAGGTTCTGTTTGCATATGCATATATATATATATATATATATATATATTCTCTCTATTTCTAAAGCAAGCATAAAAGAATGATAAAATCAACTTTCCAAGTGTCAGCTGGCAGATTGCAATTGGTGCTAGCTGGTTCTTCTTGTGGTCAAGGACTCACCATACAACACTAATTTTATCTTATCTTTTGGTGGGAAACATTAGCTAGCTTTGAATTGTCACCTCAATCAAATTCAAATCAAACTCAAGTGCTTGAGTGTTCATGGTGGTGGGCAATGTAGATATTTATTATCAAACATGGGACCAGGGAAACTTTCGGGATCCTATATCCATGGCACAATTTCTAAGTTTGAAGTTGTAAATTAAGTTCCAGTGATCACTGCTCCAATGGCACAAACAAGCCTCTCTCACTTCTCATCCTTCCTTCTGATTCTTCTTCTCTTTGCATTGTTACTTGGGCAACAAACAGCTGCCGGACATGGACTCTCAATCAAGGAAGCCACCATAGACGATCTCCAACTAGCTTTCAAGCACAACAAGCTCACCTCAAGGCAGCTTGTCCAGTTTTACCTTGAGGAAATCAGCAGGCTCAACCCTTTCCTCAAAGGGGTCATAGAAGTGAACCTGGATGCGCTTTATCTTGCGGACAAGGCTGACTACGAGCGCAAGACTAAGGCACCATCTATGTCACTCTCTAAGTTACATGGCATTCCCATTCTGGTCAAGGACAACATTGCAACCAAGGACAAGTTGAACACCACAGCTGGCTCTTATGCTCTGCTTGGCTCTGCTGTGCCCCGAGACGCGGCGTGGTGACCAAGTTGAGGAAGGCTGGGGCTACCATACTGGGAAAGGCCAGCTTGAGTGAGTGGTCCTATTGGAGGTCCAATGATGCACCTTCTAGTTGGAGTGGCAGAGGTGGCCAAGGGGTGGTGAGTTGAGGATCATTAATTGCCTCATGTATACCTTGTTTAATTAATTTAAAGGGTTAAGTTGTCTTGGTATGTCATGTTGTGAAATTGTCAATTTAAAACATACATTCAACCAAAAGTCACATAACTAATGTTCCAGATTGACTGGAGTAACAATATAACATAACAGACATTCTGAAATTTAACCCACTGAGATATAGTTACGTTGAGTGCAGAACCCTTACAATTTCAACGTTACGCCTAGCGGCTCAAGCAGCGGGTCGGCAATATCAGCGGCAGCAAATCTGGCAGCGGTGACACTGAGGAGTGAAACAGGACGGGTCAATTTTAAGTCCATCCAGTTGGAACTCAGTGGTGGGCATCAAACCAACAATTGGCCTTACAAGTCGAGCAGGGGTTGTTCCAATCTCTCCAAGATAGGACACAGTTGGGTAAGTGGTGATCAATCAATGTAATTATTTTTACATTGATTTAGATGACTAGCTTTTTCAGTCTCATTGTTTGTTGTGGGGTGTTGGATTGAGCAGGCCAATTGCTACGACAGTATCAGATGTCGCATACGTTCTTGATATCATTGTAGGCATTGACAGCAATGACCTTGCAACAAGTGAGGCATCGGGGTACAGTCCCAAGGGCGGCTATGCACAATTTCTCAGACCTGATGGACTTAGAGGTAAGAGAATAGGGATAGTGAGAGCCTTGTTCTGTGGAAATTTTAAAAAGGTTTTCAAAATTTAACCGTTTGTTTTATTTTATTTATTTTGGTTGTTTTATTTTATTTATTTTGGGGGGTTATGAATATTTAATATTCAGGTTTTATTTCTGGTTGGTGAATGCCTTAATTTTTTGGTTGGTGAACTTTTATGGTTGGTGAAGGTTACATTTTTTTGATGCCTATAAAAGGCCACTCCTCCTTCACATTTGAAAGACACACGGTACACCATCAGAATATCACATACCACAATCACCACCATAAACTAGTTCTCTCCTTTTCTACTTTTATATATATTCTCTACTTTATATTATTATTTTGGCAATGTTTCTGTGACTTGGATACCCATATCCGTCTATGAACGTGCTCATAGCGGATCTTGAGTTTGTGTACAAGGGGTCGTATCTTGGAGTCTTGTAGACCGTCCAGGACCTGCACGTAGGGAGGCTACAAAGGTTTTAGGACAGCGTCTTTAACGTGTTTCACCATACAAAACTCACCTTCTTATTTATTATTTATTTTCCTTTTACTTACCTTTTATTTTGTTTTTTTCAATTTCATTATACCTTAAAAGTTTTCTAATTTATTTATATGTTATTTATAATATAATATTTTTGTATTTGGGTTTACGGAAAAAGAAAACTATATATTTTTTTCAACAATCTAAAACCTTAGTAGATTAAAACTACTTTCTTTCCGTACTGTTGTGAAGCCTCAATTGAATACTTGATTGATGAGATTACCACTTGCCGCTTGGTTCAAACTGTAGTAAACAAAGTATTATCTTACATGTATTTCGAATAAATCATATTTGTTAGGTTGTGTCTTTATCATAGCATAAGTTTGATTATATATGTGAAACCATATGTCTATTAAACCTTTGTATGTTAAAATTATTTTCTTTCCGTAGTGCTGTAATTCTTTGTAGTTTACAATTGCATATCTATATTGATGTAAGCTTTTGACAGCAATATGTTTGTTCCTGTTAAAATCTATTTAATTTTATTTATTAAAGGCATTTGGTAAAAGGCGTGTCGGTTTGAAATTGCTAGCGTGATTATTTGAATTTTCTATTTAAACAACCAAACAAGTTCCCAGCCTTTTGTCAAAGAACCGTTTATCCATGAGTTTCAGAGTTCTATCCAATTATATATTTTATTATTATTAGTTTGTTGGTTAAACATAATTATTGGTTTGTATAATTTTAAGGAAAAATTGTTTTTGTTGCATCTTTGTCGTACAATGGTATATATATTGCAAAGTTCGTTGTGTACATTTGAAACCATATATATTGTTCAGTTCATTTTGTTGTTTGAGATATTTTAATTGTTGACTTTATTTCAATAGCGTTAATATATTAATGTTCTAATCATATTATTGCTAATTTTGGATATCAATTATCTTTGGTTTTGGAAAATGGATCAAATTACGTTATGTGTGGTGTCTGTTGCATTCCTAAAAGGACACAAATTAATGTGCAAACAACCAATTAAAAATACCCGCAAGTGCACGAATCTATCGAAGTATAGATTATGTAAGTACGGGTTCGATCCCACGAAGAACTTGTCGGCTTCCTATAAGTTCTAGTTTGAGTACGTAAAGAACACTCAATTGACACACCACAAATGCACAAATGCAAAATGGAAACTAAAAATAAGTAAAGAAATGCAAAAGAAATGAAACAACACAAGAAAACTAAAGAAAAACACAAACAGCATTTTCTATCACCATTTTATCACCACTTTATCACCTATGAACAGTGCCGTGAACAGTGAACAATGATGTGAACAGTGAACAGTGCGC
The DNA here is from genome assembly GCA_018703695.1 of Prunus fruticosa. Classification (NCBI taxonomy): domain Eukaryota; kingdom Viridiplantae; phylum Streptophyta; class Magnoliopsida; order Rosales; family Rosaceae; genus Prunus; species Prunus fruticosa. The sequence continues at coordinate 35,700,376 of CM031924.1, forward strand.
GACCGGTCGTGTGAACAGTGATGACCGGTCATTTTCGGCAGAGTCAAAAATTGTGAAATTTGTGATGAGCGACCGGTCGTTAGAAACAGTGCGACCGGTCGCTTTTTCAGAGAATCGTTTTTCTCTGTTTTTTTTTAGTTCCGACCTCTGTTCAGTTTTCAACCTATAACTTTCCAACCTTACGTCCAAAATTCACGTTCTTTATACGGTTGGATTCAGCACAGAAAATTCAAGAACACAACGTGGACCAAAAATCCAAAACAATTACGGAAACAAATAAAATTCAGTAACAAAGACACATAACGTGTCGAACACGCAACTCACACACACATTTGGGGGGGGGGGGTTTGATTTGGTTCAAGTGACCTATTTCTATTGCATGAAAGTAAATGAACTTTGAATTAAAATGAGAATAGCAGGGATGAAGTATCAAAGAGTGGAATTAAAATGTAACAAACACTAGGGTTTCGAATCCACCCTAAACAATTCTACCCAAGTTCATGAATACTCAAGTGATGAACTCTAAACGTGTTGATGAAGATGTTTGCAATCAAGACCAGTACGAGTGGCTCAAGACGCATTGATTCTCTCTAATATACGTAAAGTGCAGTACGAGTGCTACAATACTTGTGCCTTCCCTATAATCGAATCTAGGTGTGCTTAGTACTTTGATTCAATTATAAGAAAAACCCATTAAGTTCAAAGAGAATATGAACATCACAATAATCCTAATAGCATGGTGTTTACATTAGGTATTCAAGAAACCAATTCACATGGATGGTTCTTACTCCATCCATTTATTGCTTAGGATAACATGAAGATACACATAATCCCAACAATCTCAAGAAGCATGCTTTCAAAGGTGATCAATCAAAGAAGAACATACATCAAGGATAGATTAATTTGGTGAATTGAAATTCATCAACAATATCTAGAAATTCATACACTCAAGCATCAAAACAATAAGGTATTCATGTTTAGGGCTTCAAACCTAAGCCCTAGCTATGGAGTTTAGTTACACATACTTCAAACACAAATTCAAATTAAAACTAGAAAGAAGTTACAGCTTTTGTGAAGGTGGAAGCTCAAGGTCTTCAATGGTGGAAATCTCTTCCACTTCTTGCTTGGATGATTTTGTCTTCCTCCTCTAGCTCTCTAGCCCCCCAGCTTCCAGAAAGTCTCTGCAAATTGCAATGAAAACTGAATAAATGATACGTTGCTTCGCTGCTGGCCTTCCAATCTGCCCAAAGTCAATTGATTCCTCTCTATGCTCCTCTCTCTCTCCTCCTTTCATCATGGCACACTTTTGCCTTTTGTTTTCTTGTCTCCTCCTCATGATGAAGTTTTGTCCTCACAAATATACTCTCAGAAAATTCCACTTAACTAAAGTAAATTATTGTTACCAAATGGCATGGTAACAAGTAGAAGTAAGATCACACTAAGTGGAGGTGAAAACTGGCCAAGTCGGATTTCCAGAGCTGTGGTAACATGCTGGATTGGTTGGATAGGCAATACTTATCCAATGGAGCTCAAATTTGGATATGTTGTAGTCAATATCCATTGGAACAAGTTTCATGAAGATCTTCACCTCATCCGAGCACCGGAGCATGCTGATCCGAGGCCAAGAAGTTGACCTACGAAAATGAACAAAAACAGAATTTATCACTAATAATGCACTTTTAGCTCATTTTCATTATAACCAAGGTAAAACCTATTAAAACACAAAAAAGAAGTAAAAAGCTATAAAATGTCAAGAACTAACTCAAAATAAGAGGTGAATAACATGAAAAATCATGTGTAAAAATGAACCGAACAGTGTCTTTTGAGTATTTGATATAAATATACATATATATATATATTGCACTAACGATTGCGTTCAAGGTTTATTTTATTTATGGGAATAGAGATTTGTGTGATTTTCAAGTGGGAGTTATAATGGAATCGATATATCAGAGGTCCAATATCATATATCGCGAGTTAAGTGCTACCAACTAATACTTTATATTGGTGTGAACGCCCAATTTTGTCAAACTTTAATTTGCTGAGTTTTCAATAATTACTTGTTTTGAAACCAACTTCAATTTATTGAGAATTAGAATTTTTACATTTATGGAGAAATTAATTTTGACTATTCTATTTTGTGCATATGTATATATTTTCAAAAATTTCATTACTCCCATATAATGTGCTATATTGAAATCTTAAATGTGGTACAATTTATTTTGGGCGTTAGCTTTGCAACGGCCATTTCATTTATATGATTGTTTTGTACTTTGGTATTGCTTTAAATCATTATTTTAGTGGCTTCATTTCAATTGGTTTTTCAAATATGGGAATTTCTAAATGTGGTGATTATTTTGATTTGTTGAAAGTTGATTACAATTTTTTTTACTGAAGCAATTGAAGTATTTTTTTTCTTCTCCCAAACCGTGTAATATTCCAAGGAAATTCTTCATTCAACAAAATCTAATTGTTTATGGTGAAGGAATTAATGGGATATTAATGATGCTTCTCCATTACTTGCACGTAGAGAGGCTACAAAGGCTTTAGGACAGCGTCTTTGACGTGCTTCACCGTACCAAACTCACCTTCTTATTTATTATTTATTTTCCTTTTACTTGTTATTTTATTTTCTTCAATTTCATTATACCTTAAAAGCTTTCTAATTTATTTATATGTTATTTATAATATAATATTTTTGTATTTGTCTTTACGGAAAAAGAAAACTATATATTTTTTATAACATGTTCAACTTCGTCGGTGACGCTTCGCAGACTCAAACTTTTGAACAGCATTTCAACACTCTGAGGTAACAAAACCATGTATTAGTCACTCCAATTCGAGACATACGTTCTGTTTTGATGACATAATAAGTTGTTGGAATTTGGAAATTTAATGTAGGAAAAGAGGTGCTGTTTTGGTAGACAATTTGGAAATAGCACATTTTGATGAAATCTACAGTGGAGGAAATAGCCTTCAACAATAAAAACTCAAAACTGGTGAGTAAATAGGAGCAAGGGTTTATGCTACTTTCAAATTATATGCTCAGAATTTGTCCTAAGTAATTGGTTGAGCGACCGGCAATGCAGGAGAAAGTGAAGGAGTATGGCCAAGGCCTACTCTTGGAAGCTGAAGCAACAAATGGGATTGGCAATGCAGAGAAGGCAGCGCTGGTAAACTTGGCAAAGCTATCGAAAAATGGTTTCGAGAAGCTCGTGACGAAGAAGAGGCTAGACGCAGTGGTTGCTCCATCTGAAGCCGTGTCGACGTTGCTCGCCATAGCAGGTTCCCCAGGTGTGGTTGTCCCAGCAGGATATAATAAATATGGGGTACCGTTTGGCATCTTCTTTGGCGGGCTGAGGGGTTCGGAGCCAAAGCTGATTGAGATAGCATATGGCTTTGAGCAAGCCACTAAGATTAGGAAGTCTCCTTCACTAAAAAACTTCAAGATTTAGAGCCCCATTTTATTGTTATTGAAGCTAATGAGTGCACTATTGTAGACTCATGATCAACAAAATGCTAAGAATAATAATGACGGGTCTTTGATAATTTAGATTTTATTACAACTGTTCTTTTGGTCTAATACTGTTTCTCTTTCAACTGGTGCAAGAGATTCAAGTTCAAATGGCTCTCCAAAATAATTTTAAAAAAACAGAAATTCTATTAAAATTGAAAACTATTAATTACTTGTTTTCTATGATAACCTTTTCATGTGTTTAATAACTGAAATGCATCATGATTTGACCGCAATATCAATACATTTAACATTAAGAGTACAAGTGATAGTTTAAACTACAATATAGTTGATGGAAAGTATGAAAGAATTTTTTTTTTTTTTTAATGTTTACAAGTCCGGGTTTTTTTTCACCGGGCTAGACCCGGTTGGCAAAAAATATGTATGATTTAGACATTATAAACATGATCCATAACCTGAATTTAAAAAAAAAAATTCCATAACCATAAGAAACATAATATAACTAACTAAATAATAAGCCTAAGTGAAACTCCTATCCCGTGAGAATTAACCAATTGAATATCATCTAATCAAATTGCTCTTTGATCTATAGCAGCATAAATATGATGCATTAAAAATAATTGAAAGAAAAAAAAGAATCTATTGCATATTTTCTTGGGAATCGCACCAGACAAAGAAAAATGAGAGAGGAGAGGTGGCTGGGCTTTTCTTTTTTTTTTTGGTCGAAACCAAACAAAAGGGAACCAGCACAACCAGCTGCTACGCAACCAAACAAAAGGGGACCAGACTGACAACCGAAACACCCCTGTGCAACACAAGAAGAAGTCCAAACAGACAAAGCACACCAAACAAAACAACTAAAGACAACAACAAAAACACCAGCTAGGACAAGAACAACCTAGGACGCCGCCCCTGAAGGCGTGCGTCAGAGCCTAACTGGACGAAAAACCTTACACCTGTGGAGGACAGGGAAGCCCATCACTTTGGAGAACGAACACCAGGGAGGATGGGGGTAGCTGGGCTTTAGTGTGTAAATGGAAACTGGTGGTGGTGGTGAATCTCCGTTGATGGATAAAGGTAAGTCAGATTTTGTTGGTTTGATTTGATTTAAATTAATTGAATTTTTGCTTGATTAGTACATGGGTACTCAATTAAGGCTTAATTAGTTTCGGAGAAGAAATGGCTTCCCCAGTTTCAGTTCCGGTACTCTGAGAAAGGGATTTATCGGCCGATATCTCAGACCTCAGCCCAGTCGTGTTTCAAAGTTTGAAGTTATGAACTCTGTGAGTCTGCAGCTAGTCCACTGCTTACTTGTGATTCTTCTGTTTACATTGTCATCTGGGCCACAAACAATTACAGGCCAAGGGTTCTCAATCAGGGAAGCCACCATAGATGATATCCAACTTGCTTTCAAGCACAACAAGCTCACCTCAAAGCAACTTGTCCAATTTTACCTTGGAGAAATCACCAGACTCAACCCTTTCCTCAAGGGGGTCATAGAAGTGAACCCGGATGCGCTTGACCTTGCCGAAAAGGCTGACTACGAGCGCAAGACCAAGCCACCATCTGTGCCACTCTCTAAGTTGCATGGCATTCCCATTCTGGTCAAGGACAACACTGCAACCAAGGACAAGTTGAACACCACAGCTGGCTCTTATGCTCTGATTGGCTCTGTTGTGCCCCGGGACGCCGGTGTGGTGACCAAGTTGAGGGAGGCTGGGGCCATCATACTGGGAAAGGCCAGCTTGAGTGAGTGGTCCAATTGGAGGTCCAATAGAGCACCTTCTGGTTGGAGTGCCAGAGGTGGCCAAGGGGTGGTGAGTACTTGTTTGATTAATTTAAAATGTTAAGTTCTCTCATGATATTTGGTATGGTTATGTTGTGAAACTGTCAATCTCAAACATACAGTCAAACAAGAGTCCGCCTGGTGATCTGTATGGTATGAGACCATTTTTATAATTTAAACTGTACAAGGAAAAAAAGATCAGTAGACTAAGCCAGTTTGGTGGGGTGCAGAACCCGTTCAATTTTGAGGAGACGCCTAGCGGCTCAAGCAGCGGGTCAGCAATATCAGTGGCAGCAAGTCTGGTAGCAGTGGCACTGGGGACTGAGACAGATGGATCAATTTTAAGTCCATGCAGTTATAACTCAGTAGTTGGCATCAAACCAACAGTTGGTCTTACTAGTCGAGCTGGAGTTGTCCCGATCTCCCCGAGACAGGACACAGTTGGGTATGTAGCATTAATTTGGATACCTTTTATAGTCAGATGACTAGTTTTTTCCTCATTGTGTTTTGGTGTTGGATTGAGCAGGCCCATCTGTAGGACAGTATCAGATGCTGCTTATGTTCTTGATGTCATCGCAGGCCCTGACAACAATGATATTGCAACAATTGAGACATCGAAGTACATTCCCGAGGGTGGCTATGCACAATTTCTCAAATGTGATGGACTTGGAGGAAAGAGATTAGGGATATTGAGAGCCTACTATGACTTGGAGGATGACCCTTTCTTGACTCAAATTTTTGAACAACATCTCAACACACTGAGGTAAGCAGGTTTCTATCCTCTATTATTAGTCTCAACTGTAGACATATATCTTCCATCTATTCTGATTACGTAATAAGTTCTGGTATGTTTAATTTAGGAATGGAGGTGCTATTTTAGTAGACCATTTGGAAATAGCTAATTTGGACGAAATCAATATTGGAAGTGATGAACAGACTGCATTGTCTTTTGAGTTCAAAATATCCTTAAACACATACCTTAAGGATTTGGTGGCTTCCCCAGTGCGATCCTTGGCAGATGTGATAGCCTACAACAATAAAAACTTGAAAGTGGTGAGTAAATAGGATCAATTTGATGTACTTTTCAATTTATGGCCTCTTACTTTCTGTTCTCAAAGACTTGCTTTACATGCTTGAGTAGTTGAGTGTGTGTGTGTGTGTGTGTGTGTGTGTGTGTGTGTGTGTGTGTGTGTGTGTATAAATATCTGGGCTAATGCATTCATACAGATACATTTTGCACATATTTGATAATCCCTAGATAAGTTCATGTACTAAAAGATCATGCTTAATGATCATTCACAGGAAAAGATCAATGAATATGGACAAGATCTCTTAGAAGAGTCTGAGAAGACTAATGGAATAGGACCAAAAGAGCTGGAAGTGTTGTCAAATTTAGAAAGACTGTCTAGAGATGGATTTGAGAAGCTAATGACAGATAAGAGCCTGGATGCCTTGGTGACTTATTCTAGCACTGCTTCTTCTATCCTTGCAATTGGTGGGTTTCCAGGCATTATTGTGCCGGCAGGATTCCATGACACTGAAAAGTACCCTTTTGGAATCTGCTTTGGGGGGCTAAAGGGTTCGGAGCCGAAGCTTATTGAGATCGCGTGCGCATTTGAGCAAGCAACTAAGATCAGGAAGCCTCCACCTGTTGGTTCTTAAGACCAACTTATCTCTAGCACAGCCACTCTCTCACTCCTGAAGTTTAGTCCTCAATCCCCACCATAGCTCCAGCCACTGAAAGACCCAGCCTAGCCACTCAAGAGCACCTCCAAGGAAATCACTAGCATTTCCATTGAGTTAAAAGAGTAAAGTTCAATTATGCTGCTAATGGCCCATGATGGCCTCCATCTCAAGTCAATTGACATTGTGGGTTCATATCATGTTGTATTTCAAACAAAACAAAAATCATACTGCTCATGAATAATCAGTGTGCCATTTGTTTTGATGTGGGTTAAATGTCCAAGGTTATGTAATAATAAGTCACTAATTCCACCTACTTACTATGGCTGATGTATTAAAACCCTGATAAGCATTTTCCCAAAAAATTTTAGCTGCAGCAAATTTGGTAGTAGTATCTCTGGGGACTGAGACTGATGTCTCCATATTATGTCCAGCAAGTTTCAACTCAGTTGTGGGCATCAAACCAAGAGTTGGCCTCACCAGCCGTGCAGGGGTGATTCCGGTAACTCCCAGACAGGACACCGTTTGGTACGTGCTCTTAATCGAAATCAAACATTTCATTGTCTGGATTTTTCAACTCTGTTCCTCCATCTCAGTTAGAAAACTTAGCCCATGAAAATTCTATGTGTTATGATGTTCATTAATTACTTGTTTCAACAGCAATATATATCGTGTCGAATGTAATAGGCGCATCACCAGGATTTTTAATAGCATATATACCTTAAAAGCACAAAATTACTTTTCATGCCCTATGAAAAGCACAGTTAATCGTGCTTTCAAATTATAATAATAATTTCATAGCCTCACTTATTACTCACAGTGAAGTGACATGGTAAAAGGTGATATTGACATGGATATTAGGCACAAATCTCGTGTCCAAATTTCAATGGGCACAAATAGATTCTTTTTGTACTCATCTTAGACATTTTTGTGCTAAATGAAGTTGAAAAAGACATGATTCTTCTTTTGTTCTCTATAAAATGTGTCTTTAGAGAAGTTTTGTAGCAGTGAAATAAACTGTACATGCCTAATTATGTAGCATGTGATCATGTTGTTATACTAGAATTGCTTAAAACTTCCATGTGGACATGAAATGATAAGAATCGTAAGAGAAAGTTGCTCCAACCAATAATCAAATACTAAGAACAAGGAAAAATTGCAGTCTCCTATCAAAGAGAAAGAGTATATCATCCAGCTATTATCCATGAATTTGGTTATTTGTATCTCAATCCTCCATAAAGAGTACTAACCTAGAATAGTGCACATAATATTGGAATCATTACCATGTTGGGTATGTGATAATAATACTCGAAATTTCATATAATTCATAATTTTGTTGGGAACTTAAAAAGGAATTATAAAACTTTAAATCATAGATAACCGTTTACAAATTAGAAAATTTTTGGCTGCATAAATAGAAAGCCAAAAGTAAGAGTTCATCACAGTATCATCTCAAAGAGCGAGATCAAATGTAAAATGTTAAATTCGAATTTAATGAGGTAATTTGACACTTAATAAATTTTTAATTTTCACCCAAAATATCATATAACATATTATTTTATTACATCTTTATAAAATAAAAAAAATGGGGGTCATATTAAACGATAGTAGGACTCAACATATAAAAAGACTTTAAAATAACTTATCAAAAGAGCTTTGAGTGTGAATTGCATTGCTCGATACACCATGTGACAATTTCAATCCCACTCGAGTTCGGAAAAAGATAAAAAAGAAAGAAACAATACAATTTCAATCCCACTATTTCTAAAGCAACCTGAAATATGGGAAGGTTCTGTTTGCATATGCATATATATATATTCTCTCTATTTCTAAAGCAAGCATAAAAGAATGATAAAATCAACTTTCCAAGTGTCAGCTGGCAGATTGCAATTGGTGCTAGCTGGTTCTTCTTGTGGTCACAGACTCACCATACAACACTAATTTTATCTTATCTTTTGGTGGGAAACATTAGCTAGCTTTGAATTGTCACCTCAATCAAAAAGAGTCCTTAACCCAAACCCAGAATATGAAGCCATGACCACCAGCCCCTTGGCCCATCTCTACCATTGAATTACATGCTGCAGACCTTCGAATCTTACCCTTTTCCCCATTCCTCATTTTCCTGCAAAATTTTGATGACCAGGAAAACATGTTAGGGCTCACTGCTTTCACACCCCCACCAATCCCATCATCTTCTTTGATTTCAACCACAAGCCCCCTATCAATTCCCTCACAAACCCTCCTCAATTCCTCTTCTTTACTTCTCAAACCCCAAACCCAAATACCAAGAAAACCCAAAAAATTTGTATTATTTGCAAACAACCCCAGTGGCAAGGAGAGGGAAGAAGAGAAAGACAAAGAAGAAGAAATTGGATTTGGCGGTGGTGATGATGATTTGAGACAGAATCAACGGCCGTTATTCGGCAACATCAGATGGGGTGATCTGCTACTGGACCCAGATCCTAACAACATCTTGGCCGTCGGGTTGACGGGGCTGCTGACATGGGCAAGCGTGCAGGTGCTATGGCAGCTGGTGTTCATCGCATTGGCTATACTTGTTGCTGCTGTTAAGTATTCTTTCATAGCTGCTGTTCTTCTTTTCATTCTCATTGCCCTTCTTTAAGTGAGGCTGACTCTTCTTCCTAATTTGACCCTAAACTTTTGGTACAAATTCTTTTTTGTTGCTCAAAGAGAGGGCTTCGCATTTTCTTGATGGGTTATAAGAAGACGAAAGAAAAAGGCCAAGGATCAGAAGCAGAGATTGCAAGATTGTAGAGGGTGAGGGCGGAGTTGGTTAGAGATCTTGCAATATTGCTCATGATAGATGAATATCAGATTCAACAACCCTCATATATGAGATGATGAACAATAAAAAAAGATAAAGTGAGAGGTTTTTGGAGAGGGCGAGGCTGGTGATGAATTGGTCATAGGCAAGGCAATTTTTTATAACCAAGTAAAATGCTAAAAATCGTTTCTGCATGTATCTGGACTATCTTCTTCTCGAATATTCGTAATTATCGATTCATTGCCATATGCTCTTAGCCTTGTTATTGTTGTATTTTATTGCACAGTGTCATGCATTTAACTAAAGCATCTTGTAAAAACTTGAACTAGGCTACAAAGAGACCATGCCCGATTGAGATTAAGAAACTGTCAGTGGTCCAAAGATTTTGTTTATAAAAATTGTAGCTGGTAGAACTCCTCTTGAGTAAATCAAATCAGCCTCTACATTGCTTCAATGGCTGCAAAACCACCATCATGCTTCCCATCATTGCTTCTGATTCTTCTATCCTTAGCTTCATTTGGGTCCCAAACTTTTTCTGTCCATGGGCTCTATATTAGAGAAGCTACAATATCTGATCTCCAACAAGCTTTCAAACAGAACCAACTGACTTCAAGAAAACTTGTTGAGTTCTACCTTCAAGAAATCCGCAGGCTCCACCCCCTTAATGCAGTCATAGAGGTGAACCCAGATGCCCTTTACCAAGCTGATAAGGCGGACTATCAGCGAAAGGCAAACTGCCCCGGTTACTATTCTGGGTTACATGGTATTCCTATCTTGCTCAAGGAGAACATTGGAACCAAAGATAAGCTTAACACCACTGCTGGCTCATTGGCTCTGCTTGGCTCAGTCGTGCCTTGTGATGCCGGCATGGTGAGCAAGTTGAGGAGCGCGGGAGCCATCATATTAAGGAAGGCTAGCTTAAGTGAGTGGGCTCAGTTCAGGTCTCTTACAGCACTCGATGGCTGGAGTGCCAGAGGTGGCCAAGGAAAGGTGAGCTTTGAAGTTCTTGTCAAATTTTTGTGAATTAGTATGGATCTTTCGCATAACTTGTAATTACAATTTCAATGCTCTATGGTGGTGTGCAGAACCCTTATGTGCTATCAGCAACTCCCTGTGGATCAAGCAGTGGACCAGCAATTTCAGCTGCAGCAAATTTGGTAGCAGTATCTCTGGGGACTGAGACTGATGGCTCCATATTATGTCCAGCAAGTTTCAACTCAGTTGTGGGCATCAAACCAACAGTTGGCCTCACCAGCCGTGCAGGGGTGATTCCGATATATAACTCCCAGACAGGACACCGTTGGGTACATGCTCTTAATCGAAACCAAACATTTCATTGTCTAGATGTGCTAATGTAGTATTATACTGTGTTGAATGTAATAGGCCTATCACCAGGACAGTTTCAGATGCCGTTCATGTTCTTGATGCCATTGTAGGCTATGATTACAATGATCAAGCAACCAGAGAAGCCTCCAAGTACATTCCAAGCGGTGGCTACAAACAATTTCTTCAGGCGTACGGGCTCAAAGGAAAGAGACTTGGAATAGTGAGGGATCCCTTCTTCACTTCAGGCAGCGGATCTCTCCAGCTTCAAGCATTTGAGAAATTTTTCCAGACTCTAAGGTAGCACTCTATGCACTTTCGAGCTCGTTACTAGTCCAATTGAACCAATTAAATGTAGTGTTTAACATGATACAATGTTCTTTCTGCAAATTGCAGGCAAGGAGGTGCTGTTTTGGTAGACCATTTAGTAATAGCCAACATTGATGTAGCCAACATTGATGTTATCTTGAACTTCAATTTGAGTGGGGAAGCAACAGAATCACTGGCTGAGTTCAAGCTAGCCTTGAATGCATATCTAAAAGACCTGGTGGTATCTCCGGTTCGATCTTTGGCAGATGTAATCACCTTCAACCTCAAGTTCTTGGGTGTGGTAAGTAAATTATATACAATGAGTTCCCTATAAACCATGTTCAATGATGACCAATAAACATGATTTTACTGTGAAGGAATTGATCAAGGAATTTGGACAAGACATTTTTCTTGCAGCCCAAGCAACAAATGGGATAGGCAACAAAGAAAAGGCAGCATTGTTGAATCTAGCAAAGCTGACAAAATATGGGTTTGAAAAATTGTTGACAGACAACAGGCTAGATGCATTGGTGACTCCTGGTTCAGATGTTTCCCCTGTGCTTGCAATTGGGGGTTTCCCAGGAATTAGTGTCCCTGCTGGATATGACAAGAAGGGTGTGCCCTTTGGCATAACCTTTGGGGGACTGAAGGGTTCTGAGCCAAAGCTGATCCAGATTGCCTATGGTTTTGAGCAAGCTACTAAAGTTAGGAAGGCTCCTACATTTTTGCCTTGATAATGATTTAGAATAGCCTTCAACCGAAATTTTCTTCTTTTTTTACAATCATAATCATGAACCAAGTGTGTTGTAATGTTATCTATAAATTACATGATACATCTAAGTTGGGACAAAATTTTGATAATTTCGTGTTTACTTGAATTAGAGTGGGAGAAGTCAAGAACTGGAGAAGTTGGAAATATGGTAATGAATAGTAACTCATCTAAATCCTGATTTTCCACGGATTACGGATTTTAATGTGTAACCCATATATAATTTTTGATTCATGAATCGGAATAGTTCTAATCTCCAATCCGGATTCCACCAAAGTAAAGAAAAATAAGCAACATATCATATCTTGTCGTTCATATATGGTAACCTGAATTAAACAACAAAGAAACTATCCATCTTTGGACTAATTAAGAAGAAAATAAGTTGGTAAAAGAGATGGTGCCCCTAGCAATACCCTTTTTTCACTCTTTATGTGTTACTAAATATCAGAGAATTTATGAATCGAAATAGTTCTTAGTTCTTAATCTCCATTCCAAACAAGTACAGAAAATTAAGCAAAATATATGTCATATCTGATCTCCCCATTCATATATGGTAACTGAAATTATAAAACAACAGAGAGAAATCTTCATCTTTAGGACTGATTAAGCAGAAAATATAGTTTTGCCCTAATATATATTATTATCATATAAGACTAATTACCACAAAATGAATCACAATGAACATGAAACAATGTAACGGCTAGGATCATCCAACTCCAAAACCAATCACAGATTTTGATCTGCTATATAAGACAACACCTCAACCCCAAATGTCCCCACACACAAACAATCAAATACCGACAAACCAAAAAAAAAATGGAAGGCATTCGATTCGTCCTCGTTTTGGCTTTGACTCTCCTAACCACCGCGATCACACCAACACTCTCTACCTACCACTCCGCCACGCTCCCCAACGTCCGCCACAGACAAAAAGTCACGCGCCTCCACTTCTACCTCTTCGACATCATCAGCGGCACCAAACCCTCCGCCGTAGAAGTCGCACGTCCTAAAGGCACGAAATACGACAAGTCGGCGACGCCATTCGGCAGCGTGTGGGCCATCGACGACGCGCTCCGTGAGGGCCCCGAGTTCACTTCAAAAGTAGTCGGGAATGCGCAGGGGCTCTACGTGTCATCCGTCCAGGACGAGAACAGCTTAGGGCTAGTGATGTACGCGGATTTCGGTTTTACGACGGGTAAGTTTAACGGGAGCTCCTTCAGCGTGTTCTCGAGGAACCCGATTATGGAGCCGGGGGAGCGTGAGCTGGCAGTCGTGGGAGGGAGAGGGAGGTTTAGAATGGCGAAAGGTTTTGTCAAGGTGAAAACACAATTTTTGAATGCTACCAACGGTGACGCCATTCTTGAGTACAAGGTTACTCTAGTTCATTATTGAATTGAGCAATGTTGATCATGGAAATAATTTGTGGTTTAATGGGATAATTAAATTAAATAAACCAGCCATTATATGAACTTTGTGTTAATTATTAATTTCCACAAATTATAATTGGTGATTGGATTTATATATGTGAAAGAAAAATATAACAAATATTGTTAATTAACTATCGAAAGGAATACTTGAGACAGTCGCTAATGCCTCGCGTATTGTATACTTACAACAGTCGTTCATGCTCGCGTATACTTTGAGACAGTCGCTCATACTCGCGTATTGTATACTTACAACAGTCGTTCATGCTCGCGTGTATACTTGAGACAGTTGCTAAAAATAGAAACTTAGGTAAACAAACATGCATATATAGATAGCATCCCATTTGAATTTCGGGTTCCTTAGTTACGCAACAGCCATGCATATATGTTTTTATTCCAAACAAAGTTAAAAAAAGAAAAAAGAACTTCTGGATTTGTTTGGGTCGGCAAGAAATAATATAGCCCAACCAACTTTTTCCTGCAATTATGAAATTTTGATTTATATGATGGTGACCAGGCCACCGCCACTCCTTCCTTACCCATTAATTATTTGAAAAGCATAATTTTTTTCATTGCACAATGCTTTTCTATATTTTCAATTTAAGGTTTAAACCCTGTTTAGTAATTGTAGAAAATTTTGTCTCTTCAATTCTGGATAGGAAAAACTATGATATCATCCATGTATCTTAACTATGGACCCATTTTCTCAACTAAAAAAAAAAAAAATTAAGGATCTTTCCTATATATTAAGAGGAGCGATAATATACTAAATTCACACACACTACACGAATGCTAAGACTCTAACCCAAAAGCATTGTTCTGAACCACTACACTAGGAAGTCCTTTACAACCCATTTTCTATTTTAGTTTCTGTTTTTGTTTTGCTTACTTCACATTTGTAATTATAATTTTAGGAACAAAATTTAAGGGTCCCCCACTAAAAAAAACATGCCCTAATCTGTCTTACTTTTATTCTTTTCGTTAATGAAATATTAAAAGTAGTTTTTTTCTAATATCGAAAATATTAAAAGAAATTTAGACACTCTAAATTGAAAACCCTAGCTGTGTTTTTTACTCTTTTTTTTCTTTGTGGAAAGTTGAGACAAAATCCTGGTGAAAGAAGAGAGTTGGCCACTTATAACTAGTGGGCCCCAATGAAAATCTTCTTCTAGTTGATGGGTAGCTCAACGGCGTTTGAACTCTCGCACATTATTTAACCCAGTTTGCAAACCCAAACCCAGCAAACACCCTCCAAAACTACACCCAATGGCAAACCCGGCAACCCCTCTGATTTTGCTCATGCTCATCTCTCTACTGGCAGTCATTGAAGGAGCTCAAAACTCCACGGAGCTGAAGTGGGCCAAGAAGCTCAAGACGAGAAAGAAGACGACGTCGTCGGAGACAGTGACCAACCTCCAGTTCTACTTCCACGACACAGTTAGCGGGAAGACCCCAAGCGCCGTGCGTGTAGCTCAAGCCACAGACACCAATAAGTCCCCTACCCTTTTCGGAGCTTTGCTTATGGCGGATGACCCACTTACTGAAACAGCTGACCCGAACTCCAAGCTCGTGGGTCGGGCCCAGGGACTGTACGGGTCATCTTGCCAGCAAGAGCTTGGGCTGATTATGGCCATGAACTTTGGGTTCACGGATGGCATGTACAACGGTAGCTCGATTAGTATTCTGGGTAAGAACCAGGCTATGAACCCGGTTCGGGAGATGCCGGTCGTGGCTGGAACCGGGGTTTTCCGGTTGGGCCGGGGGTATGCGATTGCCAAGACACATTGGATTGATTTTACCACGGGTGATGCAATTGTTGGGTACAATGTTACTGTAATTCACTAGAGTGAGTTACTTTTTCTTTTGGTATTTCATCCGTCTACTACTTGTTTTATATACTTTTATAGTCGAATAATGTCATTTATGTCATCTACCATTTCTTACCTTTATTCGGTGATGAATTTATATTCGATTGATATGGTGCAAATGGTTAGGAATATGTACGTCTCAGTTAAAGTTTGCTTTCGTGATACCTATTTTCTTAGAGTCCCTCATTCTCTCTCATAGGCCGCACAATATGAGTCAACGGTCGAAAATCACCAATGCGACGCTTAATGTCTATTCAAAGGAAAATTACTATTTTCTTTAGGTTGGTGACCTAAATTCTAGATTAGAAAATTGACATCAAAATCATATTGAAATAGCTTTTTGATGACCGGTCAATATAAAGCTTTTCTATGGCTTGAGAATTATATGTGATCCAAGAATTTGGTAGAGTAAAAGGTCTATCAAATTATGGAACGATTTTCTGTCGACAAATTCTCCTAGTTTTTCAGCCCTGCCGTTTTGATTCCTATCAATTCTCTTCCACATATTTTTCATGTAATATAGGGAATAAAAACCCACCACTTGCACTGTGACTCTTCCTAACCACCGTTCTGGTCCTTTGGAGATTCGACACCTGTCCAAACATCCCAAACTTTCTTCTTGTGACATGTTTATATTAAAATAAAGGAAATTGCGTCCGAAAAAAGTAATTTTATGCAAAGAATCATTTTTTTATAATAAATCATAGGCAGGTAGATATAATTGGTTCGCTTTATTGTCTGATTTGCCATCACAAAAAATAAAGGAAATGAAAGTGATTTGGCCATGCAAAAACAAACACCTTTTTTGGCCTCGATTTTCCATGACACTGAGTGATTCTTCTCCACGATATGTCATCCTTGTCATGGCAATTTAATTTCACTTCAATAAATTTGTCTAAAGTAAATATTGCCGGGTCCGCCACTATGCATTGTGATGATGAATTTGTTTGGACTTTACACTACTTTTGATTCTTTAAATTTGAAGATATTTAAAGGGTAATTTTAAATTTGAAGATATTTATAGGGTAATTTTCACTTTATTAGGGTAAAATTTATCGACTTTTAGAATTCGATACATCAAATTTTTTTCGTCTCAATCGCATATACAAAGTTGATTTTCTTACTAATTTTTATGCACCCATCAATTTTTCAGTTAACAAGTTTATTAACTGTTAACGTGGCAACAAATGTGCCATGAAAACGGACTCATATGATGTCATATGGTCTACATATATTATTAATTAAATAAATATTAATTAATTACTTAATTAATTAAAATCTTAAAAATAAAAAATAAAAAATAAAAAACAAAAATTCCTTTCTCTTTCTGAGCTCTCTATCTCCCTCTCTACCCCGCGGCCCCCATCGAAACCACACCCCAAAGCCCAATGCAACCATACAACCACCCTCATCTCCACCAGAGATCCACTCCTATTGTGCGGAAAAAATAACTATATATATATATATATTAATAAGTGTCGTAGATGAAATTTGAACTTGGATCTTCTTCAACAAAGTGCATCGTTAGACCAAATCATCATTAGCACCCATGCTTAGTTTAGATCAAAGGAACTTACCTACAACTCCTTTAATGATAATCCAATGCCTACTAAGACCCACAAAAGTGTCTTTTGGTTTTGTGTTGAACTTTGTTTGTCCTGTAAAACGTTGGATTATGATAAGCTAAAGTGTTGCATCCACCATCATTGTTTCCTCCAGTCCAACTGCTTTTTCTCCTCTCTTTTTTTTTTTGAATTTTTATGACTTTTCTTCCCGCCATGAAATAAGGACCACATCAGTGCATTTGATTATGCAAATGGAAATTAAAATTCACGTTAAGGACAAGGAGAGATTAAAAAATGTAGCTTATTTGTTCTAAATTAATCATGCAACAAGGTGCCAATTTATGCAGGATTATGGGCTAGTGGGCCGCCAATTGAAGAAAAACAATTAAAATACAGAGAATAAGGTTGGATGCTTCCACAGTTCCACTATAAAAATCCCTCCTTGCCCTTCAAAGTTTTCTCAATGGAGAGATACATACACAGAGACACAAAAATGGGAAAGGTTGGTCCAATATTTCTAAACCTTTTGCTCTCACTATGCCTAGCCATGCCAATAGTACAAAGCACCATTGAAGGATTTGAGACTGAGCAATGGTTTCAAAACCTTCATCTAGCAAAACAGAAGCTGACCCGTCTGCGCTTCTACTTCCACGACGTCGTTTTGGGCCCAAACCAGACCTCAGTGGGGGTAGCCCGAGCATCCAACACCTTCAAATCACCCACCGTGTTCGGGCTAGTCAACATCTTTGACAACCTACTAACCAAGGGATCCGAACCCACATCTGAGCTCTTGGGTCGAGCTCAAGGGCTCTATGGGTTCGCCTCCCAAGAGGAAGTGAGTCTTCTTGTGGCTATGAACTTTGTTTTCACAAGTGGCAAGCACAATGGGAGCAGCCTCACCGTTTTGGGTCGTAACCCAGTTGTGCATTCAGTCAGAGAGTTGCCAATAATCGGTGGAACTGGTGTTTTCCGATTGGCACGTGGGTTTGCGTTGGCCAAGACTTATTTTATTAATACTACTCTTGCCATTGTTGAATACAATGTTGTAGCTCTGCATTATTGACTGAGAAGTGTGGTGGAAATCGTGGGTTGGTTTGCTATTTGTTTAACAGTCTTTTTGTGCTTTGCTGCATTTTAATATGTTATACAAAGTTGGACTTGCTGGAGATATTTGTATTTTCTATTGGATTTGGTGAGCAAATTTTGGGTTTCTTTATGTCACCAATCCGCATGGTATGAAAATAATAATATTAAAGACGCAAAGGAATTTCAGTCGCCAAATAATATGGCGAATGACATAAGCAAGTATAATATTAGCACATGCATAAGTTTAAAACCCTAACTTTTGAGATAGGTTTTGAAGCCACAACTAAATATCGAACTTGCCACAAACATATTCATCCAATCAGGCGGAGACAACGAGTAGTAGACGACCATAGACTAGTTGGTATTTTTATGCAGTATCTTTGATCATCGATAGTTGCAGTAGGGGAACGAAACAAGATAATACCATTTAAACCCACCACCTGCTCCAAACCCCACCTTCTCTTTCAATGATTTATACAAAACAGCATCTATACCCTCAACTAAAAACATCACTTGAAAGGATATGCGACTTTCATGGGCTTGTTAAACCTTGGCACCTTGCTGGCAGAATGTTAGCAATTGGCCCTTTCTAAGACCCCATTGTGAAGTGACGACACATATGACTTATAAATTATGCACTTTCTTTTTCTTTTTTACTATCGGTTGGTATACGGGCATTTTTGGACTAGATATACTGACCACATTGTTGACCACATCTAAGACCCACTTCCATAGGTAGGTCTCAAAATAAAATATAGAGGTGGATCTCAGCTCAAGTAGAGTTTAATTTTTATTAAACATCTGTTCTACCACTGTTTCTTAGAGGATCTAGCTGCTGGCATGATGAAAATTATGATCTTCAACTAACAGAGAACAGAAATGAAAACTAAGTCATGACTTGTCACTCAGATCTCAGCAGATTCCAAGACCAGAGTTGGAAAAGTCTAATTGATGCACAATTCATAAATCTGCATCAAAAAGGCACATGCTGCCAAGAATAAGATTGCATTCCAAATACACCGAAGAGGAAAACAGCAAACACCATCTCTCAAGCAAAAGATGACCTCCTCATTTGTCAATTGTCATCCTGGTGATGGCTCACCCTTTCCCAAAAAAAAAACTTCGAAAAAGACTAAAAAGTTGATTGTTTACAGAGCCCTCTGCCATGCACAAAGAACATCAAGTAAGGTAAGTAAAACACTCAATTTTATATTCAAAGCCCTTAACCATGCACAACCAATACCAAATGACTGGAGAGAATGGAAAAGAGAGGCCACGCAATCAACAACTTTGGCAATATAAATGAATTTCCACACACAATTAAGACAAAGGCCTGACTGAAAAAGAAGCAACTGTGAGTCCAGTACCTTAAGAGAACAAAATTCACCAACTGCCATTATCTAGTTAAGAAGCTAAAATCACTATGATCAATGAAATACTAGATTGAAATGAGTTGAAACGAGCAGCTTAGAATCACTCACTAGTGATGATGACCATCACAAGATGACCTCCTCACCCTCTCTTGATGATGAACTATACCACAAGGCTGCTGCAGCACAAATATTACTCTAATTTTCATCATTGTCCATACTGCAACTGTTGAGGAAACGTGAAGAACTTTCTGAGCAGAGGAATGAGGCCGAACAAAGCTATTTGAAGCTGTTCTGAGCTATTCAAGCGCACGCTGATTTGTCCAGCCCCCTTATTATTTACATTGGCACGAGCAATCAGGTTTGTATGTCGTCCAACTGGAATCTGAGACTGTATATTGCCTCCAATGGCAAGATCTCCATGCCAATCCATTACGGACAGCGAAAGAGTTGATAACGAACGACCCAAAGGATAATCTTTGTCTCTCAACTGGGCCTCCAAAGTACAACCATAAGCAATATCACCACGAGCAGTCATTGCACCACCAGTCATAACCATCTGGCACCGTTTATTAGCAATAAATTTGTCTTCGACTTTCATCCCAGCTGATAAAGCATCACCCAAGAGAGTAACTGAGAGACCAGCCGTTGCCTTATTCTTCTTAAAATTACTGAACCTTGTGTCACTTCGCAGAGTATAAGCCAAGTCCTTCCCAACAGTCTGCATATCAAATCCTAATGAAGTTGCTTTCCCTTCCCCATACTTTATTGAACTAGCTACTTCCATTTGGACATTGGCATCCTTTTTATCCTTGGTAACCTGGCCAGAAAAAGACAAGGGTATTTTGTCTTTAACAACAAACAATCTTTCTGCATTTATGCCCTCATAACCAACATCATGATCCCAACCATGAGTTTCTAGAACAGGTCTTACAATCCACTGGTTGGAGGAATCTAGATATCGATAACGGTGACTTGGATTATCAGAATCAAAGGAAGCAGGTAAGGCCAAATCTGGCATGGGAACAGGAACAGATGCTGCCCCAGAACTTTCCTCTTCAACATTTTCACCATAATCATTTGGCAGTTCCATTGCTGAAGCTGCCAACTTTTTCATCAACTTCCGTCGCTTTTTCTCTTCCTTCAACTGTTTCTTCATGAAAAGCTTTTCCCTATACTCTAACTCATCAAAATATGCCCTCTTCTGAGCTTTAGAAAGTTTCTCCACCTGGGCCTTTGCCAAACGTTTAAATGGTGGCAATTCATCATATTCTGATTCATCATCAGAATCTGAAGATTCATCCAGTTCATCATCTAGACTGTCATCATCACCAAACTGCTCCTCAGGCAGCTTCAACTGTGGTCTTGATTGAAGGAGGGATGAGAGAAGGAAAGGTAAAGGAGGTGCCCTGAGACCGAGTTGCAAAAGGTTTTCCGGGTGGACTATCTTGCAACTTCAATAGGGCATTTGCTTCAGCCAGAATCTTGGATGCAAATGAGAGCAATAACAGATGAGGCTTCCAAACCTGACCATTTGGCAAAACTCTCTGCCCAGCCCTATTAGTTCTGCAAGCAGAGTGGTTCTCTACTAATGAAACAGGATTCATGAGCCGCATATCCCCGGCAGCCTGACGAATGGCTTGCTGGACAACATGAGATCGTTGAGTGACAAACATGTCATAACTAGAAGCTGTGCCATTTGGGCCATCAGGTGGAGCTGACGCAGCATGAGTCAGAACCACAATCGCATTGAACCATATAGATGCCCCAAAAATGTCTGTGATGGTGCGCAAGAGTGGCATATCACTGAAATCCCTGCTCTGCATGTCCAACCTATCAAGATACAACACAATATCTGGAGGAGTTTTCTTGATAAAGCGGTTCACAGCCAGGAGAATCTTCTCATTCTGACGCTGGTCAGACCAGGAAGGTAAAAGGCCAGGTGTGTCAATGACTCGTACTCTAATCCCTTGCACGGTCCCCACAACATCCTGTACTTTCTTAGTCCCCATCTGAAAAGCATCAGTGTTGAACTTCACTTCATCAAATATAGAATTGATGGTTGCACTTTTACCAACTCCTGTCTTCCCAAGAACCATAATTGTGCAAGCAAAATCAAGGGGTTCATTCCCTGATGCCTCAAGCTGCTCTGCCATGGCACTTGCACGGTCAAAACTAAAAGCACCAACACGGCCCCCATTTCTACCACGCAGCTGCTCAGCTAGGCCCAGTCTGTACAAAACCTGAGCCACAACAACATTATGTGGAGTCTGCCCTAGCCTATGTGCAAGACGCAAAAATTTCACTCTTATCATTTGAAGCTTTTCACGAGTCTCATCAGACTCCTCTGCCTCTCCATTAGCGGGGTCCTCAATTTGCTGGTTTTGCACATGAGATACTGTACCATTTACTCGAGGATGCTGTACCACCCTAGGTGCAGGTTCCAATAGTGGGGCAGCACGGCCAAGGCCAGCTGGACGAGTAGGAGGGGGAGTGGGGTTTGTAGAATTTCCAGATGAAGAAGAATGCGCTGATGCTGGCTGAATCTCTTGTTCTCGGTTCACTTTATTGATTCCCTTCGCCGCCTGAATGCTTTCTTTCTTTTCAGGCTCTTCAGGGGCAGCAACATTGTTGCAAACTTCACGACCGATTTCGTCAGCCTGCAGAGGTTGATCACCTTTGTTACTCACTGCTCTCAAATCAGCATCACCATCCTGAATCTTCTCTGTCTGCTCAGTTGCAGATGTTTCAGGAAAAGCTGAGCTCTCTGATGTCACAGCCCTTTCCTTCCCATCCTCCCCAGACATTTGTTTATCAGATGAAATGCCTTTTAGTTCAGATTCTTCCCCATGATGCTCTGAACCCAGCAAAGTGGAAGAGTCTTTCACTTCTCCATTCCTGTAATCTTGATGTTCTGCATCTGTACAAGTCAAAGTGTCTCTTAGTTCTTCAATTTTATTATCCTCTTGTCTTGCTTCAATGCAGGGCATAGCATCTTTTGATTCAGTATTATCACCTTCTTTATGTACTGTATTTTGTGACTCCGCAGCATTATCATCTTGAACCTTCAAAGGATGGCCATCTAACGCACTTAGCAGTCCCACATCCTTCTCAAGCTGAATCTTTAAGCTCAAGGAATTCTCCTCTAATTCCTGACCATTACCAGCTTCCTTCAAAATCTCCTTGTTAAATTCAGTTACTTGAGGAGAATCAAGATCAGCAGCTTCATTATCTAACTTTTCATCTGTAGGCACTGTCTCTGATATTGAATTATCAAAATTGTCCTTCTCAGGTTTCTTATTTTCAACAACTACATCGGGCTTTACATCAACATCATCCCCATCTGTCAAAACTGCTGTACCAGCACCAATCTCAGAAACCTCTTCCACCCCGACTTCTTGGCTACCCACCAATCCATCGGGCTTTAGATCAACCTCATCTGCATCTGTCAAAACTGCTTTTTCCCCACCAGCACCAATCTCAGAAACCTCTTTCACCCCAACTTCTTGGCTACCCACCAATCCATCATCCGTCAATCCATTTGATTCAACATTGTCTGTTTCAGACTTCGCATTCTCAGGAACTACAGACTTTACATGAACCTCATCCCCACCTGTCAAACCTGCTATTTCTTCACCAGCCCCAATCTGAGGAACCTCTTTTACTCCATCTTCTCTGCTACCCACCAACCCATCGTCTGTCAATCCATTTGTTTCATCGGTCACTGCTTCCTTTACAGTTTGTCCATCATCAATTGCGCCTGCCACTGCAGCCTCATCAACACTGTTCCCACCCACAAAACTTCCCATCTTCTCTTCACCATTCACGATTGCCTCCTCCTCCTCCTCCTCATCCTCATCATCATCAGGAACCCCAATTGCCTCTTCAAAATTCTCTATACTAGGACTCTTAACAAGAACGGCCAAACCCAAACCACCAACTGTCTCAGCCTTTCTTTCTCCATCAACAGCAGCAGCATCCCCCAGATCACCTTTGGTCCCCTGCTCCTGCAAGTGTTCTTGTATCTCTATTGCCTCCTCAAAAACATCATCTTCTAAATCATCCTTGAGTCCATTAGACCCCTCTGCAACCCTCTCCTCAAAAACCTCAACTTCAACACTCTGGTTTTCACCCACGTTAGACCCGCCAGCAATCTTATCACCATTTTCCATCCCAAATTCTCAAAATGCAGCTACAAAACCCTAGATTCACCAAAACACAGAAAACCCCAATACTCAATAAGCACGACGATGAACAGATAATAACCATTTCAGGATCATATTATTCACCGCAAACCCCAAAGAAACCAATCATAACAAAACTCCATTGACAATTCAATTTTCACTACAAAATTCTAAATTTCCGAAACAAACAACACCATTAACATTTCCACTGTGTATATATCAATGATTAACCAATACAACAATTTAAACGAAACCCCCCAGATCCTACCATGGATTGTTATTAGGGTTTTGTGCGGAAAACAAAACACAAAAACTAAAACCAATACAAGAGAAATGAACTGAGATAAAATAAACCCAAAAAAGTAGAAATAAATAACAAATAAAAGAAAAGGCTTACCAGGTTTTCTGGGTCACAGAGATAAAGGCTCTGCCTTTGGTCTCGCTTCGATTGAGAGAGAGAGAGTGAGGTTCGAGGATTTTCTTCTTTTAAGCGAACTTCGTGTTTTCGATATTTCTACACACTCAGTACTTGGCTTAACCAGCAGAGTAATTAAGGATAAGAGTCCAATGAACGGTACAGAATGATCCTAAGTTTTAAATCCGACGGTCCAGAGTTTTGCATCGATATCATCGTGAAAGACACCAATCAGGATGACGTGGACTGAAACTGGAAAAAGGGTTTCCTGTTTGCCTTTTGGCTTTTCACACGTGTGGATCAGCTGGTTTGGTGGCTCTCCAAAAGTCACGTGACCTGTACCGACCGTCCGATTTTGATGATGACGAATGTGGGAGGGTGTTTGTTTGCTTTGCCTGTACATTTTTGGTAAATGATGTTCACGTGACTATCACGTGATGAATTTAGGGCACCATTTCCAAGCATGTTGCACGAGTCTCACTCTCTCACCTTCATTTTCTTGGTGAACACTATTTGCTTGGGTTGTTGGATCTTTTCAATTAAAAAAAACGTGCTCGAGGAGGAAATGATTTCTCCACTTACCAAAGAAATATAAAAGTCTTTTTATCTTCAACTTGAATGTATATATTTTTAAAGAATTTTGCATTGAGGTTTGGGCAAATTCCACTCTTGCAAATAATCCTAGTATAGTATGTTGTAAATGCATGATCAATTCCATTTTATCATGCAATTGTGATGTTACAATGTCACATATAAATTGTCTACACATCAATAGTATGTGTTAGTAAATGTTTTGGTTGGTATGAGCATACAGTTTTTATACCATATATGGACATCTACATGACCAAAAAAAAAAAAAGAAGTTTACCCAATATGAATGCTATAAAACCATTATATATTTAATTATTATTTGAGATATTGGGGAAAATTACACTACTTTTATAAAATTTCGCTCTATGATACTGCCAACAACTTTGTAGTCAACCATCCCACAGAAATGATGAAATAAAGAAATTGGTTATTGTGCTTGGTAAAATTGTTACATTGTAAATTGAATTATTGTATGTTAGTGCTAATTTGAGGAGGATGAGGAGAAAGAAAACACACTTCTATAGTTTTTATTTTTCTAAGCCATGATATGAATTATTTTAGTCAATATATATATGTGTGTGTAAAATAGATGGAGAGTCGGAGAATTATAGCCTCCACTTTAAGAGCCCGTTTGTTAATGTTTTCGGAAGCCATTTTCCGTTTTTGCAAAACGAAAACAATTAAATATGCGTTCGGCAAATAAGAATTGAAAATGTGGAAAACAAAACCTTGAAAATGAAAACAAAATTTATGCTGAAGTTCCAAAAACAGCTAAAAGACGTTTTCCACATATCTATTCAAGACACGGGTTACAGTCTTGCATATTAAATATTTGTGAAAATGCTTTAATTATTGAAGTGCTTCAAATAATATATGATCTAGCTATTCTATATGCGTCGGGTTTTACTGAAATTTGCAGAGCACTTTTCTGTTTGTATGATGATGAAGATGATGATTGAGAGAGGGAGAGAGGTGAGTTGATGGGGTTATTGCGATGGTAATGGGTGGGTGCGATGGTAGTGGGTGAGTTTTAATTTTGGAGAGAGAGAAAGGTATCAAGAGTGATTGTACTACCAAACACATTTTAAATGTTTTCCAATTAAAATACTAGATGCATTCTCAAATCTTGAAAATGCAAATTCATTTTTTAATTTTTTCGTTTTCATTTTCTGAAAATATTATTTGAAAACATTCTCCGAAAATGTTACCAGGACAGGACCAAAAGGTTCACCTTGGGAAATTTAGGGTTGAACGTGAATAAGAAAAAATTGGATTATAGCCCATTATTTTATATGAAATGAAATAAATAAATAAATAATTAATTAATTAATATCAAAATAATACAATTGATACTGTAAATTAATCTAATATACATGGTGGAGAATTTGAACTTGGGTGTAAGGGTCATTTTAAATGTTTTAGGGTCATTTTAAATGTATGAAAGAAAGTGAGAGGTATATTTTTTAGTCAACTATGAATGTCATTTTATTAATTTGGTCATGCTAATGGCTAATTAGGGCATCTTCATAAATTTAAATAAAACACATTCGTTCTCATCTACTAGCTATACATGATGACTAATGAACCATTGGCTTTTGGAGCTTAAAATTGTCATTTGGTCGATGCAACATCATGACATGATAAATTAAGATTACATAAACCAGTTGCTATGTATTGATTGAGTCATTGACATGTGGGAAGGTTGTAAGAGTTGTGACTCATCATTCACGACTCATTTTATTGCATATTTTGTACAAACACGAAATTGCAAGCATAATATGATGGATAATATTTATATATATATATATATATTTTTTTTATTTACCTGAAAAGTCAAAAATCAATATTCTAGGGCAACGGGCATGATGAAATGAGACAATGAAAATGGATATTAAGTAATATGTTAATAAAATGGATGTCAATTGTTAATACTTAATTCAGGTATTAATATGGGATTTGGTACAATAAGTCAAATGTCTCCATTAAAAATTGACATGATCTAAACTTCTATTCAACGTTTAAAACGTTAATTGTTTTGGAATGTATAAGTAAATGAGTAGTTGAAAGCCTACATGAGTGGTGAGGTAACAAGATGATCAGCTTGGAATGAAAATGCGAGTGAGATCCAAGCAAAGAATTCAATTCCTGATTTGGGAGGAATTGAATTTTTTGGTGAAGGTGGTATTCTAATTCCTAAATAACTAACCAATTATGAAGTCATATTTTTTACCTATTATATCCTTACATAATTTTTAAAATTTAAAATTTGTCATATACTTTAACCCAACAACGATGACATTTTAGTAATCAATTTGGTTTCAATTCTAATTCATGATAATTTAATAAACAACTTATAATGAATTAATATCATTCTTACCATAATTCCATATTTTTAGTAAAAACTTTAATATAAAGTAAATACAATGTAATAAGTTTCGTACTAAATATATAAACTTTTATTTAATTAAGTAATCTCATTATAGTAGTCACTTCTATATACCAGCAGTTGCAACACCTAGTGACCAGCGGGAGGCTGAGTTTGCCAGTGGAGATTAGTCAAGGTGCGCGCAAACTGGCCCAGACACCTCATGATAATTACGAAAAAAAAAAAAAATTAGAATGAAAAAGCAGTCCACCTCACTTCATGACCGAGGGCTATATGACAAGTAATTAAAAGTATTTACTCCTATATTCGAGATCCTAAACTTAATTTCCCCCTCCTTCAATATCTTTGATATCCAAATAATAAATAAAAAACATATATATATTATATATATTATTGAGATAAACAAAGCGGGTTAAGGCCCACCCGAGTTACATGGTACGCATCGAAACATCGGATCAGTACGTGTACGAGCCCACATTGTGACTGTCAATTCAATCATTACTACCGGCAATGCTCGACGTCGCCGGAGCTAAACCCTCAAGGCCCATAACCACCGCCACCACCAACCCACCGTAGATGAAGAGACTTCAGCACAAACCTCTCATGGTTTCACTCTGCAATGCCCTCTTTCTCTTCCCCAACTCTCACTCTCACCAAGCCTAACAAACGCCTCACCGCCAAGCCTCCCTGCGTCGTCCAATCTCTCCTCAAACTCTGCTCTCAAGGCCACCTCTCGCAAGCCCTCTCGTCCCTCGACCTATTAGTTCAAAAGGGCATCCGCTTACCCACCAAGACTCTCGCTTTCCTCATTCAACAGTGTGGAGCCACTGGGTCTCTCAGAGAAGGCAAATGGGTTCACATCCATTTAAGGCTTACTGGATTCAAACACCCCCCAACGTTTCTAGCCAACCATTTGATTAATATGTACTTTAAATGCGCAGATGACGTTGAGGCCCGCAGGGTGTTCGATAAAATGTCTATTAGGAATTTGTATTCTTGGAACAATATGCTTTCTGGGTATGCTAAAATGAGGAATCTGAAGGAGGCGAGGAGTTTGTTTGATAAAATGCCGGAGAAGGATGTGGTGTCGTGGAACACCATGGTGATTGGTTGTGCCCAGAGTGGAGTTTGTGATGAGGCTTTGAGGTATTATAGGGAGTTAAGGAGATTGTCAATTGGTTACAATGAGTTTAGTTTTGCTGGTGTTTTGACTGTATGTGTGAAATTGAAGGAATTGGGGCTTACTAGGCAAGTTCATGGGCAGGTTTTGGTTGCTGGATTTTTGTCAAATGTTGTGCTTTCTAGTTCCCTTGTTGATGCTTATACCAAGTGCGGGGAGATGGGAGATGCTAGGAGATTGTTCGATAACATGCCAGTGAGGGATGTTCTTGCTTGGACCACACTAGTTTCGGGGTATGCCAAATGGGGTGATATGGAATCAGCTAGTGAATTGTTCAGTCAGATGCCTGAGAAGAACCCTGTATCATGGACAGCTTTGATTTCTGGCTATGCTAGAAATGGTCTGGGGCATGCAGCCCTTGCATTGTTTACGGAGATGATGTTGTATCAAGTTAGACCTGATCAGTTTACCTTTAGTAGTTGCCTTTGTGCTTCTGCTGGTATAGCTTCACTTAAGCATGGTAAACAAGTACATGCTTCTTTAATCCGAAGTAATTTTAGACCCAACACAATTGTTGTGAGCTCTCTTATAGATATGTATTCAAAATGTGGGGATTTAGGGGCTGGAAGGAGAGTTTTCAAGCTCATGGGTGATAAGCAAGATACTGTATTATGGAACACATTGATATCTGCCTTAGCACAGCATGGTAACGGTATAGAGGCAATGCAGATGTTTGAGGACATGATCAGATCAGGAGTCAAACCGGATAGGACAACTGTTGTCGTCATTCTCAATGCGTGTAGTCATTCTGGTCTGGTGCAGGAAGGGCTTAGTTTTTTCAGGTCCATGACTGGTGATCATGGCATTGTTCCTGATCAAGAACATTATGCATGCTTGATTGATCTCTTGGGTCGAGCTGGATGTTTTGATGAATTAATCAACCAGCTCAAGAATATGCCATGTAAAGCTGGCGATCAAGTTTGGAATGCGTTACTTGGTGTCTGTAGAATTCATGGAAACACAGAGCTGGGAAGAAAAGTGGCCGAACACCTTATTGAATTGGAGCCTCAATCTTCTGCTGCTTATGTACTACTTTCAAGTATATATGCCGAACATGGCAAATGGGAGTTGGTAGAGAAGGTGAGACAACTTATGGATGAGAGACATGTGAGGAAAGAGCGAGCCCTTAGTTGGATAGAAGTAGAAAATAGAGTGAATGCTTTCACCGTATCAGATCGGTTGCATCCTCTGAAGGAAGAAATATACTCGGTTTTGGAACAGTTAGCTGGCCAGATGGAAGAGGATGTTTCAATACCTAATGCTGTGAGGTAAAAATTTGATGTTTTGTTACTTTGCGGGGCGGTAAGAGGGAGAAGAAGTGATACAACATATCCATTCAATTTTTTTTTTATAATTTGTAACATGTTTTGAAACTGCTGTTTTTAGATTCGTTAGATTTAAATCTCCACAATGACATACATGCGAGATTTTTCAATAAAAATCTAAGAATCTGATCCCGTGGAGGGTATTATGCTTTGTTTTGCATAGTTCTTTTCTCTCATTATCTGTAAAAGACAAGCTTTATCCTCAGGCCTGTTATACTACACTTGAGTGACTTTTTCCACTTAAGCTACATGGAGTTTTCAACTTTCAATAGGTATGCATATAACTGCGAAGTATGCTCATTTCTCATTTAGACCACAACAAGCTCAGGCTGTAAGTTTGGGTGTGCTGTACGTACATACTTGACCCAACTTGAATGTTGAAACTTATATTAGGCATGGGCTTCCATTTGGAGGTAGTTTGGTTGGAACTTGGATTGAACTATGGCTGAATTTTGTGCTAACCCTCTGTAGAAAGTCTCATAATCTTTTTAACCATTTGCTCATTAATTCTGCACTGTTGCCAAGTGATCTTATCCTGAACTATAAACTTACTCTGTAGGGTACAGATTCTGTGGGGCAATATTTGCACATGGTAGACCCCATGAAACTTCATGGTGTGAGCTTCTTGACAATTTTCTTGCTTGTCTAATTAAGGAGCGTGGGTTCTTTTCAGGATTGTGACCCTTATCAACCATAAAGAATTTTTATTTCTCCGAAGTTTTCATATCATCTATTGAAACAGTAGAGAAAACTATTTCATCACTTAACATTTGGACAGGAAGACAAAGCTTTAGGGATGATTAAACATGTCATCACAATTTGTGTTTTTTTATTTATAAAACTTTTATACAAATGATATACTACTTTAATTTAATCTAAACTACAGAGAGGGGATTAAAACTCGAGTGTAGAATGGGGAGCATCCGCCTCAACCAACTTGGCTAAGCCCATGTCTGCATCACAATTAGTGTTATGGTCTGCCATTGATAGTAAATGTTTCTGTAATGAGCATCTGGTAAATTCTATTGACCAGATGAAGAGACAGTAATGCTACACCAAGGTTAAAACTTTAAAAAAGGGAGGAACAAAATTACTCTTCTAGATACTACGGTTTCTTGTTATGGGAAGCAACATAGAAAAGATAATCAAAACCAACAGCCAACAGCTCACATAGCTTTGGACAACCATACAAGTGGACCAACCAAAGAAGAAGATTAAATAAAATCGATGAATACAATTGGACCAGCAAGACCAGATGTTCAATTATGACTCTCCACCAATAATTCAATCAAATGGGCGAACCACCAAGATAAAGATGTACATCTAGATCCAGTCCTAATCATAATCTTGTCAATAATTATAAAAAATTTATGCACTAATGAACAAAATGAACAATAATCAGTTTTTGTACGCATCAATAGGTGCTGCCACAATAAAAATCTGTTGTCTGACGTTACAATGCTTCCTATTATAACCCAAAAAAAGCCTTTTATTTTTCTCTGCACAGCTTGCTCTATTTACAGCCAGAAAAAAGGCAGGAGAGGAGGAGGAAGAAGAAGAAGATAGAATCCGTTCTGCTTCTGCGTCTTTCATATTGGAGATGGGTTCTCAGGTCTCTAAGCAGGTAGAACGGCGAAAGGCGATTTCGACTGAGAAGAAAATTCTATGTGATCTTCACCAAAACTGTGGTGAGGAGTTTCCAGGCTGTGACTACAAGCCTGCAGACAGGAAAAACTGGATGGCTGGCATCAACCCTGAGAAAGTTCATATAAACAAGATCGTATGGCCAGGAACACATGATTCTGCAACCAACAAGATTGGATTTCCAGCCATCACTAGGCCTTTTGCTCAATGCCAATCTTTGTCCATCTACCAGCAGCTTGTGAAGGGCACCAGAGTTCTTGATATTCGAATTCAGGAGGATCGCCGCGTCTGCCACGGGATCCTTCTTACTTACAGCATAGATGTTGTGATCAATGATGTCAAGAAGTTTCTATCCGAAACACAGTCTGAGATCATAATCCTTGAAATCAGGACTGAGTTTGGACATGAAGACCCTCCGGACTTTGACAAGTACTTGGTGGATCAACTTGGCGACTTTTTGATCCATCAGGATGAGCATGTCTTTAACAAGACAATCTCGGAATTGCTGCCAAGGAGAGTGATATGTGTGTGGAAGCCGAGGAAGTCACCTCAGGCCAAGGCAGGGAGCCCTCTGTGGAATGCAGGGCACTTGAAGGATAACTGGATCGACACGGATTTGCCATCGACGAAGTTCGAAAGCAATCTGAAGTATTTGAGTGAGCAGCCACCAGTTTCAACAAGGAAATTCTTTTACAGGGTGGAGAACACAGTGACCCCTCAGGCTGATAACCCGGTTTTATGTGTGAAACCTGTGACCCGTCGGATTCATGGATTCGCAAGGTTGTTCATAACTCAGTGCTTCTCTAAAGGTGTTGCAGACAGACTGCAAATCTTCTCCACGGATTTTATAGACGAAGATTTCGTCGATGTATGTGTTGCAGCTACATATGCAAGAGTTGAAGGGAAAGCCTGAAGAAGCTGAACTTGTTCCTTGTTTGTGTGCAGTGTGTAGTTTTTTGTTCTCTTGTTGATAAAATATTCCTTCCCACTATGTAATTTAATTCAGTCCATTTTTTCTTGTTATTGTTTCTGCATCCATGGAATTTGTACTGTTATTGCAGATTGATATGGAAAACAAACATTTTCTACGAGCAAAAGACCTTGAAAGTTAGAATTTCAAAAACCTTAAAGAATCATATGATTTGGTTTGCAACATGAAGGAGTGGCTGGGTGGATAATTGGCCTTTGGGTGTGTATTGCTCAACTGCTTTTTGGTTTTTCAGTACCAGACGTATTTTCTTGGTTAAGGCCGAAATTCTCGGCAGGAAGAAATAATAGGAAGAGAATTATATGCAAGGTACAAATTTTAACGGATTATTCAAAATGAATTTACGAAAAGACCCAAGTACAGCCGTGCGGCTATACTATTTATTAAAAAAATAAAATAAAAAAATATTACAGTATGTCACACCACTGCTAACTTGCCCTTCAGAACCCAGAACACCATTCCTAATTACTTCAACAATTCACAACCACAGAACCCAGCCACCGACATTTTCATTCAAAAGTCGCACTACCACTCATTTCTTCTCTGGGACGATGACTTTCGGCGAGCAAAACACGTTTCGGGAGTCGTTTGGCCTCCTCGACCAAGCTTTCCTGGCCGGCATCAATTTCTTCGACTCTGCAGAAATGTATCCAGTGGTTCAGCGAGCCCAGACTCAGGGAAGGAGCGAGGAGCGTCGTTTTGGCCACCAAGGTTGTAAAGTAGCTCTGAGATTATCAGTTCATGCTAATAAGGGTGTGCCAGCTTGCTTTTCACTTCTGATGTGTGAAAATTTGTTCTGATATTAGAGGTTACGGGACCGCCTGGGCAGATGAAAACACTTGGATACGAGATGGCCCCAAGTGTTTGAATGCTAAGAATATCACCGAGGCCATTGACGGCAGGTTTGCTCAAGCAAACAGTTTGTGATTTTGCGTCTGCTCAAACGCTTCGTGTATGAGTTATGTAATATTTATAGTAAATTGAGCTTAGA
Organism: Prunus fruticosa; assembly: GCA_018703695.1. Taxonomy (NCBI): domain Eukaryota; kingdom Viridiplantae; phylum Streptophyta; class Magnoliopsida; order Rosales; family Rosaceae; genus Prunus; species Prunus fruticosa. The sequence goes on from CM031924.1 coordinate 35,733,523, forward strand.
CCTATAAAATTAATTTGTAATCACCTACAACCCTTTCCTTTATTTTTCTATTTAAAATACCCAATTTTTTCAAATAAAACCCGATGACTATGATCCAAGTAAGCAAGTTACCTAATCTAGCTTCAAATCTAATTTATTCTATTTTTCGGATTCCAAAACTACCCCTATTTACAAGTTAACGTGTTATGTGGGGTGTAACTAATGGCACACGTTGAATTTGGAAAGATTTTCAAATGTTGATGGATGTAGGAATTGATTTATAAACTTATTTGAAATTAAATGTTAAATTCAACATGAAAGTATTAGTAACGTTTTTGTTTTTTTTATGACCCCAAAAAAAACGTTTTGGTTTATTTAATAATTTTTTTGTTGTTGTTTTCCTTTTATGAATTATACTACTAGTAATCTATTTTATTATAGTTTTATGAATAATAGTGTACATTCTAATTATGATAAAAAAATATTTTGATAATCTATTTATTGTTTGTTTTATGAAATTTTTTTAAAAATGAACTTATTTTTTCTCTAAATAATGTACCTATTTTTTTCTCAAAATAATGTACATTTTTTTCTCTGAATAAAGTACCTATTATTTGTTTTATGAAAAACAATTTTTTTAAATGAACCTATTTTCTCTCTCCAAATAATGTACCTATTTATTTCCTCTAATAATGTACCTAGTAAAACAATGTACGTATTTTTTTAAATGAACCTATTTTTCCTCTCCAAATAATGTACCCATACACATTTATAGGTATATTGTAAAATAATTTACCTATGGGTAAATAATGTACCTATATTTTCTATAAATTATTGTGTACCTATTTTTAATTTATGAAAAATGTACGGAAATTTCAATTACAAAGTAACTCACTTAGTTTTTTTTTTAAAATTTTTTTGGTAAATAATATACCTATATTTTATTTAAATAATATATTTATATTTATATTTTTCGTAGGTACATTATTGGATATGTAATTTACAGATTTTTTTTTTTTGCAATTTTAGGGGCGGTATGTGAGAGGGAATGTCAACCAAAAGAAATGGGGTGATTGATATGCTATTAATAGGGAGTGTTAATTACAATTATGACAGTAATAAAATGCTTGAAATAAATTATAAATAAAATATGAAGTTTGGTGGCAACGATGTAAAAACATAGGAATATTACGACCTCTTATATCTTCCTGGTCATTTAAATTTGAAATTGGGTTTTACACATAGATTTATAGAGTGATGGGTATATGTCTAGGAAATAGAAAATGTAGGGATCTATATTGGAGAAGCTCTAATGTTTAAATGCAGCTTAAGGCGATTACATTGGTCTGATCGGTTTTTATGTAGATCCTTCCTTTTAGTGTTTTCGGATTTTGCTTTCACATTACTCTACATTTGCAGATCCTTCCAGGCTTGTCTTGCTTTTTCCACTTTGTGCCTACACAATCCCTGTTAGTAAGACTTGAACTGATTAATGACTGTTGGTGTCATGAAGTTCGAAATCTGAGACCGCTGAAAATACCCTTTTCCATGACTCAATGGTTGGCTAGCTATAGTGGGAACTTAAAAATGCAGGGTTTGCAGGCTTTCCAACAAGAAACAACACTAATAACAACCCGTCTTTTGTTTTGTTTTGGTTTATTCGTTTCCCTCCGTAGGGTCTTCATAATAAGTACTTGTTGTACTACCAGGAAACTTCGAATTGCTGCTGGTCGAAGCCATGTGTAAATTGAGAGTTTACTGTATTCAACCAACTTTTGACAACTTTTGAGTTGTTCTTGATTTGAAAAAACGGCGCAGCTACACAGCTTCCTTTCATATCTTGATTTGAACCCACAATGGTGATACTAACTCCACCACTAAGAGCATTTTCACCTATAAGGGCTAAGTCTAGAGCAAGGGCAAGCAAGAGCTGCCACTATTCACGTGAATAGTATCAGCCATTGCATTTGTGGTTCCACTCATGAGGGCTAAGTCTAAGGCAAGAAAGGAAAAAAATATTATGCAACAAAATATAAACAATTTAGAAAGTGAATAAAATTGTTATGTATTTATAGGAAAACACTATAATTTTTTGGTTTTTTTTTTTAAAAAAAAAATTGAATTTTTTTTGGATTTTTTAAAAAATTTTTTGCTCGCTGACGTCATCGTGACTTCAGCACTTTACGTCACAGCCCTCGAGCTAAAGCCCAGGCGAAACCTGCCCCCTGGGCTTGCCCAGACTGGTGGGACCCACGCCAAACCAGGCTGCAGTGCTGGAGCTGCCTTGGGCATGCGAGGGGGGCTTTTGCCCGGTTCTTTTGCTGGGGTGGAGATGCTCTAATGGTGATACTAACTCACTTGTTAAAATATGAATGGACGACATAGTAATAGTAATTCCACTTAACTGCCTTCTCTGCCTTTTACGCTTTAAAATATGTAAGCCAAAGCTTGCAACTAAAATACTGTAATTTTATTTAGGAAGTGGCCATCATTCTGCTTTCCCAGTGGCTTCTTTTATGCTAATAATTTTTTGGACGGTAACCTTTTCAAAGCCGAACATGTGATGGTGAAAAATGATTATCACTTCATAGACACCGAGTCCAAAAATGAATTTCACATGTGAAATCCAGTCCCAAATGGGTCATAAGCCGAAATTGTGCGTGTGAAATTAATGGGAGAGTCCCAGTGAGATGTGTAACTCGTGGTTCTTCTCTATATAAGGAAGCATGCATGCATCTAAGAAATGAAGCATCCAAGACAACAATTCCCAAACTTTATGTCAGATCCAACACTAAAGCAAATGCAGGTCCAAACCATGCCAATGATTCAGAAACCTCTTTCCCTCCTCTTTCACATTTTCCTGTTTTCCTCATTGCCACTGATCACAACCACATCATCGTCTCCAACACCAAGAGCACAGGCAGAGGCCCTGATCAAATGGAAGAGAAGCTTTTTTTCTTCTTCTTCTTCTCCACCACCTTCACTTCTCCATTCATGGTCCCTCACTAACATCAACAACCTTTGCAACTGGACCGGCGTTGCTTGCGGTGATCACACCACCAAAACCAGAACAGTCTCCAAAATAGACCTCTCCAACATGAACATCACTGGAAAATTAACCCAACTCGACTTCATCCAGTTTCCCAATCTCACTCACTTCAACCTCTTCAGCAACAAATTCAGTGGACAAATTCCATCTGCCATTGGCAACCTCACCAGCCTCACATTCTTGGACTTGGGCAACAACTTTTTTGATCAAGAAATACCATCTGAGATAGGCAGGCTAGCAGAGCTGCAGTACTTGAGTTTCCACAACAACAGTCTCTATGGTGCCATCCCTTATCAACTAAGCCATCTCCAAAAGGTATGGTACTTGGACCTTGCATCAAACATCTTTATGTCTCCTGATTGGTCCAAGTTTTCTGGCATGCCTTCATTGACCTACCTTGATATTCATGATAATACTCTTCTAAATTCAAGTTTCCCAGATTTCATATCCCACTGCTGGAACTTGACATTCCTTGACTTGTCTCAGACTAATATGACTGGCCAAATACCAGAAGCAGTATGTAACAATCTCTCCAAACTTGAATATCTCAATCTCACTAACAATCTGTTTCAAGGACCCTTTCCAAAAAACTTTTCCAAACTTTCCAAGCTCAAACACCTTCATGCACAAGTGAACAAGTTCAGTGGCCCAATTCCATCTTCTATAGGCCAACTCAGAGAGCTGCAGTACCTTGATCTTCGAGACAATTTCTTAAACTCTTCAATCCCCTCTGAACTTGGTTTTTGTACCGACCTCACCTACTTGGCCCTGGCTTCCAATAAACTCAATGGGGAATTGCCTCTGTCCTTGTCCAATCTGAACAACATCAATGAATTGGGTTTATCTGAAAATCATCTTACGGGTCCCATCCTGCCTTCCCTTATCTCCAATTGGACTGAACTGGAATCTTTGCAACTTCAAAACAATAAGTTCAGTGGGAATATTCCAGCAGAAATTGGCCTGTTGACAAAGCTCAACTACCTTTTTCTAAACAACAATAACTTCTCTGGATCAATTCCCTCAGAGATTGGTAACTTGAAAAATTTGACAAAATTGGCTCTTTCAGGAAACCAGCTCTCAGGGCCAATTCCTATGACACTGTGGAACCTCACAAATATTAAGACAGTCTACCTTTACTTCAACAACCTCACTGGGATGATTCCACCAGAGATAGAAAATATGGTGTCGCTGGAGGAATTTGATGTAGACACTAACCACCTGTATGGAGAGTTGCCAGGCACCATTTCTCGGCTTACTAAATTAAAGTCATTCTCTGTGTTCACCAATAATTTTTCGGGAAGCATTCCGAGGGATTTTGGCAGGTACAGTCCTAATTTGAGCATTCTGCGCCTTTCGGACAACAGCTTTACAGGAGAGCTACCACCAGAATTGTGTAGCGGTTCTGCTCTGGAAGAATTGTCTATAAGTGATAACAACTTCTCTGGGTCATTGCCAAAGTGCTTGAGAAATTGTTCAAAACTACAAAAAGTTGCTGTTGGTCACAACCAATTCACGGGAAGCATTACAAATTTATTTGGTATTCATCCTAATCTTAACTCTGTTTTTCTCAGCAATAATCAATTTGTTGGTGAAATCTCACCAGAATTGGGAGAATGTGAAAGTATCAATCGCTTATTGATGGATAGAAATAAAATTTCTGGTCAAATCCCACCTGAGCTTGGGAAGTTGAGCAAATTGGCAGAACTAATCCTGGACTCTAATGACTTGAGTGGATATATTCCGGCTCAGTTGGGAAACTTAGGCCTACTGTACAAGCTCAATCTGAGCAAGAATCATTTGACAGGAGACATCCCCAAGAGTCTAAGCGATTTGACTAAGCTCGAGTTGCTTGATTTATCCGAAAACAATTTGATAGGAAACATCCCCATAGAGCTTGGTAAGTTTGAGAAGTTGTCAACTTTAAACCTGAGCCACAACAATTTATCTGGTCAAATACCACCAGACCTCGGTAATTTGCCCTTGCAGTACTTGTTAGACCTCAGTAGCAATTCACTCTCAGAACCGCTCCCTGCAAACCTGGCTAAGCTTATACGGCTGGAGATTCTTAATGTCTCACATAACCATCTCTCAGGGAGCATCCCAGAAACATTTTCCAAAATGGTTAGTCTAGTTGGCATTGATTTCTCTTGCAATAACTTAACTGGTCCAATCCCAACTGGTGCCATTTTTCGAAAAGTGCCTGCAAATGCCTTTCTTGGAAATGATGGTTTATGTGGAGATACCGAGGGACTAACTCCATGCAACTCAAATCCCGGAAAGTCCAACAAGATTAGCAAGGTTCTACTTGCTCTCCTGGTTTCCAGTTGTGTTATATTAGTGGTTGCAACTACAAGTACTGCTGCAGTGCTAAAGTTCAGCCGGAAATCGAAGCTTAAGGATACTGAAAGTCCTAGGATGTCTGAGAGTTTTGATTTAGGGATATGGAGAAGATATGGAAAATTCACATTTGGTGCAATTGTGAACGCGACGGAGAACTTTGATGAGAAGTACCTCATTGGAAAAGGAGGATTTGGGAGTGTCTACAAGGCTATGTTGGGCAGGGGAAAAGTGGTTGCAGTTAAGAAGCTGAACATTTCAGACTCTAGTGACATTCCAGAAATAAATCGCCAAAGTTTTGAGAATGAGATACGAACCTTGACAGAAGTGAGGCACAGAAACATAATAAATCTCTATGGATTCTGTTCATGGAGGGACTGCTTGTACTTGGTGTATGAATATGCAGAGAGAGGTAGCTTGAGAAAAGAATTGTATGGGACAGAGGAAAGGGAAGAAGAACTTGGATGGAGCACAAGGGTGAAAATTGTGCAAGGGCTAGCTCATGCAATTGCTTACTTGCACAATGATTGCTCTCCTCCAATTGTTCACAGGGACATAACTTTGAACAACATATTACTTGAGAAGGGTTTCGTGCCACGGTTATCAGATTTTGGAACTGCAAGGTTGTTGAACACAGATTCATCCAATAGGACTTCTGTAGCTGGATCTTACGGCTACATGGCTCCAGGTAAAATCCAATAAACTAATATTCAATTTATACATGACTTATATTGACACATTGTTTATGATAGAAAAATGTTGGTTGATTTTGTTGTTTTGATGTGCATGTAGAGCTGGCTTTCACAATGCGTGTGACGGATAAGTGTGATGTGTATAGCTTTGGAGTGGTGGCATTAGAAATAATGATGGGAAGGCATCCTGGGGAGCTTTTAGCTTCTCTATCAGTCTCATTAACAGAAAATGCAGAATTGCTTTTGAAGGATTTGTTAGACCAACGGCTAAGGCCTCCTCACGGTCAGTCAGCAGCAGCAGTGGCTTCTGTGGTAACCATGGCTTTGGCCTGTACGCGCACTAATGCAGAGTCAAGACCGACCATGGATTTTGTGGCAAAAGAACTGTCATCAGCCAGGACCCAGGCTAACCTCTCTGCACCATTTGGCATGATCACCATCAACAAGTTGGCAAGTTTTCAAAACCAGAAGAATTTTTAAACATAAGAGGTCCCCACATATATGAATACTAATCGTTTATGTACCGATGCAATGTTAAGGGTTGTAGCTATCCTGTCAACGTGAATGGTTGTAAACGATGATTTATAACAATTATTTATGTGTATGTGACGACTCGTGTTACGAATATTTCACGAATCGATTATTCATGTAATCCAACCAGATTATGTTAAGACTTCTATGTTATGCATTTGATTAAGTTTTCAACTACCAACAATAGTAACACTTCCGACCTACTAACAACCAATGTGTTGTCCATAAAGAAAAGAACCAAAAACTAGTTAGCAACCACCAAACTGTTGGGGCCTAAAAAGAAACTGGCCCCTTAAAGTGCATGAAAGAATGTTAAAAATTTCCAACAAGGTGATAGATTACTGAAAAAAGTGTAGGGTAGGTCCAATATCTGTCTCTGTAGACAAACGTGAAATTGAAAGTGAAGTTTGAAGATGAGCGAAGTCTGTATGTATTGTTCTGTGAGACTCAAAAGGAATTCATCTTCATGATCACCCCATCTTTCAAAATTAGCCTTACCCACTATAATCAGAAAAATATTATCGATTAAAATTTTGACTAATTGCCCTGCAAAATAAGAAAAATGTTGAAATTTCGATGTTGAAATCATCGTCAGAAATAACAAAGAAATACAGGGAGCATTGCAAGTATGTATCAAAACCACACCAGTGAAGGCTTTTTCTGTGCTATGGAATGTACAATTTTCTTAGCCAAAGTCCTTTTAAAATTGGAATAATTAAAACTTAAAAGACAGATATTGCCATGTTCAACTTTGGAATAATGAAGCTGATCAACTTTGAAAAGTACCTGGAGACTTGACTTTCATTGTCCCACTCACCAGATTTTTTTTTCTAAGTCTTGTCATCCTATTCTCACTGTAGGAGGACTAGCAGCAACAGGAGGCAAACTTCTTCAATCTTCATTTTCAAACTGATACTCACGCCGATTTATAATTCTTATACAGTAATTGTTTATAATTTTTGAATTCGTTAACATTTCTTTTTACTCGTCTGTTATATCTATTTTATTAATAGTGTACAAATGAATCTAGATGGTCTTCCTTTAATTGCCAAAAAAGAGAGAGTAGATATCCAAAAAGACCAAAAAGTTGAAGCATCTAGTTTGTATGCAATTCTTGACTTAAAGACCAAAAAGACTAAATTTTCTGTTCCAAAACAAGTTCACTGCCTCCATTCCCTCAGAGATTGGAAACTTGAAAGATTTGACAGAAATAGAGTTTGATCCAACCCAACAGTTTTGTTCGATTCCTGTAGAGTATAGACAAACAACTTGATGCTCTTGGAAGTTTGTTCAGGTAGCTGAAAGGGGCACTCGCCATCCAAAGATTGTCTCTGTGCAGGTTGTCTACTTGATCGTGCATTCTCAGTCAAATGCTTACTGTATTGTTGCTGATTTTTGGACTAATGCTACTTATTGTCTATTTGATAGAAGAACTCATACAGCTTGCTCTGTCGAACTTCTGACTCTGGGGTGGCTGAATGCTGTCATCATGACAGGTATTCAAAGTGTTGGTTTTCAGAAAAAGTGAATAGCTGAACAATTAATTATTTCATCTGGTATGAAATGATAGTGAAAGCTTGCTTGATTTGTGCATGCCAATTTCTTGATGAAGTTGAAGTTATCTTGCTTTTCCTATCCTGTCCTGAGCAGTTCTTGAAGAAATTCAATTAAATATTCTTACTAATTAGTGGCTTGAATAATATAAAATTAGCTTGAAAAGTAGATATATTATATTTAAAAAGTATCGCCCTTGTGGCTATACTATTTATTAAAATTAAAAAAACCCAAGTACAGCCTATATTATTATTTAATTATGTTATATCAGTATAGCCGCGCGGCTATACAATTTAATTATATATTTAAATAGTATAGCCGCGCGGCTGTACTATTTACTAAGAAAATTTAAAAACCCCAAGTATAGCCGCACGGCTATACCATTTATTTAAAAAATTTAATTAAGAAAGTAATATCAACAATAAATTACGAGTATGGCAAGCAATACAACAAAGCTAAAACTGTGTTCAATTCAGTACATTCAACCAATGGGGATTAGGATATCAACAAAGAGAAAGTTCCTCAAGAGTTGAGAAAACTGGATCCACGATTGCAAGGAAGAAAATCAGGGCATACAGAAGAAAGCATTTCCTACTTAGTGTCTTCTAATTGATTTCTACCCACTTCATGGTAAAAGGTACTTCAGATGTGCCAATATCATATGAGAGAATTTCTGTTATATTGCTGGAATTAGATTAGACAAGGAAACATCTACTACGGTCTACATCCTTCTACAAAATTTCTGTTTCAGATCTTCCTCCAAGCGTTGGAATATCGATGAGAACGATCCTGCAATTAACATAAGGAAGGTTATATTGAATCAATGTTGCCTACAACATGTCACAATGTTACTAGAGTGTCAGCAATGCCAAAACCATGCAAAGCATATTTATAGTTTTGAAGCTGAAATATTAATATTGAAAGCAATATAACAAGTATTAGAACTTAAAAAATAGGTGGGTGAAAACCTGAAACTTGACTCTCTCTCTGCTGTAGAAAGCCTTTCACCAGAAGTGTGCCTGGGATTTGCTGAAAAACCTATAAAGAAATTTTTTTTAAAATCAAGCGCAAATTTAAAGACAATGTCACCAAATACAAGCCCAGCAATGACATAATCGTACCGAAACACGGAAACTTAGGTTATTGGGAGGCAAGTTTAAACAGCTTGAGCTTATAGCTGCCCCTTGCACATCTTCACAACTAGCAACTCTACCACAATGTTGTGACTCACTCTTCAAGACTGCATCTAAGTGATCTTTTGTTGTAGTGACCTATTAAAATTAAATACTGCTGCATGTAAGTACACACCATATCACTTGAGAAATAAACAGAATAACAAATTAACAGATGAGCATACATCAACTGTAAATGAGGATGTGTTCAGGTTACACAATGCACCACTACTGCAGAAAAAGGATTCCACTGATTGCAATACATTTATGGCACTGAATTTTCGGTTCAGGCCCTACAAAGTAGACAAGGTGTGGGATTAGACATCACATTAGTAGGAGCAAGACAATAACAAAATGCAAGAGATGATGAGAATTATGGTATAAAGTGATGTAACTGAATAATCATTGATACCTATTGTATGCCCACATAAACACATATTTGCTTATTATAGAAACAAAAGATATCTGCTAGTGCACACTTTGACATAAAAAATGGAAGGAAAAATAAAACCTTTTCAGCTCACTGCTCTTGGCATTCAAATTTAAGGAAGCCATTATGTTATACGAACTATTCAGCAAGTTACATGAACAGGGAATGACTAAGAACTATTCATCTTTCAATAATTTGACATGCTCATAAAAAGCTCAATAAAATCAATCCATTAGAATAATGGTATAATTGCTACCAGCCCTCATACCAAGCTAGTTCCTCCTCTTCTCTAAAAGCAGGTTGGTCATTCAAACAATCAAATGGGTGGGTGTTTGTTGGGTCATGGGGTTTGGGGGAATCCTTAACCTCATTTTAAGAACTCATAGCTTCAGATTTGCAACATTCAGAATATCAGGTAGATGATTTTCTGATATTGGAAAAAATTGAAACAATAGAAAAGCAGGACAAAGAAACCTCAAGCATGAAAGAGAGGTTGTTCTTCACAGCCACATGAGATGATGCAATCTTCTTGGCAGGGGACAAAAAGGACCAGGCCAGCCCCCATCGACAAGTTTGGCCTTGAACAAATTCAGTTGACTTTACCATGGTGGCTCCAACTTCCCAAAGCTTTGATGTTAGGATTTTGAGGTTGAATTTCCTCCCAACCATTGATGTGTACCACCTGCAAGTCAAGGGTGAGACATAAGCGCTGAGTTTCTAAGAAAACTACTTTGGGACAGAGGAGATTTGGGAAGAGCATAATGCATAAAAAATAATTTTACCGAAAAGTATGCTTCAAAGTGACACTATCTTCAATAATGCGAGTGATGAAAGCCCTTTCTCCACCAGGACAAATCATCTCCATTGGGGTCCCACCACATGAAGTTTTTGGATTTAGTCCTGCTTCCTCCATGGTCTCAAAAAATGGAGGGTTACACATGCAGAAGTCAAACTCCTCACCCTCCCTAACCACACCGAGAAGAATAGGTGGCCCACAATACCTCTTATTTGCATTAGGATGCAGATTGGAGGAATTGGATGAAGAGGAAGGTGAAAGAGCTGTTTCCCTTCCCATATTTTCAGTCAAATCTATTTTGCTTGCAGTACTAATCAACATCTCATTGTGTGACCCTTCCAGTGGAAGGGTCTCTTTGCCATTTTCAACTCTTCTAATTTCAATCAGTTCCGAGATATGTGGATTATCTCTAACATTTTTCTCTGCCCACTCGAGTGCCACATCAGTCACATCTGCAACCAAAGTCCGTTAATATGAATTTTTGTTAGGTTCTAAGCAGACATTAATATATTCAAAAATCCAAGTCTGTACTAACTAAAACAACTAAAGAACAACCTGACCCAACAAAACTCCAGCCCAGAAGAGATGCACCAAGAAGTGGATAGATGCAGTTTGCTCCAGTTCCGATATCAAATCCCCTCACTTTATCACCACCATTGCTTGTAGTCTTCACAATGATATCAGACGAGAGAAGATCTTCAATCCAATGAATGTAATTCGATCTATTGGGCACTGTAGGGCATAGCTGCCCATCAGGAATCCACCTGGGAAATCAAATGCACATTCAACGTACTACATATACGGACCGCCATGACAATTCAACTTCATTAACTGAATAGACTTCAAGAATTCAACCTGGGTTTGTAAAATGAGTTAGGAGTTATTACAAGTTGTGACTTAGAGATATTAAAAGCTAAAGCCTCCTGAACTTTATCAAATTACTTGGCTAAGGGTCCTTTAATTTAACATTGAACTTAAAGCTTCTTCTTTTTTCTCTCTTTTCTTCGCTATTCTCCATAACTAAGATGATACTACAACCGGGGTATCTTTAAGTTGATCAACAAGTAAAACTCAAAGGCTGCAATAATTCATGTCTAACTTTTGAACCTAAATAAGGTGGCAATGGTTTTGAATTCAGTGATGGAACTAAAAGCATTGGATACACCAGACACACAAAATCTGTAGAACGAAAGCATATTCAGCTAAAAGAGGAAATTGGGCAGCCTCAAAGTCAAAACAATTAAGAAAACGAAAAAGATACAAGCTTTCAAATAAAAAAACAGAAACAAACCAGAGCACCCACATTCAGAACTCTGTATTCTAAACTCCAACAACTACCCAAGTAACCAAACTAAGATTTTGAATCAGAGAAGTTACCAATTGAGGCGGTGGTCGTGGAGGAGCAGGACCCGGGTGAGTTCCCGGGTGGCATTGAAGTCGGTCCAGTCGATTCTGGGTCGACCATCTCGGGAAAAGAAGACGAAGGGCTTGAAAGAGGGGTAGAGAGAAGCCAAGTGAGCGAAGTCGGGTGGGTTCTCGGAGTATTTGTTTCTCGGGTGGGTTGTGGGTCTTTCCTCCCTTCTCTTCCTCTTCTTCTTCTTATTCTTGTTCGTCAGCATTTCACATTTGGCTCTGTGAGACTTAGCCCATGAGCTAAATAAGCCAACCATCAATTTATGGCCTTCTATGTCTGAGTCGCTATCATCATCCCCACGCAAAATGGCATCATTGAACTCCTTCACTTGTTCATCCAGCTTTTCCACCTGTTCGTCCAGCTTATCCAGTTCACTGTTTTTCATGGTGTTTAAGAGATGAAAAGAAAATAGAGATTGAATGAGAGGTATGCTGAGAGAAGGGTGTTACTTGGGGTCTTGCAGATGGCTTGGGACAAAAGGGTATTTGATTACCTGCCGAAGGAGGAAGGAGGAAGGAGGAGAATTCTGGTGTTTTTAGTTGACAAATTCGTCTCTCCCTCCCCACATTCATAAAGACCACGATGTGGCCGTTAATGGGCTAGCCAGCTTCAATTTCGGCTTAGCTCTTTCTGAAGTAAATAATGGGCTTTTTTTTGGGCTTACACAAGTTGGATCTCATCTCTCCCCAAATTTCTTTTGTGGAGGTTTAGTTAAGGGTGATCCATTTTGTAGAGATACGAATACGATATATGAAATACGATGCCGCATATAATACGAGTATACATTAAAGTTTGAGTCAATTAACGGGTAGTTATTGGCTCAGCCTCATAGGGTACATGTATTGTATATTGTAAGATCCACTTGCGCAGACAACTAACAACTATTTGAACTTGAGCTACGACCATCTCCAACTCAAGGTGGGAATTCAAATTTGGAGTTTAGCCTCCAAAAATCTTTTTCAACCCATGTATTTTGGGAGGTGAAAATTTGAGAAAACTCAAAACTGTACTGGAATTCCAATCTCATTTCTGCCTGGACTGATAATTTCGTGGGCCCCCAAAATCTACTTTTTTTATTTTTTTATATCGGCTGGAACCCCACGTGATGGGCAATGCATGCTAGACCCGCTGACAAGTGGGAAAAAGCAAATTCCATTTTCCTTTATTAGCCCAAACATGGTTGCAAATGGTCTAATCAACCTTTTAAAATGAGGTGGGTCACATCTACTTTACAAGTGAGTTGTTAGATTTTAGGCCGGGTTAAACTTTATAATCATTTTGGCTTACCTCCTTCAAATTCAATTTTCTTTACCTGCAACCCTTCACTTTTTGTTTTTATAAATAAAACCCAATTTTTATAAGTAAGAACCTATGACTAGGATCATTTTTAATCTCCCAAAATACCCCTATTTAAAATTCAACGTTTTATGTGGTGGTGTTTTAAATTTGGTTCCCCAATTTCTTGTGGTGATTCCCTCTAAAATTTTGATCTTTAAATCAATTATCATTACGTTTATTATTGTCATGACCCGATTCGAAAATAAAGAATATTCCCGAATTATGGCGTAAGTCATACCATAGTCATAAGAATAAAATCCTACAACCATGATATGATGAGAAATAGAGCCACAAAAATACAAATTTACTTAACATTACAAAATCAGAGTCGCAGTAGCTTGTAATTAACTACACACTAAGATCTTTAACAAACGGTTGACTACTTACAAATATTAATTACACAAATCAACAATAAAAGCCCAGCAGCTTAGTTGAACCCACTTCCTCAAACTTCTTCTTTAATCATGCACAATCTATTAGGGTACGAGCATTCTAATGCCTAGTAGAGTATCATCAAACCCCTCAAAGTCAACTATCACAGTTAATCAAAGTGTCATGCATCAAACAACACAAGAAATACAAATTTTGCAATCATACAAGATAAATAAATTTACATATGCAGTGATGCCATGAACTTAATCCGTTCTAATCCCACTAATTCATATCCTAGGGCAACAAGCCTGCATGTCCCATACCATGTGTTTTACCACTATGGCTCCAAATACCCTAAAATATGAACTAGCACTCATCCGTCCCTTAACCCAATTTTGTTTTGCTTACGAATTTCTCAACTTTCACTTATCATTAGAGGCCCTGCTCCCATCATCTCAATATATTCAAGCTCTCTCCCGTCACCTGAATATATTCCACATTTATTCAGATATATCTAAAGTCTTCTCCCACCCATTAGATATATCTCAAAAGACACACACACACACACACACACACACACATACACACACACACACAAACACACACACACTCCAACCACCATTGTCTTTATGATGAATATGTAATGCAGCGCAAACATCATTTATCTCTGAAGAATAATAACATAGATAATAACAATAATATTCCATGCTTAATCACGTGCATAATAACATTCACTCAACGTCAAATAATATCCACGGAGAAACATCAATAATAATATTCACATAACATCAAATAGTATTCACCGAGCAACACAACAATAATATTAATAGTACTATATATAATCACCAAGATTAAAAGTGACATAGCCCAATCATTGGGAAATCAGGAAACCCTACCTCAAGTCCAGCTAGCTTAATCTTGTGCGGTTTCGTCCTCAAAAGTACGCAGAGTAAAGCACCTAGTTAAGATAATTTACTGATTAAAATCCATTGGAAAAAAGGAAACAAATTTGAGTGTTCTACTAGCGCACGTAGACCTAAAACCCTAAAATATACTTAACAAGTTGTTTGACCCGATTGTTACTCTTTTAACCTCACATCCAAGCAAGCATAGAACCAAGCGTTAAGAAAAAATTAATTTATTCCCCTCCTATAATAGTTCTACTCTTTGGGATGTTTAAAATCATGTGGTTTGGCTTTAGACTCATAAAGAAAATTTAAAACATCAATTTAAAACTAAAATTTCAGTTTTGCTAAGTATTTGGGTTGGAACACATTAACTTTGAAAATTCACTAAATATTGAGTTTAAATCAAAATAATGTAAAACTCTCCAGATCACAACTAGACATAGAAACATTAAAGATGTCAAAATTTGATAAAAAATTAGGGTTAAGGAAGCATGTCAAAATAGAAACCAAAACAGACTAGGTTGCATAACGTTTTTTTTTTTCAGGTTTGTACACTTTACTTTGAAAAATCACCAAAATTACAATTTACAACCAAAGTGGATAAAACTTTCCAGATCTGAAGAAAATACGAGAAAGTAAAATATACTAAAATTTCATGAAAATATAAGTTTAGGAAGTTTTCAAACACTTACTTCAAAACAGGGTATGCAGCAAAATCAAAACAATTTCAGCAGGATAGTCTCTCCTTTGAAATTTCACAAAAAAATCAATTTAAATTCAAATGGCACAAAACCAACTTTGAAATAACCCTTGAGATATTCATTTTGATGTAACAAAACCCCAAAATGAAATTGGAACAAAAATCACATCGAAATAGTTTAGAACTTCACAAAAACACACTTTGAAAGATATATATATATACTTGAGGCATTCCAACCAAAAACTTGGGTTAAAACTAGTACTCAAAGAGACAATAAAAAGATGAGGTTCAAGCCTTCAAAGAACCATTTACTTGAGATGATAGTGACTAAAATTGAGTAATTTAATGATAAGGAACAAGTCATTTGAGAAAAAGTACACACATCTATAACAAGAGATTCAACATAATCAATTGAACAAGTTTTGTTCATACCAATTTTTAGAGAGTTATAATAATTTTCTTTGGATGATCTTTGGATATGTTATAAAGGGGAGAATTTGGAGTAACTATCATGAAGAAACCATAGTGTTTTGAGCTTTTGATATGAGTGTTTTGGACTGAAAACAAGGGAAGTACCTAAGGTTGAGAACTATAAACAAGTTCCACTAAACATTCCCAAGGTGGCTAGAGAAGTCCGATCAATCTGAAATTTTGATATGTTATAATAGACAGCATTTCAAACAACTTTGATGAAGGAACCAAAGTCATTTGAGTACATGAAAGCACAGAAACAAACTGAAACCGAGTATACTGCTGTGAAAATCAGGAAATGATAAAATTATTATGATCATACCAAAGTTTCAGAGCCTATACTAATCGGATTGAGCTGAAATTTGAGTATGTTATAGGAATCATGGAAATGAACAACTTTTATGAATGAAGTTTTCTCATTTGAGCTTCCAGAGTATAAGTTCTCAGCAGCTTCAAGAAAGTGACGAATTTTGGATTTTGAAGAGGAACAAAAGAAAAATGAGGATGAAGATAAGTGAATAAGGAAGAAAGGATGATACAATGAATGTGAGGATAAGAGTGAATTTATGATTGAAAAACCTTAGGCTAGGTGAGTCACCATTTTAGACTAGGTGACTCATCCCTTCTTAAATGGTGGAAAGGAAAGCTTGAGGCAAGGGGGAAAGAATGAAGGAGGGAAGAAATGCTTGGCTTACACGTTGCCTCCTTTTTTTTTTTTTTTTTTGCCTACAAGGGTATTTTGGTAATTATCCACACCTAGGGTATTTTGGTCATCTATCATACATAGGGGTGTTTTGGTCATGTTTGTCCAACTTGAAATTAAACCCTACTTAATTTAATAATCTCCATCCAAAATCTCATGATAAAATACCCAAAATCATTCTCCACAATTATATTATTTTTCACTAAAATATGAAAATCCACCTTGAATTTTTCGGGGTATTAAAATTATGGGGTTGATTTGCATATTTAATTGTTTTGTTTTATTTTAGATTTTGATTATGGGTTTAACCATTTGGGTCATTTTTATCATATTCAATTTACCTATTTTTTAATATAGAAATAATGAAAAATAGGTATGTTATTTTGTAAATATGTTTTAAATTCATAAAAAGTGTATAATAAAATAAATATATTACAAAGTAACATACCTATTTTTGTATAATGTACCTATTTTCTTACATAATAGGTACAAAAAATTCATTTATTGGAGCTATATATTGTTTTACCTTTTTTTTTTACATAGTATCATCTAATTAATGTACCTATTTTTTCCACGAGTATTAACGTACCATTTTTTTTCTATGATTATTGTACCTAATATTAGAATATATATCATACATCTATATTATTCGAGGATATTAGGTAATATTTAAATATAATTGGAGGATGTATAATAAAATTCATTTATTCGACATATAGGAGGTTATCTATGGGAATGGAAACATGAATGTGCAATGAGATATTATTCATTTGCCTTAATTAGGTGATGGGAAAACGGTTAGCAATCAAATAAAGATCTAGTGACATGATTTGTAAATAAATCAACCTACATGGACACATTTGATCCCAATTTCAAATTTAGTTTGACTTAAACATTGTATTATTGTTAGGTTATTGTCTAGACTTTTTAAATTATAGGGTCTATTTTAGTATGGCCCTAAATTTTAAAACCTGTATACTAACTCGTATGGTCCGTCCCTTCTCCAATGCATTCCTCACCACCGTCATGCACATGAAGCAAGGATCTAGACAACCGTTGAACATCCGTTTCTACTAAATTACAAGACTTCGTTCTCAATCTAAACCCAAAAAAATTCAAAGATCAAGGGGGGAAAAATTCAAATGCAAAAAAATAGGAATTCAAATTACACTGAAACTACGAAACCCTTCAAAAAAATTCTCAACCCCACTACTAGAACTAGGAAAACTAATAGTGCAGTTCCTAGAGTTAAACAAGAACACAATCATCAATTAAATTGAGCCACCGAATACCATGCCCATATAGGGGACATGCCTTTATTATATATTTTACTTTTCCTTTCATTTTCTGTCCTCCCACCTAGGTAGGCACACAAGTTGTGGACCCAAAAAGCTCCTAATTTCTCGGTTCTTTTTAAATAAAGTGGGCTACTCCTGATAGTCTAATTATAGTTAATTTTTTAATTTGTATTTAAGTAGTATACTTTGAATTAAAATTGTGAATAAAAATACTCTCGTTAAAAAATATGGCAGGTGAGGTGGGGCCAATGAAAAATACATGGGACAAGGAACAACTCACAAGTGGATAGTCATATTATTAAAATGCCAAAAAAAGTGGGCCCAGCTTTATCTGTATATACAGTAAGGGAAAGTGGGACCCGTGAAGAAAGCAGATGTCTATCCACATAAAGAATCACCTGAGTCAGCACAGTGCAGCATCCTATATGGATAAGCCCTTTGCATAGTTGTAACTTTACAAGAACAACACAATTTTGTGTACAATCCGATTCCGTGTTATTAATTATCTTTGCATCTAAGAAAAATGTAGATCATATGAGAAAAAGGGAAATGATATTTAATAATGCAGATAGAAGTTAATTTTGTGGATCATTTATATGTAGAATTATGATTCAGAAAATTATAAATACGTGTAATTATCGACAACAACAGATATCAATATTGCATTATGGGAATCAATTTATGTCAACTAGGTTTTACAGCTCTATATAAACCAACACACACCTCTCTCATATTCAATTCCTCAAGCCCTCAAGCACTACCTTAACATTTGCCTCAATCCTCTCACCTCAATTTCCTGCCTCAAAACCCAGCACTTAACCAACAAGGTTTCAAAACTCCATCCATGGCTGCATTTAGTTCAACTTCCACACTGTACGAGGTTCTTGGCCTCACAATGGGTGCAAGTGGGCATGAGATCAAGGCATCCTACAGGAGGCTAGCCAGAAGCTGCCACCCAGATGTTGTGGCCATGAACCAGAAACAAACGTCCGCTAATGAGTTCATGAAAATCCATGCAGCTTATGCAACCCTATCGGACCCTGATAAAAGAGCAGAATATGATAGGGATCTCTACAGGTGTCCACAGCCTTTTCGCTCTTCTTCGTATTCGTCGGCGAGCATGGCGGCTGCCGCCTCGGCAATGGCGGGGTCTTCGAGACGGACTTACCGGAATTGGGAGACCGATCAGTGCTGGTAGCTCAAAACAGAGAAATCAGGGGAAACCCCTTTTTACTTATATATTTTATGTTACAAAATTGCTGCTTCTTTTCTTTATGATTTTTTTGGTGGACAAATGCTGTCTGAAATGAACAGAACATCAAACATGACACATCAAAACCAACTAACCAACTAATAATTAACAGATCCCTCTAGCATTATTTATTTGTTTTATGGATTTTTTTAAGATTAAACTAAGGGGAGACACATACAGCAACAGCACCAAGAACATTTAATAATGGTGAAAAACAAAATTAAAAAGAAAAAAGAAACAAGAAAAAAGAAACAAGTCACCATCAGGCATTAATTCACATGGAGCACCACCCTTTTGGTGTCTTTGTTTCATTTTTCTTTTGTTGCTTGGACCAGAACAGTCCAAATTCAACCTTATCTGGTTTCAATTTGAGTGCTTTTATTTTATGCACCTCTCTCTCAGAATTTAATCTTTCTACTCTTTGATGGATAATTTGATGGGAAATTCACTATTATATTCAATATAAAAACTCAAATTATATTAATTTTTTTTTATATAAAATGGACTTTAAAAACACACATAAAGCTCATTTACAATATAACAAAAAGACTTTTAACTTCTTTTAAATTACAAAACTGCCATTAATTTCTTAAAACAAACTCAACTCCAAAAAATTGGCATCAAAGTAATTTAATAATTAAAATTAAATTCAATAGGGCCAACTATCAGTTTTTGAGTTTTTTTTAGTATTTATTTATAGAAAATAAATGGTGTATGGTTTATTTACAATTTTAGTATTAAGAATGAGTATATTAATAAATATCTCTAATTGGATTGGTAATTTCAAGAGATATTAAAATATGGGTGTGGAAGATTGAGACATTGGGGGTTTCTTTTACTACTGTATTCAATATCCAATCCAACAAGTTAAACTATTAGATGGAGAAGTCCAAATTAGTATTTGAAGCTCTTGAGATCTTTGTCTTTTGAATATTTTTAGAGTTATCTGATCTTAAATTATGGAGTCATTCTATACAGTGAGGGTCTTATTCAAGGCTCTTAGATAAGGTTATATCTCTTAATCATTAGATCAAACTAACCAATTTGATTTAACAACTAACCGATCTCATCTAATGACCTTATAGAATTCTGCTAAATTATGTCTAAACCTATTTTCATTTTGGGCTTGTTATCAAATTAGGACCAGCTTAAGTGATGGGCTTATATTGTCTCCAGGCCCCTCTTGAGACCTGAGAATCAATGGAGGCCTCGCCCTCATCAAGCCTTGTTCATGGAGAATGGCCATATGGTAAGTGGCCCTGCCATGATTTGTCTGTTTACGAGAGGGACACTACTTCACTTGGCACTCAAAAAATGAAAAGACAAAAAGGAACTCTTTAGTTTAGTCAATGGATGAAAAGAGTCACTTCGATGATGATGGAGAATCAGAGTTACAGTAGCAGCAATCATGTTTCTTTAATGGTGGAAAAATTTAGAGTTTTTAACATACAAGAGAGTCCAAAAGAAAATATATTTTGTAGATTTGTTATGGATCAAGCACGTATGATGTATGTTATGCTTGTTAAATTTACATGTCGAGGTACTTTGAAAATCATGAAATTCTAACTTCTAAGTTTTTAGATTAAGGCTTGTGTCTAATCATGAACCTACTCAATATACTTTTCACCCTCCGTTTGGATGGGAGAAATAACTCAGAATTTAATTTAAAATATGGAATTTAAGAGGAGAAATTAACAATTTCCTTGTTTGGTAACTTAAGCGCAAAATTTATTAAATGACTGCCGAAAAAATTGTGGAAATTGAAGTATCAAATTCCCGAGTTTAATTTCCACAAAAATATGTGTAATTTCACAATTTTCATAGTGTCATTTACAAAATTCGACATACATAAATTCAAACACTGAAATCTTCAATTGCCAGAAATTAAAATTATGAAAATCTAAATTCTGTCATTTTCAATTCCTTCATCCAAACGAAGGGTTGGGGTATCGATGATAATTCCTCCCTCATTTCTCCTAGAGCAATTCCTAAATTGGTGTACACCAAAAAGGAAAGAAGGCACATTCAGCTTAGCGTCAAGTACTGAAAAAAGTATGTAGAATTAGAACTCTCGAGAGTCATGAGCAATTCTTTCGTGACACTGTTTAGTAACAGAAGTGAATCGAACTCCATATGGCCAATAGGAAAATAAAACAAAACCATCTTCTGTCATATTCATGATGAAGTACATTGCGAAATATCCACCACACATATTATTAAACTGGCTGGAGAAGAAGAAGGACAACATTAATTAAGTCCAAAATTAGCAAGTGATGACTTAGGTTTCTAATGTCCCTATCTAGCTAGCAACATATGCCCTAGCACATGCCACGTACCCTAATCAACTATCTAGCTAGCACCTAATTATCATATGTAAATTGGATTGATTGAACATTTACCCTAGTGTATGCCACGTACCCTAATCCACTATCTTACTTTTCCCAGTTCATGAAGCAAGCCAGTCAAAAACTTTGGTTTCTTGTAAATTCCACAGAAAAGCATCCAATGTGTTTTCATCACCCGATTGGCCTAGCTGTTTTCAAACAACCGGACAAGCAAGGATGAAGAGGAAAGTTCAAGTTTGTAAAACTTTCAAGCACTCATTTTTGTCATGTGTCCTTATTAGAAGGCAGTTTATTATTAATTATTTGCCCTCTAAAAAATATATTCATGCATTGTCAGCTTCACTCATTTAATAATTTTTGTTTTACAGTATGAATTAACATGTACGGATAGTTTGTTGGTGTAAGTATGTGCCGCTAGGATTTTCTTGAGCTTCTTCTTGGTGTATCTGCCGCTAGGATTTCCTCCCACTATAGCTTGTTGGTGTAAGGATTTCCTTGAAACGTTGCATTTAGTCTGCCCACTTTTGTCCGTGGGTCCATGAATTTGCTTGAATTGAATGTATATATCAATGGCTCCACTTTGAACCAAAGGCGTTGTAGCGGAACTTGGGTCAGATACCAATTGTTATACAAACGAGCTCTATATGAGTCTATAATTTGTGTAAACTATGCACCGATATAGGCTCCACGTTAACCACCTAGATCCAATACTTTGGCTCAGTTAAGCCCAATGAATCTCTAGGTGTGGTTTTAATTTAAAAGGTCGTGAACCGTAGATTATTGTTGTATTTCATAGTTCTATAATATATTTTTGTTATTGAATTAAACAAAGTAAAATGATGATGATGGTGACCAAATTCAAACCTATTTTATCTTAGGGATTCGACAGAAAAGCCAACTCTAGATTCATCGTTAATATATTTTTGGACATTATTAGATAATAAAATTGACAAGTCCGGTGAGTACATATGTAAATTGTGCATATGGGGGTCCCTTACCCAGCTGGACAAGTTCCTGAAGAACGGAGGAAAATCCAGAGCATTCCATCAGAGGCATCAACCTCGCCTTGGCTTGGTCTTTCTGGAATCTTCACTGCGCTTTCCATAGATACAGCGCTGATTGATTGCCTCGTCAAATCTCGCATCTCCCATCATACATGGCGGAGCCATAAGCTAATATGTTGGGGGGCCACTACTTTAAATTCAAGATGATATAAAGTTATATTTTATCTAATATTGCATATGATATCACTTCAGAAATAATGGAGTCTTGATGGAGTTTTGGGCCATGGCCATAGTAGGCCTGCATGTGGCTCCGCCCTATGCTCATTTTCAACTGGTGCTAGTGCTACCCCACACAGCCATATAATCTTGCTTGCTGATATGGATGGTTTTAAAAAGGTTTCTTGAGAGTTTGGCTTTGCCTGTGATTCCTATATATATGTTTTGCCTCAATATGAGATTGTGCTAATTAGACTACATCTACACGCGGTTCTTTCGAAGTTTTAACCGGTCGGAGAAAATGACTATAAAATTAAAGCTCTAGAATTATTGATTATTGATGTATGTGAGACTCACAATACATTTACGTTTCGATTTAGTCTTTGTATGATTGCGACCACATTTGCATTATTCTTAAAGCTATACATATATCTAATCCTATGTTGTTTTAAAGCTATATATCAGT
Source organism: Prunus fruticosa (assembly GCA_018703695.1). Lineage (NCBI taxonomy): Eukaryota > Viridiplantae > Streptophyta > Magnoliopsida > Rosales > Rosaceae > Prunus > Prunus fruticosa. Next base: position 35,756,550 of record CM031924.1, read on the forward strand.
TTAATTAGGGTTCTTATTAAAGGCATGGCAGCTATAAATTAATTAAAAATCTCAAGAGTTATTTACGCTACCCTTGAAGTTTTCAAAATTTTCAGAAAACTCCTTAAGGTTTTGGAAATTATACAAACATCCCTTGAGGTTTTAAATTTTTTTCACAAAACTTCTTTTCTTTGATATTTCATCCAAAGATGGATGATTTTATACAAAAAAAATATTCTCCAAATGACAAAGTTGGCCTTTGAAATTATATTGCATATGCTTCATTGAGGTTAATTTTGTCATTTGAATAAGTTTAAAAAAAAATCATCAATTTCTGGACAAACAATCAATGAAAAGGGATTATTGTAAAAAAACAAATTGAAACCTCAAAGGGTGTTCGTCTAATTTTTGAGACCTAAGGGAATTTTGTGAAAATACAAGAAATCTCAGGAAGTATATTAATGTAAATACATCCTCCACGCAAACCAAAATGATAAGTAATTCAGACTTCAAATTACTTGAGAATGACTAAAAATTTGCCAATGGTAGTTTCGGATAATATATGTGCAATATTACTATTAAACTAACCACTAGAGCATATTTGAGGTAAAAAAAAATCAATCAAGCAAATGTGACTTCTTCTCTGACAAGTGCCAACCACCACAAACATGTAAGAACTATAAATGAGCGAAATTATGTTGTCTGGTTGAAATCGATCCCGAGTGAAAAATCCAAAAGAAGACAAAGCTTGCTACATGGATATATGCATGTGACATAAGAAAGGTATAAGTAAGGATACGTCTAGCAAATGTTAAGCATAATTTCATGTTTACGAAAAGGTTAAAAGTTGAAGTAGAGCACCCAACTTTGTTGTTGGTCGAGTAGGATTTTATCACTTATAAGAAACAACATATACTTGACTGACTATATATTTTGGGTTGTTCAGTTTTTTAACTGAGTGGTGGGGAAAATCGAACCTAATATTTCAGATGCAGAGAGAGAGATTTCATTCTAATTATTTTTTCTTTTTAAAACTTTTTTTTTTTTTAACAAGCCATAATGGAAGAGTGAGATTTGACCCCGCATTGCAAAAGTATAATAATGTCTTCAAACATAAATAATAACAGAAAATTTGGACCCATCTTCATTAACGTTATTCCCAAATGCATTTGAAACTCCAAAGGCATGTTTTTTTTTTTTTTTTACGAAAAAAATTCCAAGGGAGAGTTGAACTTGAGACCAATCAATTGGCATGCTATATATAACGTGAAAGAAGAAATGCTAGTTTTTTCACATGAAAGTTGGAGAAAAACCCGTTTCACCATAGCCAATAGCTCCTCTTCCTCCTCCCTCTCCTACCGGCGGCTCCACCCTCCACCTCAACCACACAACCACCGCCATCACCGAAACCCGGATCGGAATGCAGACCCTTCCCTAACCATCGCCAACCCAAAAAACAAAGAAACTCCATCTGCCATAGAAATTCATACGATACCATTGTTACGTTAGAATTGCCTTGATTAAACTGTGCATGAACATGTAACAACAGGGGTCACATTGCATCGTTCACATTGTCTGACGAAAAACCCATTTCGAATTTGGGATTTTCCGATGTGGGTTTCTTCTTTTTGAAGGTGTTTGATCTGGTTTTGAAGGTTTTGTATTTCTGGGGGGGCGGCCATGGCGGCAATTGTGAAGGAGATCCTGGCAAGGCCAATCCAATTGGCGGACCAGGTGACCAAGGCCGCCGACGAGGCACACTCATTCAAGCAAGACTGCGCCGAGATCAAATCCAAGACGGAGAAGCTCGCCGGCCTCCTCAGACAGGCTGCGCGTGCGAGCAACGAGCTCTACGAGCGCCCCACGCGCCGCATCATCGACGAGACGGAGCAAAACCTTGACAAGGCCCTCACCCTCGTCATCAAGTGCCGAGCCAACGGCCTCATGAAGCGCGTCTTCACCATCATCCCCGCCGCCGCGTTCCGCAAGACCGCGCAGCAGCTCGAGAACTCCATTGGCGACATGTCGTGGCTCCTCCGCGTCTCCGCGCCCTCAGGCGACCGCGACGACGTGTACCTCGGCCTCCCTCCGATTGCCTCCAACGAGCCCATCTTGTGTTTGATATGGGAACAGGTCGCGATTCTCTACACTGGGTCTACCGAGGACCGAGCGGATGCGGCAGCTTCTTTGGTGTCGTTGGCCAAAGACAACAATAGGTACGTCAAGCTCATCATCGAAGAAGGTGGCGTGCCTCCGCTGCTGAAGATGGCTAAGGAAGGAGGACAGGAAGGTCAAGAGAACGCCACGAGGGCAATCGGCTTGTTGGGTCAGGACCCGGAAAGCGTCGAACAGATTGTGAACGCTGGTGTGTGCCCGGTGTTTGCGAAAATACTCAAAGAAGGGCACATGAAAGTGCAGGCTGAGGTTGCATTGGCTGTGTCTGAATTTGCCGATAGGCATCCGAAATGCCAAGACCCTTTTGCTCAGAACAATGTGATACGATTGCTCGTCAGCCATCTCGCTTTCGAGACGATCCAGGAGCACAGCAAGTACGTAATCCCCAACAAGCAGCAATTGTCGATACATTCGATTGTGATGGCGAACAACAATCCGAATAGAAATGAGTATGATCATAATAAACACCCTGGTGGTAGTACGGCTCACGTTTCACACCCGATTACGGGGAATCACAACCCAATTAATCAAATGCAGGGCGTTGTTAGTAGCACTCTGGCTTTGAAGAAAAACCCGAACCCTAGCCCTGGCCAAGGCCACGATCAGAGCCCTGGCCACAGCCACGGTCACAGCCCTGGTCCTGGCCATGGCCAGGGGATGAAGCAGCCCGGACTTCATAATCAGAATCAAAACCAGAATCAGAATTACAATGTCAGTCCCCATCATCATCATCCTCATCCTAACCACAACAATGCAAAGCCACACCACCCCAATCATGTGGCGCTATCGGGGGCTAGCATCAAGGGGAGGGAGTATGAGGACCCGGAAACCAAGGCAAAAATGAAGGCTATGGCAGCTAGAGCGCTTTGGAAGCTTGCCAAGGGGAATGTCGCAGTGTGCCGTAGCATCACGGAGTCAAGAGCGCTTTTGTGTTTTGCAGTTTTGCTAGAAAAGGGTTCTGAGATAGTTCAGGGGTATTCTGCCAAAGCGTTGATGGAGATCACGGCGGTGGCAGAGCAAAATGCAGACTTGAGGCGCAATGCCTTCAAGCCCACATCCCCTGCCTGCAAAGCTGTGGTTGAGCAATTGCTGAAAATTATAGAAGAGGGAAACTCACACCTCCTCGAGCCCTGCATCCAAGCTGTTGGCAACTTGGCAAGGACTTTTCGAGCAACGGAAACAAGACTAATCGGGCCATTGGTGAAGCTGCTCGACGAAAGAGAGACAGACGTTTCTGCGGCGGCTGTGATTGCACTTAACAAATTTGCCTGCACTGAAAATTTTCTCCATCTCAACCACTGCAAAGCCATTATAGATGCAGGTGGTGCCAAGCACCTAATTCAACTGGTTTACTTTGGGGAACAAATGGTTCAGATTCCTTCCCTAATTCTCCTCTGTTACATTGCGTTGCATATTCCAGACAGCGAAACACTTGCTCAGGAGGAGGTGCTTATTGTGCTTGAATGGTCATCAAAGCAGGCTCATCTGGTTAATGAACCCTCAGTTGAAACATTATTACCGGAAGCCAAAAGTAGGCTCGAACTTTATCAGTCCAGAGGGACGAGAGGGTTTTACTGATGTAATCTTAAGTTGTATAATATTAATTTCTTTAGGGAAATATAAAACAGAAATTCCAGTGTTAAATGTATGTCTTCTTGTCCTCATTTTTGTTAAGGTGTACATATATATGTTTGAAATATATGTGCATTTTAATTTAATTTCTATCTCTTTTTTCTTTTTCCATTGTCCTAATTGCTCAAGCTCAACTTTCAACCTGTTTGTAGTCTTCTTCTTTCTTTCTTTTTTTCTGAATTTTTCTGCAGGGATTGGCAGGGGTTGCAGCAGCTTTTCATCATTCTGGTGCCAGGGGATTGTATTACAAAAATTCAGTGGAAATGTGGAAATGTTAAGTTGAGTTAGATGATCTCTGTAAACTTCAGTTGAAAAGCTGTAGTCATTTGTATAACGAGTGCTGCAAAAGAGATGATCATATTCAAGTGGTCTCTTCGACCTTCATGCAAAAACAAACTTAGATATCTTAGTAGGATTGCAATTATCATCACTGTCTTCATGTGCAGCCCTATTGAATGCATGGTGGCCAAATGCCATTAGTGTTGGAAACAAACGGGTCTCTTCTCGTACGCATTTCATGCCTATACCTCCAAAAGGCATCATTCCTGAACGACAGATTTAACATTTCTTTGGAGCCTTGGGACACAAAGTACCTCTTTTCCTGCTGTTCCAAAATTGCCCAGAATATGTAGGACTAGTCCATATGTCCCATGACAAAACGACACGAGGTAGTCTTTTCATTTCGGGTGTAGAATTCAAAGTATTGTCGCACACACCCCAGCCAGCTGGCTACCGTGCTCAAGCTAATGCATTCACACAATACACTCGTATGGTTTTCATATCTCTCTGCTATTTGTGCTGCTGGATAAAACAACACTTCACACAAATTGTTATGTTCATATCGGAGAGCCGAAAACACGACACATCACATACATTTCATGTGGCGTATGTGATGCTTGAATTTTTTTTCTTTTTAAATCTTAGTATTGTTGTCTGTCTTAACTTTTTGAAATTTTGTTATGTCATCGTGATTATGTTGTATATGTAAATGTATTGCAAATTAAGTAGAATGAAAGAGGTGTTTCCAAAGGGTAAAACAACGTAGACTAAAAAGATGTAGTGATAAGTGTGTTTAATGTTTCGACAAACTAGACTGGACTATTTCAATTAAATTAAACAATTGTAATGATCAATGTTTAGTGAACTTATAAATGGTGAGAACATATTTATTATATTCGACAACAATCAAACATATTATGTTTAAAAAATCACATCTAAAGAGATGAGACTCAAGGACATGCTTGAATTTAACTTCAACCCAATTTAAGTGGAGCCAATAAATGAGCCTTATATTGTATAACTATAACGGGTCATTCTATAGTGAGGGCCTAATTATGGCCCTTAAGTGACGTCTTATCTCTTAACTGTTGAATCATACTAATTAATTTAATTAAAAAATTAAAAAATAAGACCTCATATATTAGTCCCACACTAAAGAATTCTTGTAACTAACATCTTACATCTCTTGTATGGGGTATGACAAAGTCAAAATCTCTCATCAATCTCTATGGGCCTCGGAATATCAGAGTTTGAAAAAGTCAAACCTTTGCTCAAGCCGTGCAAATATATGGGCCTCAAAATCCATACCAAGACCCAAAAAGAAGAAAGGGCTATATAGATCACATGGTTTGATGAGTCCAGTGTGTTTTCAATGCGTAGATCCAGGTTTTTTTCTTTCTTTTTTTCTGATTTAACAAATCGATTGAAAAAAACTCATTTTTTTTCTTTTTTGGATATAACTTATAAGTGAGAGACTAAATTACTCTAAATGAATCCAATAAAGGAATAGGAGAATTCGAATTTCGGCGCAAATGAGCAAGCTCATTGACCTAGCCAATTGGTGCTATACAAACTTGTTTTCTTCAGAGCCTTGTTTCCATCTCATAGTTTTAGCGCAAGACCATTTGGGGACTTGCTCGCATAGAACAAATACCAATTGATCTTGTCAACTAACTCAACATTAACACGAAGTAAGAGACCATATTATGTGGAGAAGAAGTTTATAACTCAAATGAGTAAAAAGCAGTTACTATTGTATTCAAAGTTATGTATTCGAATTCTCCTTCCTCCAATCTTTATCAAGATTATGTGTTCGAATCATCCCTCCTTCAATATCGTTTAAAGATCATGTGGAGGCTTAAAAGGCCCATGCTCTAGAAAACTTACCTTACAACCAAGTAAAACTGCACAATGTTGACCCAATGGTAAAAGGGAAAGCGTGTGACCAAATGCGAACTCTCTACGTTCAAATCTTCACAACAACAGTCAAAAATTATAGTTTACACAAAACACATGGCTTGCAAGTTACTGAGAGAACAAAAATAATAATAATTAATTACTCTGCAAAATTGTTGTTTGCACTATTTTCTATGAGTGCAAGAATCAAGTGAGTGGTAGTAGAAAAAAATTCAATAATATTTGACTGACAAAGAAAACCAAAAGTAACAAACTTTACTGGAAATTGGTCCAATAATCTCCAGAGAAAAGTTGAAGTTTTCTCTTTGAATCATTTATCATTTCTTTCCCCTTCTATGATGAAACTTCAAAGATGGAGAAGAAAATCTGACAAAGATGACAGAAAACACTACCAAGGCAAAAAAACTAATGGTGATTGTTTTTCTTTAAAAAAATATATATTTATAACTTTATCTTTCTGCAATTTCTTAAAGGGACATGCATCATGCATGGCAGATGCTTTCAAGCTTTTTAAGCTTTTTTAGTACGGTCGTATCTCCATCCCTGCCCCCAATATGTTTGACCCCTGGTTATTTTTCCAAAATTGACCCCAAAATTTAATATCAAAGATTTGTACATCTCTCCAAATTGAAAATTAGTGTTTATAAATTTGATCCAAATATTGAAAAACTGCATCTGAATTAAAATGTATTATGTATGAACTTGGAATCAGGCGACTCGTGAGGTTTATCTTAAACATGGATGATTAACTAACTTATTTTACATCTATGTAATCATATGATTTATTTAATGAAGTTGTTTTTCTTTCACAATTTCAGAAACTTTGTTGAGTTTGCTCAGTTTTGTAGGTTGCTGGTTTTGTAATTGATGTAATTGAACTAGATTTGAAGCAACTATGGTGGTAGATATGAGTTTTATAAAAGTTATTATTTAGGAGTCTCATGTCCACTGTACTGCTATTGAGATAAGTCCATTTACAATTCTTTTCCTTTATATTTTTTTTATCCATTTGATCTAATAAACTTCAATCGTTTTATTTTATTTATAAAAAATCATATATTTTATACAAAAAGATTTTGTATTAATGATAACTTTAGTGGATAATACTCCCACTCACATAATAATAATTTGGTGTATCCGCTAGACTTGTAAATTGGTCAGATTTGGATCATATATACCTCAATCCAAATCCAAATCCAAATCCAAATCCATTTATAATTGGATTATAGGATTCAGATCGTATTTGAATTATAGGAATGCACCTATTAATCCATATCGGTTACGCATCAATCCGGATCAGTTTGGATTATTATCTTATCAAAGTTTCATTAGCACTCTCATTCTGTTATTGTATCATAATGCATATAAAACTAAAATGACTCATTTACACATATATAATATTAATATAAAACATAGAAAAACTAAATTGTACTTCATACTAAGTCATGTCAAATTATTATCAAATTATATCAATTATAATTTATATCCAGATCCATTTATAATCGAATTATTAGATTGAGAAGTCCAATTCATCTCCTATTAATTACAACATATTAGGATCAAAATCCGCTACACCACATTAATCTTACATCATTCCACTTAGGATATGTAACATATCTTTTTATTTATTACAAATATTACATATAGACTTGAAAACTCAAGTTGTGCTCTATAAATGTATAAATTAAAGGACTTTAGACATTAAAATTAAGGGAGATTTATTATTATACCCAATATAAGAGTCCAAATTATAAAATAAAAAATTATTACACGAAATTGATTTTAAAAAACACCCAGAACCCATTTACAAGATAACAAATAGATTTTCAACTTCCAATAAATTTAAAAACTACCATCGATTTCTTAAAACAAACTCAACCCTAAAACCTCATACAACAACCCAATACACTCAATAGGGCATCAAAGCGCTAAAAATAAGTATATAACTAAATATCTCTAAAATTTAATGCTTATCACCTAATCCCTCTTTTATTTGTCTCATAAAGTGACGTTTGTCACAAGATATGTAAATATGATTGGAAGTTTTTGGCGAGTTTTTGGTATTTCATAATGAGACCCACACAGAAGCAGATTATTTGTCAAACAAATCAATTTTGGACACATTCATTGTATCCAAATCAATTTTGGACACATTTATTTTATTTGTTTGTAAATCCCATGTACTTATCAATTATTCTTTTTTGAGAATAACAATTAAATTAATTTACTGTGACAAGCACAAGCTCTGTTCGTTGGAAAGACGAGAGTCACAAGACCCACCGATAAGACTCGACCTGCAGATGCTTTGACCGTCAAATTGACCATTTGACCAGTCCCCTCTCCAAACCTAAAAAAGGAAAGGCTCTGTTTTTCATGTGCGGTCCCGGGGACTAAATAATAATTTCATCATCTGATTTCCCACCAAAATTGCCTTAATTGGATATTCAACATGGACATCTTTTGTTCTACATTTCCCAAAGTACCCTTTTGGGTAAAAAGGTAATAACATTAAGAACCTGGGAAACAGAGAGAGGGTAGATATTTTGGGGGTACCAAGGAAACAGACTACTCGAATTCCATCCTATCCATCTCCAGGGACCAATCCAAGGGCCCAAATAAACACGAAAATATAACGAATATCCCCAGCCGTCGGTTTGGGTTGTGCAAATGGAGCCGTCGCTTTGGCTCTCGCGGGGCCCACTAAGAGCTAACGTGGCAATCAAGCCCTCTCGCTCGATTTGATGTATAAGTAGCTGTCAATCGCTCAACCCCAAAGACCATTTTGTGCTAGAGTGAGAGAGCCGTGTGGGTTTGTTAGGGTTAGGGTTTCCAAGGGTTTGAGAGAGAGATTTCAGTGAGACGAGATGGGTGAGAGACTGAGCGGTACCGTCAAATGGTTCAATGACCAGAAGGGGTTCGGCTTCATCACCCCCAACGATGGCGGAGACGATCTATTTGTTCACCAGTCCTCGATCCGAACGGAGGGGTTTAGGACCCTCGGCGATGGCGAGTCCGTCGAGTTCCAGATCGAATCTGACAGCGATGGCCGCACCAAGGCCGTTGATGTGACTGGACCGGGTGAGGGTCCCGTTCAGGGAAGCCGTGGTGGTGGCGGTGGCGGTGGTAGAGGCCGAGGTGGCGGCGGCGGGGGGTATGGGTTTAATGGTGGAGGTGGAAGAGGCGGAGGGGGTAGAGGTGCGAGAGGAGGCGGTGGCTATGGAGGTGGTGGATACGGCGGTGGCGCCGGTGGATATGGCGGTGGCGGTGGATACGGAGGAGGCGGTGGTGGCGCCTGTTTCAAGTGCGGTGAGTCTGGGCATATGGCTAGGGACTGCGAGCAGGGCGGATCCGGGGGCGGTTATGGCGGTGGAGGCGGCTATTCAGGTGGTGGTCGCGGAGGCGGTGGTGGTTCTTCCGGTGGCTGCTATGGATGCGGTGAGTCTGGCCATTTCGCAAGGGAGTGCCCTAACAGGTCCTAGATCTGTGATTTCTCATTTAGTGTCTCTGCTGCTGCCGTTTCTGGGTTTTTTCGTTTAATTAAGTCGGGTTTTTTTCTAAGAAATGTTGACTCATTTTCAGTATGAGGATTGTCGGTTTTGTGAGTCATCTGGTTCTTTCATTCCATGGAAACATGAATTGATGGCTTTTGATGTAGTAATTTTTTTTCTTTCTTATTTTTAAGATTTTAGTAGTGAGGATTTGGTATTTTGGCAGAATATGTGGCTTTATGTTTAGTGGTTGGACTATGATTCATACACATTAATATACTCTGCACCTCTGTTTATTGTGTTCTTCTTTTTGGCATGGTTTCAATGGCGGTACAGACGGCGCCCATCATAGCATTAGGGTTAGGGTTTATGAGTTTGAAGGGCTGCTCTTAATGCATTTCTCATCCAATTTCAGACCAATTGATGCAAAAAGCACAACAATAATGCATTTCTCAACCAATTGTAGAACCCTACTGTTCTGGGTTTGTGGCCCTCTTGTTGTTTCATATCTGCTTTGTCGACTCGTTCATGCCCTTTTCTTCACACTTTTCTTGTAGTTCGTACATTTACTTTAGCTTTTTTGGTTGTTTTTGATAACCTAAGTAGGTGTAGGTGGAAGAGGGGGGGATTCTCCGTTAAGAATTTCAAGTTTGGTTACATATCGACCGTTGGATTGCATCTATGTTAAGTATGTAACCAATACTTAAATACTTTTGGAGAAGGAGAGCGATTCTTTGTGAGTTGGTACTTCTTAACCAACCTAAATCGCAAAGAAAAAGGTTATTGGATAATCTTGGAATTTGAGTTTTTGAATTAGTGATTTGTAAATCCCTACACGGATTCTGGGTTCAATCAATTGTTAGTCATGTGAGTGATTTCCCTGAAATTTCATCATGGAATTTACCCTGGCACTTTTTGGTTTGTTAATTTCTTTTGGGTAAATGCCAAAGTGTGATGTTGTTGGTTTATAGTTAGGAAGCTTTTTGGGTAAGTTTATGATTGGGGAGATATGTGTGACAAACATAGTCTAAAATATTGATAATATTTTGTAAAAATATCACTATAATATCAAAAATATTGAAAATATTGATGTAATGGAAAAAATGAAAGAAAAAAAAACACAAAACACGCACACAAAGGGGATTTGATCCCTTGCCATTTCACTTGACTAAATAAACATCCTCCAAATTTTCAATAAAATTTTTCAAGTTTTTCTTACAATTTTCGTGGTTTTTATTAAATTTTTATTCAATATGCATAATATCTCAATACTTCCATCCAAATTTTAGTGTTTTTGGACTAATCAATATTTTGATATCATTGATATTTTAAATCTTGGTGACAACTAATGGAAGGTTTAAGGTTTTGAAACTGTTGGCAGAGTCAAAAAATCAATCAAGAGGGGTCAAACATCAAATGAAACAAAATAAAAAAATTCAACTAAAAATAAAATCCTCTGTAAAGAGATAAAATATGAAACATGAGAAGAGTCACTTGATCACTGTGAGCCTTCATTGGCTCCGCCCTTCTGTTGGGATGATTTTTTCCTTGTACTCTTTGATCTAAATAAACTTCTCGCTTTTTCTCAACCCAAAAAAAAGAAAAAAAAAAAAAAAAGAAAAAAAGAGTAAACGAATAATAGCTAAATTGTGTTTGTACTGAACACTATTTATTTGAGTAGCCTGGATAAGCTCGACATTTTCTATTTTTCTGGACAGATTTGGATAGATACGATTGGATATGTCGTCCGGAAAAAATAATGTACGATTGGATTTGTCAATTCTCATGTGGACCAGGTTGAATTGATGGGCTTGTTTTGGAAGTGAGGCCTTTGTAAATTGATGGGTTTTTGAGCCATTGTTTCCCTTTTATAGACCCTAAACCCGAACGGCTTCACAACTCGTGCAACGGTTAAACCAAGGATGGCAGAAATAGGAGGCTTCTTCTATCAAATGAATTGTTTGGCAGCTCTTGAACCTGAATTTTCATTTTATTGGGGCTTTACTGTAAATCTCATTCATAATTATTTCCTTGCTGGACTTGGCTTTGTGGACTGTTTTGAATGGGGATGGCGTTTTCGAAACTCATTGGTTTGGGTTCATTCATACTCCCCTGTCCATTATGCGTATGCCAATTTCGTAATAACTCCTTCTTCACAGTCGTCCAGCAAGAATTGATACGTGTTCATCATCTGTAATGGGGAAGAATAGACTTCAGTGGTCCTAAAAGAAGAACATGAGTTCACGTATAAAGATGAAATTTTACATAACTGTAACAATGTTGATAGTATAAAATGACTACAGACTGTAAGGGCTTGTAGCTAAAGTCGTTGATTCCTGTCAAAATCGACCTAAATTCGATTTCTCCATCAACCAATATCGTTTTTTTTTGTGTCATTTGAGGTCTCAAATTTAACAAAATTTTGACTAGCGTTGTCCGAGATGCTAAGTAGATATAAATAACTAATGGAATTGGAACACATGCATATTATTTATTGGTGAAAGCAGAACCAAAAGCAAAGCAAGAACAGTCGTGACATTAGAAAGAGAAAAAGAGAGGCTATTTCAACAAAATTCCACTACTGAAATCACAGGCTTGTCTTCCAAATTGAAATCATTGTCTTGTTCTCTAGCTATCGATTAAAGCAAGAACATTATTATATAATATAGCCATGGAAGAGACAAAAATAATATAGCAGGCACGAGGCTTTCGTTATTTTCTTGGGGTCGCATGCTATCTATAAAGTGACTTATGGACTATTTTATAAAATAAAAAATAAATAAAAAGTGTACTGTGAACAACTTTGTGGCTTTTACTCCGACACTTCTGTGATGCGAGATGATAGATTATTAGATTCCCACCGGCATCACCAGAATTTTATCTCCACACCCAACCAAAGCAGACTTTTATCATACACCCCTTACGTCAGGCACACTTGTTTTCCTTTGTTCTTTAATATTTTTTAGGTTATTTTTCTTGGGGAGCTCTCATAATCATGGAACTCGAGCTGGGGTTTCAGAGAAGGTGTAGAGAAAGAGAGATGCTTTCAGTTTCGGCATATATTCTGTGCCTGCTGGATAGCCTGCATGCAATGCCTTTTAGTCGATGAATTTTCGTTTTGAAGGTCTGAGTAAAGTGGGAAGCACTCGATACATTACATATCATTGGAAACCAGAAAATTTTAAAATCTAAAAGTGATGTATATCATATGGGTACTGTCAAAAGAATCCAGTAGGTTAATTTCGTAAGCTCAAGATGGGCAGTCTAACATATATAAGTGCGCAAAATGTTGAGTGACCAAAAACATCAAAGGAATTGGGTCAAAGAATGTGTATATCTATCAACCCAACATTTTTTCTAGTGTACAACCTCTTTATATGCTCGGAGAGAGACAGGCACATAGGTGCACATTGTTTACTTTGTGCTCACCTACGTTATAGCACATAGTGGCGGAGGTGGAAATTCGTCACGACAAGGGCGTGATAATAAGCTTGTGAAATTGAACTTGGGAGTCAAATTGCATATTTTGATCGAAAGTAATGGATGGGAAAAAAAATTTGGGGTAGCTCCTTAAAATTTGTCTACTGATTATCTAACGTAACAAAGCAATTGAAGTACATATACATGTTTAGATAGTTCGAATTATTTGTCTCAATTTATTATGGAGTTTTTATAAATGAATTTAATTTATTTATTATAGACTGATCTTGTGTTGAAGTATCAAATCCATTGCTTGCCTAAATATGCATGTAGGGCAGGACAGTGTATTTCACTTTTATACTTGCCATCCACCATTTTGTGACATTAAAAATTGAATTCTTGAAACTTTAACACACAAAATATACTCATCCAAACCTTATGGGATTAATTCAAAATTTTCAAGAGAAATGGAGATACAAAACCCTAGGGCATGGTATAACAAAGATTACAAATTTGATTTTCAAATATTTCATACATTTTCTGCCCCCTTTTTTTTTTTTGGACTCATGGCAGTGACCCTAAAAGCTAAAAACCGATGCAGAAAATTTAACAGAGAAATATAGGGTTGTGTACTTTGAAGGGGGTGAAAATGCTCATTTGGGCACCACATACAATTTTTTACATATATATTTTTTAATATTGTGCCCATGGCACTAGGCGTGGAATAATCGAAAGTGAGAGTGGACAAATCAAGGCCGGTGAGGGTGGTGGACTGGAGCAGGAGCGGAAGTTGTGTTGAAGACCATGGGTGGTGGTGGTGGAGGGCACTGGTAGCACTTGGTGAAGAGCCCAAATGTGTCAATCTGGTGCACAAAGTTTGTGATGCTCGCCCACCCACCGAATCCAAACCCTACCACGAACACCCACACCACCACAAACACATTGATTGTATATGAACCAATCCACCCTCCCAGAAATCTTGGTGGCCTCTCCACTGCATTCTGCAATCACAAACCGTTCATCACAACCCATCAGTCAAATTGTAATCAAATTAACAACAAACTCATAGCTAAAGGTAGTAACATTCAACTCTTTCCCATGTTCGGTACCCTAAACTCTTTCCCATGAGAAAAAGGTAAGAGAAACATCGTATAAAGAGGCGTTTAAAAACAGATATTTCTAGGCTTTAACACAAAGGGGACCACACATACAGTGTTTCGGGCATATGGCTGTGTACGGCACATATAATGCATCAACTATCAACAAAAGGCAAAGTCCACAGTTTCCCGTGCTTTTTCTGCAGTGTTTGATATTTATTGCTTTTTATTTTTCTCATTTCTGATGGATTGAAGTGGGAGCAAACAGAAAAATGTTCAAGTCCCAGTCATCAAAATGGATCATACAGGTTTAAAAAATGAGAGAGATAGCCGGGTCTGGTCTGCTAGACTCTGACCACACGCTACCACTCTGTTTTTTTTAATATGTTCATAATATTTATTTAATTTTATATGTTTAATGATGATCAAATTGATGAAAGAATTCAATTTCTGGTTTGTTTGGTTAAAAATTATTACTCAAAACAGTAAGGCTGACCAAAAAGTACGTGATTCAGAATTTCCCATCTAGCATTGCAGATTTAAAGATATAAGCTATGCAGGCTAAAGTGGCAGTTCTGTGAATTCAAGCATGTTTAGGGTTAGCGTGGGTACCTCTCTTGCAGCAGCGGATTTGTACGTGAAGATGTGGGCCAGAGCTGGGATGATGTAGACTGTGAAGCTGACAAGGAGTGATCCTACGGTGGAGTTGATGGGGCCAAAGAATGGGAAGATGATGGCCAGGAACCAGATGGGGATGACCACAGGCAATCTTGCTGCTGCTCTCTTACACATGCTCTTGCACTCATGCATGCCAATGGCCTTCTCCCACACGAAGTATAGTGGTGTGCATGCAAACCCAAATGTTATAAACTGCAAATAGAAAAACACGTACATTTTAGATCACGAGAAATGTTCTCTTGTCACACAGTCCGAGACCGTGAGTCTTGATCGATGATTAGGTTAACTCGTATATAGTCTAAAGAGTTGTGTATATGCGTGCATGCCTGGTGGATGAGCATTAAAATAACAGCCATGTCTCTGAAGGGAGATTTGGGGAGGAGAGAGAAGGCGTTGGAGTGGTTAAGAAGCATGTCTCCAAATGCCCAATACACTGCCGACGCAGAGGGAAGCGTCAGTGTCAGCACATACAGGGTAGCGTATAAATATATGGCCTTGAACTTCTGAGGTTTCCACATCGCATGCATGATCTCCCTGCAAATTCCATTGCCCACGCCAAATTAAATAAACTCATTATCTTCAACAATTAATTAGTAAATAACATAGGTTATTATTATTACTGATCTTTTTTCATGATTAAAAAAAAAACAAAAAAAACAAAAGCAACTTGTAGGAAAGAGTACTGGCTTTCTACATGAAAAAGGAAATGGGTATGTTCCCAAGAAATAAGGCCTTTTTGCCTCCCACGCCTAATAAGGGCATCATGGGAATTTTCTTAAATTTAAAAATAAATAAATAAGAGTTGTAATTTTCTTTAATTTTTGTTGATAAAAGATTTGGTCATTTTAGATCGCCTGGTTAGATCATGTCCCCAACAGGAGAACGTTTAGTCACTTTCAAAATGACGTTAAGGTCCTTGTTCTGTGCTTATTTTTGTCCCATTAACACACTGAAAATTCCTTTAAAAAATTTAGACAAGGACATGGGTTTTTTGTCTGCATTTTAAGAATGTGTTATTTTACGAAACTTGATATTTAATGTCTAAAATAATTATATCAAATGCTGTATAAAAAAAATAGCAGAAAAAGAGAATCCAATATTATAAATCTGAGCTGGGGGTTTCATATCTTACACAGTTACAGCATGTCCCCCAAAAGTGTAGAGGATGTTTGTGGCCCCAGTGAAATATAGCACCAACTTAGTTGGACCAGAGTGCTTCACTCCCTCAACCTATGATCAAAATCAACACACAAATTATCAGCACGATACGAGAAATCAAAGTTTTTGGGTTCTGAGTGGGAGTATACAAAACTTAAAGAAATTGACGGAAGAGCATGAACAAAGTGAAGCCATTTAAATAAAATTGAATTAGGTATTAATTAAGTTAAATTAAGAAAAAGAAAAAGAAGACTAAATATATATACCTGGCCATGGAGGAAGGAGGCAATCGTGAGGTACCAAGCAGTGTAAGTGGTCATAACAAGGCCCAAAAAGGACCAGACTCTGTAGTTGTGAAATGAAGGGATGAAGACAGTGGTTGCACAACATGCTCCAAAGATGTAAGTCCAAGTTCTCTTGTCCAGATTATCATTTATGTAATATATGTTGCTGCAACAAAACATTAGAAATTAGAAAGATACCCAACAAAAAAATACATTCTTTTTGTTTATTGGAAAAATTGTAGTTAAATAATGAAGATAGAGTTAAAGCTAGGGGTCAGAAGATGCATAGGTACCTTGCACAAGCTATGAGTTGAATGACAGATCCAAACAGAAGAAATGTGCAGTTAAATGCCAAGCCCACGTTCCTCCAGTGTTTTCCAAGCAGCCCATCAAGAACTTCAAACCACTGATTTCCATTTTTTATGAAAAACCCATGTCAGATTTCTAGATAAACAAAGATAATTGAGAGAGAGAGAGAGAGAGAGAATTTGGTTAAAATTAACCACCTGGATGACATGGTTTCTGAAATCAACTTTTTCTCTTTCTTTTCTGGTTCTGTATTCAACATAGAGGGAGCTGATAAGGTAAGCTGTCCAGCTGCCCAGCAAGCCATAGAAGAGCTGGAAGAGAATGCCTGATAACATCCCCAGCTGTGAGAATGAGTATGGCAAAGTAAGCAGAACTTGAGCCACCTGAAAGTTTTTGCAAAAACCCAACACAAATTAATTAACAGAAAACATATTTATGAACAAAAGATCACGTCACTGATAGAAGCAGCAAAGTAATTAACCTGATTAGAAGCACAGCTAAACCAAGCATCATAAGCAGAGCCACCATCCCAAAAGAACTTGGAGAGCTTGCTCTTGACGCTCTTGGGCTTCCCTTCGGTCTCCATCTCCACATAACTTCCTACAATCACTGTGTCCGCCACCTTTTCTGCAGAAGCAGCCATGACTTCAATTTCTTCCTTTTACTCAAAACAATGCTTTTGAAGTTCTATGAAGAAACCTGAACAGAACACTATAGCTAGCTAGTATTTGATTGAATGCAGGGGTGAGTGAGGTGGGTTTGATTTGAGGATGGGTGTATATGAAGTGAAGAGAGGGAGGGGTATATATATACAAGACACGAGGTGGGTTCTGGTTCTCGAAGCCTGAGAAAGCCTCTCTCTCTCTGTCTCTCTGTGTTCTTGAAAGGTATTTTTGAGAGGGGTTTTGGGAAGCGAGTTAATCCCTTTTTGGGCTTTGTGGCTTTGACGAAATCTGCTAGTTCTCGGGCCCTTTTTCGTAATTAAATTTTGTTGTTGTTTAGCTCATAATATTTAATTAGTGCAAAGTAATATAAAATTAGTGTATATAAGATTTTATTTATTAAACTAATTATTTTGTGGAGCGTGAGTGGCTTGTCCGCACGAGTGGGTCTACCCGCTTCCCGAGCCGGCCAGATGATTATTACACTTGTTTACTTACTTAATCACCTTACTGATTACACTTGTTTACTTACCCTTGGGTATTCGAAAGATGTGTATGTTAACTAGCTATTTATTTAGTTGTATTTTTCTTTTTAATGTTACAAAAGAAAAATGTCTCATGTCCAAATCACACGACAACACTAATTCGACGGAAAGATAAGTCTCAAATGCCTTTTTGTAAAGAAATGTTGATTGCAATTGTCTTGCAAATGAACTTCACATGACAATCCTAATAGACACGAGGTATTTATTGGATACTCTTTCAATCCACGACGAGTTGGCATTGTTATTGCGCTCTTAAGTAAACTTCTTGTCATTCTGTAGATGTATATTGCAAATAACACTTTCTATGATGATTTTATTTACACTTATAAACAAGTCTTTTGAGAGTGTAAATAGTGTTTCTCTTAATAAATACGAGAATTTTCCCCATACAAAACCTATTCCCTTTACAAAGCAATAGTTGCATCCAAGTCAAGAATTAGATATCCTATATCAACATGAAACTATGCATATACCATTCTCTTATGCGTCTAATATGCATGATATATTAGAATTCATTGATGACATTAAAATTAGGGGCTAGAGTTTGGTAAAGGGTAAGATGGTAAGAAACCCAAAAGCCAAGGAATGTTATTAACATTTCATAATGTTGTAGAAGAACAAGGTACTTAGGGAGGGGGGCAATGGGGGCAAGGGGGGATAAAAAAAGAAATAAGCAAGGGAAAGAGTGAGGGGGAAAAATTATAACATAGTAGACCACATGATTGCAGGCAAACGGGCGTGGTCGCTTTACAAGAAGAAGAAAGCTGCTTTTTTCACATGGCCTCTATCTATGGCTCGCTTGCTATCTCAATGCTTTGTGGACTCGAGAACCTCTCCACCGCTCCAAAGGCCCAAACCCCAATTCCCAAATTTCTCAATTGAAATAAAACTCACTCAAAATTTCGTACTTTTTTTTATACCTAAATTTACCCCACAATCACATTATGGACAATATAAAAACCTATCTCATTTTACATTCCTATATATCAATATAAATTACCTAACCGTGATTTATAATATGTCGCATAGTCCTCTTGACCTTAGTTATTCTCTTTAATCTATTCATTTAAAACAACAAAAACTTGGCATTGCAACCCGTGAGGTATCAAAATAGGGTTGCAGCAAAAGATTTTAGCATATGAAACATACAAGATTCTGATACCCCAGTGTGCTTCTTTGACCGTCCTTTGATTTCCCCATTAACACAGACATGTGAATTGAATTTGAAACAGACAGCCTTCCTAAACCAAACCAGAATAACTCTTCAATCCAAAAAAGAAAAAACCAATACAAAAAGGAACAAGAATAAGGTTGAGTCCGACGTTTTAACTGAGTGAACACATAATTTCCTCCTCCTTTTCTCTTCTTTCGATGCTGCGAAGATTTTTATGCCCAGCTCTTTTAGAATTCGAACAAAGTGATCACCTGGAGAGATTGATTATCTTCCACCTAATGATGATGAACCATAATGAGTTTGTCTTTATTTAAATAATTAGGGCAAACCATTTATGCAGAAGCAGTTCAGGTAATGATATTATTAACATATTACCACGTTATTCAGGTCTAAAAAGAGTTGTGTTTGGGTGCAGGGTAACATATTCATGGGTTTTGTTGGGCCACCCTCACCCAATTCCTTGTTTGGTTATGCTTTCTAGTCTCTAGGACCAGAAACATTCCCTGTGGCATGTGTCTCCTTGACTGAAAATCTGGTGCAGCCCTGACCACCCTATCATTCTGCATATATGGTTGCTCTGGTAACATCTTATCGTTTGGAGCCTTTGATGGTATATATTCATCGTATGAATGAGAGTGATCAGATTGACTGAGTTTGAATTTCCTGTCAGATCACCTAGGAGGACCAGTACTAGTTGATAGAACGTTTGAAAGCAACATAAGAGAAAAATGATGTTCTAACAAGGAGAACAACTATTATAAAATTTTAGGCAAAATAGTTGTATGTAATTATGTGTCTATGTCTCATCGCGTTGCTAGTCACGTGATAAGAGAGATGTATATATAATCAATTGCTTTAGACAGTTTCAAGCTAATAATTAGAAGATCCAACGGTTGATCTATATGAGGCTTCGTAGAACCCGCATACATAAACGGGTAGCAATTGTTCACGTGGATGTCAGCATTTTCATATATACCATGTGTAATACCAGTTTCTTATATCCATAAGTTGTTAATTAATTGGCTCTTAATCACACCAACATTGCAAATGAAGAAAGGGGAGTTCTATATTCATAAACTAGTACAATGGCCAAAGTTAAAACCTAGACAAGGGCACAAAGCATGTTTGATGCCTTGAAATTTTGTCTCATCAAATTCTGAAATTTAGAAAGGGATGGCACATGTGTGAAAAATCTAGACAAAGCATGTTAACTGCCATGGATTTTGTTTCCTAACCAAATTTGAAGGCCTATAAGGTAGGGGGGACCAAAACACAACGGCCATATGATTGAGATTAAACCAAAATCTTTCACAATGTTGAGGAACACCAAAATTAGCAACCAACTAATAATCCTCGGCGTGGTAAAGGTTCTTAGCACGCGAGCTGGTCCATTGGATATAAGTCAGCCTATGATGAACAATAATTTCTTCACCCTCTTTGATTCATACAAGTATGCAAGAAGTTGACGTATCAAATGACTCATCATATAGCTCATCAATCCTCATTCAACATTTTCATCATATTTATTAGATTAATTTTAGTTCACTCAAATGACGAGTTTAGATATGATGTAAATATACGTATTCAAATATTGTATAACGCTCTTTTGTCAAAATTCTACCAACCACGTGTTTATATTATCTGTGAATGTGATCTGTGAATGCGAAGTAAGATCAAAATTAACCCAAGTTCAAAACATTCTTTTTCTTCCTAGATTTAGGGCATATCCTAAACTCTCATATACAAGGGCTTTATCCTTGGCAATGATTAAAGCTCTATAATTGGTCAAACTTTTGCTCTTCTTTTATTCTTGTTAACAGTTTCTAACAGTTGCTGACCGGAGAAGCACCAATTTGGCTTTCTGGAAGCCTACATTGACCTGAAATTCAACTAACACCAAGTGGGTCCTTAGGTTTGTGCTAAAAATTTATTCAACTTTGGTCAACCCCATTCGCCAAAAACTGATTGCCTGCCTTATATTATTGGTGCAAAATAATTGAATTGAAGAAATATATCAGCAAACACAATAATGCTAGATTGCCTTTATGGCCCTCCTTTCTGAGAACAATCTTTTAAGACCAGAAGAATCCTATCTTTAAAGAAAATGCGTACAACTTTAGTGTACATTGGGCTTTGGGTAACACATTAAAGCTGCACTTTGACACTGCACAACTCGCAAAAGGGAATAAAAGTATAATGGTGTATGTTCGGAATTGGATCTAAATATTTGGAATGAAATCAAACTTATTATATTATTCGTGCCATAAGCAAGTAATGAACGTCTACCCACACTATTAAGGTGTCATTGGAATTCAAAAATGAGACTACTAATCTACAAGTCAATATCCTTTTCGATTAAGTTAGACCCGTTGGTGGATTGAGATTGTTTTTACTTTGCTTTAGGACTGAACAAATTAATGATTCAAATAAAACTACCCAAAATTACACTCACACTACAAAATGATACATTAAAGGCCAAAGTAAAAGGAATTTTCTACACAATCATACATTTGGTATGATGCTGCTTGTGGTTTGACATGGATACAAAAGGTTTATTAAGGGGCCATTATGAACATTGGATAAAACTAGCTTGCAGCCTTCAATTTTGAACTCTCCCAAAACATAATTATGAGATCAATAAGAACAAATTTAAAGGGAAAGACAGGATTAAGGAGGCATAATTAGCATCATAATTGAAATTACACAAGTTTTAGCACTTTGTAAGGTTTTTTTTGCTTCTTAATTTCCTATAATATCTTGCCATGAAATTAAATAACTTAAAAACCATAAACAAAAAAATATAGTCTGGCCTAAGGCCCAAGTTTACATAGGCCATTCTTTTGAAGCCCAATAAAATTCACCCATAATGGGCCAGCCCATAAACATTAAATTCCATGGACGGCTGAGATCATCTACTTATTAATAGTCCAAAATATGACGTGGAAACAAATTATTCCAGCCCAATTTATAACGGTACTCGCGCGAAATATTTCGCTCATTGTTCTGCGCACTTACACGGTACACGGTACACCAACCCCGCGCACGTTTGCGAATGGGGAGCTTCGCAATTTTCGAGTGGCCGGAGCTCCGATCTCCGATCAAATCAGCCGCCGGACTTAAAAGCAATCATCTTTAGCTGAAATTTTAGTTTGCGAGGTGAGTAGTGTTCGTCCTTTCTCTGTAAATTCATTGTTGGGGCTACGTTTGGTTACCGAGAAAATGTGGCAAAGTGATAGAAAATGAGCATTTCAACTGTCAAAGTTTCCAACTTTGTAGGTTAGCAATGAAAAGAAGAGGGCTTAAACCCATTAAGCTTCGATTTTGAACTATCGTTGATGTGAATTTTGTGTCACATCGTTGAATTTACCAATTTGGACCAAATTGAAGAACTTGTGTTTTGAATGATTTCAGTTTGATCTTAAATCTCCAATCTTTACTGAAAATTTGTGTTTCTCCACATCATGCCTTTTGAACACAATCATATAGTCAAATCCAGATATGTGACTTTCAGAATGGTTATGAACAAAATCTCATTGAAGCTTTCAAATTTTAGAACTAGTCCATACAAATCCAAGAGATGGGTTTAGTCAAACCCGTTTCCAAACAGCCTTCATCTTCATGGGCTCCCCCAAAGCTCAACCATTCAATAATATCATTGAATCAAATTGACCTGAAACCACTTCCAGAAAGCGACTCTTATTTATTACTTGGGCAGTGAAGAATGCGGTGGATAATGAGTCCAGAATCTTCTCCTACCATCATACCATGTGCACTTTGCCTTTCCTTTTTTCTGGGTCCATACAAATTCACCCCTAGCTGCCAAATGTTCACGGCCTTGTTGAAACATAAACAACTAAGATTTCAGGTCTCATTAGGATTGCTTTTGTAGAAGCACTTCTATTAAAAGTGCTTTCTGAATTATAACCTGGAAGCACTATTTCTCTACCAAACTGTGTTACAATTGCTTTTAGTTGTTTGTAGTTATTTGAAAACGCCTTTTGCCGGTCTAAAAACAGTCCCAATCCCCTCTCAATTTTTCCATGAAAAGATGGTAGACAGATCCTTCTAGTGCTTGAAAAAGGTCATTAAGAAAAGGATAAATCATAGAACTTCAACATAGACACCAAATTTTCAAGTCATAATCCCATTTAGATTATAAAATTCATAAAAATTACAAACCCAAAAAGCAAAAGAAAAAACAAAAATTGAAACACACCCTTCTCTCTTCGCAAGAAAAGTAAAGTTCTTTGGCATCCTCCAACCTCAACTATACAGCTGCACATACTTCTTCTCCTTCAATGGATCGTCTGCTACTCTCTGCCTCTGTACTCACACTTCTCATCCTCTCTTTCTTCTCAGGTAACTCTAAACTAATTTTCCCTCAAACGCAGTTCCTAGTTTTTCATCAAAATCCAAACCCAATTCTTAATTTTTCATCAGAAACAAAACCCAATTCTTAATTTTTCATCAGGAACAAAACCCATTTCTTGATTTTTTTTTGTAAATTTTGGTCCATGCAGAAGTGAACTCTGCCTCTTTCAAGCTAGTGAACAAGTGTCGGTACGAAGTATGGCCCGGTGTGCTTTCCGGCGCGAACACGGCTCCGCTCTCCCCAACCGGCTTCGCGCTCAAGCCCGGCAAGTCCCGGACCCTATCCGTGCCCAAAGCCTGGTCGGGTCGGATCTGGGCCCGGACCCTCTGCACCGAGTACTCGCCCACCAACTTCTCCTGCGTCACAGGCGACTGTGGCTCCGGAAAAGTCGAGTGTGTCGGCAGCGGCGCGAAGCCGCCGGCTACTTTAGCCGAGTTCACTCTCAACGGCGCCGACGGCTTGGATTTTTATGACGTCAGCCTGGTGGACGGGTACAACCTGCCGATGCTTGTGGAGGTACAAGAGGGGGATGCAGCGCCACGGGGTGTCTTGTGGACTTGAACGGCAAGTGTCCCAGGACGTTGAGGGTCGCGCGCGAGGGTGGAGGGGGGAGAGTGGCGTGTAGGAGCGCGTGCGAGGCGTTTGGGGATCCGCAGTTTTGTTGTAGTGAGGCGTACGCTACGCCCGACACGTGTCAACCCTCTGTGTTCTCGCTGTTCTTTAAGCACGCTTGCCCACGCGCGTATAGCTACGCGTATGATGACAAGACTAGCACTTACACATGCGCCTCTGCAGACTACATTATCATCTTCTGCCCTTTGCCTTATACAAGGTACAATTACTATTACATGTTACACATATATTGTGATGTGTTATTTAATTTTTCTAGTTCAAAATTTTACATGGGATAATATAATAGGTTGTTAATTAATCATGCTATCACATTACAACGTAACATGTTAAACTGTCTCTCAGAAGATATGATTATAACTTATACGATTTGAATCGTGCAAGAAATGGACACGTTGAATTTTTTGTTAGGAATTATTTGAGCTATGAATGTGATGGCCATGTTGTAGGTGTGGGGTACAACTTACAAGCCCCTCATTTGTGGCTTTTCACGATTGCTTACAGCTAATGGCAATGTTTTTCAGCTGCCTCGAAATCCTTACTAATTTGCTATTTTAGTGGCACAAAGAAAACATAAAATGAGACAAAAGACAAAGAACAAGTTGAATTTTCAAGTGGCGTTGTTTCTGAATGACTAAACTAATTAGTTAATTCAAGGTTCAGCTATAAGTCTTATGATCACAATGTGGTGAATATATAGCAGAAACTATGATATGGTTAGACTTTGGGAGTTGAAGGTTGACATCTCTGCACATCATAGAGTGCATCATTTTGTTTGTTAGTATCTATCTGGTTTGTCACTGGTTGATATAATTTAAATTGGCTTTAGGACATCTGTGCTTAAAGATAATCATATTGTATGCATTTATATATTAACAATTATACGTATTTGTCCCGTCTCTTGTTTACCGGTGATTTGGGAAAGTTGCATTAGTTGTTCATGAGGAAGATGTCAAGACCAATCCCCCTTGAACACCAGAATTGTTGAACCTGTACAACAATTCAACTGCACCACTTGCTGTCTGTGATTCAATGTTGTCTCATATTCAATTTCACTTTGTCGCATTATTACCTCAGGATCATGAACAGATCAAATATCTTTCTCTTCTCGAGAAGCCATGTTTGCTCTGGTTTTTGTGGGAATAATCTGGAATGTTTTGTTCATATGCTTGTATTTATTTCCTCTTAAACGTACAACTTGCTGCATTTTACTTCAGGCAGTTAAATGGGCTCTGTTTGTTTGTTTCATCTATTATAATGCATAAAGAATAATGAATATGTTGAGTTCAGCACATTACACAATCGAGTAAAACCTCATGAGCATAATTGGTGCCTTTTATGGAACTTGCAGTCTAAAGGTGCTGGAAATACGAAAAGATGGGGCGTTGCTACCGCTGGTTAACAAGACCATGATGTACTTTTAAGGAGCCATAGTGCTAGCAGTGTTTCCTCCGCTATGGTTCAGATGCCTCTAGTGCAGCAGTACGTTCTGTTTTCCAGTTTCGGTCACTTCTAGTACATGCTTTACATGACTAATATCGGTCCTCACGTTTCCAGGATGAAAGTATTACAATCCCGGCTGAATAGCAGGTGCCATGGCCGATACTAGCTATCCACTCATCACTCCTCACTGCATTTGCTATTAGTTCATTGGAAATGGTTGAGGGAAAAATAAAATCCTTAAGAAATCTTGTAGATAAGTATATGTTCACTCCTATTCAGTCATAAATACGTAGGACTGTTGGAATTTTGCCTCTGATGACTTTTTTCTTCAAAAGATCTGTAATATTAGGAGAAACTCCGAATTCCCATCATTTTTGAGAAACTGCACGTTCTTATAAAGTAGTTATGCAGATGCTAGGTTAGGATGGAAGCGTATATGTAAAGATGCATATATGGAATTTTATGTGCTTGTGGATATAAAGTTCATCCCACTAATGTGTTCCTTGTTGCCCCTTTGGTGGGCAAGGGAAGGACCCAAGTTACATGTGTTTGGGCTCACTATTCACAGCTCAAACTGGCTAAGAACATGTGATGGCTTCAAATTTCAACCAAATGACTAATTCGAAGTAGAGATTGTTTTTGTTTACAACTATATATCCTTAAAGGGGACATGTCTCAGTCTAACACCATGTCAATTATTGTATTTAGTGGTGGGAAAACTTTACAGCGGCTTGTATTTCAAGTGGTTAATTAAGTGCATTTACATATACACTCGAGAACCTGTGTTCAAATTCGTCCTTTCTCAATTTCGCTTGTATCGGAAAGAAAAAATACAGTGGGAAAAACTTCTCAAATTTAAACATCAGAATGAAAAAGAACACAGACCTTCCTTTACAGAAAGCAATAGACTTGCTATTGAGTTGTCCATGTAGGGTTTAACATTACAAAAGCAAACTTTACTATGATCACTGAGATCTCGTTTGTCATATAATCAGTTGAAAAATCACTACAGAGTTTACCCTAATCATATAACAAATTAAAATGAAACTAAAGAAAAGAAAGGACCCTCTCTTGGCCTACTTTGTACCGAAAAAAGAAGGAAAAGTTAAAAGAATAAAGGGAAGAAAAGAAGTTCACTTTCACATTAAGGTAGAAATGAGAAACAAGATCACTTCGCTTTATATATTCGCCCCCCTGCACTATAGGCACTCGAAGACAAATTCTCTCTTGCAGAAAGTGGGTTCAATGGTCTCTGCAATCGTGCGGTTTGGACCCCCAATGATGCTTGCCCTGGTAAAATATTATGATAAAACAAAACAATCTTCGACCAAAAAAAAAACAAAACAATCGCATGCAAAACATTTAATTACTTGGATCCATGTGTTGAAAAATGTGTCAAATAATTGATGTTACGCCTTCCTTTGTTTGGGAATTATTTTTGTGTTGGGGTTTATTTGGTATAAGTTGAGGCATCATCTTGTCCAACTTGTCACTTAAATCATTTTCAAATTTTCAATATTTACGAAGCGTTGCTCTTGCAATGTCTTTTGAAGGATGTGGGGTGTTTCGTGTTTTTAGGGAAATCGGATAGCTTCGTATGGTATGACTACAAAACGCTTACAATGTCTTTTGAACGAAAATAGCTAGAGTCAATTTATTGAGGGGTCAATAGTTGAAAAGTTTATGAATTTACACGTAGCTTTTTAGGTTTCATACAAAATTCGAAGAAGTTTATGGGACTTATTGAAGTCACAGCCACTTTAGATCTATATGGCTCTGCTTGTGTTTTGTACCAATTTATTTTTCCTATTCTTTCTCAATCCTCAAGCTACGCAATGATTAAAAATAAGCCTAAATGCAGTTTTGCCCCATAAATTAACTCATAATTGTCAATTTCTCCGTAAAAAATGGATGAAATCATTCAAAATCTCATGGCATGCACCCAATTGGCTATTTTTAACAAATTAGTATTCTTAATTTACCGAAAAAAATAATCAAGGGTGCAAATTGACAATTATGAGTTAGTTCATGGGACAAACCGCATTTAAGTCTTAAAAATATGAAGGAGAAAAAAGAAGATCTAAAATCGATGCAAGAAAATTTCTCCCATTTTTTTAACATTGAAACATAATCAAAGTAAAATTTGATAGCATCTATAATAGCGGACAAGTGATGTCATGAGGATTGTTTGATACATGTATCATACAATTTTTATTTCTTTTTTAGATAAAGACTATATGTTGCATTTATAATTTAGGTAATTACAAATATGTGGGAACAAATATTTCGGCTTTCAATCACAAGGTGCCATGTGGATAAGAAGAACATCTCCTAGGTCAATTAATTGAGCCCATTTATTTGGCAAATTAATTAATTACTAAAAATAAGGATATTATTTTTATTTAAAAATAATAATATCATCAATTAAGATATTATCCTAATTTGGAGATATCATCATCAATTATGAGATTTGATCTCAATCAAATCCCTAATTGACTCAATCTCTACAATTTGGGGAAATAATATATTCCTTCCAAATATGAATTATTTTTTGAAAAACCTTAAATGCTTAGAGCCCTATAAATACATGGCTACATTCAACATACAAGGTAATTCAAAATTCCTCTACAAAACCCTTAACACTCAAAACCCCTCTCTAGCCGCCGACTCCTCCCAAAATCATCTCTCCCACACGACTCCGGGCACCAAGTTCTCTTTATAGGGAGAAAACTCCGTACCATTTTTTAGCTATTATTTCTCAATGATTCAATCGAATTAACTTAAGCACACAAAAACCGAAGAAGAGAACTTGGTAGAAGAAGAGAGAGAAGGAAGTTAAAAAGTGGAAGAATCTTCAAGTGAATATTCTCCAGTGAAATATTTGCACAAACAAAATACTTATAACTGCACAAGGTAATTACAAATACATATAACCACACAAGATGCATAATACAATTTTTTGTACACCTAAATACCAGAAAGTGACTAAAATACTATCGCCCGATCTTTGTACTAATTTCTCATTTTTCTTCAATAAAATACTATTGCTTTTCCCTTCTTTAAAAAAAAAAAAAAAAAAACAGAAAGTGACTAAAAGATTACTTTTGAATATTAATGTAACATTTAAGAGGGATTTAGTTATTGCATTAATATAGAAATTTGATCTAATTTTGAAAGGTTACTAAGGTCAAAATTTTCAGCCTCAAAATAGGGAAAAACATGAAAAGAAGAGAGAGGTGTAGGGAATCCAATGCTTCTCCCATAATTTGCACTGGCAACAGAACGAGAACACACCCAACCCCACTGGCCCATGTGGAGCTTATCAACGGTCACTTAATCTGACGTGTCAACAGATTAAATGTTCTCTCATAGACCCCACCTTCCAAACAGTGTCGTGGTGATTGAATATCATTATTTTCTTCTCTGTAGACTGTAAATGGGTGATGATGTGACAGCTCAGCCAAGAAAAAAGGCCTGTAGCGGGCCCCATTGTTCCCAAAGCTTCGACTCTTTGTTGACTTTACTGGTGTGAATAAATCATGCACAGTCCTACCATATGAAGCTACAGCGTACAGGAACAGCGTAGCTCCCGCGTTAATTTGTGTTTTTTTTTTCGGTGGTAAATAAACATGCGTTAAATCTTTTACTGAAAAAAAACATGTTTTTTAAAAAAAAAAAATCAAAAGAAGAAAAAAAAAACATGTGTTAATTGACTGTTATTCATATACAGTTCAAAAAAGAAAAAACTAAAGTTAAAATTTATCAAAAAGAAAAAACTAAAGTTGAAATAAATTCTTGATGGTATAAAAGCTAACATAAATTATAAATTATATATCACAATGAGAAGATAATTTTGAATTACTTGTTAATTGGGTGCGTAATATTTTGTTTTGAAGAGACTCCGTATGATTTATATTGAGAAAATTTAGTTAGATTGGAGTAGTCAAATTTATATATATTCTTTTTATATAAGTGATATCTGATATAAGAGAATTCGAACACGTGAAGATAATTGCTTCTAATCGCTTGAACTTATAAACCCTTTGCATTAACAATATGCCTTCCAAATTGAATCCTTTAAAGAATGTTATAGATAAAATTTGTAAATTTTCTCATATTCCTAGTTGCAGATTCGGTCTCCCGTTAAAAAAAACAAGAGATAAAAAAGAAGAAGAGAGAGAGAGAGATCATGAGAGAGACTGACAGAGCTATTATTTTATGATTTGTATCTCTCAAGCTCAGTCTCCAAGTGTTCCCCCACAAACCAAACTTGTCGTTTTTAGCTTGTAATTGAAACCCCATACCTTCTCTCCCATTCTCCATTCGTCATTCTTCACTTCTCTCCAGTGATTCTCTCCCCCTAAAACCCTGCATTGTCCGCACTCCCAACCCTCCCACGCCACCACCACCAACCTCATCCTCATAGGCCAGCTGCTCCACAAAAAGACCCATTTAACCTCATACGCATGGATCCTTTCTCTTCAAGCTCACATAACCTCATTCTGAGCCTCGTTCTTTTACTATTCTTCACTTTGAGAGGTAAAGCTTCAATCTTTGACTCTCTCTCGCTCTATCTTCCTCATGGGTTTGCCTTCATTTCTTCTGGGTTGCTCTCAAAACTCACATTTTCACTAACAAGCTACAACTTTCTCTCTCTAGCTTCATTGGTTTGCCTTCATTTCTTTTGGGTCGCTCTCAAAACTTAAAATTTCACTAACGAGTTTACAACTTTGGTTCTCTCTCTCTATCTCTCTCACTCTCTCTATTTTCTTGCAGGCGTTTCAGGCACTACGTTCACATTCGTCAACAGATGCGACTACACAGTTTGGCCAGGCATTCTCGCAAATGCCAACAGTCCTAGGCTCGACTCCACGGGATTCGAGCTCCCGAAGCAAACCGCACGCACATTCCAAGCCCCAACCGGCTGGTCTGGCCGTTTTTGGGCCCGAACCGGCTGCAGTTTCGACGGATCCGGGTCCGGGTCCTGCACCACCGGCGACTGCGGCTCTGGCCAAGTCGAGTGCAACGGCGCCGGAGCCGCCCCGCCGGCGACCTTAGCTGAGTTCACTCTCGGCACCGGCGGTCAGGACTTCTATGACGTCAGCCTAGTCGACGGGTACAACTTGCCCGTTTTCGTCGAGGGTACTGGCGGGTCGGGTCAGTGCCCATCCACCGGATGCTCCACGGATCTGAACCGGATGTGCCCGTCCGAGTTGAGGGTCGGCGACGGCGACGCGTGTAAGAGCGCGTGCGAAGCGTTTGGGACCCCCGAGTACTGCTGTAGCGGTGCGTATGCCACACCCGCCACCTGTAGCCCGTCGGTTTACTCGCAGATGTTTAAGGCGGCGTGCCCCAAGTCGTATAGCTACGCGTACGATGATGCTACGAGTACGTTTACGTGCACGGGTGCCGATTATACGGTGACGTTTTGCCCCTCGTCTCCCAGGTAAACAAAATTAAAATTATATTAGCGCTTTGCTTTCTTGTTTCAAAAGCTAAAGATTATTCTCTTCTAGGAAACAAAAAAAGAATGATAATTTGATTGTTTTTGTTTTTGTTTTTTTGATTAAGAAGCTAAAAACTTGATAGATTATATGCTTTGCTTTATTGTTTGACAAGCTTTTCTAGTAGTTGATTAAATTCTCTAGTATTTAATTCAGAATATCTGTTTATTTTTTGTTAATTTTATAATTCAGGTTGTTTGTTGGGTTGCTTTCCATGTGAATATGTATTTGATGTTTTGTCACTCTGGACTGTGACACCAAAGTTTCTGATTACTTGTTTTTGTATGATTTTTTCTAACATTTGATCATGTGGGTGCCTGCCTGCAGTCTAAAGTCCACACCAATGACAGCAACACCATCACAAGGGGCTGCTACTGCCGGGTCAAATCCCGGGTTTGCTTATTCGGATTCAGGTGCCGGGTCTGGGTCAGCCACGGGCACAGGCACAGGTACGGGGGCAGGGACAGTTCCCGGGTCAGGGTCTGGAGCTGGTGAGGCCATGCTGTCAGATGATGGGTCATGGTTAGCTGGTTTGGCCATGGGAGCCTCAAATAGGGCAGGGCCCCTCTCCATGACCTCAGCAGCTTTGTGTATCATCTTTTCCTATCTTCTCTTGTAGTCCCCAACTCTGTTTCCCTTGGCAGTTTGCTCTTCAATGTGAATTATTCAGAGGTTTCAGTGTTCTAGTGGTCACTCTGAGTTTTGCCTTTGGTAGAAAAAAAGCTGACAGATTCATCAAAGATTGTAAACCCACCCAACCCTTCCAAGATTCCCTCACCTCAAAATCATTGTAAGATACACGTAAAAAATGTTCATTTTTCCTTTTTGTTTTTTGTTTAATTTCTGTGTGAGTAGTAGTAGGTAGTAGGGTTCCTTTTTCATTTACACTCTAGCTTTTTGAAGGTTCTGCTGCTATATGTAGTTACTAAAGCAGCAAATGAGGATTCAGAACCCTTCTTTTGATCTTGGGCTGGCTTTTTTGGGTTTTGCTTTTCCTTCGATTCTTGATCTAAAGAGAGAGAATTGTGTGTGCCTTGTGAATGTTTCTCATAAAAGGGAGTGTATAATGTGAATGTGTGAGCAAAATGGTGGCTTCACTTTGCGGGCAATTCAAGTTTTTGTTAGCTTTTACTTTTTCTGCTGCATGTTTTTTCAGTTCCATGTGGTGTCCGTTAGGGTTTTTGAATTTAGAATGTATAACCTTACAACTTGTTCCGTAGATAATCCGTGATGTTATCAATTCATAAACCGCGTTCATCAGTTAAATTCAGAAATTTGCATATAAAAGAGTTTAAATTTAGAATGTCTGAGTTTACAATCCGTCTGGTTTCATGAGTCTAATATATTATGAATTATGAATTCGTTTGGTGAGATATGGGATGGTATTGAAGTCGTTTGTTGGATTTTCAGAGGGAAATAAGTTACTCGTCAGTGGGAGTTGGGGGACCCGAGAACAAAATGCAAATCAAATCTTTGCAATTTAAAAAAAGAAAGGAATACGGTGGAAAAGTGGTTCATCTGTGCACAAGACATAATTAGCGGCCTTCTACTTGTTGATCTAATGATCAGGCCTTCCAACTTTTCTTCAGAAATTTTGCATAAAAGTAACATGATGTTGACATTGTTGTGTATTTTCTAATGGCCCACCTTGAAAATATGCATAAAACAAAACAACCACTTTTTGGACAAATCCAGCAAAATTTACGCTCTGATTATGTCAAATGATGAAGACCATGTAATTTAGCCAAAATACTTAGACTAATAGATGAGTATTCTGTTGTTTACACCCCCACGAGAAAAGGGAGACACAAGAAGGTGTATACAGCAGGTTTCGATGCGAGAAATTCTCTCAACTGCAATGGGTGTGTGTACAAGTTTCTCACATATGAGAGAAAAACTGTAGACACCCGTTGCAGGTGAGTTTCTCCATTTACTTGTCAGTACAATAATGAATTATGATGGCTTATGCTGATCTGCTATAGTGATGCAGATTGTAGCCATCAAATTTAAAAGAGCAGGACTCATAATGCTACAGCATTATGCAGTTGCTCCAATTAATTATCATGTGGGTCCTTCTCACAAGAATCATATCTTGAAATTATATTCAAACTGATTAGAAGAAGAAGATACTAGCAACTTCTTCCAAGTCTCTAATAACCAGTCAATTATTTCCTAACATTTGTTTAAGTAAGATGCAATAATTATTAGATTATTTCAATCAAAACAGAGTTGCAAATGTAAGTGAAACACGTGTTAAAAGTTGAGTCTGCTGGATATCATGGCATCATAAAAAAAGAACTCAAGTTGGTGTGGTGGCTTAAATGTGAGATGCAAGCTACTTAGCGAGGGGACAGTTTCTGCAAAATCAAGCAACTTTTGCCAATAGAATTTAAGAGGTGAAGCATCAATGGATATAATTATTGATATCCTTGGCCTAAAAAATAGATCAACTTTTTAAATGAAGAAACTAATTTGCATTCTAACTCAATGAAAAAGAGTAAACATCTTGTATTTTTTTAAAAAATTAACTAACTTTCCTCATTAAATTATGACCTACTGCTCTATTAAATGCAACACTATTCTAATAATTATGTTGAAATTGTATTACAACTGAATGCTAACATGTCTAGTTTCTTCACCTTGACACAGTGAGAATGTTAAGCTTGAAGTCTTATTGCCATACTTGACACTTACCTTGTATTCACCCAAGAAACCAAAAAAGCTATATGATCCATGGTCATCTGTCTCCCCTTCTATCTCCTCAGTTTGCCATTCTTTCAAGAGCTTGTCCACCACATCTCCAGCTGGTAGGTTTTGAAGATTGTTATCTGTCAGGCACATTTGGTAGCACCCATTAGGATGCAGAGCAGTCCAAAGCATTATCCCATTCACAGATGGATGTGAGAAGCCTTCCCTTAAAACTTGTTCTAGATAAATGGCCTATACATGGAACAAAAAAATATTTGGTCAGTTGGGGATGAGAAAAACTTATGTGAGGATGTTCGTGTCAGGTGACAATGCAAAATGACAATGTAATTAAGTTAAACAATGACATATATTAAAAAGTGGTCATTATATTTGAACACATGTCATCTTCCAACTGGACTACACAATTATTCTGCATTTTGTGGACATCCGATTTAATTTTTTGAACCATATGTAACACTTATTTACCTGCGTTTCTTTGCCTAGAGTGCTGCTAATATCAACTTCTGTGAGCCAAATAGGAAGGCCTAATGTGGCCAACTTGTCTAGGATAGCTCTGATTAGAGGAGGGTTTGGTACTGTAAAATGACCCTCTAGTCCAATTCCATCCATTAATGCTCCACCATATCTAAGCTCTCTCAACCTTGAAATGTAGGCATCAACAGTTGAATTTACATCACTGCAAGTCTCTACCACATTAAAGTCATTCATGAAAAGGGTTGCCAAAGGGTCAGATTTGTGTGCTGTTTCAAAGAAATGCAATGTGGCATTGGGGCCAAGCTTCTGCTCATAGAAATCAAAGTGAAGCATTTCATTGCTGACATCCCAATGGATGAACTCTTCCCTGTATTTGTTCATTAGGCTTTGGATTCTTGAGTTGACAGCTGATTGCAGCTCGTTGCCTGTAAGGTTCCGAACCCATGGCGGCGTGTACTTGGGATCTTCCCAAAATATATTGTGCCCTCTAGCAGTAATCTGGTTAGCACGAACAAATTGCAGCATCTGATCTGCAATGGTGTAGTTGGTCTTGCCTTGTTCAGGCTCTGTTGCATACCATTTAAGTTCGTTTTCGAAAACCACGGCA
Source organism: Prunus fruticosa (assembly GCA_018703695.1). Classification (NCBI taxonomy): domain Eukaryota; kingdom Viridiplantae; phylum Streptophyta; class Magnoliopsida; order Rosales; family Rosaceae; genus Prunus; species Prunus fruticosa. Next base: position 35,791,086 of record CM031924.1, read on the forward strand.
TTGAATCTCTTAACAAACCAATTCTGGATTTGAACATGATGCATATAAGATTAGTTTTTACTTAAAAGATTGTTCTAAACCAAGCTCATCAAATTTCCTAACCTGATATGGAAGATTTCCCAGAATGGTCTTTGCTATTGCAGATCCAAATGGGAAATCTTTGGACACTTGCTCTATGTTAATTGTCACTCCTTGCAGCCTCTTTCCTTGCTCATTTGCGACATGGACTGTCACGGCACGCTTCCTTTTCTATTGATAAAGAAAATAAAACAAGGACACAAATTAACAACTTTCATTTTAATCAAGTTCATATTACTGTTAAACAAGTATTTAGCTAGTTAGAGCAAAATTTGGTTAAGCATTTGCTGAGATGCTTACAGTGTTGATTATATATTGCTGATATGTCCTCCATTGCTGAACACTGAATGGCTGCAGAGAAGAGCTTGCAATTTCTATGTTGACATCTCTGTCATCTGTGTTCTATATAACCAGAACAAAAGATTAGTCTACATGAAAGTTGAAACTTTTTTGGGAGGAACAAAAATAGAGTTGAAATAAATAAAATGTACCAGTGTGTTGGAAAAAAGAAAAATTACCTGAAAGAATAGCACAGATAATTGAGATGGTGAGTCTAGCACAAACCCACCCTTGAGAAATGACCAGCATCCATGCTTAGCCAAAACAGTTCCTATGCAGTCATAGGTTTCTTTTTCTGTCTTTAAGCTTGCCCTTATGAGAGCTGAGCCTGCACCCTCCTCTATCTTCACCCAACCTGTTGATTAAGCACAATGCAGCCCAATGTAAGATGCAACTAAATTTTACAGTCACCATAAATCCCTAATAAGAATTCGACTAGTGATAGTTGTACAGTCACTATTAGTCGTTGATTAATTTGAAATTCACATCAATCAAACGTTCAAATCATCGAACTTCGGGATGGGCTCAGCCTTTTTTAAGTAGGTTTTATTTACATGCAATGTTTGAACCCAAGATGTACCTAGGAGCCCAGGTGGATGGCCCATGCATAAAATACAAGGATAAATATTTAAGAGTAGTAAACCATACTAACAATCCGTTGTAGTCTAGTTGGTCAGGATACTCGGCTCTCACCCGAGAGACCCGGGTTCAAGTCCCGGCAACGGAATTTTTTTTCCTTCATGCTGATTTATAAATGTAATTTTTGTTTTTCCACCAAAAAAAAAAAGAAGAAGAAGTAATTTTACACTAAATTACCACTATCCACCGGAAAAAAAAAAAAAAAAAGAAGATAAGGAAACAGAGAACCCAACTGGAGAAACAGTAAATGGTGCCTTGACTGAGATTGTGGAGTATGAAAGATGGTGAATAAACACCACTGCTTGTAGTTGCAGAGTTGCCCAAGCTGCCTTCAACCCCTGAAGCTTGATCATTGATGATTCCTCCACCATACAGAGCTGCCTCTGGCTGCATTTTACACTGCGAAAAACAAAACCAATTAATTCAATGAGTTGACAGTCTGAATCAAACGAACAAAATTCATCTGGATTTTGACCACATTTTAGGTTCACCTCAGTGTAAGCAGTAGAATCATACGGCGGACCATCTGCAATGTGCAAAAAAAAATAAAAATTATAAACTCATAAAATCAGTAAAATAAACTGAACAAATGAGACAGAGAAAAGGGGGAAGAGAGAGAAGAACCGAAGGAAGCAACAGAGGAGCCCATGAGGAGGAGAAAGAGCATGAGCAGGCAAAAGCTCAAAGTGTCATCCATTTTTGCTTACAGTTTGCAGTGCTGAAAATGGTGAAAGGGGTTTTTTATAATACAATATAATTCTGCATTTGAATGTTGAGGTTATGGGTTGTAACTAAATTATGAGAAAAGTATGGCCCCTTCATTTTTTTTTTCAAGTAAACTGTATGTATCACGATAACAATATAGCCTAATGAAAAAGGACTTTGACTTGTAGATAAGAGATCTCATATTCGAGCGGTTAGATAAGAAAGAGCCTATGAGGTGAGAGATCACAAGGGCACAGTGGCAGAAGGCAGCAGGTCTACTGAGAAGCCCGTGGCCTGATCACGTGCTATGTGAGAGCTTTATCACGTGACCATGAATTGATGAAGGTCAGCAGTAGCAGCATTCCAACCGTGAGTTCATTCTTGTCTCTTGTCTTTGTGTGTGTGGTTAACTTAAGAGCATGTTTAGGGTCTCCTTAATTCCATACTAATCTCTGCTAAATGTTTGATTTTCATGATTAATTTAACGGCTTATTAAGACGATTAGATTCCTCGGTTTCGGCTTTTTCGATCTTTACCTAATTCTTAGTCTCTGCAGTGCTTGATTGGAATTAGTAGCAGCTAATTACAATTTAGCAATCAACCAGGGATAATTATAATAAAGGTCATTGTGTTACAACACGAAATTAATGGTGTCCTCTTTTGGAGCTCGGCCTATGTGAAAAATACAAAAGAAGGGTTTGGTTTGATAATTTAACACAGCTGGGTAATGTTACTTTACACCTGTGCAAGGCAATCTGGAACCTTGGTCAGATTGGGAGGGGATTGGGGTTCCATGGGAAGACTTAGTGGTGGTGATCAGAGTTCCATTTATGGCACGACGCTTTGGCTGCAAGGCTTCTAAAAGTCTCTTTCTGTTTGCTTTCCAAAGCTTTCATGGCTCATGGGTTTTGAACTTTCACGCGTGCACCATTACAAGGAGCCATGGCATTCATCTACATGCTGTATTGATGGTAAATGATGTCAATAATTTCACCAAATCACTAAGGTGGTCCTTTTTGGGATAGATTACGGATGTCTCCTGTCGCGTATATTTATATGTCTCTATCTCTCTCATCACGTGACTAACTAATGAATAACAAGAAAATAAGTTAAATCTTGTAGAATTCCCAAAAAATCATCGATTTCTTCTGAAAACATATGTTGATTCATCTACTTCTCAAGCATAGCCAAATATTTGGAAATAACCGGAAAGGTAATTAGGGAATCGATCCATCTCTCTTCATTCTATTTGGAGAAAAGAATAATCCAAAAACATGGATTATGTCTTTTAAGAGTTGAATATCTCTTTGATAGCTGAATACAACATATCCACGTCTCTCAGGTTTTGAATTTCTCTTTTGATTGCTCAATATGGATATTCACGTCATGAGAGTGATAGATTTATATTCTATGATATTTCTATGATATTTCTTGGGGTCTATAGAAAGAAAAAGAATGATCTTTTATGGGCTTTTGAGTTACGGGCTTGCATACATTTTTTGTTGTGTATATTCGTCAGTTGATTGTGAGGACCAAACCCAGGTGGCCAGGCCTTCCTTAGTCATTTCGTTTGTTGGGCCTCTGATTCATGTTCACTTCACTTTAGAAGATGATGATCCACCAAGAATTAATCAATACAAATTTCATAATGGGGCAGATTAGGGATGCCCATCAAACAACTTACCCATATCATTTTTGTAATGATATGATTTTGGTTTTTTTCCTTTAAGTGTGATCTTATGGATGATAAGCAACATAATGCCCAAACAAGCTTAATTCCAAATGGAGGACATCACTGGGCAAAATTTTAAGCCCATCAATCCTCAGTTTTTTTGGCCTCCCAAGTCCAACCTTTTTACAGTCAAACTTCCCATATCGATTAAACTTCCCGAAATACACTTAACCTTTTTTTTAAGTTAACTATTATGTGCCATTAGTTACTCTCTTTGATTTCTTGCTAGCTTGAGGAATGACTCAAGGAGTTTATGAATTATTATGGATCAGAAGATTTTTGACATAACTGGATTTCAAACCAGAAAAGCTAATGGAGTTACACTGTGACAACAAGTCAGCTATCGATATTGCTTGTAATCTAGTTCAACATGATCAAACCAAACATGTCGAGGTGGATAGACATTTCATCAAAGAACAAATTGGGAACAAGATCATCTGTCTACCTTTCGTAAAATAAGAAGATCAATTGGCGGACGTCTTAATAAAAGCTGTATGTGGAAAAGTGTTTTATGACTTACTTACTAAGTTGGGCATTTGTGACGTATATGCACCAACTTGAGGAGGAGTGTTGACATGTGCTATCCTAATTAATCAAGAAGATTTATTTCCTTCATTAATTAGGAGATTTATTTTCTTATTTTATATAGTTGACATATCCTTGTATAATTAGGAGATATTCTCCTAATTGTTTACTGTAACTATTTCTTTATAAAGCACTTATGTAAACTCCTATATATACCTTAGTACGGAGAATAATACAATTAACTTAAAGTATTCAAAGGTTTCAAGAGAAGGCTAATAAAGATCTTCATATTGTTAATGTCATTGGGATACTGAACTACAACGTCGCCTTCATCTATTATATCTAATAAGGAGTTCACCATCCTTTATACAATGTATTCCAAGCATTAACATTTTGTGAAATTGTTATGCATTTGTGGAATTCGTACAGTTCTAGAAGGTTTATAGAACACATTCCCAATTCCCTGGTTGTCCGATATTTGTTTGTCTCTTTGGCGACACACTTCAGGGGCGAGGGAACAATGAACTGAGTTATTTCCTCAAGTTGTAGATACGGAATCTCTGTAACCTCTGGGTTTAAATATGAAGGAAAAAAATAATTAGCTATTGAATTTTTTTTACATAATATGGCTATAATGACTACATTTGCTCACCTAACGGTTCTCCGCTTCCCACACTAGATGCACACACGCAATAGCTGGACAGCGAGTAGAAAGCAGTGATTCGATTCAAAACAAACAAAGAGGCCCTGAGAAATACAAGTCACCATAAAAAATTCAAACAATAGATTGAAAGAAAAATAATATAGGAAAGACAAAATTTAATCAAGTTTCAAAGACAAATTTGAACCAGGAAATACATAAATTCTGGGAAAATGTAATTTCTTGAGGAAGTATCAAAACAACAATTGGAAAATAATAAATAGGTAAATGTGAACCAGGATAGAAAAAAATTAATGAAAAGTCTTGAAATTAAAGTATGAGTAAAAGAATATACACTTCAAATGCAAGATTCGGAGCAACTACGAAAGTGGAGGAAAATGCAGGGGCCGAACTCGGCTCATTCTTGTATGAAGGCCATAAAGCACACAAACCAGTATTTTTTACGCTGGTTGGAAGAATAAGCGAAGAACACGCTTGAGAACTAATAATTGAACACAAATCGAAATCAATGGCAGCTAGTTTAATGGCAATCACAGGTTTAAGGAGAGTGAAGGAAAACATAGTGTCCATAAAAAATACAACTCGCCATATAAAATCCAAATAATAGATTCAACGAAAACGAAAAACAAAACAGGAAAGCCAAAAATTAATCAAACAATAGATTGAAAGAAAAATCTGAACCAAAAAAGACTTAAATTGAAGGAAAATGTAGCTTCTAGAATCCAAACAATAATTGAACGGCAAGAGATAAAGCACTCATGTAAACTTTTATATGTTCCTTGTTATAGAGAAGAATACAATTAACCTAAAGTATTCAAAACATATTCATATTTTAAAAGGTTTCAAAAGAAGGTTGATAAAGATCTTCAAATTGGTAATGTCATAGAGATGTTGAACTACAATATCGCCTTTATCTATTATATCAAGTAAAAAGTTCACCGACGGTTTGTACAATTTATTCCAAGCGTCAACATTTTGTGAAATTGTTATGCATTTGTGGAATTCATACAGCTCTCAAAGGTTCATAGAACACATTCGCAATTCCCTGATTGTCCGATATTTGTTTGTCTCTTCGGCGACACACTCCAGGGGCGATGAAACAATGAAATGAGTTATTTCCCAAAGTTATAGATAATGAATCTCCATAATATCTGGCTTTAAATCTAAAGGAAAAAAACAATTAGCTATTGAATTTTTTTTTACATAATATGGCTATAATTACTACATTTGCTCACATAACGATGCTCCGTTTCCCACACTAGATGCATACACTCAATAGCTGGACAACGAGCAGAAAGCAGTTGTGCGATTCAAAACAAATAAAGAGGTACTGAGAAATATAAGTCGCCATATAAATCCAAACAATAGATTGAAAGAAAAATAATATAGGAAAGACAAAAATTAATCAAGTTTCAAAGACAAATTTGAACCAGGAAATACAAAAATGCGGGGAAAATGTAATTTCTTAAGATAGTATCCAAATAGCAATTGGAAAATAATAAACAGGTACATGTGAACCAGAATAGAAAAAAAAAATAATGAAAAATATTGAAATTAAAGTAGGAGTAAAAGACTATGCACTTCAAATGCAAGATATGGAGCGACCACAAAAGTGGAGGAAAATGTCGGGGCCTAACTCTGCTCGTTCTTGTATAAAGCCCATAATGCACACAAAACTGTGTTTCTAAAGCTGGCTAGAAAAATAAGGGAAGGACACACTTGAGCACTAATAATTGAACACCAACCGAAATCAATGGCAGCTAGTATAATGGCGGCCACGGGTTTAAGGAAAGTAGAGGAAAACAGAGGGTCCTTAAGAAATACAACTCGACATATAAAATCCAAATAATAGATTCAACGAAAATAAAAAACAATACATGAAAGACAAAAATTAATCAAACAATAGTTTGAAAGAAAAATATGAACCAAAGAAGACATAAATTCGAGGAAAATGCAGCTTCTAGAATCCAAACAATAATTGAACAAAAAGAGGTAAAACACTCATGTAAACTATTATATATACCTCATTACGGAGAATAATACAATTAACCTAAAGTATTCAAACCATATTCATATTTTAGAAGATTTCAAGATAAGGCTGATAAAAATCTTCAAATGGGTAATATCATAGGGATGCTGAACCACAATGTCGCCTTCATCTATTATATCCAGTAAGGAGTTCACCATATGTTTGTACAATTTATTCCAAGCATCAACATTTTGTGAAAATGTTATGCATTTGTGGAATTTGTACAGCTCTCGAAGGTTCATAGAACACATTCGCAGCTCCATGGTTGTCCAATATTTGTTTGTCTTTTTGGCGACACACTCCAGGGGTGATGGAACAATGAACTGAGTTATTTCCTTAAGTTGTAGATGAGGAATCTCCATAACCTCTGGCTTTAAATCTGAAGGAAAAAAACAGTTAGCTATTGAATTTTTTTTTACATGATATGGCTATAATTACTACATTTGCTCACATAACGGTTCTCCGTTTCCCACACTAGATGCATAAACACAATAACTGGACAACGAGCATAAAGCAGTGGTGCAATTCAAAACAAATAGAGAGGCCCTGAGAAATACAAGTCGCCGTATAAAATCCAAACAATATATTGAAAGAAAAATAATATATGAAAGACAAAAATTAATCAAGTTTCAAAGACAAATTTGAAATAAGAAATATATAAATTCTGGGAAAATGTAATTTCTTGATAGAGTATCCAAACAGCAGTTGGAGAATAATGAACAGGTAAATGTAAACTAGGATAGAAAAAAATTAATGAAAAATCTTGAAATTAAAGTAAGAGTAAAAGAATATACACTTCAAATGCAAGATTCAGAGCGACCACAGAAGTGGAGGAAAATATCGGGTCCGAATTCTGCTCGTTCTTATATGAAGCCCATAAAGCATACAAAGCAGTGTTTCGAACGCTGGCTGGAAGAATGAGGGAAGAACACACTTGAGCACTAATAATTGAATACGAACCGAAATCAATGGCAGCTAGTCTAATGGCGGTACGGGTTTAAGGAGAGTGAAGGAAAACATATGGTCCCTAAGAAATACAACTCGCCATATAAAATCCAAACAATATGTTCAACGAAAACAAAAAACAGTACAGGAAAGACAAAAATTAATCAAACAATAGATTGAAAGAAAAATCCGAACCATGAAAAACATAAATTTGAGGAAAATGTAGCTTCTAGAATCCAAACAATAATTGAACAATAAGAGGTAAAGCACTCATGTAAACTCTTATATATTCCTCGTTATAGAGACTAATACAATTAACCTAAAGTATTCAAACCATATTCATATTTTAGAAGATTTCAAGGGAAGGCTGATAAAGATCTTCAAATTGGTAATGTCACTGGGATGCTGAACTACAGTGTCACCTTCATCTATTATATCCAATATGAAGTTCACCAACTGTTTGTACAATTTATTTCAAGCATCAACATTTTGTGAAATTGTTATGCACTTGTGGAATTCGTAGAACTATCGAAGGTTCATAGAACACATTCGCAGTTCCCTGGTTGTCCGATATCTGTTTGTCTATTTGGCAACACACTCCAGGGGCGATGGAATAATGAACTGAGTTATTTCCCCAAGTTGAAGATGAGGAATATCTGTAACATCTGGTTTTAAATCTGAAGGAAAAACAGTTAGTTATTGAATTTTTTTTACATAATATGGCTATAATTACTATATTTGCTCACCTAATGGTTCTCCGTTTCCCACACTAGATGCATACACGCAATAGTTGGACAACGAGCAGAAAGCAGTGGTGCGATTCAAAACAAGTAGAGAGGCCCTTAGAAATATAAGTCGCCATATAAAATTCAAACAATAGATTGAAAGAAAAATAATATAGGAAAGACAAAAATTAATCAAGTTTCAAAGACAAATTTGAACCAGGAAATACAAAAATTCGGGAAAAATGTAATTTCTTGAGATAGTATCCAAACAACAATTGGAAAATAAATAAACAGGTAAATGTGAACCAGGAGAGAAAAAAATTAATGAAAAATCTTGAAATTAAAGTAGGAGTAAAAGAATATGTGCTTCAAATGCAAGATTCGGAGCGACCACGAAAGTGTAGGAAAATGTCGGGGCTGAACTCAGCTTGTTCTTGTGTGAAGCATATAAAGCACACAAAGCACTGTTTTTTATGTTGGCTGGAAGAACGAGCGAAGAACACGAACCGAAATTTATGGCAGCTAGTCTAATGGCTGTCACGGGTTTAGAGAGGGTGGAGGAAAATAGAGTGTCCTTGAGAAATACAAGTCGCTGTATAAAATCCAAACAATAGATTCAACAAAAACGGAAAATAATACAAGAAAGACAAAAATTAATCAAACAATAGATTGAAAGAAAAATCTGAACCCGAAAGACATAAATTCGGGGAAAATGTAGTTTCTATAATCTAAAGAGCAATTAAACAGTAAGAGGTAAATGTGAACCAAGAAACACACAAAATAATCAAAATGCTTGAAAATAAAGTAGGATTAAAAGAATTGCATACACTCCAAATGCAAGCAAATGAGAAGAATTCAAAGTGAAGCTATCGCACTATTTTCTCGGGAAAGTGGAGGAAAATGTAGAAAACGAACTGATCTCGTTCTTGTATGAAGGTCATGCACCCAAAGGTGTGTTTCTAACATTGACGGGAAGAATGAGCGATGAACATGTTTGAGGTCTGATAATGGACCACGAAGGGAAATCCATGGTAGTTACTCGTCACGGTTTATTGCTTTACAGTCGATTGTGAAAGGAAATAGAAGGTCATCTTGTTTTGAAATTATTTATAAGCCCTTGTATACGGGTCGATTTAACTCAAAACCTAAACTTAAGTCTTAACATAATGGCAACTTTACCTCCTAACCATCTAACATAGTTAGAAACTAACCAAAAACTTGGATATCACGTTAGCTAACTTTCTCCAGCCATGTTTATTTAGTTATCAGAATATGTTGTGGGCCCCGCCCTACCTCTATCTCCCGTTAAATTTTTTTGGGAATATCTCAAAAAACCACCCCGAATCCCCGAGTTTTATATAAAATGAAAAAAGGCTTTCTTTCACAACATGTCACTAAGGCTAACGAAACTATCAGATTCGCTTCCTTCTTCGGTTGTAGGTTCGAACTCCCATTGCGCCTTGGTAGTGTGTGTGAAAACCTCACTCCCCTTATAGTTTAGATTATCACTTATATTATAAATAAATAAAAATCATTGGTTTTTTTTTTTATTTTCCTTTTTTCTGCTACACAAAATCATTAGGTTGGTAATAGCAACTTTATTTTCTTTTGTTCAAGTACGAAATCCAGATCATACTAAAGATCCCCCACATATTAGTTTAGTTTGGTGAGACTACACTGTTAGGCCTTCTGGCCCTTTCCCAAAAAAAAGGAGGCCTCTAAATAAAACACTTTTGCTCATCTGTGCTTTTTTCAGAAGAACGGTGTTCAAATTTTTAGGAAACATTCTAGTGCTTTTATAAAAAAGAGGGCACAACGTAAAGCCCAACTTTCTGCTACTATAATTGTTGTATGGCCCAATTTTGCAAGTGCTTATATAAACAACATTTTCAAAAGAGTCCCTAGAGACACCCCAAAGTTTGATTTAATAAGTCAGCCACCAAAGTCAGTTTTATGTTTCCCTTTGTTGAGGGTCCAAGGGATGCAATATACACTACAGTGGCCTGTGGGGTTTTGTTTTTAGGGTCATTGAAAAGAATTTGAATTCATTTCTATCCTATTCTATGATATGTCTCGAATGAATTGTTCACTTCAGAAGATAATGATCCTTAAACTCAGACACAAGGGGTAATTTCACCCATTTGCTCTTAACGGCAGCCCAACTCATGTTAGAAATGTGCCCTAAGAGCCAATATATTTGATGTCATGAATACATTTCATATATGATATATAAAGGGCAAACTTATTTGTTATCTTTTACATCGTGTAAAGAAACAAATGTCCAAGGTATGCTAAATAAGAGATAAAGTAATCTAAAGAAGATTAGATTCGGAGACCTTTAATCTCTAACTGTACCATCCCAAAATGTTCCTAATCATAGGTTATCAAATGGGCATTGATAAACCATCAAGATTAGCACATATTATGTATGCTCAATTGGGAGGATGGTTAGTCTCAAACCATTTGTGTAGTTGACACTAGTACAAGTATGTGGGTGCTCATTAGTGAATGAGTACACTGAACGCATCAACCGTAGTTCTCGTATGAAGTATTTATCTATATGTCAAACGAGAACTCATAGTTGCAATAATGCAAATTAGTCCTTAGACCTGAGGCATCATGGTTGTCCTGTGATGCGTTATTGATCTTTGATAGCTCTTAAAGGCAAGCCGTAAAAGATTTGTGTTAAGTGTTGTTGGGATCTCTTAATTCATCATAGGGACATGTGAATGTACAATAAGGAATCTCTACTTTCGATAAACAAGGAGAATGTTTCAAGATGTGATTCAGTAAATCTTTGGCCAAAGTATTTTGAGCTTGATTGAGAAAGTTGTTCTTAATCATGTTCTTTTGAATCATATGAGGTTGTAAATCATATTAGGGGTTTGACATAATCAATTTGTACCCTAATAATATGATTTGAAACACTGTATAAGAGAAGGACCGTATTGCATAGTAATTCAAACTGAATAGGTTCTTTATCTATTCTGGTTAGCTTGGGTAGCCTTGATATATTGCTAGATGTCACTCTTGGCTTGTGGAAGTCCTAGGATTGATTGTGATCGATCCAAATAAAGGAAGAATTAAAAAGAGGTTTTAATTCCAGTTGGTTAGAAAGAGTTCTAATATTTTCCCACTGCCTTGCTAATTAGAACCTAATGGATCGCACACCTTAAATGGTTAACTTTGAGTAATACAAATGAGAATGAGTAAATCAATTTGATTGATTTGATGTGGATGATTTACTACGTGTAAAAACGTATTTGGGCCTAAGTAATAGTTAACGGAAAGCCCAAATGGTTGGGTATCAAGCCCAAGTGCTTAAGACACCTAAATATTATGGTTTAAGTGTCATAAGGCCCAATTTTGGAAGCCCAATGAGGTTTGGCCGAAAATGGTTAAGTGAATGTGTATGAGAATTGTTTCCATAAGCTCATTAACACACAAACACAATCAAACATCAACCAAATAGGTTTGGGAGATCAAAGAGAGAGAAAGGAGAGTTTTCAAGAGTGAAATACTTTCATTTTTCAAAGTGGTTTAGATTGAAACCAATCTTGAGAATTTTGCACTAGCATCCAAGTATTCTCAAGATACTTCTTCTCATCTCAAGGTTCCATTGGTGTGGAGACTTAGAGGCCATATACTTTTGTGGCTCACATGGAGGAGAAAGATCAAGGAGCAAAGATCAAAGATCAAAGAGGAGATCAACAAAGAGGAAATCATCAAGAGAAGACCAAACACAAATTGGTTCATATAATTGCTTCAAGGGTAATTAGATCTTATCCTTTCTCTTCAATTTTCATTTATGAAAAACATATCAATGTTCATGGCTTAAGATACTTGGAAGAAAGTTTTGTTTTTGAATTTAAACAACCACCTTAGACTTCCGCTGCGAATAATTTGATTAAATGCATGTTTAATATTCAAATGAACTTTGGAAAAATATTTTGAAATTCCTACAATGTCACATGATGTTCTACAATGTCACATCACTCATACTCATCGTTATGGCTGGGTATAGGTCCCTACAATTTCTATTTTCTAGACATATACTCATCATTCTATAAATCTATGTGTAAAATTCAATTTCAAACTTAAATGACCAGTAGGATATAAGAAGACATAGTATTCCAATGTTTTTACTCTCTTGCCATCAAATTTCATATTTTATTTATAATTTATTCCAAGTATTTCATTAATTGTCATAATTGTAATTAAAAATCCCTATTAATAGCATATCAATCACCCCAACAAACAACAGGCAAGACTTTTATCCATTTCTATGAGACACCATCTACCTAACAAAACACTCACATTTATTGTGTGTGTGTGTGAAGGGGAAACCCCCTCCTATATAGTTTAGACTATTATTTATACTATTTAAAAAAATCACATTTATTCCACAACCTCAAAAAATGAATATTCAATGTCATTCATCTATTTTCCTCATCAAATGTCTACAAAGGGCGTGTGAGATAGAAAAGTTCTTTTTAAGTCTGATTTTTCATTCATCAAGAGTCTCCCCATAAAAAAATATACCAAGAGTTTTTAAAGTTAGATAATTAGATTTTTCATTATCTGTTTTAATGTATGTGTGGCATAGAAATGCCATATTTTATGCTGGCTCAAGAGATATTTGAGGAAACTAAAACGATTAAACTATCAACTTTAACTAGCATGTTTGAGATCAAGCAAGAGAACAAGAATAGCAGGTGAGTTCAACTGGCTTTTCACCGGTCTCTTATATTGGGTATAATAATGAATCTCCCTTCTTTTAATTCTACTTCATTTTCGAGGATTTAGATGAATTCTTGTGTTTCTTGGTTTAAATTTAACTACTGTTGTTCAATTACTAACCATCTGTTTTCTCAATTCTTCTTTCTTTCTATCTCTTTCTAGATGGGGTGTATTATACCTCTGATATTACTTGTTAATCACTATTATACCCTCCAAATGCAAGAGAAGAATTCAAAGTGAAGCTGTCCCAATATTTTCCCAAGAAAGTGGAGGAAAATTTAGGAAATGAACTGATCTTGCATGCAGGCCATGCACACAAGGGTGTGCTTCTGACTTTGGTAGGAAGAACAAGCAATGAACGGGTAGCAAAAACCATGGCAGGAGAATTCGAAGAAAACACTTAGACTGTGCAAGGAAATAAAAGGAACTAAGGCCCCGTTTGGGATTGCTTTTCTTGGCCAAAAACCTCTTCATTTTAAAGTTAAGCGTTTAAGGTGTTTGGTAAAAAGATAATATCCCGATTATTTTAAAAGCAATGGCCTTTTGACAGGCGGCTTTAAAAGCAAGCTTTGGGTTGCTTTTCAAAGTTCCTTTAAAAAGAAGCAGAGATGAATATTTAATGAATTTTTTTAATTCCCAAAATACCATCATTCATTTTAAAAAATGACACCACCTCCACTTCCACATCCAACTCCACCACTTGCACCACCACATTCACTACCTCTACAACCACCGCCGCCACCACCACCACCACATCCTCCTCATCCTCATCCTCCGCCACCACCACCACAACCACCACCTCTTCCACCTCCTCCACCACCTCCTCCTCCACCTCCACAATCACAACCACCACCACCTCCACAACCAACATCACCACCACATCCTCCTCCTCATCCTCCTCCACCATCACCACATCCACCACCTCCACCACCACCTCCTCCAAAACCTCCAAATCCACCACCACCAGCACCCTCACAACCGCCATCCCAACCACCACCAATACTACAACCACCAACTCCACCTTCATCACCACTCCACCACCACCACCACCACTACCACAACCACCAACCCCACCTTCATCACCACCACCACCTCCACTCCATCACTACCATCACATGATTAGTACATAACACTTTTAACATCATGTATATTTTAATCATTATTCACAATTACAACAATTTTATATTAAAATTTACCAAACGTTTTTTATACCTGCTTTTTGTACTAACAACACTCTAAAAATATTATTTACCAAACATCACGAAGCTCCTTTACTTTACAGCCAATTATTTTCAAAGCACAACAAAAATAACTTTTTTTTAAAGTGACAGTAATCCCAAACTTGGCCTAATATAGTTAGAATCTACCCAAAATCGTGTATATAACGTGAGCTAGCCTAACTGCCTCCAGCCATCTTGACCCAAAATTAAAAAATAAAAATAATAATTGCCTCTTGACCGAAAAAAAAGGGCACAACGTAAAGCCCAACTTTCTGCTCCTAGAATTGTTGTATGGCCCAATTTTGCAAGTGTTTATATAAACAAGATTTTCATCAGAGTCACTGGAGACAGCCCAAAGTCAGTTTTATGTTTCCCTTTATTGAGGGCACAAGGATGCAATATACACACTACTGTGACTTGTGGGGGCTTTTTTGGGTTATTTGAAAAGAATTTGAATTCGTTTGTATCTGTGATAGCCACAAATTATTTGAAAAGAATTTGAATTCTTTTCTACCCTATTATATCTCGGATGAATTGTTCACTTCAGAAGATGATGATCCATATATATTTATAGCCCAGCAAGAGAAACAAACCCATCAATGTTTCTAGACCAGTATAGCCAAGAGAGAATTGTTTAATGAATAAATATAGTCTACCAATTAAGAAAATAATTACACACACTAATCCAAATTACCAAAAAAAATTACATAATGGGCCGGATTAGGGATGCCCATCAAACAACTTACTAATGATATGATTATTTTTTTTTACTTCCAAGTGTGATCTTATGGATGATAAGCAACACAATGCCCTCATAAGAAATTGATAAAACAAGCTTAATTCCAAATGGAGGACATCACTGGGCAAAATTTTAAGCCCATCAATCCTCAGATTTCTTGGCCTCCCAAGTCCAACCTTAGGTTAACTATTGTGTGCCATTAGCCACTCTCTTTGATTTCTTGCCAGCTTGAATCTTCTTGTAAAGATTCCTAGTTCTAATGGACAATAAAATGTCCAAAACAAACCCAATAACACAGGCAATGGCCATGATTATAAACACAAGCCTGTAACAATGGGCACCAACACAAGTGTTGCCGCCTTCCGACGTGGTTGTGGCCTGCATATCGTATAATATCCCGGCAAGCAGGCCGGAGAAGAGGAAGGAGCCGAGTGGAAGATTGAGGATTAGAATGTTATAGATGAGTCCGTAGTATTTGAGACCAAATAGCTCTGATGCAGTTGGGACTGTAATGGCAAGCCGAATTCCATAGCATATTCCAACGACGATCGAACCGATGTAGAGAGAACCGGGCATGGCAATGGCCATGAGGATGTAGCCAACGGCCATTACAATCTGAGAAGCAGCATTCCAAAGGGGTCTTGGTGTTCCAGCTTTCCTGTCAATATTACAAACCAAAAAAAAAAAAAAAAAAAGAGGACCAGAGAGAGTTGCATGTTAGTTGATTTTTCAAGCCAAAAATGTATGGCCACCAGAAAAGTTAGTTGGCAAAGAATTGCAGACAATGAATGCTTCTATCAAGTCATATATTTGCACACAAATTATAGAAATATCAACACATGAAAACAAATTCTGAAAGCTACATAAATTGGTCCAATGTGTAGATTTCGTAAACTGTTAATTAAACGCTTAGGTTTGGACCACTTCATCAAACTAGGGATGGCCCTCTGATGCAAAGCAAGCGCAAAGCATAGAACTAAAAAATAACTACAAGTACATATAGATGTTAACGCCATGAGAAAATATGGCCTGATGAGAAGCGAGTGTATGTTCTTTCAACGAAAAAATTCAAATAAAAAATAAATAAAACGTGGGTAGAAAAAGAAACAAGCAAGCTTGAAAGTTGGACCAAACTTTCAAAACCAATTCAAAAGTAACTGGAAATGGTAAAGCGACGGCCAGAAAGAATTTACAATAACAAAAGAGGAGAGGAGGGGGGATGAACAAGGGAGACAATATTTCTTTTATAGAATTTATGAATAAATTAATAAGGGGGTTGAGAAGAAATAGAAAGTCACCCAATTACACAAACAATATATTCTCAATCGAAAGTAAAAAAGCAAACCCAAAAAGTAAAGAGAAAAAACAGGTTCTTATTAAGTAATGTGATTCCTCCCCAGCGACGCCAGCGGTTTCACGTCGAAAAAATCACACAAAGTGCCGCCCACAGTTTACAGCTTTATTAGTCAAGAAAATTAATTTCTAAATGAAAAATCGAACTTTCTTCGAAGGTGATTATAATAGTAAATTAGTTTTTTTTTTGTGGTTGTTGTTGGAAGATTAGTAATAATAATTGTTATTATGAATTCATTATTATAATTGTGGAATCTTCTTTCTATAACATAAAATAACATTAGCAAAAAGCCAAGCATAGTACAAACAATTCCTAGAAAGGAATTAATTCATGGATCTTCTTATTAATATACTTCTCCAATTTCTATTATTATCTACCAAATTGCAAGTGGCCAAGTAATTGAATCTAAGTATCATGGTTAGTACTAACTAAAACACCCACAAAATATTTTTTTTTAAAACCCAAGAATTTTTTTAAAAAGTCCGGTTTGACTTGACCTTTGCAAAAATAATCTAAAAAAATTAGATCAAGATAAATTAAAAAAAGAACATAACAATACAACTTTTACGTTACCAAAAAATTATTCTTCATTTTGATATGACATTAATGAATATAATTAGTAGTGGGTTTAAGTTAACCAACCTGATGAAGTACTCCGAAACCATACCCGACACGATCCGGCCGAAAAACCCCCAAATACTGGTGAGCGACACAAAGATCGAAACGTCGGCGTATCCAAGTGCCAACCCAATCTGCCCCATATTGTTCATAACCGCCAACCCCGTCCCCACCCCACACAAAAACGACACAAACAACACCCAGAAATCCAAAGTCGTCACCGCCTCGAAAATCGTGTGGTCCTCTCCAATTACCGGCCTCCTCCTCACCACCGCCACCACGTCACCACCCGCCTCCTCTGCCTTCTGTTGCGCGTCGTCCGCCGCCGCCTGACTCAGAAGCGGCTCCACCGCTAGAGTCTCAGTATCCGCACCCGACTCCGACACGACCCGATCAGACTTCGAAGCCCACGCGTTGAAGAACGCGTACGCTGGAATCACTAGCGGCGCGGCCAGGAGGATCAGGAGGATGACGGTGAAGATGTGAGAGAAGAGCTTCGAAGGGTCCGGGACGAAGTCGTAGCCGAGGAGGTAGAGAGCGACGAAGAAGGCGACGCCATTGAAGACCCAGAAGTACTTCGACTCCTGGTGGTCTTCGGAGGAGGAAGACGAAGGAGGAACCTCGCGTAGGAAGACCATGGCAGTCAAGCAAACGGCGAAGGGGGCTATGGAGAGCATGAGGAGAAAGCTAGCAGGGTCATTGTTAAACAGAGCCGCGCAGATGTCAGTGAAAATGGCGGTGCTCAGACCCACATAACCTTTCAAAATCCCCGAAACGGGTCCCCGGTTTCGCCTGAAGTTTCTGATGCACGTCACCAGAATCGCCGTGTTCATCCACGTCGTGCTGTTGCCTCCCATGCACAGAAAAATACACATCTGAAAATAGAAATCGAATCAATTGTCAGTTGGGTTGCACTCTGTGTGTTCGACGAAAGTCCCAAAGGAATTTTTCGAGTAACTTTACCTGCCAGTAAGAGAGGGGTTTGATTCTTTCGCTGACGACGAGCCATTGGGCGCCGTAACCGACGAGGCCCTCGACGGAGCCGATGAGGAGGATGAGCCAGGTGGGGAGCTTGTCGGAGGCGATGCCGGCGAGGAGGCCGAAGGCTTTGCCGACGTCTTTGGCGACGGAGAGGCTGTTGAGCTCGAGTTGGGTGAGGTTCATGAGGGTTTTGAGGGCGTCGGAGTAGTTAGAGAAGGTGTAGTTGTTGCCGGAAATGCATTGCACCCAGACGGCCGTGACGAAGCCGAGCCATTTGGTGGCCGAGGCAACGGAAGAACGCTTGGAAGCAAACACCATTGTGTTGTCAGTCTGAAAAGCACAGAGAGAAGAAGGGTAAAGCTGAGCTGAGCTGCTGATGTGCTACTGGTGAAGGGCCAGTATTTAAGGAGATATTTTGAGAATAAAATAAAGATAACGAAATAAATATTTAAAACATTTTTTCGAAAAAGAAAATTAGGGTTTGAACACTTTTTTAAGCGGCCACTGATGATGAACTTGATTTTAAAGCGACGAGTGGCTTGCGGCGGTTTTGTTGTCGTCCTCCTAGTGCCTCAAGTATTCCTAGTCGCTCAAGTCTCCCATGTCTGTTAATTATTTTCCTAATGCAACCCATAAATATTTATTTTGTTAATTACTTGGAGTGATTTCTTATGACGTTTTAATTACGGTCAAAGCCTTATTTCTACTTTATTTTTTTTTCCAGGGGTGAATAATGAGAGGGAGGAAATGTATAATCAAAATTGCATAAAAGTAATAAGGAGAATATTGACGGCCGACTAGCACGGTTGGTGGATATTTTAGATTCGACTCGTGAGAATAATATTTATGGTAAATTTTCAAAATACATATTTGTGATAAGTTCGATACATATTTACAAGTAATATAGGTAATGATAGTTTCAGATGGGCTAAATTGATTTAATTTTGAGAGCTTCAATATTTGAAACTCTTATGGCACATTGATAGTTTGTGTGTGAAAATCTCATTCTCTTTGAAGTCTTGTAGTTTAGTATCGCTTGTATTTTATAAATAAAAAATATATAATTAAATATATTTGTATCGTAGTCCGTATTGATTTGATAGAAGTTCCGTGAAAGAAACACTCTGAAAATGAAATGGGACCGATGAGGAAAGATATGGGAAAAGCAGCATTGAAAATTCTTGACTTTCTTTCCTATGTATGGTACATTAACGGCATCCAATGTACTGGTACTTGAGGCAATTTCCAAGAAAGCTGTTTCCGGGAAAGGATACGAAATGAATTTTACAATTTGTAGTCACGAAAGGAAATTGAGATGTAAAGGGAAAAATGGAAGACGTAGTGTGACTTGGTCGCGTGATGTACCATACAAGCGAGTTCGTTGCCAACCCCCATGCCACGTGACGTGTCCCCTATTCCCGCCCCTCGCTAACTATTTAGATTGCATTTTAGTCAAATGTGTGTATAGAGTGTTGAGAATGATGTTGATGTTATATTCGGGATTAAAATGATGAGTAAAAAAGCTTCTAAAAAACATAATTCTACTGTTTAATTGAACAAATAATTTGATTTTCATGCTCTTTAACTTTCAAATCATTCGAACATAACTCTCGATGTAAAATTTTAGTCATGCAATTTTTATCGTCTCTTACGATATGTATGTATATAAAGGACTTTTAAAAAAAATTTAAAAGCACCATTAAGAACATAAAACTAAAATGAAAGATTACCTCTTTTGAAGATGTGATTCCATGATATCCAGCTGCATTTTCTTCAGGGATTTTCTTCGGAAATTCTACGTTAAAAGCTGCTGGACGAACAAGACCCTCCTTAACTTCCTCATCTTCGCTTTCAATTGTTTCATCCTCTAACAAAGGATCAGAATCATCATCCTCCATGGCTTTCATATCTTAAATGACCGCCGCACCACCAAAACCGTTGTAAATATATAAGATGTCTACATTTTTCAGACTAAAATCAAGCAAACAATGCAGGCTTGTGGGTGTTTTCAGATCGATTTTTTCACGTTTCATATCACCAAATTTTCTTTTCAAGATTAGAATCTCATGCGCTTGTCTGTTCATTCTGAAATGAGTTTTTGGTTTTTGAGTTTTACGAGTCATTGGGTCACGCAGGGTGTGAAAAAAAAAAGTGAGTAAAATGTAAGCCAATCAAACAAAACCAATGTTTATAAAAAGAAAGTAGTCCGAAATTCAAGCGCTGTATATAAGACTTCTTGTGGGCGACAACAGAGATCTTGAACATTGAAAATAAATAACAATGAACACAGATTCAAGTAATTTTTGGCGGATTTGACAGTACAAAAAGAGTATAAAATGAATCAAAATTAAATTACTTGTAAGGGACAAAACATAAACCTTTGTCTAAATTCGTTAAACTAGTGTAGATGTGAGTTAGGCAAATTAACGGTAGCGAGCCCGCAACTGGTTTAAAAATAAATGTGATAAACAGTGAATTTATTACAAAAAATAGATAGTGGAGAGTCGGAGACGCAGCCACTGAGAGGCAGAATGTGAGTGTGAATAATTGATAAGTAAGTTGGGGGGGGGGGGGGGGGGGGCGCATGTGGTGGAGTGATAAGTTGTTGGAACATAATATGTTTAGATTCCTTAAAACTAGTTTTAAATTACTAATAACTATTTTGATAGCCCTAATTGTATTAAAATAATTCAATCACATGACGTATACGTAATTTTCTCCACAATGGAATATTTTAATTTGCTGTTTGACAAGGTTGTATTTTTGACGGTCTGTAATGTGTTGAAATCCCCAAAATCTGACTTGTTTTTGTTATTTTCTTACATTAATAGTTTAATCACTAATCAAATTTGTCGAGTGATTATAAAATAATAATAATAATGGGTCGTTCATAAACTTTTGTTTTGCCTTTGCTCTATCACTTCGATTTTTTTTTTTCCATAGCGAAAATAGAAAATTTCATTAGACTGTTAAAAGCTACAGACTTTGTCTAACGTTAACCTCATTAAAACTTTGCTCAATAAAATTGAGAGGACAAAAAATGATTAAATTCTCCTAAGTAAAGTCAATTTAACAGAGTTTTCTCATCACATATAAACTTATTTTTTAATGTAGTTCCAAATTAATTATTGATTTAGGCATAACACAAGCTCATGTTAATTTTTCTTTGTTTTTTGGGGATGATAAGTACTCTCCCATGTGCATGTTAGGTGGCATTGGCTTATCAAGCAGATAAGAACAAACTATTTCATTTGAAAAAAAAAAAGAAAACGAAGAAGAGATAAGTTCCTAAAATAAAATTGTGACAGTGATTGCACAACTTGTTTTTTATTTTTAAAATGCTATTGTGAAGGACCTTATCAACAACAACAAAAATAGATGCATCCCTCTTTTTTATATATTTTTTGTATACAAGCGCTATAATAAATTATTCTAAATTAATTTAATTAAAAAATAATCGAATTTATATGCAGAGAAGCGAATTCAGTTTCATGGCCAACTAACCTAACTTACGTATGTTTTTTTTTTTTAATATCCATAAAAGTATGTATATTATCTTGTGCCTCAATTTTCTCTAAAAAAAATTTTATATTCTCTAATTTTACTTTCATCTCCATCAGAAAATGCTTTTTATTTTTCAGTAGAAAAGTATAAATTTTTAAAATTTTATTCTTTTTATAAAATAAAGCACATCTCTTTCATGACAGGCTGTTCGATTTTGGCACTGCCTGCAAGTGGGATGGACCACTCTTTTTCCAGTGGGCTGCTTATCAGGTTTAGTTGTAATTTCACTAAGCGGTCGCCAATTTTTTTCTCGGAAAAGCATAAAAGCACGATCACGTATCACAGAAACATAATGACAAATGACTTGTCCCTCTTGCCTGCAAAGCCAATTCGGTGTATATATTTTGACTTCTGAATACAAAAATTATATTTTGTTGTATTTTTATACATAAATTCCTAAATTCAAAGGGTTGCTTAAACAGTAGTTTGGGAATAATCACACATCTATAACTTGTACCCAAAAATCTTATGTTGAATAATGAAGTTGGTCGTGAATATCAACTAGTCATGATATTGCCTTAATTTAGTTGGTAAATTCAACTCACGTGGGTGTCAATGAAGATAGTAATGTACTTCTGTTATGGAAATTTCAACCCGTTATAAAAGTAAATTGTAATTATCATATCATTTGTTCAAGAAAAAAACGAAATTAGTCAATTGATTTCAACTATCAAACGATTTTGATATATCCGGAGTTTCAGAATCTTTGATGTTTATAGATTGATTATCTCTACCAGTAAAACTCCTCATACATTGAATCATGCACTAATCAATCTTAATTATTAGATCCAACAAGATAAGGTTTCAATGGCCTTGAAGATAAGGAACACTTCTTATATCCATTTCAGCTTTCAATATCACAAACCCTACCAATATTCATCGTTATTGTTGCATGCAATTCACGTTCTTAAATTCATTAACGCCGGCTCTGTGCTCCACAGCTTTAGAAAATTTAGAAATTATGTACTTTCTCAGAGCCACATATATATGTGATCACAATAAAGTGGCTCTCCATCGGAAAGTGACTCTAGCTAGCATAATTATTACATTGATCAACTAACAAAATGTCATTAGAACATGTAAGATCAACATTAATAAAGCTTAGTTCACTAGTTATAGGATTTATCAGTGAGTAAAGTTTCGTTTAGAGTGTTAAGTGTGGGCTAATGTGCGTATTATATTGTAAACCGTAATATTCTATGTTTGGTGGTTCATATTGAACTAGACTATTTCAATCAAGTGAGACAATAATCCTAGCCGATGTTTGGTGAACTTATAAATGATGAGACTAGACTTATTAAATTGAAAAAAGTCAAATATGTTGTCTTACAAGTCTCGTTTAAAATAGCGAGACTTATAAGATCTAGTTTTGACTCAATTCCAATCCAATCCAAGTTGTGCTACCAAACTATTGAAATTGAGAGTAATTCTATTTTCCATTGTCATATCATCTACCCCTTTCGGTAGGCAACCATCATTTTCAAGCATAAAGCTCACAAAATTTTAATGGAAAACATTGATAAAGTCACAAATTGTACAGATTTTAGAGATAGTATTTAAGATAAGGGGACGTCAAGTTAGACCTCATCTCTTGTTTGAAGATCATGAGTGATTTGTATTTTCTACTTTTTCCAATAATGATCATGACTGATCAATGACCATGAGAATAATCCAAATGGATAATTTTTTTTTTTTTTAAATATACAATTAAACCGACATTGGAAAATAGAACATGCCATGGCCCCCATACAAAGAAATTGTACCGAAATATGCTAGCTACTTAATTACAAACAGTCTTGCAAACTAGCATGAGAAAATCTAAGTACCGAACGTATAACAAATATATATATTTATATATATCATTATCAATATTTATATGAGTCGAATTAAATAAAGATAAATATCACTAAACTAACTGTTAGTTTATTTTTATTTTTATATTTACTCAAAATTTCTCTAAAATTTCGAAAGCAGGAAATAAAATTAAGAGCGAAATATAACAACTGTCGTTCAACTAATCTCGAATGTTTAAAGAGAGTGGGCAGCCGGTAGGTAGAACAAGAAGGAGGGAAAAAAAAATCAAAGAATGAGAATGAAATTTGGTTGAATTCTACGCACATTTTCAGACGGAGAAAAACGAAGAAGATGAAATGAATATAAAAAGCGAAATCTGTAGGGTCCCCAATTGATTTTTCAAATTGACGCAGAGTTGATGGCATGTGAAAAGCTACAAGAATCGTCCAAATTCTGCTGTGCGGTCGACAGATCGGTACGGAGACCGCACAACTTACGTGACCCGAATTTGCTAGTTGATGACATGACATAGCCAATATGGCAATATATTTGACAATTAGGTAGGCTCCTCCTCCTCACCCGTCCAATTAAATAATTAGCAGTGATTATGACACATAAAGAACGGCTTAAAAAAAAAGGTTTGTGTTTCTTAACTGTTAAGTGTAAAAATGATGTCATAATTTGTTTACCAAGACTGATAAAGAAATACTTGGGAAAAAAAGTAGTTTGCTTATGTTTGGATAATATCACAAAATGAGAGATAATTAACGTTACTTGGGAGAGTAGTTTTCTTATGTTTGGATAATATAACAAAGTGGTAAGAACATCTACCTCATAGGAAGATCAAAACGTACGATTAGCAACATGACTTTAGTCTCAAAAAATCTTAGCCCCCTTTATGCTAAAAAAACACTTCTAGGGTCGTTTTCACTTTGAGGGGAAGAAAGTCATTGTTGTTCCTCAATTTGGGTTAGTGGATTTTTGAACTGAATTATGATTGCAATCCTATAATTTATCAATAATAAAAAATGTCTACCTCATGTTTATGTTAGATAATTCAATGTTATCTATTATATACTTAGGGTTCGCTTGAGAGTGATTTTGGATATGCCAGAATGACATATGAAAAGAAGCACCTCTCAGGGCCAGTTTGGCATTGTTGTGATGTGAAAATAATCGCGGTTAAATTCCTGCGAGAGAAATCAACTGTAAGAGAAAGCAGTTTGGTGTTTGGTAAAATTTTTGTTAAAAGTGTTGTTGATATTGATTTCAACAAAATCAGAAAATAATTGTTGCATAATCATTAAACCCAACGACTATTCTAAACTGAATTTCTGTATAATCAAAAAATGACAGCATCTTATTAGCTCTTTCACTTATAGCTTTCTCTCACAGGATTTTTAACAATAAGTGATTTTCTCGCAGATTATCAAAACGGTTGGGCTTCCCAAATTTTTTTAAAAATTACTTATCACCCCAAATAAGTAATGACAAACGGACACTTACTTTTTCATAAAATTATTTAAAGTAATTGAAAGTTGCGACTTTTCTAATATTGTTTATCTTCAGTTTGAATTATGAGGCCTCAAAGGCCCAAGTTGCAAACAAAGGACGGTTTCAAAACGAGCAACAATCAGACTCAGGCTTTCATGTCCTTTGGTTAATAATTTACATTCAAGTATACAAACAACATCCACATAAATATTTCTTCGACTAAATCGGGTAATCTAATGATGTACCTGGAAAAGCGACAGCCACAAAATATAATATGCTATGCTCGTCACCGGCGGTGGGGCTTGGCTTGGGCAAAGCGAGTAAACACAGGGAACAAGAAAATGAGCCGCGCCTTTCATAAATATCAATGTCCTTTCAATTATTTATCCCCAACTTTATCTTTACCTATATTATATGGACCCAAGAGCGACCGACATGACAATATATATTTGTTGATACGAAATCACTAATATATATGTCAAGAGCTCTTTCATATATCTAGCTGTCAATAAAAAAATTTATGAATCCGCTGCTCAAAGTTGGTTTCATAATTTAATTTCCTCTCGCCCTACCCTACCACGATAAAACTTACCCACAACATTGAATGAGGAGGGCCGGCCGGCACTGTATATGTCCTCTTGTATGCGTCAAGGGGCATTCTTGAATGTAGAGACAAAATGAAAGAGGCGGCCTTTGCCATGCATTTTGCAACTTGCCTGCCATGCTTTATTCTGTATATACTTTTTTATTATTTGTATATAGGTCATTTTTTCTGTTGTTGAAATTTTCATACATATTATATATGCTTTTGTAATGGTTCAGTTACATAGCAATATGTTGCCCTAAGTTATGTTCAATCCAATAAAATATTAAACGTGTGGACTTTCGAGTGACTGGGTTCCTTCCACGGAATATGCCGAATATGAGCAAAAGACAGGGAAAAGAAAACAAGATGTGCTGCGTGAATCATGCACAGATAGCTGCAATTTGTATTTATCTTCAAATCTTTTTTTCTTTTTGGGTAAGACCATGTGAGAGTGATTTAAATTCACACAAATCATAACGGTGTGAATTCTATTCTACGTTACGAGTCTTATATATATAATTTTTTGTCAAATGAGAAAATATTATTAAAGACGAATGATAAGGTTTAATTCAATAAAATATTAAACGTGTGGACTTTTGACTGGGAAGTTGGAACTTACCTCATCACCACTACAAAGTATGCTCGTAATCGCAATCGTAATCACAACAATGATACACTGTATGGTGATATGGTCACACATTGAAGGATTTTTTGTATTAAAGGTTTTTTTTTCTCCAAGACGACGCTCATAATCTGTCTATTATTAAAGATATTTAGCATAAATTGCCAAATCTCTTTGACCTGCAGGTTGCTAATAATATACGCACAAATCGACAATCTCAATAAATTAAAACAGGAGTTTGGTTCGATGTTACATCATGATTTGGATCATGAATTAGGTTTAATGCAGTACAGTCAGTACTTTGTCTGTTTAAAATGTTTTGCAAAAACCTAGCCAGCGGCTGTACTTGATTGATCAAGACCTACTATTGAATAAACGGTACTCTTGGATTTGCATGTCAAAATCATTAGGTTTGGTGTGGATCATGAATTTGCTTTCAAGTTTGAATGGTAGTGCTTGTGAGGACCTCGTTATATTTAGATTATTGCTTATATACAAGAAAAAAAAATCATTACTTTTGTTTCTTTTTTTTTTTCCTACGCAAAATCATTAGGTTTGTAATAGCAACATTGTCACATAATATATTAGTTTGTTTTGATGAGACTGCGGAAAGGCTAGAATGAGGAGGTTGAGTGAAGAGCTTATTTGAGGAGGTGAAATCTCACCATCAACAACAAAAAACAAAGTACATGGGGGGTGCATTGGGGGTCCACATCCCTTTTGATGGTGAGATGGGGTCTCCTCAAATAAACTCCTCGTTATAGAAGCTCCCGATGAGACTGCACTGTTGGGCCATCTGGCCTTTTCCCAAAAAAAAGAGGCCTCTATTTAGGTTGGGTTCAGGCCAGAGATAAAAGTTTGTTCAATCCGATAAGTTCATTTTTCTTTAGGGCCCTTTTTGGACGTTTATATAAATAAAGCACTTTTGCTCATCTTTGCTTTTTTCAGAAGCACTCTGTTCAAATTTTTATGAAACACAAGTGCTTTTATAAGAAAAGAGGGCACAACGTAAAGCTCAACTTTCTGCTACCATAATTGTTGTATGGCCCAATTTTGCAAGTGCTTATATGAATTTTCATAAGAGTCCCTGGAGATAAAAGGTTGGACAGCCCAAAGTTTGATTCAATAAGTGAGCCACCAAAGTCAGTTTTATGTATCCCTTTTTGAGTATACACTACTGTGGAGGGGTTTTTATTTCAGGGTTATTGAAAAGAATTTGAGGTCATTTGGATCTGTGTATTGCTGTACTGTTGCAGTTCAAAATATGCATAGATATGACTTAATTTCTTAAATTTTGATCAATTTTAAGTAATATGTGACTGTTTGGTCAAACATAGAGACAATTTATTCGCTTAATTTTTAATAAAATGAGAATATCTAACTCAAAATCAATATGTCCCGAAAGACCTAACCCAAAAACAATATAAACGCCCAACATCTGTACATTGCGGACTAGTTTTACCCAGAAACATGATTTAATTTCATCCTTGCCTCTATGCTATGCTGGGACACATTTTTTTTATTAATAAAAAAAAATCAATAATACAATGCCCTCAACAATATTTTTTCAAAAATTTAAATTTACTAAGATTGCTACTATTTCTACCATCCTACCAACCATATAAATTTGAAAAATTACAAACCTATCTTTCCACCTACCATTATTCCTAAAATACTATTTAACTGTATTTCTATATTTGTTATTACAAAAAATAAAAAATAAAAAAATAAATAAATAAATAAATATATATATATATATATATATATATATATATATTCCATCTCGTCGCCTCAAGTCACCCTCCACCCCCAACCCCCTCCTCTGACGAAAACCCAACAGTCAACACCATGACCATCACACCGACAACCACCTCTCCTCCCATCCGCAGCCACCCCCACCTCCCACCTTGCCACCAATTTGATTTTCCTATCCCACCACCCCACTCCTCCTTTGCTGCTTATCCTAGTCATCCTGTTCACGGTGCCTTTGCACTGGCTTGTTGGGCTCAACTTTATGGCCTTCTTTCATTTTCTGCTTTTGATATGGTTGATATTATACACTGCGAATTCAGTAGTGGTGTGTTTCAAAGTACTTGTGCCAAATTTCATTGTGGGAAACTTCGTCGTCGTCAGCGTCGTGGATCATTCTTTGGGGATGATGGTTGTGCTGAGAAATTGCAAGAAGGGTGGATGGGGTATAAGGGCAGGGACGATGGAGAAGAGCGGAAATGAGGAAGGGATGGTGGGTTCTTCCAAATGGTTTTGATAATATTGGGTAAAGGGACGGATAATAGGTTGTGCTAACGGCGATTAGGTGTTTGATGGTTGGGTATGAAGATGGGTGTGGGTTCCAAAAAATAGCATATGGGTGCGGGTGCGTGTTAGAGAGATAGATAGAGTTGTAAATTTGTCTCATTTTTTAAAGGAGTAAATTTGTCTGAGTGAAAATACCATCACTCTTTACTAAATTTCTTCAATAAATAATCATAAATCATTTGTACTTGTTTAATAAAATAAGATTAATCATTCTAGAAAAAATAAAAAGATAAAAAAAGATTATTAGAAGGGAATAGCGTCTTTACCCAAAAAAAAAAAAATGCAAAGTAAGATTTAGAGCACCTAATAAACTTTCTCATTGTGTCTGTTGGACGGGAAATTCCAGGCCTTTGTTCTCTGCCTCTCTCTCATCAGTCTGTCTGTCTGAGTTCAGAGGTCACTGGCAGCACCGTATTTTTGGTCTTTCTATTAAGGAGAGAGAGAGAGAGAGAGAGAAAGTAACATGGAAGATCAAGCAGGTGGTAGATATAAGCCTACTTCTTAATTCAGATAAACAAAGCGAGAGAGAGGATTGAAACGATGCGTCGAGAAATCTCCGCTCTGCTTCAGCCACGATCCCTCCTCATCTTCCTCGTTCTCGCCATTTTCCTTATTTTCGTCTTCTCTTCCACCCATAAAAAGGTAAGCTTTTTAGCTTTCATGGATCTGAGTGCCAATTTGCAGCTCTTTGTGCTGAAACCTGGGATTTACAATGTGGATTTGATGTGTTTTGTTGAAATTTTGGTGCTTTATGACCTGGATGCTTTGTGTGGGTTGCTTTCTCATATGGGTTTGGTTGGAGTGTCTTGCTTATGGCATCTGGGAATCAGAATTTGCGACATATTAGTCACGGATACTCTATTTAATGAATGCTTAATTGGGTACTAATAATTTGGAATATGTTAAATGGTGAAATGGTTAAGAGTGGTTAGATGGGGATGCTGTTCTAAATGTTGAACAACTGCTTATGAATGGAGCCTTGTATGTTGGTCAAACTGTGTAGATGCCATTATTATGTTATATGTCCAGAGTGCTTGCCTATGTAACTCATGTCTATGAGTCTAGCTATTTTCATTGTCATAATACATTCCAGATTCAAGCATTTTGTTTCTTGAAACATGGTTACTAGTTGTGGGTTCTGTTCTCTAGCCCCATGTGGGATCTGTAATGTCCAGAGACTCTGCCGGTTTGCTTAAAACAGATACCAGAATGCAAGTGTAGGTGGGTGTGGGTAGTGGGGGATCTTTGGTGCTTGACATCTGGTTTCTATTTATATCACCCCAACAAAAGAAAACATTACGGGTGTGTCAATTAATGCTTCGTTAAGGATATATATAGGGATGATAAAACATGGCTGCATGTTATTCATGCCTTGTTGGTGTACCAGATCCTGTGAAGTCTTGGTGGGCTGCAAAACTTTTCTGAATAGACGGGTGTAGTTTGAAGTGGTTTATTCTTTGAGTAATGATGTTTTCAGCTTCTGTAAGAGTACAGCGGCCTGCATCTAAAATCATTATCTACAAAAAAATTGATTAGAGTCTCTAACTTGACTTGTAGGAGGAAGAGAAACTAGAAGAGGTGCCTGAAATTACCCACAGAGTATACCTGGATGTTGATATTGAGGGACAGCACTTAGGTACAGCTTCATGTCAATACTATTACATGAACTACCTTCCGCCAATTTCATATTGGTTTCCTATCCACTGATAACTTCTATTTTCACCTTTACATTTGCAGGTAGAATTGTGATTGGATTATACGGTCAGGTTGTACCAAAAACTGTTGGTACGTGTTCATTTCATGTTTTAATGCCTTTACGTTAGAATCTTAGAAACCTAATTTTTTTCAATTTGTCACAATTTGGTATTTAGTTCACAAATAGGTTGACAATAATCCACCTTATTTTACATATCCAAATGTGGGAATATAGACAGCAGTTCATGGTGATAAGCTATAATCCTTCTCATGCAGTGGCATTTTCTTGCTGATTTTGATTGCTATATTAGAAATGGATGTGCCCACTTGCTTCCACTTTTGCACCATGCTTATTACATTAGCACTTTCTTGTGAATTGATTATGTTTACCTCATATCACTTAATTGCCTAATACTTGAATCTTTGGTTTGCAGAAAATTTTAGGGCGTTGTGCACAGGTACATGGACCTACTTCGATATTTTATCACTGAAAGAAGCTGTTCTTACTGTCATTATGCTGATTGAAACTTTCTTTGAATTTAGGGGGAAAAGGCAAAGGTGCTAAGGGAAAACCACTCCATTATAAGGGAACACCATTTCATCGTATTCGTATCTGGGTTCATGATTCAAGGTGGAGATATTGTTTATCGTGATGGGAGGGGATATGAATCTATATATGGTGGCACATTTGCTGATGAGAATTTCAGAGTGAAACATTCACATGCAGGTGTTTAATTTAAAAAAGTTTATGGTTGTCACTTTTGTTTTGTTAATGATCTATAGATTTCTAAAGCTCCAAGTTCTCTAATTCTTTCTAGTTCATTTATATTGTTATTCCTCTGAAACTGCAGTTTATGTGCAGGTGTTGTTTCTATGGTGAATTCAGGACCTGATTCCAATGGCTCACAGTTCTTTATCACCACAATCAAAGCTAGTTGGTAAGCTATTCTTTAGGTTGGAATTCTGAATATTAGGACATGAGCAGATATAATTGGCTCTGTACAAAGTTTCAGAGTATACAGCCAGACAAACGCATAATTGCTCTTTTCAGAACTTTCCAATAGTATACTTTTTCTTCTTCGTTGAGATAGGTTGAACCGTCCAAGATTGTGTACTTATATTATACAATCTGCTCCTAAATTCCTAATGACTATTTAACTGCTACTAGACAGCTTCTCATGTGGTGCTTCAATAAAAGTAGTCGGACTTGGCCATGCTTAGTCAAGAATTTTATGCATATGACAGAAGATGATAAGATCAAAGCTATTATTATCAAATGGAGTTGACAGAACATGTGTAGCAGGCCAAAATTAAAAAATTTAAATAAAAAAACAAGAAAGAAAATGTCTGTATTTGTGTGCACGCTTCCACATGCTTACATGTGTGCTTACACACACATCGCAAACAGGAGGTATTGAAAACTTTCTCATGCATCTATGATGCTGATTTTTGGAATCTTACCTTTAAGAATAACACTGAAGTTTCTGAGGATCATCAACTTACATCATTCTAGAGATACGAAATTACCTTCAGAGTGTTTGTAATTGTAGCCATTATAAGAGGAGGGGAAAAAGTGTGATATTGCATGCTATATAGGTATGAGGCTATGATGCACATCGCACCTGAGGCTAGTTATTTAATGGCAATGTGTGGTATGCGTTCTACAGGTTGGATGGGGAGCATGTTGTCTTTGGCAAGGTAATTCAGGGCATGGACACTGTGTATGCAATTGAAGGCGGGGCTGGAACCTACAGCGGAAAACCCAGAAAGAAGGTTACTATTGCTGAATCTGGAGAGATACCCCAGAGCCAGTGGGATGAGGAAAGTTGACACTTTTTACAAAGAATTTTTACTTTGAGCTTACTAGATTGATTCTTAGATGACTGATACACTTTTGCCCCCTTTTACCAAAGTTCCACTAGTCTTGGGCTTTTCTCCTGGATATATTACAGTTTCTCTTTTTGTAATTGGCAGCAGTTGTTAATACAAAACATGTTTGTTGTAGAGGAAGTGAGGAACCGAATAGAAACCATCGTTCTTTTTTTCATTTGCCTCCATTTTTCCCAGGCTTGTATATTTGACTTTCATTCTGAAGTTTGCTTTTGAAGGCATTGAAGTAGCTTCAAAGGACAAGCATTTATTGTTGTCAATATGACTTACCATTTGTTGTTGACATGAGCTTATGAAACCATGTAAACGCTGATATTATGTGAGAGAGTTTAGATAAGAGTTGGTGCGTGTAATAGTACTCATATGTCACACATTGGACGGCGACATGTTTACATAGTTTCTTGAATTCTTTGTGTAAATCGACACTCGAGACCGATCACAAGATTTTTTTTTTCTTCTCTTTTTTCCTCTCATTTAATCTGCAGCTAAATCATTCTTGATACTAGGTCTTACGACTAATCACAACAAAATAATGAAGATTTATGAAAATAACATAGGAATAGGACCATTAAGTTGTCCTCGTATCTGAACATAAACCATGTCATTATCAAGATGTTGAGTTAAAAGTTGTTGGATGCATGTTATTAAACGAATGCACATATTTATAGGACAATCAGATCAGACAGACACATCAAAGTTGAAAACTTGAAACCAATTCATGTCTGGCAGTTATGCCTCCCAGGGGGCTATGTCAAGGACAGAAGCTCAAATGTTTCAGAAAAAACACTTGAATTTTTAATTAAATTTCGATGTATTTTTTTTAATAACGTTTTTAACTAGCAAATTTTTTTTTAAAAAGAATGTATAAAAGTAGGAGCCTCTCCCCTCCACTGTTCCAACCGACCAAAATTTGTATTTGGGAATTGCCAACTCATACTCTCTGTGAGGCTTATCATCCTCATCATCATCTACTACTCCACGCACTTTCAGCTTAACAGTCAACGAAACCAAAATGATCCTCCTTCTGCACCTTCCCTAAACCCAAACTCAAACCCCAACCACCATCTCCTTCTCTCTCTCTCTGAGTTCCGATGGGCAGCTCTGAAGAACCCGACAGGCCCATCTCCTTCTACGACTCGTCGTCTCCCTCCGCACCCCTCCTCTCCAAGCCCCCCAACCCAATCGACGACCCACCGCCGCCACCATCCTCACCGCCGTCTTACACCGACCAACACGATTCAGAATCCGACCCGACGCAGTATCTCCAGATCTCCTACAACCACGGCCCACGCCCTTTCAAAGACCTCCCCTTTCTAATCATCTTCGTCCTCTTCGTCCTCGCCACCTTCGCCTTCGGAATCTTCTCCGTTTTTCACCGGAACACCAGTTACTCCAACCTCGCCTCCTTCGTCTACGACTCTGACTCCACCTCTTGCGTAAAAAACGACACTTTGACCCATCACCCCAACTGGGTCCTCCTCACTTTCTCTTCTTCGTCTTCGTCTTTTCTCAAAGATTTAACATGGACCCTCGTAATTACGTTGGTTTTGAGCTTGCCCATTTGCATCAGCTTACTGTTGCTTCTCAAGCACTACGCTAAGCAAGTTGTCTATGTCTTTCTCCCCTTCTTCGTTGTGTTCCCAATTTTCTTCAACGTGTATTGGTTCGTTGCTTGTACACTCAGCTCAACTTGCAGCGATGCATTGCCTTTACTTTACAGAATTTTGATTTTGATATTTGTGTTTTTGGTAATTGGGGTCCTTGTGTGGATACTTGTGGTCAATTGGCATCGAATTGAGCTCACTGTGAGCATAATTGGGGTGGCCTCCAATGCGCTTTCGAGGAACTTGGGTTTGTTTGGGGTCTTGCCATGTTTGACTTTGGCATTGCTGGTTTACTATGCTCCCATTGTTGTGTTCTTGGTGTTTGCGAGGTTGAATGGGAAGATTGTGCCCCGAGAATCGAACGATGCGTATACTTGTGTGTGGAAGCAAGATGGTTGGGTGCCTGCTTATTATGCATTGGCAATTCTCACTATGTTGTGGTCTCTAACGACTATGGTGGAAGCTCAGGTGTATGTAATTAGTGGGACTGTTGCTCAGTGGTACTTCATTAAGGAGGATTCAACTCCAAGGCGGATTATTAGAAGTTCTTTAAGGTGAACTATTTATTGCTACTTTCTTCTGTGTTTAGATTGATTTATATAAGTTCATATATATCTTTGTTATTCTTGAAGGTAGTTGAAACTTGCAATTGAAATGTACACTGCGCAAACTAGATGAAAAATAGTAGTAGAGCTTTGTAAAGTTGGTGATTCACTCTGTTGAATTTCAATAGGCTAGGAAAACACAGTCAATTTAATTGCAAACAATGTATGTATGCATATTAATCCCTTTTAGGGAAGGTAATCTGTATACATTTTTGTCCGGGAGGTCGGTGGGCCACCAATTTGTTTTCTAAGTTCCACCTATTCTGAACCAACCCGTCATATATTGTCTCTAATGTAAATATTTTCCAATTGTGATATAGATACTAGGCAATCTTTATTTAGCTTGTCTTCATTGAGTCAGATGGGTACCTGCTTCTTGTTTTTCTACAAATTTGTTTTCTTGATACAATTATTCTTACTTTTCAATCATGTTCTTTATTCTTTGTTTTGTCCGTGAATCAAATCATATGCTTGTGAGAATAGTTATCTGATCAATGTGATGTTCTTTTTATCTTCTTCTTTTTTTCTCTGGGGGAATTGGTTGACATATTAATCACAGCCAAGATTTATGCATTACTGTACATGTCATTTGTGTTCACGATAAGATCTTCCTTTCTCATGTTCCTGTAAACACTTGCAGAAATGCCTTTGGCCCTTCCTTTGGCACAGTATGTGTATCTGGATTGCTTTTATCTGTTGTTCGAGTGGTGCGTGCCATGGTTGATGGTGCAAGACGAGAGGGTACACCTGGAATGGTGAATTTTGTATTACGCTGCTGTGTTAATGCCTTATTCTCAGCGATTGACTTCCTCAACAAGTTTACAATCAACTTTGCGGCAATAACTGGTGAATCTTACTGTTCTTCTGCAAGGATGACATATGAGCTTCTAAAACGTAATCTTCTCTCTGCGGTGTTCGTAGAAACCATCTCCACTCGTCTACTGGCTGGAATTATTTTTGTACTCTCAGCAATATATGCAATTGCGGTATGTTGTCTTTTCAAATCTCAATCATTCAGCATTCCATTGATTACTGCATTAGGTGTGGTATGTGAGGAACCCA
This sequence comes from Prunus fruticosa, assembly GCA_018703695.1. NCBI lineage: Eukaryota > Viridiplantae > Streptophyta > Magnoliopsida > Rosales > Rosaceae > Prunus > Prunus fruticosa. The sequence continues at coordinate 35,826,348 of CM031924.1, forward strand.
TTCATGTATTGAACATGTGATATCCTTGCAAGTTAGTAAAGGCTCTGCTTAGATCTCCTAATGCAATTAATGACATGTGACATTCTTACCTTTTAGTCCTCCTCCGCTGCACTTTTCGGTGTGGCCTAGCTGAGCAAAGAGAGTTGAGGGTTCTCTTTTAGTTGCATAATTTTCTTTTTTAATATTTAATTCCCCTGTTTTTCCTCTTTCTTTAATATCTCCTAATAATGGATTTGCATCAACAGGTGTGTGCTATCTTAAAGGGTGTAAGCGATCTCGGGGTTGATTCGTACTTTGTGGCTTTGCTGGCATGGGTGCTGCTGATCTTGGTACTGGGTTTCTTTGTCCATGTGCTAGACAATGTAATTGACACTGTGTACGTGTGCTATGCCATAGATAGGGACAGAGGTGAGGTTTGTAAACAGGAAGTTCATGAGGTTTACGTTCACTTACCGATTAGTCGAAACCATAGACCATCATCTTTCATCTCCAGAACTCTGGGTGTATAAATTATCCTTGGATTTCAATCTTGTATTGTTGATTTGTTCCGTGTATCAAGTTAGAATTGCCTGCCCGAAAATTGTGCATACCTTTGAGTGTTGCCTTGTACAATTTCTGAGGTTTCATCAATAAAGAAAAAAATTCCAGGCCAGTTTGAGCATCAAGCCAACTATGAACCTGTCAACCTGGTTCTTGAATCAATTGCTCCTGTGTAGGATGTAGAATGCATATGAACCCCCACATCTCCATGAAGACCATAATCCAATAAGTACAGGTTCCCTAGTAGGAGGCAGTTCCTATTTGATAATCTATCATGGCATTTCTGAGGCAGATGGGCTTAATCTTACCCAAGTTAATTTAAGCACTGTGATCCCATTTGGTTGACATTTAGAGTCGTTTGGTGACTTGGTGGCTTGGTCTGGACTATTTCAATGAAATTGGTTTTGATTGAGGTTTGGTGAACTTATTTGAATGATAATTTACAAATTTAAACCCGGCTATGAAATTGTGACCCCGTTGTCAATGATTTACAATTTCTATACATATTCTAAACTCCCTTAAAGTAAGAGGAAGGGGATTGAAGTCGAGTGCAAGGAGCCGACGCATTGCCTTAGCCGCCTAACCCAAATGTATATCTTGTATTTACAAATTTAAACCATTCTCTAAAATAATGAACCCGTTAATTAGTCTTCTTATTGAAATAAAAAATCGTACTATTTATGGAGTGCCTTGTTGATAAATAAAAGAACTAAATAATCCCCCCTATCTCATCCAAAAAAAAAAGGAAAAAGAACTAAATAACTGAAAAGAAGCATAACATACAAATCCATTTTGGGAGGCTTTGTAACTTTACGCATTTACAGAAAACACTGCGATACATTCTTTGAGTTGTGAAGCCAACGTTCAACAAATTCTGCAATCATGGTTCTCGAGGTTAGCCATCTTCTTCTTTTTCTTCTTCTTCGAAAGTTCAAATCTTTAGGGTTTCTATACGATATTGTATGATGATTATACTTAAATGTGATGAATTCTCAGGCGACTATGATCTGCGTCGACAATTCAGAATGGATGCGGAACGGCGATTACTCTCCGTCCAGATTACAAGCTCAAGCTGACGCTATTAATCTCATTTGTGGTGCCAAAACCCAGGTTCTTTTTCTCTTAATCAAGTTCTTCCCTTTTCGAATTTTTGGTACCAGTTCAATTTTTTCAATAATGGTGTTTGTAATTGGAGTAGGCCAATCCGGAGAATACAGTTGGGGTATTAACAATGGCGGGCAAAGGGGTTCGCGTGTTGGCCACTCCAACCTCTGATCTTGGCAGGATTTTGGCTTGCATGCACGGTATTTTCATTCATTACTAATTTGCTTGTGTTATATGATTCTGATTGGAAAACTTTATATGTTTGCCTTGCTTATAGAGTCAAATAGCTGATAAAAATATATCTTTGAAGCAGTTAAGAATGGTTTTGGTTGAGTATAAATGATCTTGCTCAAGGGGGCCATTGGTCTTTAGGAAAGCCATATGGGAGCACAAAATAATAATTGAATGTTGTTACTTTTGGTTTTAAAGACAATGTTGAAAGGGCTTACTACTAGATAATATCTATGCATTTGAGATTGGGCCTTACTATATGCACTGTGAGAAAGTAACAAGAGATGGTTAGGCCTCTGCTTGACTATGATTCATTTTCTTTTGGATGCTGGTTGTTAATATTTAGTTTAATGGGTACTCTCTCCTCTCTTTTTATTTTTCTATCTCTAATTCCTTATATATAGGTCTGGAGATGGGAGGTGAGATGAACATAACAGCTGCGATCCAAGTAGCTCAGTTGGCTCTTAAGCATCGCCAAAACAAAAACCAACAGCAGCGGATTATAGTTTTTGCTGGGAGGTATAGATAGTGCTGACTTCTGACTTGCCCCCTTCCGTTTTTCTTTATATTTTCTTGCTGACCTCTAACTTATTTGCTGCCTATTCAGCCCTGTCAAATATGAAAAGAAGGTGTTGGAAACAATTGGGAAGAAACTGAAAAAGAACAGTGTTGCTCTTGATATTGTTGATTTCGGTGAAGAGGATGATGGGAAGCCAGAGAAGCTGGAGGCCCTTCTGTCTGCTGTTAATAACAATGACAGCAGTCATATAGTACATGTCCCTCCTGGTCCAAATGCTCTCTCTGATGTTCTTATAAGGTGCAGTTTTTAATTTTTGCCCATGTCTGTTTATATGTAAGCGTATAACCAATTTTAAAATTATGTGTCACCGGAACTAATTGGAATATATGTTTAGATTCATGATACTGTTTATAAAAACGATGCATGTTAAACGAAGGAAGAACAGAAAAGTGAGAATAAGAGGTATTGAAAAGACAAGGGGAGAATTTGTGGAAAAATATGTATATAAGCTCAAAGTATTATTTGCCAAATTACTTTTCAGAAATTAATAGGCATAAGTTTCTAATTTTCTTTCTATCTTTACATATGTTTTACGTGTCATGGCCAATTTTTGCTTGTTGAATAACACAGTGAACACATCACACCAGATCACTCTTATTATGTCTCCAGTGATGATTTTCCCCCCCTATTTTATGGCAGTACGCCTGTATTCACTGGCGATGGAGAAGGAGGAAGTGGCTTTGCAGTGGCAGCAGCAGCAGCAACTGCGGCTGCTATTGGTGGTGGTTCTGGCTACGATTTTGGTGTAGATCCCAATATTGATCCTGAGCTTGCTCTTGCTCTTAGAGTTTCTATGGAGGAGGAAAGGGCTAGGCAAGAAGCTGCTGCCAAAAGAGCTGCTGAAGAAGCTGGTAGACAAGAAAAAGGAGAGGAACCCTCCTCCAAATCAGAGGATGTAACCATGACTGATCAAGCCAATGTTTCTTCTTCCAACGAGGATAAGAAACTTACTGATGATGCGGTTGGTTTCAATTTGCTTGTGTAGTTCTTAAAGTCTATATAATTGTTGGTTTTTATGTCATCATTAGTTATCATTTAAAGAACTGCTGTAATCCAAATTGGCCTTGTCTCGTGATATGTGTGATAGGTTGATGAGAATGACTTGCTGAAGGAGGCTCTTGCAATGTCAATGAATATCTCTGGAACTGGTCATGCAGCAGGTGATACTGAGATGTCAGAGGCAACTAGTGGAGATCAGGAGTTGGCTTTAGGTGTGTTTTTCTATTTCGTATATCTCAAATTATTTAGTTGTGTGTGGTAACTTTAGTTTCTTGTACTTGATTACTTGTGGAAATTGATGTACAATGCGTTTGTGTTTATTCCATTCCATGCACAATTGAGGGAACCCTATAGAAAACTTAATTAAGGGAAAGTGCCACTCCGTATTGTATTTCAATGACATTAAGTATTCTTGTGCAATTATTCCTTTCATTTGTACAAGTGTTCTTGTACGATTTTTGAAGGTCACAATCCTTTCATTTTAATAGATTCTAGTTTATCTCTACAACTATTTGACTTCATATTCCTCCTTTTTTATCCTTTTGATAAGCAACTTGGTAGTAATACCATCAGATGAATAATCCATTCATAGGTTTATACTTAGCAGTTCTTTCTCTTTGCATGTTGAGTGGTCTACTTTCTTCGTGTGTTCCACTTTGGGCTGTTCTTACTAGTGGTATCCTTTACTAAATCCCAAATCTATGAGTTTTTAGTTCATGTAATTCATAGTCATTGCCATGGACGCTTAGCTGCCCTGAGACTAATTTGGTGAAGTTGGGCATCAGAATGTGGATCACCTATGGTGTGGCTTTTTATTGATGCTTTTTATGTTTTACCTTGTGTCTGGTTAATATGGAATTTGATTTGCCAATATTCAGAACATTGACAGAGATATGTGATAATATTTGTTATTTTTGCATGCTTATTATATCTTTGTTGCATGCAGCTCTTCAAATGTCCATGCAGGAAAGTGCCGGAGAGCCCTCATCCCAGTCCGATGTCAGCAAGGTGTTGGAGGACCAGTCTTTTCTTACATCTATCCTTGAATCAGTATGTCCAGTTGAACCTAGCCTGTGGTACTATACGTATAGCTATGTTTCTGTTTTTCTGATATGTTATTTTTTCCTTGCAGCTTCCGGGAGTTGACCCCAATGATCCTTCAGTGAAAGATCTTCTTGCATCTCTGAAGAATCAGTCCGAGGTATGTTCACAAACCTTACACATAAAACTTAATGGGTAACGGGTTATGACTGATTATTCTATGTCATAAAGTTCATCTTTTGACTTGGTGTTAAGATCTATTATTGCGAGTTTCTAGATCTACCAACTAATGAAAGTTTTTCCTTTCCTGTAATCGCTAGCCCCCACAAAAGGATGAAGAAGAACCATCGAACAAGGACAAATGAAAATGTTACTACAACGACTTCTGTATCTTCGAAGTAAGCATTCAAATTCAGAATCCAATTCTAACTATGATGACGCCTTCTCTGTGTTGACCTAGATTGATTTTCTCAGAAGCATCTGTTTCCTCTGTCGCAGATCAATGAGCTATTCCTTCCAGGGGAAGGCTTATTTATGTTGTGGGAAGATGATACAGAAACAGATGCATATTAGGTTTTCTGAGATTATGTTACAAGTTAATCAAGTTATGCTGCATTTCAATTCATGTTTTTTGTAATGTAAGCAATGGGATGAACTGTGGCAAACTTCATGGCGTCATGTATGGTTGTTTTAATTGACAAAAAGGGAGAGAAGAAAAGAGCAAATAGATTTCCAGATGCTTTAACTTTGCTCCATCATAATTCGGTTGTTCTCAATCATTCAGCTGTTGTTCAATCAAATTTACGCCATCATATAACAGCTCATCGATCGAAACCACCCTCTTTTATTGGCTTCTAATAGAATGGCTACTTGGTATGGATGCCTTTTCGTTTGGAGCCTCCAATCTAAAGCTTTGCTTCTCATTGTTTAGATGTAATTTTTTGGTGCTTAGGCCCCCTTACCCACGAGACGAACTTGGTCTCTGCAGGAGCTTTTAGAGCCTTTCCAAGAACTTTCAAATGCATCGAGGTTTGCATTTGGTATCCGCTGTAAAACTCTTGATTACTTTTTCAATACAAAGGTCATAAAGAATTTTAAAAGCTGATCCAGCCACCATGCTTGACCTTCTTCTGTGGCCTTATCCCTGGTTTTCGCATAGATTTGCTGGTTAGCTGGTTTTGCATGAAAATTATATTTGCCTCTATAATTGCTAGATTTATATATATATATATATATAATACAAGCGATAGTTTAAATTACTATAAATTAATTTAATTTACGGAGATGATGATTCAAACTTTAGTGCAAAAGGGCGAGTTCATTATCCTAACCAACTAGCTTAACTCGCATCTGCCTCTGTTGATAGTTGGGTAGGCATTATGCTATCGGATCAATGTGAACCACCATTTAAGTACTTCCATTAAAAAGAAGCTGAGATTTGTTGAAATGGTATCAAATCCAGGTCATATTATTCATAACTAAACCTTGCATTGAGCATGCGTACATATACATGAGGCCTATAAACTGAGACCCTAGAAAACAAATGAGCCACACCCACAGGTTGTGGGGGCTGATGGAGCTTTTTGTCAAGGGGCAGGGTCTTTCACATGAAAGGGCATGTTTACCCATACACGTCCATCCATGCATTTCCCTCTTCTTGTATGCAGATTTTCCTGGATTTTAGTGCGTGGTATTTTCTACCCTTTCTCTCTCTCTCAGATGTGTCATGTTTATCACAAATATTAGGTGTGGATTTTGCTCCATTATTTTATGGGATGAATGTTGGGTTGTTGCTCCTATCTTCAACAGTTTTCAAAGACAAATTTGTGGAAGAACTCAAGCTTTGCAATAATTATGAATATAAAAACAAGCAGAACATGATAAAACAAGTGGGCACTGGGCAGGCAAGTGAACCTAAACAGAAAAACTCTGATTGGAGAGGCACATACATTGACTCATTTTCACCCGAGAAACTCGATTCTTTTTTCATTTTTTTATCTGTAGTCCCCCCTTTCCCTTCTTTTACTGCATAAGGTGATGAATTCTCTTTCTTTTCCTCCTTTGCTTTCACGCAAAGACTCATAGAAGAACACAGATATTTAGACTGAATGGGAGATTGGGATGTGGGTGTTCGATCCAAGATGGGACCAGCATACCATCTATTTGGGTTCATTTTAAGAAAATTTATATATTTAGTTATCATTTGATCACATTGACCAGCTTGTATATATACAGGTCAGTATGGTATTTCAGTAATTTGCTATTGCAGTTTGTGCTCGGATCGTTTCTTTTGCTACTGTAATTTAGGGCATGGCCGCATGGATACTTCAGGATATAGGATTAATAAACATACACGTGTTAACACTACGTCGACATCATGTTACATGCCATCACGATCACACCGAGGAATTACTTGTTGGAAAAGGACCTTGTACCCTCAGTTTTCCATATACAATTATTAGCACTATAAATTACTGGAAATGGGGTAAGAATTCAAGTTTAACTGCATACAATGAGTATGCAAAGTCCATTGCATGAGATGATGAGTGAGAAAGAGTTAAATTTCAACCAAGTCTGCTACTTTTTTCCCCTTAGCACCAACAGAACAAATTCATTGGATAACGAAGACAAATTAATGGTTGGGATAAAATTATATGCCTTCATATAGACAGATAATTAAAAGCTAAAGACAATTTTGAAAAGTCATTAAGCTGCAAGTATGTTGCCTTAAGCTGCATGTACTACTCCTTTCGTAACACCTTCTTAACATTCTCTGGATCGTTCTAATTTTATCAGATGACATCTTACGATAGCCCTGAATGACTCTCAAATAAAACCCGAAAATTAAAAACTTGTGATTGGTTAAAATATGAAGTTACATACAGACATTTGGGTGTAAAATACCAATATGGTAAAAAAAAACTCACCTGGAAGGGGAGACAAGAGCCCAGTGTTACCAACCCGACGAACAAACTAAATCTACTAATTTAAGGGCAACTTGGTCATTGAAATGAGTGTGCACAGCATAGATAGATCTAGCATGGAGAAAGTTGTAATATAAGTGAACATTAATGGGCATTTGAGCAACCCTATCTTTATATAAAGAGCAAAGCACAACTTTGAAGACTCAACCTCAGAGTCTCAGCACAGCAGCAGCAGCAGCAGCAGCAGGAGGCAGCAGACCCCCTTTCTTCAATTTCAAGTTTTCAACAACCATGGCAATGGCATTCAAGATGGTACAAAGTCAATTAATTTCTTTAAATATTTAATTGCTTCTTCATTTTTTTATTTCAATAAATATAATTTGCTCTCAATTTTTAGCTCAACCCCTGAAGAATGCTGATGGGGTTCTTCTACTTGTGGGTTTTAATCTGTTGTGGCAATTATAGGCTACAACTGGGATGTGGGTTACAGATGAGTGCAAGAGCTCATTCATGGAGATGAAATGGAAGAAGGTCCACAGGTACATAGTGTTCAAGATTGATGAAGGATCAAGGCTGGTTACTGTTGATAAGGTTGGAGGGCCTGGTGAGAGCTATGATGATCTGGCAGCCTCCTTGCCCAAAGATGATTGCAGATATGCTGTCTTTGACTTTGATTTTGTTACTGTTGATAATTGCAGGAAGAGCAAACTCTTCTTCATTGCTTGGTCAGTATATTTTTTCATCATTTCTATTTCTATTTTAATTTCCATGCTCATCATCAAGATCAAAATCTGTATAATAATGTCTTAATTTTGTCTGTCTTCTGGTAATCATTGAAATTGTACCTAATTAGGCCTACCCAATTGAGAGGCATCACACACCTAATTTTGGATTTCTGATGAAATATTTGCTTACATGGGGACATCAGAAACTAAACCCTTTTTATATTTTGGAAAATGGGTTATTCTCCTAATGATGATTTATGCAGTTAAGCATTTTGTATTAGGGGGATTTAGAGGTGATGGGAATTTGGGTTTTTTTGGCAGGTCACCAAGTGCATCAAGAATTAGGGCAAAAATTCTGTATGCAACCTCCAAAGCTGGGCTGAGGAGAGTTCTGGATGGCATCAGCTATGAACTCCAGGCCACTGATCCAACTGAGATGGGGATGGATGTGATCAAGGACAGAGCCAAATAATTGTGATTAGGGCAGCTTATTTATGTTCTGGGAATCTTACTTTATATTTAATAACTCCAACCACATGGGTTTTTTTTCTTGTTGGTGGCATCTTTTAATTTTCACCTTCTTTAGATTTTTGGCACTAATGTAAGTTAATCCTCTAATTTTTGTAATAATAATGATAATTGTGTGCTGCTAATTGACCACAAAGTACTTGTTCATGTAATTACTTTGTCTTGGAGAAGAGGTCGATTGGATTGGATTGGTGTAACTTTCAAATGAATGTTAGATGTGCCTTTGTGATTTTGATGCCACAACACTTTATGTATGTATGCCTTTCTGAGAGAGTAAATGAGACTTTGGCAAAATGACCCCTTCACTTTGTTAAACAAAAGATGGTGTTTGTGTGGTGTGGTAGGTCAAACTGACCCTTCACTTTGTTTTTTCTTTTTCTTTTAATACGTATCTTTTCCAGAAAGTTGTAGCAAATCGTGTGCCATGATTCATTGGTTTCTATCACTTTTTTAGAACCCGTTTGCCCACAATGTTGACTACACACTCGCATTTTGATGGTTCTGATGGGTAAGTCTAAACTTAATCGGATATGATTTGATCTTTGAGGTACGGGGGGAATAAGTACTTCCCCGCGCTTATCATCAAAAGGGCGGACCAAATATAACATGATAATCCCCGTATAGAAATGTTGCGGGCCGGGACAGTTGTCGTGAACTACTTGTCGTTCACTCATAACTCACGGCTAGTTTGTGAACGACACGAATAATTGTCATGAGTGAACGACTTACATATATTGATGTGATGCGAACATAATGTATATCAACAATTGTAGTTTTTCTGAGTGAACGACTTATAAGTGTTGATGCAAATGTAAACACCATGTGCATCAACACAGCAAAAGAGGGTGTCTAGGAAATATTCAGATTACTCTGATGCAAAAAAATATCAACAATAGTTGCCTCTTGAAATATTCATAAGACTGTTAAAAAGGCATGGGTTCGAGGGTTGGGGAAGAAAGCAGGAAAGATAATGGGGGATTTGATGTCAAGGGCCACCGTTGAAAAAACTCAATCATGTTTTGGCATCTTCTTGTTAACTTTATCCTCTGAAATTCTTATTACCACCTTCCGTTTTCGTTGTCATGATAATATTTTTCTATTTGTTGATTACATTTGGGGCTGTTACAACCACCATCACATTGTAACACTGTTTTAATGGAGTTGCACAATTATTCCACATGATTTGAGTGGCATGCCTTGTGCTAACTCCTATGAAAAAAATATTGAATTATGCGCTTTATCCGTCTTGTAACGTCTTGGTTGTACTGTTAAAATTTATTTAGTAAAATTTGCTGTTTGATTGAGACTTTAGCTTCCAAAGGTATACAATTATGGAGTACTGAAAAAAGAGTATACAATTTGGAAACACTTGAAATGTGTACTAAAATTTTGAATTATTTCTGATAAAAGTGCTTTCAACAAAAACACATATAAACAAAATTGCTTCCTAAAAAAACAGAGTGTGACATGATTTAGTACCTATATATAGTGCAATAAACGACATAAGCCCAAAGTAAGAATTTGGATCAAAACCTCAAAGGAAGGATTCGATCAGAGCCCAAAACAAAAATACAATCCAAAACCCAAATAGCCAACCCAAGAATACAAAACAGCGAAGCCCCGCTACCGCAACTGCCACTGCCGTAAACTAACCAGGACGACCACCACCAACATTGGGCAGCCAACAAAAACAAAACCCTGTCACAGACAACTCAAAAACAAAAGTGAATTGAAAAACAACACACGAGTTGTTAACATGCATTCTTTCAATTACACATGAGAATTTGTATCCCTCCAAAGCGTAAAATACTCTAAACAAAACGACCCATTTCAAGAGTAAAACGGCAGAGCCCAACCAAACATTGAAACTTCAGACTAGTTGGGCCTACTGTAGAAGCTTCAGTCCAATTACAAAAATCCGCGCCAATTACGCCTTTGACTGTGTTTTCGGATCGTTGAGTCAAACAGAAAACTCAAACTCGGATTTGTCGTCGAACGTACCTGTCCGTTCAACCGCAGACAAAAACTTTCCAGCTAACAACCCAAAAAGTGTCAGCTGACGTCATCATACCAGCAGGCGACACTGAAGTCGCCGGACACACCCCGTCTGTGGGCACATGACTGAAATGAAATGATCGAGAGCGTCCGCCACGCGACCGCTTAACATGCGGCGTGTCTAGTCGCCGAACACTGGCCCAGTCAATGATCATCTCACGTTCCGAGACGCAATCATGACCGTTGGATCGAGCTGAAGGTAACAGTGTCAGTGGAAAAAGCGATCCTGCAGAAAGTACCGGACCACGCGCCTGCGGAGTACGTCCTCAACTACCTCTGATCACTTTGACCTTTAATTAAGCCCGTAAACATAAAAAGGAGAAGTTAGTAATTTACTTTCATTAATGTGATGAATGTGTTTTTTTCTTTCTTCTGATTATTGGTATAAAAGTTTGTTTGATTATCTTTGTCTAATAATTGTAATAATTGTTGAATTTTGCATGTGAATTTTACACGAGTCCCTGCATAATCCCAGCAGGTAAATCTCCCAATTAGCATGTATGAACGAAATTGATGAAAGTTGATCATACAAATTATAAGAGCCTGTGATTAATCATTTGAATGATCCAAGACCACAATTGTGTAAAAAAGTAAAACAATAATCTAAGATTGAGTTTGATAACCATTTCAATTTTCAGTTTCTATTTCTTCATTTTCAACGAGCCCTAGAATAAATTATTTTAACAATCTTAACAAAAATTAATTTAGGTGAATGAACATTGTTGGAAGATCATAAAATGTAACACAACAATTCCAAACATTTACAAATTTCATGTAGTGTAATTAGTGGTGAAGCCAGAACTTGACCCACTCATTTTATCCATATCTTTAATTAGGTGCGTAGAAGAAGATATAAAGAAAAATCAGTTAATAACTACCCACAACTAGCAATTATAGAAGTATATTTTTTTTAAGGTGTTCCTCTAAGCTAAAGCTTGCTATCATGTAAACTCTTACTACAAAACTTATGCTTCGTTCTTTTAGATTTCCGAGGTCATTGCTGAAGCAATTGACAATCATTCTGCTTTTATTTGTGTAGTATAATTTGTACTAAAATTTATGTTTGATTCTCTTTAGTTTCTTGACTTGATTGGTTTCTCAATTGTATAAGTTAAGTTTGGTACGGCCGAACTAACAATAAAGAGGGGCATGTTTCCATAAGCAACGCCATGGAAGAAAAAACATGATCCCTCTTTTGGTACACTTTTTGTTCCGTCATACTGACCTCAAGTTACCCAACAACTAAGAAATCAATCAAACAAAGAAATAAAAGGGTAATCAAACACAAATTCCAATATAAATTAAACAACACAAAAAAAAAGTGCAAAAATTGTATATTTCTTCAACTTTGTAGGTCCTCTGAAATCTGAAAGAAGGAAGCATAAGTTTCGTAGTAAAGAGTTTAACTGATAGCAAGCTTTAGCTTAAAGGAACACCCACCTAAATAAAAACTTACCGAATTTCCATTACAACATGAATATATAGTGGATTTGTATTATGTTGCTTGAAGCTCTTGCATCTCTCATAGGTAATAACTACCCAAAACCCCACATGATTACATAATTAAACTTTAATTTTCATATTTTGATATCTTTAAGCATTGAATCCTGAATGTTGATTGTAACACTCTGTTATCATTTTTTTTATACTTAGCTTTCAGATGACACTTATTTCATGACAAATGACATCTAAAGTTGAATGATCAATTCTCTACTTCAATACTCATAGTAGGTATATCTCTCAATTAGCATGTATGTACGAAATAGATGAAAATATCACACAAAATAGATGAACCCATACTTAATCATTTGCATGATACTAGAAAAATGAAGTGTACAAAAAAGCAAACAAAATCTAGCATGCAATGAATATGAGAATTTATGCACTATTTTGGTGAATACTGTTTACCTTCTTCCCGATAATGAATATGAGAATTTATGCACACTGCCATATACTAATATCTGTGGGAATATACGTGCTCCAGCTATTTATTTGTTAATTTACGAAAGTGTTTACTTGTTGGATAATATTGTGAGTCAAGTTCTAAGTAATTAACAAATAAATAGCAGCCTCCAAAAGAAAATATATATTTTAAATCAAAACGACTGAGATTCCCTTCTAAATGCGTCTGGTTGTGTGTCTCACATCAATCCACTTTAATACTTCTATCGCGCCAAAGAATAAAGATTTCCTGTGTCTAGAATTTTAGGAGCAGTCAAATTTATTCCATCCCACTTATTAATAATCAATTTGCCTATACTACATGCCAAGACTCGTGCATAGCATGGACAACATCATGATCATCTCCACTAATCTAACGCTCATTATTAACCATCATTCATTCCCCCAACTCACATTAATTTCCTCCCGAATTTTGTAAAGGGTAATTATCGATGTGCATTCAACGTTTCATGCATTTGAAGTTATGTGTTTGTATTTGTATAAACAAATTCCCACAGTTTCCATTTTTGTTTATTTATGATGACTACCTCCCTCCATTTGAGGAGTAAAGGAAGGAATAGGAACCCCCAAAATTGATGGACCGTCGCTTTAATTTCTTTTTTTTTTTTTTTTCTTTTTCTTTATCTTTAGTAAGTTAGACACCGTATTATGAGGGAGAAAAAACGACAACACAATCTACCAGTTTAAATTAAGGACCCTACGCCGTCGTTTAGGTAGCAAGATATCAAAATCCAACGTGGTCACCTTTTCTTAGGGCCCGCAGTAAAAGGGCTGACTCATTAGGGTCCTCGTCACGACAAAATTATATCAACTCACAGTCCCCCGCCATTAAATAATCAAAACTATCAACGTTTTATATTGAAAACTATTTTTGATTAATTACATTTTAATCCCATAATTAAATTAAATTAAACAAAAAGACAGTCATATCTCTCTATTATATCATCAGTCCCTTCTCTGTCGGTCACTCGCAGTCCATTCACTTCACTCACACTGTCTGCTCTCTCCAATGGCCGCTACTGCTCTCCCCTTCCTCCTCTTCCTCTTCACATTCTTCAAATTTTCAGCTTCGCAAACCGCTGATCAAACACTCAAGACCTTCCTTTTCCGAGTAGACAGCCACTCCAAGCCGTCGATTTTCCCGACCCATTATCACTGGTACGCATCGGAGTTCGCCGACCCACCTCAGATCCTCCACGTATACGACACCGTCTTCCATGGCTTCTCCGCATCACTCGCCCCTGACCAAGTCGCCTCCATCTCCAGCCACCCTTCAGTCCTCGCCGTGATCGAGGACCAGCGCAGACACCTCCACACCACTCGCTCCCCTCAATTTTTGGGGCTCAGAAACCAGCGCGGGCTCTGGTCCGAATCTGACTACGGCTCGGACGTCATCGTCGGAGTCTTCGACACCGGAGTCTGGCCAGAGCGCCGGAGCTTCTCGGACAAGAATCTCGGCTCGATTCCCAGACGCTGGAGAGGGGTTTGCGAAACCGGAGTGAAATTCGCGAAAAGTAACTGCAACAGGAAGCTGATCGGAGCTCGGTTCTTCATCAAGGGACACGAGGCGGCGGCCAACGCCGGCGGTCCGATATCCGCCATCAACGACACCGTCGAGTACCGGTCCCCGCGAGACGCCGACGGCCATGGAACACACACCGCCTCCACGGCGGCCGGCAGGTACGCCTTCGAGGCCAGCATGTCCGGTTACGCCTCCGGCATCGCCAAAGGCGTCGCTCCGAAAGCTCGGTTGGCGGTTTACAAGGTCTGCTGGAAAGAATCTGGTTGCTTCGACTCCGATATTTTGGCCGCCTTCGACGCCGCCGTCAACGACGGTGTGGATGTCATCTCCATTTCCATCGGAGGCGGCGACGGCATTTCGCCTCCGTATTATCTCGATCCGATCGCAATCGGCTCGTACGGCGCCGTTGCGCACGGTGTGTTCGTGGCGTCCTCGGCCGGCAACGACGGTCCAAACGGCATGTCGGTGACGAACCTCGCCCCGTGGCTTACGACGGTGGGTGCGGGCACCATCGATCGGAATTTCCCGGCGGTTGTGATTTTAGGCGACGGGCGGAGGCTAAACGGCGTGTCGTTGTACGCTGGATCGCCTCTGAAAGGCAAGATGTACCCCGTCATTTATCCCGGAAATCCGGCATGCTCTCTGGTTCGCTGTGCATGGAGAATTCCCTGGACCCCCGCGAGGTTAGGGGCAAAATCGTAATTTGTGACCGCGGGAGCAGCCCCCGCGTGGCTAAAGGTTTGGTCGTGAAAAAAGCTGGCGGCGTGGGGATGATCCTCGCTAACGGAATCTCTAACGGCGAGGGTCTCGTCGGCGACGCTCATCTTATTCCCACTTGCGCTGTGGGTGCCGACGAGGGTGACGCAGTTAAGTCGTACGTGTCGTCCACTAAGACGCCCACAGCGACGCTCGATTTCCAAGGCACTGTGATTGGAATCAAACCGGCTCCAGTTGTGGCTTCGTTCTCGGGTCGTGGACCGAACGGGTTGAACCCGGAGATTCTCAAGCCGGACCTGATTGCCCCTGGAGTTAACATTTTAGCTGCTTGGACAGACGCGGTGGGGCCCACTGGTCTAGAAACTGACAGTAGAAAGACGGAGTTTAATATATTGTCTGGGACTTCCATGGCGGCCCCACACGTGAGCGGAGCCGCGGCTTTGCTCAAGTCGGCTCACCCGGATTGGAGCCCAGCCGCCATAAGATCGGCTATGATGACCACAGCGAGCGTGACCGATAATCGAAACCAGACCATGACTGATGAGGGCACTGGAAAGGCCTCCACGGCTTATGATTTGGGTGCGGGTCATTTGAATCTGGGCCGGGCCATGGATCCCGGGCTTGTTTATGATATCACCAATGACGATTATGTTCGGTTTCTATGTTCGGTTGGGTACGGGCCCCGAGTGATTCAGGTGATCACTCGGACCCCGCTCAATTGCCCGGCGAAGAAGCCCTCTCCAGAGAATCTCAATTACCCCTCAATCGCGGCGTTGTTCTCGACCGGGGGTAAGTCGACCAAGACATTTATCCGGACCGTGACAAATGTGGGCCAGCCCAACGCGGTGTACCGGCCTAGGATCGAGGCCCCGAGAGGGTTGACCGTGGCGGTTAAGCCGTCGAGGCTGGTGTTTAACGAGGCCGTGAAGAAGCGGAGCTTTATAGTGACCGTTGGAGTAGATAGGAAGAATTTGGTGTTTGGTGAGGCGGGTGCTGTGTTCGGGTCGCTCTATTGGAGCGATGGGAAGCATGTGGTTCGGAGCCCCATTGTGGTGACCCAAATGGATCCCTTGTAAAATCGGAGGAAAAAAAACAAGGATAGGGATCAAAACACGTCGTTTTGATCTTTTGTAAGGGTAGATGTACAAGTTGTGTGTTTACCTATAGGCCCAAGAGATGGTATTGGAGGGTTGGTGTAGTGTGAAATTTTCCTTCTCTTTTTTTTTTTTTGGGTTTCTTTAAATTATAAAATCTCCAAGTTCGTTTATATCTGTAGACTGTTAGCCGTCTATACATATATATATATATATATATTACTGGATAATATAAACTTGATTTCAATGGCCAAACAATTTTTCTTTGAAATTAAAATCAGTCAATGCAATCGGAATTTTGTATAATATAAAAATATTATGCATAAAATAATTTATTTTTCTGGGGGAATCAAATTACTATAATATATTAATATATAGAATGGTATTGGTAAGATATTCAAAAGGGATTGAATTTCTTGGTTAATATTCCTACTCCCACTTGGTATAAATGAATTTTATAAACAATCTCATGTTTTATAATGGCATGGGGGGAAGCCCTCAAGAATGTGGGAGCACTAAATTAAACTTTACAAATATTTTATTTTTGTCACGAACTACCCAAATCTCTGTTCCTTTTAAATTAAAAGCTAAACCATCAACGGTCTCTTTTTCCTCATTAATTTATAAATTAATTCAAAGAACCATCAACGGTCGCTTTTTCTTTTTTAATTTATAAATACAATTTTAAAATCTTATACAAGTTATCATGAAATTTGAATCTGCAAATCAAAACTAAACCTCCTTGGCATAATCTAAGGACCTTACTCTTTCTTTATTGTTGATGAATTAAGAAAACAAAGAGAAAGGATGGAAGGACTAAAAATAACACTTCAGAACACGACGATTTTTGACTTCACACAATTTTCCTTTTATTAAATTCTAGGCTAGTTTCTGTGGCCTGTATATTCGTCGTATATGAGACAAGTCGGTGACAGACAGGAGGACCTTACCGGGCCCTGTATTAATAATGTTATGCTATACATTAATAATCTAGCGCATAAATATCGGGGGGTGGGTCCCATGATGGAACCTCAATAATGAACAAAAGCTTTGTAAAGAGACGAGCAATAACGCAGAGAGAAACAAATACAAAAAAAAAAGGCTATTCACTTCCACAATATGTAATTTCGTTTCAGGAGAGATGATATAAACTATAATTGGGTTAAACTTCTAGGGATTTTTTCTTCTTCCTATTTTTTTCCCTAAGGGTTAAAATTTTAAAGTCTAGTGTCACGGATTGAGCATTTTTGTTAGTCAATCCAATCAATTTGTCTGCTAGATGTGATGTTTTTTTTATTGAATGTAGTCCTTTAAAATATGACTACATGCGGCAGAGATTTTGTAGTTTTGCTATTTACGAAAGGTTCTGGCGGTTTAAATTTTAATTATTCTATGTGTGTGCCCCAATCTCATTCGTTCTCATTTTTAATAAAAAACTATTTTTTAAAAAAATATCACGACTAACTCAAATTCATGTGTTTGATTCTTCATTACTTTAACATGTTTTTCAATTAAAATATATATGTGACTATTTGTGACATTAGGTCTAGGTTAAGCATGCTTTAAGTGAACAAGACGATTTATGTAATCTTTTACAAAATTGTCTTCAAAGTTTTTTGGTTTTTGCACTTGAAGCATTATTTAAAAAACTAATTAATACCAAAATAGTTCACACAGGTGTGGAATCCAGCTTTTTTTTTATCTAAATTCTAGTGCAAGGAAGAAAGCACATACCATGCATGACTTAAGATATGTGGACTGAAGAAATTCGTCGTTCAGATGAGATCGAAATTAAAAGTACGCACAAATGCTTGTATTACTCTTTCCTTTCTTTTTTTTTCTTCTCTATTTTTGGGCACAAAATTTAGATGACTTCGATTTGATTCGCGCTTCTCCCCTGCATAATTTGTTGCGTTTGATGCCATCCAAAGTTATTTCTAGTGAGTTCCAAGCAATTTCAGTTCACTTGTTCTGACCACAAAAGCCAGTTTGCAGTGATTAAAAAAGTTAGAATACTATTGTCATTGTCCGTTTGTGCAGAAGATGTAGATGTGGGCCAGAGTGCAACAAAATTGGATTGTATTGTCCAGTGGGTGTAGCCAGCTGAATTTCCCCATGGCCCCTTAAGAAATTCAGTTTCAAGTTCCCACCTTGTTGAGCCAAGCCAAGCTACAATCTATCATTTAAAGTTTCAAACCTGTGATTACTGATTTATAAATTAATTCTATATTTGATTTTACCTAATTTTGTTCCAATAACCAAAATACTATCATATCATAGACCCATCTACTGAATACACTCAGTGCACATATTCCTAAAGTGTATATACTCGAATGCACAACATGTATTAGAGTTTGAATGTGGAAACATATTTCATCTACACTAATGGCTTGTCTACTGGTGAATCCACGCACATATCAACATAAGCTTATTAATAAAATAATTAAACCCACAAAAAGCAAAAAGAGAAAAATAAAGAAAACAAATTACTGAACTTGACAAAAAAGTAGAAATTTCATTATATATTAGTACCCTTTAAATCCAGTTGAGTAGACAGGAAGTTGGA